>CM075067.1:12819157-13419157 GCA_037428765.1 Rubia yunnanensis
TGGTTAATTTCTTTAACTGTTTACTAAAAGTCATTTTTACGGCTTCATTAAAGCTTTTGACACTTTCTTTCTTTGAAAATTCTTTGTAGTCATAGAAATTTCTCAGATTTTATCGACTTAGTTGAGGTCGATAAGAGCTATCACAGTAGTCTGGGATAGATTCTGATTGAATAGTGTTACAATGAGAACATAGCAGTATTTTGGTTAATTTCTTTGACTGTTTAGTAAAAGTCATTTTTACGGCTTCATTAAAGCTTTTAACACTTTCTTTCTTTGAAAATTCTTTGTAGTCATAGAAATTTCTCATATTTTATCGACTTAGTTGTGGTTGATAAGAGCTATCACAGTAGTCTGGGATAGTTTCTGATTGAATAGTGCTACTAAGAGAACATAGCGGTATTCTGGTTAATTTCTTTGACTGTTTAGTAAAAGTCATTTTTACGGCTTCATTATAGCTTTTAAACACTTTCTTTCTTTGAAAATTCTTTGTAGTCATAGAAATTTCTCAGATTTTATCGACTTAGTTGAGGTCGATAAGAGCTATCACAGTAGTCTGGGATAGGTTCTGATTGAATAGTGCTACTAAGAGAACATAGCGGTATTCTGGTTAATTTCTTTGACTGTTTAGTAAAAGTCATTTTTACGGCTTCATTAAAGCTTTTAACACTTTCTTTCTTTGAAAATTCTTTGTAGTCATAGAAATTTCTCAGATTTTATCGACTTAGTTGAGGTCGATAAGAACTATCACAGTAGTCTGGGATAGGTTCTGATTGAATAGTTCTACTAATAGAACATAGCGGTATTCTGGTTAATTTCTTTGTCTGTTTAGTAAAAGTCATTTTTACGGCTTCATTAAATCTTTTAACACTTTCTTTCTTTGAAAATTCTTTGTAGTCATAGAAATTTCTCAGATTTCATCGACTTAGTTGAGGTCGATAAGAGCTATCACTGTAGTCTGGGATAGATTCTGATTGAATAGTGCTACTATGAGAACATAGCAGTATTCTGGTTAATTTCTTTGACTGTTTAGTAAAAGTCATTTTTACGGCTTCATTAATGCTTTTGACACTTTCTTTCTTTGAAAATTTTTTGTAGTCATAGAAATTTCGCAGATTTTATCGACTTAGTTGAGGTCGATAAGAGCTATCACTGTAGTCTGGGATAGATTCTGATTGAATAGTGCTACTATGAGAACATAGCAGTATTCTAGTTAATTTCTTTGACTGTTTAGAAAAAATCATTTTTATGGCTTCATTAAGCTTTTGACACTTTCTTTCTTTGAAAATTCTTTGCATTCATAGAAATTTCTCAGATTTTATCGACTTAGTTGAGGTCGATAAGAGCTATCACAGTAGTCTGGGATAGATTCTGATTGAATAGTGCTACTATGAGAACATAGCGGTATTCTGGATAATTTCTTTGACTGTTTATTAAAATTCATTTTTACGGCTTAATTAAAGCTTTTGATATTTTCTTTCTTTGAAAATTCTTTGTAGTCATAGAAATTTCTCAGATTTTATCGACTTAGTTGAGGTCGATAAGAACTATCACTGTAGTCTGGGATAGATTCTGATTGAATAGTGCTACTATGAGAACATAGCAGTATTCTGGTTAATCTCTTTAACTGTTTACTAAACGTCATTTTTACGGCTTCATTAAAGCTTTTGACACTTTTTTTCTTTGAAAATTCTTTGTAGTCATAGAAATTTCTCAGATATTATCGACTTAGTTGAGGTCGATAAGAGCTATCACAGTAGTCTGGGATAGATTCTGATTGAATAGTGCTACTATGAGAACATAGCAGTATTCTGGTTAATTTCTTTGACTGTTTAGTAAAAGTCATTTTTACGGCTTCATTAAAGCTTTTAACACTTTCTTTCTTTGAAAATTCTTTGTAGTCATAGAAATTTCCCAGATTTTATCGACTTAGTTGGGGTCGATAAGAGCTATCACAGTAGTCTGGGATAGGTTCTGATTGAATAGTGCTACTAAGAGAACATAGCGGTATTCTGGTTAATTTCTTTGACTGTTTAGTAAAAGTCATTTTTACGGCTTCATTAAAGCTTTTAACACTTTCTTTCTTTGAAAATTCTTTGTAGTCATAGAAATTTCTCAGATTTTATCGACTTAGTTGAGGTCGATAAGATCTATCACAGTAGTCTGGGATAGGTTCTGATTGAATAGTGCTACTAAGAGAACATAGCGGTATTCTAGTTAATTTCTTTGACTGTTTAGTAAAAGTCATTTTTACGGCTTCATTAAAGCTTTTAACACTTTCTTTCTTTGAAAATTCTTTGTAGTCATGGAAATTTCTCATATTTTATCGACTTAGTTGAGGTCGATAAGAGCAATCACAGTAGTCTGGCATAGATTCTGATTGAATAGTGCTACTATCAGAACATAGCAGTATTCTGGTTAATTTCTTTGACTGTTTAGTAAAAGTCATTTTTACGGCTTCATTAAAGCTTTTAACACTTTCTTTCTTTGAAAATTCTTTGTAGTCATAGAAATTTCTCAGATTTTATCGACTTAGTTGAGGTCGATAAGAGCTATCACAGTAGTCTGGGATAGGTTCTGATTGAATAGTGCTACTAAGAAAACATAGCGGTATTCTAGTTAATTTCTTTGACTGTTTAGTAAAAGTCATTTTTACGGCTTCATTAATGCTTTTGACACTTTCTTTCTTTGAAAATTTTTTGTAGTCATAGAAATTTCTCAGATTTTATCGACTTAGTTGAGGTCGATAAGAGCTATCACTGTAGTCTGGGATAGATTCTGATTGAATAGTGCTACTATGAGAACATAGCAGTATTCTAGTTAATTTCTTTGACTGTTTAGAAAAATCATTTTTATGGCTTCATTAAAGCTTTGACACTTTCTTTCTTTGAAAATTCTTTGCATTCATAGAAATTTCTCAGATTTTATCGACTTAGTTGAGGTCGATAAGGGCTATCACAGTAGTTTGGGATAGATTCTGATTGAATAGTGCTACTATGAGAACATAGCGGTATTCTGGATAATTTCTTTGACTGTTTATTAAAATTCATTTTTACGGCTTAATTAAAGCTTTTGATATTTTCTTTCTTTGAAAATTCTTTGTAGTCATAGAAATTTCTCAGATTTTATCGACTTAGTTGAGGTCGATAAGAACTATCACTGTAGTCTGGGATAGATTCTGATTGAATAGTGCTACTATGAGAACATAGCAGTATTCTGGTTAATTTCTTTAACTGTTTACTAAACGTCATTTTTACGGCTTCATTAAAGCTTTTGACACTTTTTTTCTTTGAAAATTCTTTGTAGTCATAGAAATTTCTCAGATATTATCGACTTAGTTGAGGTCGATAAGAGCTATCACAGTAGTCTGGGATAGATTCTGATTGAATAGTGCTACTATGAGAACATAGCAGTATTCTGGTTAATTTCTTTGACTGTTTAGTAAAAGTCATTTTTACGGCTTCATTAAAGCTTTTAACACTTTCTTTCTTTGAAAATTCTTTGTAGTCATAGAAATTTCTCAGATTTTATCGACTTAGTTGGGGTCGATAAGAGCTATCACAGTAGTCTGGGATAGGTTCTGATTGAATAGTGCTACTAAGAGAACATAGCGGTATTCTGGTTAATTTCTTTGACTGTTTAGTAAAAGTCATTTTTACGGCTTCATTAAAGCTTTTAACACTTTCTTTCTTTGAAAATTCTTTGTAGTCATAGAAATTTCTCAGATTTTATCGACTTAGTTGAGGTCGATAAGATCTATCACAGTAGTCTGGGATAGGTTCTGATTGCATAGTGCTACTAAGAGAACATAGCGGTATTCTAGTTAATTTCTTTGACTGTTTAGTAAAAGTCATTTTTACGGCTTCATTAAAGCTTTTAACACTTTCTTTCTTTGAAAATTCTTTGTAGTCATGGAAATTTCTCATATTTTATCGACTTAGTTGAGGTCGATAAGAGCAATCACAGTAGTCTGGCATAGATTCTGATTGAATAGTGCTACTATCAGAACATAGCAGTATTCTGGTTAATTTCTTTGACTGTTTAGTAAAAGTCATTTTTACGGCTTCATTAAAGCTTTTAACACTTTCTTTCTTTGAAATTCTTTGTAGTCATAGAAATTTCTCAGATTTTATCGACTTAGTTGAGGTCGATAAGAGCTATCACAGTAGTCTGGGATAGATTCTGATTGAATAGTGCTACTATGAGAACATAGCAGTATTCTGGTTAATTTCTTTAACTGTTTACTAAACGTCATTTTTACGGCTTCATTAAAGCTTTTGACACTTTTTTTCTTTGAAAATTCTTTGTAGTCATAGAAATTTCTCAGATATTATCGACTTAGTTGAGGTCGATAAGAGCTATCACAGTAGTCTGGGATAGATTCTGATTGAATAGTGCTACTATGAGAACATAGCAGTATTCTGGTTAATTTCTTTGACTGTTTAGTAAAAGTCATTTTTACGGCTTCATTAAAGCTTTTAACACTTTCTTTCTTTGAAAATTCTTTGTAGTCATAGAAATTTCTCAGATTTTATCGACTTAGTTGGGGTCGATAAGAGCTATCACAGTAGTCTGGGATAGGTTCTGATTGAATAGTGCTACTAAGAGAACATAGCGGTATTCTGGTTAATTTCTTTGACTGTTTAGTAAAAGTCATTTTTACGGCTTCATTAAAGCTTTTAACACTTTCTTTCTTTGAAAATTCTTTGTAGTCATAGAAATTTCTCATATTTTATCGACTTAGTTGAGGTCGATAAGAGCAATCACAGTAGTCTGGCATAGATTCTGATTGAATAGTGCTACTATCAGAACATAGCAGTATTCTGGTTAATTTCTTTGACTGTTTAGTAAAAGTCATTTTTACGGCTTCATTAAAGCTTTTAACACTTTCTTTCTTTGAAAATTCTTTGTAGTCATAGAAATTTCTCAGATTTTATCGACTTAGTTGAGGTCGATAAGAGCTATCACAGTAGTCTGGGATAGGTTCTGATTGAATAGTGCTACTAAGAAAACATAGCGGTATTCTAGTTAATTTCTTTGACTGTTTAGTAAAAGTCATTTTTACGGCTTCATTAAAGCTTTTAACACTTTCTTTCTTTCAAAATTCTTTGTAGTCATAGAAATTTCTCAGATTTTATCGACTTAGTTGAGGTCGATAAGAGCTATCACTGTAGTCTGGGATAGATTCTGATTGAATAGTGCTACTATGAGAACATAGCAGTCTCTGGTTAATTTCTTTGACCGTTTAGTTAAAGTCATTTTTACGGCTTCATTAAAGCTTTTGACACTTTCTTTCTTTGAAAATTCTTTGTAGTCATAGAAATTTCTCAGATTTTATCGACTTAGTTGAGGTCGATAAGAGCTATCACAGTAGTCTGGGATAGGTTCTGATTGAATAGTGCTACTAAGAAAACATAGCGGTATTCTAGTTAATTTCTTTGACTGTTTAGTAAAAGTCATTTTTTACGGCTTCATTAAAGCTTTTAACACTTTCTTTCTTTGATAATTCTTTGTAGTCATAGAAATTTCTCATATTTTATCGACTTAGTTGAGGTCGATAAGAGCTATCACAGTAGTCTTGGATAGATTCTGATTGAATAGTGCTACTATGAGAACATAGCAGTATTCTGGTTAATTTCTTTGACTATTTAGTAAAAGTCATTTTTACGGCTTCATTAATGCTTTTGACACTTTCTTTCTTTGAAAATTCTTTGTAGTCATAGAAATTCTCAGATTTTATCGACTTAGTTGAGGTTGATAAGAGCTATCACAGTAGTCTGGGATAGGTTCTGATTGAATAGTGCTACTAAGAGAACATAGCGGTATTCCGGTTAATTTCTTTGACTGTTTAGTAAAAGTCACTTTTACGGCTTCATTAAAGCTTTTAACACTTTCTTTCTTTGAAAATTCTTTGTAGTCATAGAAATTTCTCAGATTTTATCGACTTAGTTGAGGTCGATAAGAGCTATCACAGTAGTCTGGGATAGGTTCTGATTGAATAGTGCTACTAAGAGAACATAGCGGTATTCTGGTTAATTTCTTTGACTGTTTAGTAAAAGTCATTTTTACGGCTTCATTAAGCTTTTAACAATTTCTTTCTTTGAAAATTCTTTGTAGTCATAGAAATTTCTCAGATTTTTTCGACTTAGTTGAGGTCGATAAGAGCTATCACAGTAGTTTGGGATAGGTTCTGATTGAATAGTGCTACTAAGAGAACATAGCGGTATTCTAGTTAATTTCTTTGACTGTTTAGTAAAAGTCATTTTTACGGCTTCATTAAAGCTTTTAACACTTTCTTCTTTGAAAATTCTTTGTAGTCATAGAAATTTCTCATATTTTATCGACTTAGTTGAGGTCGATAAGAGCTATCACAGTAGTCTGGGATAGATTCTGATTGAATAGTGCTACTATGAGAACATAGCAGTATTCTGGTTAATTTCTGACTGTTTAGTAAAAGTCATTTTTACGGCTTCATTAAAGCTTTTAACACTTTCTTTCTTTGAAAATTCTTTGTAGTCATAGAAATTTCTCAGATTTTATCGACTTAGTTGAGGTTGATAAGAGCTATCACAGTAGTCTGGGATAGGTTCTGATTGAATAGTGCTACTAAGAAAACATAGCGGTATTCTAGTTAATTTCTTTGACTGTTTAGTAAAAGTCATTTTTACGGCTTCATTAAAGCTTTTGACACTTTCTTTCTTTAAAATTCTTTGTAGTCATAGAAATTTCTCAGATTTTATCGACGTAGTTGTGGTTGATAAGAGCTATCACAGTAGTCTGGGATAGGTTCTGATTGAATAGTGCTACTAAGAGAACATAGCGGTATTCTGGTTAATTTCTTTGACTGTTTAGTAAAAGTCATTTTTACGGCTTCATTATAGCTTTTAACACTTTCTTTCTTTGAAAATTCTTTGTAGTCATAGAAATTTCTCAGATTTTATCGACTTAGTTGAGGTCGATAAGAGCTATCACAGTAGTCTGGGATAGGTTCTGATTGAATAGTGCTACTAAGAGAACATAGTGGTATTCTGGTTAATTTCTTTGACTGTTTAGTAAAAGTCATTTTTACGGATTCATTACAGCTTTTAACACTTTCTTTCTTTGAAAATTCTTTGTAGTCATAGAAATTTCTCTGATTTTATCGACTTAGTTGAGGTCGATAAGAACTATCACAGTAGTCTGGGATAGGTTCTGATTGAATAGTGCTACTAATCAGAACATAGCGGTATTCTGGTTAATTTCTTTGTCTGTTTAGTAAAAGTCATTTTTACGGCTTCATTAAAGCTTTTAACACTTTCTTTCTTTGAAAATTCTTTGTAGTCATAGAAATTTCTCAGATTTCATCGACTTAGTTGAGGTCGATAAGAGCAATCACAGTAGTCTGGGATAGGTTCTGATTGAATAGTGCTACTAAGAGAACATAGCGGTATTCTGGTTAATTTCTTTGACTGTTTAGTAAAAGTCATTTTTACGGCTTCATTAAAGCTTTTAACAATTTCTTTCTTTGAAAATTCTTTGTAGTCATAGAAATTTCTCAGATTTTTTCGACTTAGTTGAGGTCGATAAGAGCTATCACAGTAGTCTGGGATAGGTTCTGATTGAATAGTGCTACTAAGAAAACATAGCGGTATTCTAGTTAATTTCTTTGACTGTTTAGTAAAAGTCATTTTTACGGCTTCATTAATGCTTTTGACACTTTCTTTGTTTGAAAATTCTTTGTAGTCATGGAAATTTCTCATATTTTATCGACTTAGTTGAGGTCGATAAGAGCTATCACAGTAGTCTGGGATAGATTCTGATTGAATAGTGCTACTATGAGAACATAGCAGTATTCTGGTTAATTTCTGACTGTTTAGTAAAAGTCATTTTTACGGCTTCATTAAAGCTTTTAACACTTTCTTTCTTTGAAAATTCTTTGTAGTCATAGAAATTTCTCAGATTTTATCGACTTAGTTGAGGTTGATAAGAGCTATCACAGTAGTCTGGGATAGGTTCTGATTGAATAGTGCTACTAAGAAAACATAGCGGTATTCTAGTTAATTTCTTTGACTGTTTAGTAAAAGTCATTTTTACGGCTTCATTAAAGCTTTTGACACTTTCTTTCTTTCAAAATTCTTTGTAGTCATAGAAATTTCTCAGATATTATCGACTTAGTTGAGGTTGATAAGAGCTATCACAGTAGTCTGGGATAGATTCTGATTGAATAGTGCTACTATGAGAACATAGCGGTATTCTGGATAATTTCTTTGACTGTTTATTAAAATTCATTTTTACGGCTTAATTAAAGCTTTTGATATTTTCTTTCTTTGAAAATTCTTTGTAGTCATAGAAATTTCTCAGATTTTATCGACTTAGTTGAGGTCGATAAGAACTATCACTGTAGTCTGGGATAGATTCTGATTGAATAGTGCTACTATGAGAACATAGCAGTATTCTGGTTAATCTCTTTAACTGTTTACTAAACGTCATTTTTACGGCTTCATTAAAGCTTTTGACACTTTTTTTCTTTGAAAATTCTTTGTAGTCATAGAAATTTCTCAGATATTATCGACTTAGTTGAGGTCGATAAGAGCTATCACAGTAGTCTGGGATAGATTCTGATTGAATAGTGCTACTATGAGAACATAGCAGTATTCTGGTTAATTTCTTTGACTGTTTAGTAAAAGTCATTTTTACGGCTTCATTAAAGCTTTTAACACTTTCTTTCTTTGAAAATTCTTTGTAGTCATAGAAATTTCCCAGATTTTATCGACTTAGTTGGGGTCGATAAGAGCTATCACAGTAGTCTGGGATAGGTTCTGATTGAATAGTGCTACTAAGAGAACATAGCGGTATTCTGGTTAATTTCTTTGACTGTTTAGTAAAAGTCATTTTTACGGCTTCATTAAAGCTTTTAACACTTTCTTTCTTTGAAAATTCTTTGTAGTCATAGAAATTTCTCAGATTTTATCGACTTAGTTGAGGTCGATAAGATCTATCACAGTAGTCTGGGATAGGTTCTGATTGAATAGTGCTACTAAGAGAACATAGCGGTATTCTAGTTAATTTCTTTGACTGTTTAGTAAAAGTCATTTTTACGGCTTCATTAAAGCTTTTAACACTTTCTTTCTTTGAAAATTCTTTGTAGTCATGGAAATTTCTCATATTTTATCGACTTAGTTGAGGTCGATAAGAGCAATCACAGTAGTCTGGCATAGATTCTGATTGAATAGTGCTACTATCAGAACATAGCAGTATTCTGGTTAATTTCTTTGACTGTTTAGTAAAAGTCATTTTTACGGCTTCATTAAAGCTTTTACACTTTCTTTCTTTGAAAATTCTTTGTAGTCATAGAAATTTCTCAGATTTTATCGACTTAGTTGAGGTCGATAAGAGCTATCACAGTAGTCTGGGATAGGTTCTGATTGAATAGTGCTACTAAGAAACATAGCGGTATTCTAGTTAATTTCTTTGACTGTTTAGTAAAAGTCATTTTTACGGCTTCATTAATGCTTTTGACACTTTCTTTCTTTGAAAATTTTTTGTAGTCATAGAAATTTCTCAGATTTTATCGACTTAGTTGATGTCGATAAGAGCTATCACTGTAGTCTGGGATAGATTCTGATTGAATAGTGCTACTATGAGAACATAGCAGTATTCTAGTTAATTTCTTTGACTGTTTAGAAAAATCATTTTTATGGCTTCATTAAAGCTTTTGACACTTTCTTTCTTTGAAAATTCTTTGCATTCATAGAAATTTCTCAGATTTTATCGACTTAGTTGAGGTCGATAAGAGCTATCACAGTAGTTTGGGATAGATTCTGATTGAATAGTGCTACTATGAGAACATAGCGGTATTCTGGATAATTTCTTTGACTGTTTATTAAAATTCATTTTTACGGCTTAATTAAAGCTTTTGATATTTTCTTTCTTTGAAAATTCTTTGTAGTCATAGAAATTTCTCAGATTTTATCGACTTAGTTGAGGTCGATAAGAACTATCACTGTAGTCTGGGATAGATTCTGATTGAATAGTGCTACTATGAGAACATAGCAGTATTCTGGTTAATTTCTTTAACTGTTTACTAAACGTCATTTTTACGGCTTCATTAAAGCTTTTGACACTTTTTTTCTTTGAAAATTCTTTGTAGTCATAGAAATTTCTCAGATATTATCGACTTAGTTGAGGTCGATAAGAGCTATCACAGTAGTCTGGGATAGATTCTGATTGAATAGTGCTACTATGAGAACATAGCAGTATTCTGGTTAATTTCTTTGACTGTTTAGTAAAAGTCATTTTTACGGCTTCATTAAAGCTTTTAACACTTTCTTTCTTTGAAAATTCTTTGTAGTCATAGAAATTTCCCAGATTTTATCGACTTAGTTGGGGTCGATAAGAGCTATCACAGTAGTCTGGGATAGGTTCTGATTGAATAGTGCTACTAAGAGAACATAGCGGTATTCTGGTTAATTTCTTTGACTGTTTAGTAAAAGTCATTTTTACGGCTTCATTAAAGCTTTTAACACTTTCTTTCTTTGAAAATTCTTTGTAGTCATAGAAATTTCTCAGATTTTATCGACTTAGTTGAGGTCGATAAGATCTATCACAGTAGTCTGGGATAGGTTCTGATTGAATAGTGCTACTAAGAGAACATAGCGGTATTCTAGTTAATTTCTTTGACTGTTTAGTAAAAGTCATTTTTACGGCTTCATTAAAGCTTTTAACACTTTCTTTCTTTGAAATTCTTTGTAGTC
The DNA here is from genome assembly GCA_037428765.1 of Rubia yunnanensis. NCBI lineage: Eukaryota > Viridiplantae > Streptophyta > Magnoliopsida > Gentianales > Rubiaceae > Rubia > Rubia yunnanensis. The sequence goes on from CM075067.1 coordinate 12,829,888, forward strand.
ATGGAAATTTCTCATATTTTATCGACTTAGTTGAGGTCGATAAGAGCAATCACAGTAGTCTGGCATAGATTCTGATTGAATAGTGCTACTATCAGAACATAGCAGTATTCTGGTTAATTTCTTTGACTGTTTAGTAAAAGTCATTTTTACGGCTTCATTAAAGCTTTTAACACTTTCTTTCTTTGAAAATTCTTTGTAGTCATAGAAATTTCTCAGATTTTATCGACTTAGTTGAGGTCGATAAGAGCTATCACAGTAGTCTGGGATAGGTTCTGATTGAATAGTGCTACTAAGAAAACATAGCGGTATTCTAGTTAATTTCTTTGACTGTTTAGTAAAAGTCATTTTTACGGCTTCATTAATGCTTTTGACACTTTCTTTCTTTGAAAATTTTTTGTAGTCATAGAAATTTCTCAGATTTTATCGACTTAGTTGATGTCGATAAGAGCTATCACTGTAGTCTGGGATAGATTCTGATTGAATAGTGCTACTATGAGAACATAGCAGTATTCTAGTTAATTTCTTTGACTGTTTAGAAAAATCATTTTTATGGCTTCATTAAAGCTTTTGACACTTTCTTTCTTTGAAAATTCTTTGCATTCATAGAAATTTCTCAGATTTTATCGACTTAGTTGAGGTCGATAAGAGCTATCACAGTAGTTTGGGATAGATTCTGATTGAATAGTGCTACTATGAGAACATAGCGGTATTCTGGATAATTTCTTTGACTGTTTATTAAAATTCATTTTTACGGCTTAATTAAAGCTTTTGATATTTTCTTTCTTTGAAAATTCTTTGTAGTCATAGAAATTTCTCAGATTTTATCGACTTAGTTGAGGTCGATAAGAACTATCACTGTAGTCTGGGATAGATTCTGATTGAATAGTGCTACTATGAGAACATAGCAGTATTCTGGTTAATTTCTTTAACTGTTTACTAAACGTCATTTTTACGGCTTCATTAAAGCTTTTGACACTTTTTTTCTTTGAAAATTCTTTGTAGTCATAGAAATTTCTCAGATATTATCGACTTAGTTGAGGTCGATAAGAGCTATCACAGTAGTCCGGGATAGATTCTGATTGAATAGTGCTACTATGAGAACATAGCAGTATTCTGGTTAATTTCTTTGACTGTTTAGTAAAAGTCATTTTTACGGCTTCATTAAAGCTTTTAACACTTTCTTTCTTTGAAAATTCTTTGTAGTCATAGAAATTTCTCAGATTTTATCGACTTAGTTGGGGTCGATAAGAGCTATCACAGTAGTCTGGGATAGGTTCTGATTGAATAGTGCTACTAAGAGAACATAGCGGTATTCTGGTTAATTTCTTTGACTGTTTAGTAAAAGTCATTTTTACGGCTTCATTAAAGCTTTTAACACTTTCTTTCTTTGAAAATTCTTTGTAGTCATAGAAATTTCTCAGATTTTATCGACTTAGTTGAGGTCGATAAGATCTATCACAGTAGTCTGGGATAGGTTCTGATTGAATAGTGCTACTAAGAGAACATAGCGGTATTCTAGTTAATTTCTTTGACTGTTTAGTAAAAGTCATTTTTACGGCTTCATTAAAACTTTTAACACTTTCTTTCTTTGAAAATTTTTTGTAGTCATGGAAATTTCTCATATTTTATCGACTTAGTTGAGGTCGATAAGAGCAATCACAGTAGTCTGGCATAGATTCTGATTGAATAGTGCTACTATCAGAACATAGCAGTATTCTGGTTAATTTCTTTGACTGTTTAGTAAAAGTCATTTTTACGGCTTCATTAAAGCTTTTAACACTTTCTTTCTTTGAAAATTCTTTGTAGTCATAGAAATTTCTCAGATTTTATCGACTTAGTTGAGGTCGATAAGAGCTATCACAGTAGTCTGGGATAGGTTCTGATTGAATAGTGCTACTAAGAAAACATAGCGGTATTCTAGTTAATTTCTTTGACTGTTTAGTAAAAGTCATTTTTACGGCTTCATTAAAGCTTTTAACACTTTCTTTCTTTCAAAATTCTTTGTAGTCATAGAAATTTCTCAGATTTTATCGACTTAGTTGAGGTCGATAAGAGCTATCACTGTAGTCTGGGATAGATTCTGATTGAATAGTGCTACTATGAGAACATAGCAGTCTCTGGTTAATTTCTTTGACCGTTTAGTTAAAGTCATTTTTACGGCTTCATTAAAGCTTTTGACACTTTCTTTCTTTGAAAATTCTTTGTAGTCATAGAAATTTCTCAGATTTTATCGACTTAGTTGAGGTCGATAAGAGCTATCACAGTAGTCTGGGATAGGTTCTGATTGAATAGTGCTACTAAGAAAACATAGCGGTATTCTAGTTAATTTCTTTGACTGTTTAGTAAAAGTCATTTTTACGGCTTCATTAAAGCTTTTAACACTTTCTTTCTTTGAAAATTCTTTGTAGTCATAGAAATTTCTCATATTTTATCGACTTAGTTGAGGTCGATAAGAGCTATCACAGTAGTCTTGGATAGATTCTGATTGAATAGTGCTACTATGAGAACATAGCAGTATTCTGGTTAATTTCTTTGACTATTTAGTAAAAGTCATTTTTACGGCTTCATTAATGCTTTTGACACTTTCTTTCTTTGAAAATTCTTTGTAGTCATAGAAATTTCTCAGATTTTATCGACTTAGTTGAGGTTGATAAGAGCTATCACAGTAGTCTGGGATAGGTTCTGATTGAATAGTGCTACTAAGAGAACATAGCGGTATTCCGGTTAATTTCTTTGACTGTTTAGTAAAAGTCACTTTTACGGCTTCATTAAAGCTTTTAACACTTTCTTTCTTTGAAAATTCTTTGTAGTCATAGAAATTTCTCAGATTTTATCGACTTAGTTGAGGTCGATAAGAGCTATCACAGTAGTCTGGGATAGGTTCTGATTGAATAGTGCTACTAAGAGAACATAGCGGTATTCTGGTTAATTTCTTTGACTGTTTAGTAAAAGTCATTTTTACGGCTTCATTAAAGCTTTTAACAATTTCTTTCTTTGAAAATTCTTTGTAGTCATAGAAATTTCTCAGATTTTTTCGACTTAGTTGAGGTCGATAAGAGCTATCACAGTAGTTTGGGATAGGTTCTGATTGAATAGTGCTACTAAGAGAACATAGCGGTATTCTAGTTAATTTCTTTGACTGTTTAGTAAAAGTCATTTTTACGGCTTCATTAAAGCTTTTAACACTTTCTTTCTTTGAAAATTCTTTGTAGTCATGGAAATTTCTCATATTTTATCGACTTAGTTGAGGTCGATAAGAGCTATCACAGTAGTCTGGGATAGATTCTGATTGAATAGTGCTACTATGAGAACATAGCAGTATTCTGGTTAATTTCTGACTGTTTAGTAAAAGTCATTTTTACGGCTTCATTAAAGCTTTTAACACTTTCTTTCTTTGAAAATTCTTTGTAGTCATAGAAATTTCTCAGATTTTATCGACTTAGTTGAGGTTGATAAGAGCTATCACAGTAGTCTGGGATAGGTTCTGATTGAATAGTGCTACTAAGAAAACATAGCGGTATTCTAGTTAATTTCTTTGACTGTTTAGTAAAAGTCATTTTTACGGCTTCATTAAAGCTTTTGACACTTTCTTTCTTTTAAAATTCTTTGTAGTCATAGAAATTTCTCAGATTTTATCGACGTAGTTGTGGTTGATAAGAGCTATCACAGTAGTCTGGGATAGGTTCTGATTGAATAGTGCTACTAAGAGAACATAGCGGTATTCTGGTTAATTTCTTTGACTGTTTAGTAAAAGTCATTTTTACGGCTTCATTATAGCTTTTAACACTTTCTTTCTTTGAAAATTCTTTGTAGTCATAGAAATTTCTCAGATTTTATCGACTTAGTTGAGGTCGATAAGAGCTATCACAGTAGTCTGGGATAGGTTCTGATTGAATAGTGCTACTAAGAGAACATAGTGGTATTCTGGTTAATTTCTTTGACTGTTTAGTAAAAGTCATTTTTACGGATTCATTAAAGCTTTTAACACTTTCTTTCTTTGAAAATTCTTTGTAGTCATAGAAATTTCTCAGATTTTATCGACTTAGTTGAGGTCGATAAGAACTATCACAGTAGTCTGGGATAGGTTCTGATTGAATAGTGCTACTAATAGAACATAGCGGTATTCTGGTTAATTTCTTTGTCTGTTTAGTAAAAGTCATTTTTACGGCTTCATTAAAGCTTTTAACACTTTCTTTCTTTGAAAATTCTTTGTAGTCATAGAAATTTCTCAGATTTCATCGACTTAGTTGAGGTCGATAAGAGCTATCACTGTAGTCTGGGATAGATTCTGATTGAATAGTGCTACTATGAGAACATAGCAGTATTCTGGTTAATTTCTTTGACTGTTTAGTAAAAGTCATTTTTACGGCTTCATTAAAGCTTTTAACAATTTCTTTCTTTGAAAATTCTTTGTAGTCATAGAAATTTCTCAGATTTTTTCGACTTAGTTGAGGTCGATAAGAGCTATCACAGTAGTTTGGGATAGGTTCTGATTGAATAGTGCTACTAAGAGAACATAGCGGTATTCTAGTTAATTTCTTTGACTGTTTAGTAAAAGTCATTTTTACGGCTTCATTAAAGCTTTTAACACTTTCTTTCTTTGAAAATTCTTTGTAGTCATGGAAATTTCTCATATTTTATCGACTTAGTTGAGGTCGATAAGAGCTATCACAGTAGTCTGGGATAGATTCTGATTGAATAGTGCTACTATGAGAACATAGCAGTATTCTGGTTAATTTCTGACTGTTTAGTAAAAGTCATTTTTACGGCTTCATTAAAGCTTTTAACACTTTCTTTCTTTGAAAATTCTTTGTAGTCATAGAAATTTCTCAGATTTTATCGACTTAGTTGAGGTTGATAAGAGCTATCACAGTAGTCTGGGATAGGTTCTGATTGAATAGTGCTACTAAGAAAACATAGCGGTATTCTAGTTAATTTCTTTGACTGTTTAGTAAAAGTCATTTTTACGGCTTCATTAAAGCTTTTGACACTTTCTTTCTTTCAAAATTCTTTGTAGTCATAGAAATTTCTCAGATTTTATCGACGTAGATGTGGTTGATAAGAGCTATCACAGTAGTCTGGGATAGGTTCTGATTGAATAGTGCTACTAAGAGAACATAGCGGTATTCTGGTTAATTTCTTTGACTGTTTAGTAAAAGTCATTTTTACGGCTTCATTATAGCTTTTAACACTTTCTTTCTTTGAAAATTCTTTGTAGTCATAGAAATTTCTCAGATTTTATCGACTTAGTTGAGGTCGATAAGAGCTATCACAGTAGTCTGGGATAGGTTCTGATTGAATAGTGCTACTAAGAGAACATAGTGGTATTCTGGTTAATTTCTTTGACTGTTTAGTAAAAGTCATTTTTACGGATTCATTAAAGCTTTTAACACTTTCTTTCTTTGAAAATTCTTTGTAGTAATAGAAATTTCTCAGATTTTATCGACTTAGTTGAGGTCGATAAGAACTATCACAGTAGTCTGGGATAGGTTCTGATTGAATAGTGCTACTAATAGAACATAGCGGTATTCTGGTTAATTTCTTTGTCTGTTTAGTAAAAGTCATTTTTACGGATTCATTAAAGCTTTTAACACTTTCTTTCTTTGAAAATTCTTTGTAGTAATAGAAATTTCTCAGATTTTATCGACTTAGTTGAGGTTGATAAGAGCTATCACAGTAGTCTGGGATAGGTTCTGATTGAATAGTGCTACTAAGAAAACATAGCGGTATTCTAGTTAATTTCTTTGACTGTTTAGTAAAAGTCATTTTTACGGCTTCATTAAAGCTTTTGACACTTTCTTTCTTTCAAAATTCTTTGTAGTCATAGAAATTTCTCAGATTTTATCGACGTAGTTGTGGTTGATAAGAGCTATCACAGTAGTCTGGGATAGGTTCTGATTGAATAGTGCTACTAAGAGAACATAGCGGTATTCTGGTTAATTTCTTTGACTGTTTAGTAAAAGTCATTTTTACGGCTTCATTATAGCTTTTAACACTTTCTTTCTTTGAAAATTCTTTGTAGTCATAGAAATTTCTCAGATTTTATCGACTTAGTTGAGGTCGATAAGAGCTATCACAGTAGTCTGGGATAGGTTCTGATTGAATAGTGCTACTAAGAGAACATAGTGGTATTCTGGTTAATTTCTTTGACTGTTTAGTAAAAGTCATTTTTACGGATTCATTAAAGCTTTTAACACTTTCTTTCTTTGAAAATTCTTTGTAGTAATAGAAATTTCTCAGATTTTATCGACTTAGTTGAGGTCGATAAGAGCTATCACTGTAGTCTGGGATAGATTCTGATTGAATAGTGCTACTATGAGAACATAGCAGTATTCTGGTTAATTTCTTTAACTGTTTACTAAAAGTCATTTTTACGGCTTCATTAAAGCTTTTGACACTTTCTTTCTTTGAAAATTCTTTGTAGTCCTAGAAATTTCTCTGATTTTATCGACTTAGTTGAGGTCGATAAGAGCTATCACAGTAGTCTGGGATAGATTCTGATTGAATAGTGCTACTATGAGAACATAGCAGTATTCTGGTTAATTTCTTTGACTGTTTAGTAAAAGTCATTTTTACGGCTTCATTAAAGCTTTTAACACTTTCTTTCTTTGAAAATTCTTTGTAGTCATAGAAATTTCTCAGATTTTATCGACTTAGTTGAGGTCGATAAGAGCTATCACAGTAGTCTGGGATAGGTTCTGATTGAATAGTGCTACTAAGAGAACATAGCGGTATTCTGGTTAATTTCTTTGTCTGTTTAGTAAAAGTCATTTTTACGGCTTCATTAAAGCTTTTAACACTTTCTTTCTTTGAAAATTCTTTGTAGTCATAGATTGTTGAGATTCATGAAATCAATACAAATCCTCCAAGCACCATTATGCTTGGGGACCATCAAAGGATTCGATATCCACTCGGGGTATAATACCTCTTCGATAACTTCAGCCTTCAGCAATTGTTTGACTTCTTCCTTTATGGAAAATGATCTGCGCTTTTATTTGATTAGATTCTGCGAGGGGTCTACATTCAGCATGTGGACCATCAAATGCTTAGGTACCCCTGTAAGGTCAAAGGTGTCCCGTGAAAACACATCAAAAAAATCATCTACGAGGTCCTTCAGCTATTGCTTTGTTGCAGGTGGAATCATTTTTCCTATGGGCATTGTTCCTTCGTCTCAAACGGCCATTAGATATGTGTCTATAGGCTTAATATATCCCTAGATTGAAGCCACTATATCCTTCTTTCTAGCCTCTTTGAGGGCTACATCCAAACAACTTCTAGCCGCCGGTTGATCCCCTCTAATAACTGCTATCCCCTTTTTTGTGGGGAACTTCAAGGTCAAATAATAGGGGGACCATACCCCTCATTCCTGGAACATCCAAGGCCTTTCAAGGATCACATTGTATGGAGACACAACGTCAACTACTGCAAAGATACAATCGATTGTGATTTCCTTGTCTCCCTTAGCTACTTTAACCAGGAGGGTAACCACTCCTTGGGGTAGCACCATTTTCCCGGAGAAGCCGGACAAGGGAGAGGTTATTCTCCTTAGGCTTCCAGGTCCGAGCCCTAACTGGTCAAAATAGTTGACGAGCAATACTTCGACCCTGCTGCCATCATCCATGAATACCCTTTGATATAACATTCTCCAATGGTTGCATGGATTACCAATGGGTCTGTGTGAGGGGTTCGGCTGGGCACCGGGTCAGCCTCCGAGAAGGTAATTTCTTCTTTAGGTCAGAAACATTTTTGACAGGGTTCTCCTGGGGGCACATATCAGGACTGGGTTTTGATGATTGTATTTAAAGCATGGTCGCTTAAAAATATATTGATGAAGTTGATCACCCGATTCACCCTGTCCCTCCAGTTTCTGTCCGGCTGAGCCTTGGCTTCAGTTCGGAGTCTTGCTTGGTTTTTGGCTTGGTCTTCATCGTTCACCTGTTATTCTTTGCCACCTTGGTTAGCTCTCTTTTTTCCTTTCCAGTAGCATTTTGCTGGACCCCTCAAAGAGGATTCTCCTCTCGGACTCTCGACACAGTTGGGGAGTAAACCTTCACTTTTCATCTTTCCACTTCTTGTCTCAAATGGGTACACTCATTTGTGTCCCATTCTTTTTGGTGGTCACAAAATTAGGGGGAATATTTCTTCCCATGGTAGTCTTTCCAGGAGGAGGGCTTCAAAACATCCCTTTATGGATGGAGTGTATCTCCATTAGGGACTTGGTTAAGGGAATAAAGCTTCCGAACCCTTTTTTCGGGTGGTCATGCCTTTTTTACCTGGGCTCCGAGTGTTTAGGTCCCTTTTTAAGCCATATATCCCCCTCCCATTTTCTCTTCGTGGCCTCTTCAATTTTTGAATATTGCTCCACAATTTCCTGCAACTGCTGCAGGGTCTCCGATTTCTTCGAGACCAACTTTTTGTACAGGTCAAGGTTTGACATCCCATTCATATAAATCCAAGAACCATCCCACCCTTGGTCCAATTGATTACACTAAGACTCTTATCCATATACAGAAGGTAGAATGCTTCCGTTGACTCGCCTGGCCTCTACTTGCTTTGGTACAGCTCTATTAAGGTTTTTGTGAACCTTTTCTTTTGGAAAAAATGACTCAGAAGGGCCTTTCCGAAATATATGTATGAGTGTAGCATCCATCTACCTAGCTTGTTGAACCATTCTTGGGCTTTCCCTCGAAGGTAGCTCTTGACCAACTTGCATGTTAGTTGTTCATTGAAGTCCCTCGAGTTCATCAAACTAAGGAAAATCTGTATGTGGGGAGCCCTTCGGGTGGTTTCATTTTGATGGGCCATTGAGTGGCCACTATTACGGGACTAAAAGGAGATGCTGTAACTTGGTCTAAAGGCTCGATCAGCCTGTCAAGTTCTCTTGTCAAGGAGTCGCTCGATCTCCCTCCCATCCATGGATCTCTGTATGGACTGGGCTAGATCGGGGCACCAAAGTTTGGGTGCATAGGGAGGAGCTGATTTGAAGCCATGTACCCTGAGTGCGACCCCCCTGCCAAGCTGTAGTATAACTCTAGTCGGTAAGGGTCGTAGGGGGGGACCTCCGGTTGAAGTCCTGAATACATTTGGCTTTTGAAACCCGAGAAAAATCCCATCGACCCTACCATAGAATGTGGAACAGTTTGACTCAGCATTGAAGGCATCGAGATAGATGTTGAGATCAACACGGAGTATACTATTGTTTGTTGCATGATCAGGAGTGTTGGCTGGGGCCGTGTAAGGGCCCCAACATCGGCTTAATATGGTACTCCTAGGGGGGTTTACAACTAGAATCTTGGGTGCACCACCAGGAGCATCAAAGGTGGGGGCCCCATCTGCTATTAAACCACTCTATGGTAGTGCATTGGAGGGTTCACTTGATAGCCAGTAGATCCAAGGGCCTAAGCCTACGACGCTTGATCTTGCTGCGACAAGGGGCCCGCTTTGTTCGTACCCCTTGATGCTCAAGCAGCCCCTCTCAAGATCTCTGTTTGCGAATCCATTACACCCTTTGTAAACTATGGCTCATTCACCGTTTGTAGATGCGCATGGCTTTGCGAGGTAGGAGCTTCAGCTCCACTTATCCAGGGTTTGACGGTGACCTCCATGGTCGGTGGGGGTGCACCAGCTTCTGGGCAAGAAGCTTTTGGACCCCTCATTTCTGGGACCTAGTCTGGATTGACTTTCGGAGGCTGAATACCGGCACTGGAGGGATTGGGATTCACCTGTATATTGGATCTACACCCTCTCCTTTTCTAGTACGGGGATTGTACTTCTTTGCTGGTGCCTAAAGCTTTACCTTTTAGTCGTTCACTCATACGGAAGGCGCTTGACATAGATGTGGACATAAACAGCAGGTACTTGAACGCAGATCTGACTCACGGTCTCACTGGGTGTGCCACTTGATGCGCCTCAATTTTCCATTGCCGCCATCTGTAGGTAGGAATCCGCAAGACAAAACCCCCGGAGGTGTTCGCGGGGAAAAGACCCTGATGGCCAAGTAAGAAAATAGATTATCAGAGTGTAATTATGGATGAATAGTTGAGTTGTGTAGAGTTACCTTTGGCCTTTAAATAGGTAGGAAAGTAGGGAAACTATTTTGTTTTCTTGTGGAGCAAGTACTCTCACCTTGGGCTAGCCCAAAAGGCTTTACCCAAAGGGCAAAGCTATGGACTTAAGGTCAGCCACATGGCTACTTAGGCCCATACGGATTTACACATTATCAGCAGCACCACCACCCCAGCAATCTTCAAAAATTCCAGGTAAAACCAATACTACTTTGTCAAGTTCGGTTTCTGTTAATACTCCTACTTGTTTCCATTGAAAATAAAGAGGACATGTCCATAGTAACTGTCCTCATGCTTGAGTATTAACAACCATTGAGAAAGGAGATGAAGAAGATGAATATGCTGATATGTCACCATTGTATGAAAGTGGTGAAGAACAGGTAGATGAAGAGATCACCATAAATGATCACGGTTAGCAAGGTACATAAACACAAGGTAACTTCATGTCATTTAGAGTCCTAAACTCTCAAATGGCCGAAACATAGGTACAAAGAATTAATATTTTTCATACTCGTTCCCTTGTGAAAGATAAGAATTGTTTATTGATTATTGGTGGTGGTTCTTGTGCTAATATTGTGTCTAATCTTTTTGTTAAATCATTGTCTTTGCCTGTGACAACTCATCCATCACCATATAAACTTATTTGGTTAAATGGTAGTGGTGAAATTAGGGTTAACAACCAATTCATGATTAACTTTAAGATTGGAAAATATCATGATTCTATCTTATGTGATGTTATACCTATGAAAGCTAGTCATATTTTGTTAGGGAGACCTTGGTAGTTTTATCGTAAATCTTTGCATGATGGTTACACTAACAAAATTACTGTGATTAAAGATAGAACAAGGTATACTTTGGTTCCATTATCTCCAGTGGAAGTCTTAGAGCACAAAGACGCATGAAATTCGACAAAGAGAAGTTTGCGACTGATGTACAGGTGGCCGAACAAAACCCTAGCTAGGGTTTGAGGGAGCTCGATCACAAGGTGAATAAAGGAGGCAAAAACCTTGATAATTTTGACCAAAAATCAAGGGAGGCCGATCTAGGTAAGTCCAAGAATAATTCTGATTAGTCGCGTAAAATCCTATCTTCACATCTTAGTCCTTTGCCATCGATTTACATGATGAGACCTGAATTTCCTATTGATTCTGGTAGATCGTTTCATGCATCGGTTAGGGATGTGAACTGTGCTTTTTCTAATCATTATTATGTGCTTATCATGCATTTTAAAGAGAGAAATTTTGCTAATGATGATATTCCTATGTATATTCCTCCACGGTTTGCTTACATGTTACAGGAATTTGAGGGTGCCTCTTCGAAAGCCTTACCTGTGAGTTTACCACCTTTGCGATGTATTGAACACCATATTGACTTGGTTCCGAGTTTGGTAATTCCAAACCATCCTGCGTATAAAGAAAACCCTAAGGAGACATAGGAACTACAACGACAAGTCGAGTAGTTACTTCAAAAAGGTTATGTGCAAGAATCCCTATCTCCTTGTGTTGTGCCTATCATTTAAGTTCCCAAGAAAGATAAAATTTGGCGTATGTGGATTGATTTTCATGCTATTAACAATATTACCATTAGGTATCGCCATCCTATCCCTAGGTTAGATGATATGCTTAAAGATTTGCATGGATATGTTATTTATACTAAGATTTATTTAACTCAGGGTTATCATCAGATTCGAATTAATGAGGGGGATGAATGGAAAACTGCATTTAAGACTAAGCTCGGGTTGTATGAATGGATTGTTATGCCTTTGAGTTTAACTAATGATCCTAGTACTTTTATGCAGTTGATGAATCATGTTTTGAGAAAGTTTATTGGTCAGTTTGTTGTGGTCTATTTTGATGATATCTTGATTTATTCTAAATCGATTGATGAACATATTGAGTATGTTAAAATGGTTCTGGTTGCACTATGTGAGTCTTGTTTGTATGCGAACATCAAAAAGTGCACATTTTGCACCTTGGAATTAGTGTTTCTCGATTTTGTGGTCTCTAAGAAGGTCATAATAGTCGACGAATCCACGATTGAGGCCTTTAAGATCTGGCCAAGACCTACCAATGCCAAATAGGTACGTTCTTTTCATGGTTTAGCTAGTTTTTATAGGCAGTTTGTGTGTGATTTCTCATCTATTGTTGCACCTCTAAATGAACTAGTTAAAAAGGATGTGAATTTTGTTTGGTCTGAGAGTCAAGAGAATGCATTTAATGAATTGAAACTACGATTATGTAATGCTCATATTCTTGCTTTATCTGGTTTTAATGGTACTTTTGAGATTCATTGTGATGCTTCTGGTGTTGGTATTGGTGTTGTTTTGATGCAAGAGAATCAACCTTTAGCTTACTTAAGTGAAAAACTAAATTAAAGGCGGCGCTCTAAACTATCATGTGTATGATAAATAATTATATTCAATTGTGCATGCATTGGAAACTTGGCAACATTAATTATTGCATAAAGAATTCTTCATTCATAGTGATCATGAGTCCTTGAAATATTTGTAGAGTCAGATGAAGTTGAATAAGCCTTGTGCTAAAGGGTCTAGTTCATTGAATCTTTTTCCTCATGTGATGCATTAAAAATGGTAAAGAAAATGTTGTTGATAATACTTTGAGTCATAGACATGTCTTACTTACACGATTGGACAAATGCAAGTTGTTGAGGTTCAACGTGAGAGATTATGTTTGGGTTCATCTGTGAAAAGAGAGGTTTTCAAATCCTCAGAAATCTAATTTGCATCCCCGTGAGGATGGTCCTTTTAAGGTGTTGGATCGTGTGAACGAAAATTCTTACAAGAATAAGTTACCAGATCATTGTGGTGTTAATGCAACATTTAATGTTGCTGATTTATCTCAATTTACCTTTGAAGACGATTCAAATTTGAGGGCAAAACCTTTCGACCATAGAGGGAATGATTGAGATGCCAAGACGACTACCACCATAAATGAAGCATTCCACGTCTTGATCAACATTTAAAGGTTATGTTCAGGATCCTCTAAGTGACATGGCGAGACCTATGACTAGGAAAAGGCTTAGAGATGCTTCTATAAATGCTTTGATTGATCACCTTTATGATGAAGAGTTGAAGAAGGAGTCATCATCGACATCTTGGATTTATTGTTCAAGACCGTCGAAGAACTAAAGACTTCATAAAGAACACTATACTTTTTTCCCACTGGGTTTTAATGAGGTAGTGTGATCACTGTAAAATATTGTAAAATTATTTCATTTTAGGTCTGTTGGACTGATAGCATCGGCCATGTGGGCTTTGAATAGCTAGATTTTGAAAATATAGTCCATTAGAGTTTAGTATATTCAGTTTTATTCTGATTAGAATTAGATTTGGTAAAATTAGATAAGGTAATATTCTTCGAGGTTACTTCTTGAAGAATTCGACCAGATTACCATAGATTACCATTTATTTTAGGTATTTTAGTTAGATATTGTTTTAGCTCTTAAAGATGTCATAAGTATATTCAGTTTCCAGTTGGGACTAGAGCTTGGGGCGAGATTGTAACTCTATAAATAGGGAGGCCTTTTGGACGAATTTGGAACACTTTTATCAATCAAATATACAATCCTTTGAGTTCATACTCTTGTTGCTTGCGAGCTTCTTCCATTGTTGCTTAACCCCGAGGGCTAGTTAAGTACCAATAAATCTTGTGATCTGATCCTGTGGGCTAGTTGGAGAGCAAGTCGAAATTATGCGTACCCCGTGGGCTAGACTTTTGAATTTTGTGCAGCACACTAGGGTTTGCGAGTTCCATTGTTTTGTCAAAGATCTTAATTTCGCAATCTAGAGTCTTCACAAGGATATTCATATCACATGATTATCTAGAGCACTCATCTCCTCTATATAGCATCGTGCCAACTAGAATCAGAAATAGCTTCACGAACAGTTTTAGGAATAGAGAGAGAATTAAGGGAAACAACAAAAGAATGAGAAGAGGATGATAATTGATCATAAGAAACAAATGTAGAAATATGATAGGTGCATTGGCGTTTACCTTTGTGTAACGCAATTGGAAGACTATTGCGTGGAGATGGATCAAATGACGAAGTAACATGCAAAAGAACATGTGAAGGACATGACGCAAGATGCTGGCTTCTAGAGTAAACTTGGACAATAGGGAGGCGAAGAAGAGCTAGTTATGAGGTAGAAGTGGTGGTCGTGATCAAATAAACTAATAAATTGTCATCCTCCCCCGGACTAGGATGAGTGGACAAAAGTAGAAAATCTTGATTGTCTTCCAAGAATGTAACATTAATAGAGACCATGTATTTTTTAAGCTTTAGAAAATAGCATCGATAATGTTTTTGATCGAGAATAGCTAAGAAAGACACATTTTAATGACTTGGGATCTAATTTGTGAGTTGTGGACGAACACCCCTAACAAAGCACGTACTTCCAAATATTTTAACATCAACATGAAACATATATTTCTTTGGAAAAAGAACTTTGTAGGGAATATCACCATTAAGAACAGAATATGGCATGCGATTAATGAGAAAATATGTTGTAGAAACTGCGGCGGCCAAAAATGATTCAGGAACATTCATCTGAAAAAGAAGAGCGATGGAAATTTCAAGTAGATGTATATTTTTCCATTCTGCCACACCATTTTGTGATGGAGTATCAACACAAGTTTGAAATGCACCTGAAGTGTATTATGTATCATTATCACACTAGTGGAGGAAGGGCCCATGAAAGGCGGGTTATATCGGACCATTAAAGGCACTTTCAAAGTGTTTTCTCTAGTTTTTCTTTTTATCAAAATCAATCAAAAACGGTTCAAAAACCGCCTTTAATTAGGGTTCGAATTACGTATCGAACTCGGAACCTATTTCTAATAATTGATTTTCAATAGTGAAGAAAACCCAGAACGCATTCAATATGCGGAAACAATAATATTACAGCAATAGAACATCAAATAAAGGAGTCCATCAAAATAAAATAAACAAAAATACAGCAATGGCAGTGGGGAATCGAGCTTTAACACAATCCAGCAGCGGGGAATCAAGCTCTTGCGGAATCCAGCGGCAGGGGAATGAAGCTCGATGGAATCCAATCGCTAGAGTAGAGCAGTGGAGCTCGATCCAGCGGCAGTGGGGGACGCAGCGGCGCTACACGATCTAGCAAAGGATGGGCGAACGATAGATTAGAGAGGAGAGAATAGAGAGGGAGGGGGTCAGGCTGGAGAGGAGAGAGGGGAGAGAGGAAAAGAAAGAGGTGAACGAGCTGGAGAGGAGAGAGAAGGGGCGAAGGAGAGCTGGAGAGAGAAAAGAGAGGGAGGCGTACGTGTTAGCTGGAGAGGAGAGAAAATAGTGGAGGCGAGGAGGGAAAAAATGAAGGGGAAGAAGTAAAGGGAGCTTGGGCCAAGCCCATTAAAGGTGGTTCTAATTGTAGATCACCTTTAAAATAAAAGGGTGAGTTGGGATAGCACTTCCGAACTTGAAAGTGCTTCCAGACCCTAATTAAAGGTTGTTCTACAAGTAGATCTGCATTTATTTGATTTCCATTAAAGGTGAAACCGCTTTTAATTGATTTTGAACCGCCTTTAAAATGTAAAAGGTGGCTTGATAGGCACTTCCTAATTCGAAACCTCTTTTGAACCTCAATAGAGTCTTCTCTACTAGTGTCACTATGCAAAGTACAAACTGAAGCATTAATATGAGTTCCAACGTTAGTACAAAATGCACAAAACAAAGAAAACAACTCAAAATGATTTTTCATTAAATAGAGCCAAGTTACACGGGAATGATTATTCACAAAAGTAACACAATATTGAAATCCAGGTTAGACAAAATAGGGGAGGGACCCCAAACATCTTAATGGACTAATTCAAAAGTGCAGTTGCACGTTTACTAACTCGAGGACTTGAGCTAACATGATGATGTTAGGCATACTGACATGACTCGCAGTCTAAGGAAGACAACGACTTATACTGAGGACAAAGCTTCTAGAGTAGTGAAAGAGATGGATGACCCAACCTACAATGAGCTTGAAATGGAGATGTAACACTTGAGCAAGCAATATGGCGTGATGGAGATGTATCAAGAATGTAGTGGCCTCCCACTTCATGTAGGGGGTGTTCAAATGTGGGTACCCGCACTTTTGAGTACTCGCACATCTGGGTACTCGCATGTGGGGGGGTATTTAAATCTTTTTGGGCCGGATAATAGGGTACCCAAGATTGACAGTTTTGAGATAATTATCTTTTCATTTAATAAATTCATATTGGTGCAAGAAAAATGTCTTTACAATGATTTTAACAGTTGAATTCTTGTGACATTTTTTGAACATATAATTATTACCTTTTATCATTAAAAAATTTAGCATATAATGATTACTAAGAGTAACAAGTCTATAATCATCATCATAATTCCCTAGCTTATATTATGTGATGAAATGATAGGAAGAAATTCAATATGTTAAATTTTTTACGTTAGTGGAGAGGTTATGAAAGTTTGATATGAAATTTCTGATGGAAAACCAAATAAAACATTCAACTAACAGGTCTGGTATTACGGGTCGGCTATTTTTGAACACCCCTAATTTCATTTTCTTAACCATTAATGTTCTTTGCCATAAGATCCTGAAACAAGTAGTGATCAAGTGAAAATAAAGTATAACACTTGAGTTTGCGATTTATTAGACTGTCAAAGAGAAAAATTAAAGGTGAAATTTGGTAAATGTAAAACAAATGACAAGGAAAGAAGAGGGGTTGAATTAACAATGCAACGACCACGAACAAAAGATGATGAATCATTGGCTAATGTAATTGAAGAGCTAGAATTAAATGATTGTTAGGAATAAAACAGTTTAGAATTACCTGTCATATATATGGTCCGTGGCTCCAAAATTAATGACTCATTTAGTGAGTTTACCTGAGTTAGCAACCGCAACAATAGAGGGAGGAGGTTTGAGTGACTCTTGGTACTGTGAGAATTTGGCATATTCATCTCCAGAGATAATAACAGAATTTTATGAGATATCATGAGTGGATGCAACTAGGGGTGGCAAATGGGTGAACGGGTCAAATACGGGTTGGGTAATATGGGTAGTTTAAAATATGGGTATGACCTGTTTCAACCCATTTTATAATAGGTCAAAAATGGGTCGGGTCAGAACGGATTGTGTTAAAACCCGCTTAACCCGCGGGTTGAATATTATTTAACTCACAGGTTAAAAATGGGTAAACCAGTTTCAATATATATTTACCCAAGGGAGTTTATAAACTACTAAGTAAAAACTTGAGCAAGAATCTAACCTAAAAGCCAATCAATGTTACTCATGTGATTGCAAATGAGGAATGCATACTCCTTACGTAAAATGATTATATTTAGGACCACTTGTATATCTAAAACAAATGGAGCAGAGCTTGAAGTTACAAGTTACAGCTACGTCTCAAGTAGTTCAAAGGTTTCTTGATCTATAAACAGTTCAACCTGCCAAACAGTAGCCAGTCACTAAAATATCTTTGTTGTTCGGGAGCAAAAGCAAGTCCAGGAACAAGTCTTTGGCCGGCCTAATTGAGCTGGTGGATCCTCACTTTCATCTAAAAACCCATATGAACATATTTACTTTTATATGCAAATGCATATGGGTAAACCCACAGTCAACCCGCAAATCCAACCAGTTCGATCCATATTTTTCAAGTACCCATTTTATTCATACCCAACCGGATATTAAAATAGACAACCTGTTTGACCCGCGGGTTATGAGTCTATTTTGACACCCCTAGTTGCAACATTAGCGGAGTGTTTAGTTGATTTTTATATTGCAACTTTCTGCACTCAAACTTCGTATTTCTACAAAAAAAAAATGTTATATTACATGATAATATTTTTACATACTCCCTCCGTCCCAACTATTTTTGCACTATTTTCTTTTTGGGACGTCCCAACTGTTTTTGCACTCTTCACTTTATTTCCTTTTTTTGCCAGCTTTTATTCATTTTTAATGTTGAAAAATGATGAAATAAATGGAAAGGAAAATAAAATGAAGGTACCCCACCAGCACGTTGGCAAGAAAACATATAATAATGAATCATTAAAAAAACTTCTTCTTTCTCTCTTCGCAAGAATAATTGGAATAGAGGGAGTATTTATTAGGTGAATTTAGTGGTTGAAGTTGGATTGAATTTAGAAAGTCAAATTAGAAAATTTATTCTAGGAGGGATATAGCATTAGTTATATTTTTAATATATAGTTGTGTGGTACGGTAAGGTAGTACCATGGTAATAATTTCTCAAATACTATTACCATCTCATTATAATAGCATCTAAAATCAACATTCCCCAAAACTCACCAACACTCTAACATTTTCATTTTTTAAATAATACAATCACTCTCTCCTCAACTACACTCACCAAAACTCTCATCTCCAATTAAACTTCACAATCATAACACAATTTCACATCATCATTATTGTCTCCACGTCATTTTATATCTTTTTCACACATTTTTATATTTGTACAATCTAATTGTAGTTTGAGTTTGTCGATTAATTATTGAAATTTAAATTAGGTGAATCCATTTTCAACAATTTGAATCAAACCTACAAACTACAATTTTTTGCGCAAGAATGAAGGAGAGGAAAATAGAATTTGAAAGAGATGTGAGAAATGTACCAACGTGGTCTCTATTTATAGAGACATTTTTTAAGAATTTTGCTATCATTTTTTTTATTTCTTGAAGATAATTGTGTTTTGCTCATTTGAATCTTTTGGAGCAAAAATACAAATTCAGAAGACAAGTGACACAATACTATTGGACTAAAGTACATAACTTTTCTCATTAAAATCTCCAACTCACCATTGGGACACATCCACATAATGAATTGGAGGAGAGTTTTGTGGTGTGTGCATATCCCTCTTCTCCTCCCGAGTTTCTCCTCTCTTTTTTCGCCACCCACATACCTCACTATTGTGGCCAAAAATTCAGCGAAACCCCCTCTCCCACCTCCCATTGTACATGATCAGAGCATCCACAATCAACACTCTCCAAAACTCACCAACACTCCCACTTTTAAAATTTTTAAATAATATAATCACTCTCTCTCCTCAACTGCACTCACCGAATAATAAAATTAGAAAAATAATAACGTTAATAAAATAATGCATATAATAACCTCAGAGAAAACATAATAACAAATTACAAACTAAATTGGATAGTAGTTGGGAAATGCCCCATAAAAGCGATATGGATTTGGAGGAGATGGAAAATACGGAGGTGCAACATTAAAATTTGCATTTGATTGTTAGGAAGGATATCTTGAATTTGATGAATTTGATTTTGTCGGTTGATTATTGAAATTTGAATTAGGTGAAACCATTTTCAACAATTCGTATCAAACCAACAAACTATAATTTTTTTCGTAAGAATGAAGGAGAGAAAAATAAAATTTGGAAGAGATGTGAGAAATGCATCAATGTTGTCTCTATTTGTAGAAAAATTATTTTTTAGAATTTTGGAGTTATTTTTTTTAATTTTTTTTGAAGATAATTCTGTTTTGACGGTTTAAGTTCGTTGGAGCAAAAATTCAAATTAGGAAGTCACATGGCACAATACTATTGGACTAGAATATACTATTGGAAGAGACGTGAGAAATGTATCAATGTTGGTCTCTATTTATATTGAAATTTTTTTAAAGAATTTTGGTGTCATTTTTATTTTTATTTTTTTAAAATAAAAACACCCTAGGATGGGGGATAATATATAAAGTTCCCCAAGCCTTTGTAAAGACAAATATATGCAGAGTAATGGTTTGTACACGAAGATCATTGAGGCAACATTGTTGCCTCCAAAAGAATACCTAGCATCTAGTAATGAAAATGAGAAATGTCGGATCTAGTGAATATGAAGGAGGTTAGGAATGGTAGTTGCGATTCCAAAAGAAAGAATCTCCACCCCATGTGTTAATTCTTTCCTTTGGTCAGGCAGCTTCATTCTAGCACATCAAAATTAAGAGCTTAAAACATAACCAAATCTACGCTCTAGGAGTTGCAGAAGAGTTGTAGCTTTGAGCATTTTATTCTCAGGTCCATAGCAGCCTGAGTGGCTGACTAGTAGGGATGGATATCTGTATGTGTAGAGATCAACACCAGAAGAGGATTTGAAGTAGAGTTCAGCTCTAGTACCTGTAGAAAACCAAATAACAAAATATTAGCAGTATCAATCCTGCCTTGTACCATGCCTATGTGTTCTAATATAGGGTGTGTGCTCCCTATCCAGAGAGATGAGGCCTCTAATGTGTGTAGGTATATTGGAAAGGTTCAGAACAAGTTCACTAATGTGGGCTGGGTGATCCTTAGCAATTGCATCTGCCACTGAATTACATTCCCTGAAAACATGTTTAAGATCGGCATTCTTTAGCAGGGAATGCACCTTAGAGGTTAAAGTGAAAAAAAAGGCCAGTGTGCAGTATAAGGGTTCTTGATCAAGTTCACAGCCAGCAAAGAATCAGATTCAATGGTGAAGGAACTATCTAAAGCTGGATAGGCTTGGCAGGCAAGTAGGATGGCTATAATTTCTGCTTGAAGTGAAGAAACTGCAGATATGGTAGTAGACTTTATAAGGCATGGAATTCTATCACAGTTTCTAGCAATCAGACCAACGGTGGAGTTAGTAGAGGACCAGGATGCATCAACATTGATCTTTATGCAGTTTGGTTTCGGTCTTTCCCAGAAGACAATCCCTATTGTAGGTTTAGGTGGTGGTCTAGGGTAGGGGATCAGATTAGAGAAACTAGGACTCATAGGGAGGGAGGAACTAGAGGGGCAAGGTTTGGCAGAGAGGGATAGGTAAATTAGATCACTAATTTCCTTGCATATATGAACTGGAGAAAAGTGTCTATTATCAAAATACTGATCATTTCTAGCCTTCCAAAGGCACCAGCAAATCAGAGAGGGAAGGATTTTACATATCAGCAGGTGCATTCTGGGAAGATCATGGCAATTCCAGAATACAAAGAACCTTTCATTTATTGAGTCCAGACTACGAAGACTAAAATCTAGTAAAGCTGCCATCTTATTCCATATTGATTGAGCAAGGGGAGTCCAGACTACGAAGACTAAAATCTAGTAAAACTGCCATCTTATTCCATATTGATTGAGCAAGGGGACAAGAGGTAAAAAAAAGTGTTGGAGAGAATCAGAGTGATTACATGCAGGGCATTTTGAAGCAAGACTAAAACCACATTTCATCAGCACATCATCAAAAGGAAGGAAAGAGTGCATCAGTTTCCATGTAAAAATAGAAATCTTTTTCTGTATTCTAGGATTCCATATAAGCTGAGTAGCAGGGAAGGTACCTGAGGAGAAAGTGAGCGTCTTATACGCAGATTTGAAAGTAAAAGCTCCTGTCACCTCTGGTATCCAGATTAATCTATCCTCTCTGTCTTCAGTGATTTCTGCTGACTGCAAAAAAAAGAGTATCATGTTCTAAAAAAGAAAAGATCTGTGGCAGGATAGAGGCTTTGTTGCTTATAAACTGAGCAACTGAGCAATATAAGAGTGGGGGCATGATAGAGATAGGGATGAGATTCAAAAGTGGCCCATTAGAGCACCAGTTAGCAGACCAAAAATTGCAGCTTCCTCTGCCATGAATAATTAGAGTGTTATTTTCTGCAAAAGAATTAACTGAGCATATTCTCTTCCAAGTCATGGATTTTCTGTGTGTTTGGGGTAAGAACCAAATCATTTTTGCCCACATAGTGGTTCCCAATTGACTTTTCCACCATAGTTTAAGAGAACAAGAATCAATTATAGCCTGAACTGATCTAAAACCTAAACCATTATGAGACCTAGGAGCAGCTAGATCATGCCATTTTTTCCAAACTTTATTCTTCTTCCCTTCAGTCTCACCCCAGAAAAAAGTAGACATCTTTCTCTCTAATGTCTTAACTATATGGATAGAAGGCTTAGTGACAGACCATAAGTGTTGAGGTAAGGAGTATATACAGGATTGAATTAAGGTCAGTTTTCCTCCCGAACTCAACCATTTATTTTTCCAATTCATCAGATTTTTATCCAAAATTTCCATTAAAGGTTGGAAGTATATGTTAAGTGTTCTACCTTTAAAGATTGGACATCCTAGGTACTTAAAAGGGAAAGATCCTTTTTTCATTTTTAAGATCATCTTAACCTGATTTATCTTAGCAACTGTACCCCTTTTACTAATGTAAAAATCATATTTTTCAAAATTAAATTTCTGGCCCGAGGTAGATTCAAAGATTTCTAGGAAAGCTTTAATCTTAATAAGGTTAGGTTTTGAGGCCTGCATGAAAATAATGGTATCATCAGCATACATTAAGTGGGAGGCTGGTGTGATTGCAGAGGGTAACTGGAAATGTGTGAGGCTGCTATTCGAAAAAATAAAGGAGAGGCTCCTAGAGAAAGCTTATGAAAAAATATTAAAGAGAAAGGGGGAAAGGGGATCACCTTGTTTGATGCCTCTGGTAGCTTTAAAAAAGTCCACTGGATTACCATTTATAAGTACAGAGAAATAAGCCTGGGATAAATTATTCATAATAGCATTCAAAAAAATCCCAGTAAAATCAAATCTACCAAGTATGTTCTTTAAAAAATCCCAGTTAACCCTATCAAAAGCTTTCCTGAGGTCTAGCTTGAGAATACAGTTAGGCACTCTATTCTTTTTATCTAGAAATCTTAGCATTTCCTGCAGGTAAAGTATGTATTCTGAAATGTCTCTGTTCTTCATGAAGGCAGTTTGATTAGGTAAAATTAGATTCTCCATATAAGGTTTCAATCTTTCCATTAAAACTTTAAAACATATTTTATTTACCACATTTGAGAGGCTAATAGGTCTGAAATCATCAAAGGAGGAGGGAGTGGCTTTCTTTGCAATCAAGGTTATCCAGGTACTAGAAATACCCCTAGGCAAATCTGCCCCTAAGATGAAATCATTGACAGCAGATATTAGATATTCCTTAATAAAATCCCAGCACTTAGTAAAAAATTTACTAGAGAAACCATCAGGACCTGGACTACTGTTTTTGTTTAAACTCTTTATCACTAATTTGAGTTCCTCCTCTGAAACTAGTCTGGATAGAGTTAGGTTATCTTGTTCAGTAATGACAGCAGGTATTTGGCTAAGAAAATGAGGGTAATAAGTGTTATTAGCCATCTGGTTGGGTTCAGATAAGAGTTCAGAGAAATAGGCTACAACTTCTTTTTGGATATCTGATTTGGAGTTAAGCCATTGTCCCTGTCCATTTTTAATTTTTGAAATCTATAATCTATAGTTCCTTTCCTGTACTGTCTTATGAAAAAACTGAGTGTTATTATCACCAAGTTTGAACCATTTTGATCTAGCTTTCTGTTTCCAGAATTTATCTTTTTCCTTTAAAGCTCTAAGTAATAATGCCCTCTTCTCATTTAGTTTGATTAATTCTGAATCTGAGGGAGAGGAGTCATAAACTAATATCTATAATCTAAGGCCTTCCTCTGCAGTAGCAACATTAACATCTATGTTACCAAAACAGTCCCTATTCCAAATCTTTATCATTTTTTCAATCTAATCAGTTTTAAGTAGAAACCTAACACTCCTGACTGGGGGCTAGGAATTGACCAATTTTTCGTGATTAGGTCTATAAATTCTGGTCTATTAAACCAGATATTTATAAATCTAAAGGGTTTAGGGTGAGAACTAACTAGAGATGACACCTGTAGGATGAGAGAAGAGTGATCTGAGGATTGTCTATTCAGAATTTGGATAGAAGATGATGGAAATTTTGTGTTCCACTGAATAGTACAAAGTCCTCTATCTAATCTCTTAGAGGTGGGATTCCTAAGCCTTGAGTTTGTCCAAGTGAATAAGTTCCCCACTGTGTGAATTTCCTGAATTCCAGAAGAGCTAATCCAATTGTTAAAATCTCTAATACTACCTAGGGAAGAGGAGTTGGGGCCTTTATATTCAGAAAGTGAAGAGATTGTGTTGAAATTTCCTATGAAAATAGTTTCATTTTTAGGTAGTACACTCAGATCATTCTATAAAGACTTCCTACCATCCCTAGTCCTGAGGGCATAAACAAAAACTGCTTCCATGTCAATAACCAAAATTAGGTGAGCTATTTTTACATACAGGAACTGATTATGATGAGAGATTAGGGAGACTGATACAGGGTAATTCCACATAAGCCAGATTTTGCCATTATGGAGAGGGAGATTATGTGTAAATTTGAGCTTTTCCATATAAGATTGACACTGGCTATTATCATGCATAGGTTCATTGATACAAAGTAGTTATATTTTCTTCAGCTTAACTAGATAGTTTAGTCTTAGCATTGAAGATTCCATACCTCTAAGATTCCACACCAAGATATTAAAAGTTAAGGTGTGTGTCATTGTTCACATGATTTATGAATTTTAGTAGCTGATCTTAACATCATCTTATTCAGCTGGCTAAGGTAGTTGTTCTTTTTATGCTTTGACTTACCTTGCTGTTCAGGGTTACCTTTTAGGCTATCAGGCAGTAGTGCTGAGTGGGTGAGGTGGCTGTTGGATGAAAGCTGGCCTCCTCCACCATGTCCTGCACTTCTAGATCAATGAGTGCTTGTGGTTGAGGGAGGGTGTCTATATCCTGCAATACAGAGAATCTATTTTCCATCTTTCTTTGTAGAGAAAGTGGGGGTTAGTGGGAGAGGACTGATGCAGGGTTAGCCTGTGGGGGCCAATTTGAATATCATCCTTTGCATAGGCCAAAGGAGTAGGATTAGAAAGAGCAGTGGCATTCAAAAGTTTTGTGAGGGAAGATTGAGAGTTATCCGGGGGTGAGTTGTTAGGGGACTGAGCTGGAGTAATTTTTGGTGATTGATGAGAAACAGTTTCAAGCTCTCCATTTATAACCTGAGATAGGTAGGAGGAAGGGTTCAGAGAGAGGTTTGTTGTGGCTCTCTGATGTGCTAGATGGCCTTTACCAGGAAGAGGGTAACAGACTGATTTTCCAAAGTCATAACAGGTGCCTTGTTAAATTTATTTCCAGTAGCCTGCCACTGTGGTTGAGTTTGGCTTTGTGGGATGGGAACCTGATTGTCCAGAAACTTACCATTGATGTTTTGTGGGTTGGCTCTGCACTGATTAAGGGAGTGGCCTAACTTAGCACAATGATCACAGTATAGAGGAACATCTTCATATTCAATTTGGTATTTTCCATTATTAGTGACTGACCCAAGTCTGATGAAATTACTCAAAGGTTTCTGTAAGTCGATTTCAACACACAGTTTAATAGCAGAAGGCCTAGTGAGCATTTCAATGGCTAGATCATTCTTAATGAAGCTTCCTATACTATTTCCAATAGCCTCAATAGATGCAGAATTATAATAGTACAGAGGAACTTCCCTAATAGTGCACCAAATTAGCACGATTGGAGCTTCCCCATGGGTGGAGAAGTCAGGAGACCATTTGAGCATTTTCAGCTGGACTCCATTGAAACTCCAAATGACACTAAAATGGTCCCACTCACACTCACCAAAACCCCCCCATTGTAAATGCTTTTAGTGTCTTAGTGTATGGTACGATAGTACCGTACCACATCATCGGTTACCAACATATTCTATACAAATGATATGGTAAGTTGATTCGTTCGTTTTTGCTCAAAATGCCAACTCTAGGGTTTGTTGGAAGAGAGAGACGGAGAGTTTAGAGAGAGAGAAAGATGATAGCAGTAGGTTTAAAAGGCAAAAGAATTGCATTGATCTGAAACTAACAGCACCGTATTCAACAACTGGAGTAATTTACAAAGTAGGATAAGAAAATAAATAAAAGATACTGTGGTAATATTAATGTGACAACATATTTTCGAAAGAAATTACAGTTCAGAACACAGCAAGGCAAAGAGCTGTTTCCCATTTTAGTGTACGTATTCAGGAAATGGCTCTAGCTGCAGTTGCAATATTCCACCCTCGTTCCTTTTCTCTCCTGCTGTTTGGGTATTGGTGTGTGTCCTTCACTGCCCTTCTAGCACTGCCCACAACTCTATGAGCCATCCTCCCTCGACTTCCGATCGATAATCTCACTTTCTCCATCCCCACATTCACACCAACTCTCCTCATAGGCTGCTGCTGCATTGGTGACTTCATCTGCATTCTCTTGTGCATGCTTTTTCTGATCACACTGCTCAGCTTCTTACTTCCCATTCTATGTTCTTTGGGACTATCCATTGGAATGGGAGGCTGGATGCCATGATCTTCTTCTATGCTGTTGTTAGCTTGTGCTGGTGTAAAAGGCAAAACTGAAGAGTGCACCTTAGATATCAGAGGCAAACTTGTTAGAGGTATCAGAGAACTACGCCGTGGAAGCTGTTCTGGACATTTTTGCATCAAAGGGAACATAGAAGCTCTGCCTGCGCGCTTTGGCAGTGGAAATAGCTCTGCTACCTCAGGATTGTTCTCCTTCTCCATCACTAGTTCATTCTGTTTGGCAATGCCCCCGGGGACTGGAAGATGGGTGTTTGTTTGCTGATCTTTGTCAAAAATAGCTCTGAGAAAACTATTTGTCTTGCTGGCTAGCGGGGGCCTCAGTGAAACTGCTGAGTGTTGATCTTTGTGCTGATATTGTTTCATTTCCAGTTGCTGTTCTGCTATTTTATTGTCAACGTGTTGCCGTGCAAGTTTTCTCTCTATCAGAAGCTGTGATTCCAGTTCTTTAATCTATACAAGAATTTGAGCTTGAGAAAACATTACTCATTCAATTAATAACAATATCAAGTTAGGAAATTTCAAAAACCATAAATACCTTGTCTTGAAGATTCTTGCTCTTCATATCTT
Organism: Rubia yunnanensis; assembly: GCA_037428765.1. NCBI lineage: Eukaryota > Viridiplantae > Streptophyta > Magnoliopsida > Gentianales > Rubiaceae > Rubia > Rubia yunnanensis. The sequence continues at coordinate 12,856,747 of CM075067.1, forward strand.
TCTCTTTAATTTTGATATCCAGGCCCTGGACAGTATCCTCTAGCTTCTTGATTTGGAAATCTCTGTTCTTCACTTCTTGCTTGGTCTTCTCAACCTAAAATGATCAAAACCAACCCCTTTCAATAAATAAAGCCTTATAAAGGGACACAAAATCAGCACATATAAGAAAGCACGTTTTCTGTATGTACCGTTTGTTTGCACCGTAAAAGCTCATTGTTTTCTAATTGCTTCTTTGCAGGACCCAACTCAATTCCTCGAACTCTGCTTGCAAAATTTAGCGAGCAGAGAGTCTCGCTTATATCACTCTCATTGGGACTAATCTGTACAAACATCAGTGTCTTTGAATCCCCACCTGTAATTGGAAGTACATGTGCAATGGAGTAAATTCAATTACCATAAAACTCCGAGGAGAAATGAGCAGATGAAGCATATATTGTTGATACCTAGGGAGTCTTGAAGCAAGTGAGTGAGTTTGGAGTTCCTGAAAGGTATGTGTGGACTCTTGGTTGCAAGAGCAGAAATGACATCTCCAAGAGCTGAGAGAGATTTATTGATGTTTTGTGTCTCCTTTAACCTTTCACCCTGCACTTCTGTCTTGGCAATCCTTTCACTTCCAGCCAGGTCAATTAGCCACAACTTGCTTCTCGTGCATTCTCCATTCAACAAGTTTTCTCCTTTCACCATTACACAATGTATGCTGATCACGATTACATCAAGTTTTAGTAACCTAAATTACTCCTAAAAACCAATGATATTTCACAATGCGATAATTAAAAAACTAACCAATGTGACCGGCTACTGTGCTCATTTGCACCAGTTGATCCAACAGCCCTACCATCACTGCCTGTCCGTAGGACTTCCCAAACCTCTTTCATATTTTTCACAGGAGCTTCAACCAAGCCTGGTACAGGGTGCATCCCTTCACCTACCTGCTTTATCTCCAACCTAAGCCATGAGGAAGTTCCAATAAGAGTAATTTATATTTTTAGTATTCATCCATACAAGATATATTGAAATCAAGAAGACCAAATTAATGATTTACCTCTTCACACCAGCTCCTGAATCAGACATGAGTAAGTCTCGTATCTGCTCATTGTAAACTTCCAGTACACTAACTGATATTTCATATCGGAAAGTGCTCTTTCGCTCCTCCATGATGCGGAATAATGCCTCAAGTGTTCTATAATTCACACCACGTGCCTCTTCTGTACCTTCCATGGTAAAAGTTTTTCCTGTCCCAGTTTGACCATAAGCAAATATGGACACATTGTATCCATCCAAGACAGATGTTGCCACTGGTGCTGTGTCCTCAAACACATCAACTAATAAAACAAACAGCAAGAAATGAATTATTTTTATCAGTATGAAGAAGAAATGTTAGCACATAGCCACAAGCACTTGTGGTTAGCTACCTTGGCCTGCCCGTGGGCTGAAAACAGCATCAAATCTGAAAGTTTTCTTGGATAGGCCATTTGATAATACTGTAAGTTCCCCCTCTCTGGCTGCATCAAAATCTATTGCCATTGAAGATTTTGCAGCAGCCTCAACAGCATTCAAGGGTCTACACCGACAAAATACCCGAATGTTTCCTATATAACATATAGTTGCAAACAATGAGATTCATTATAACAAAATAAGACCTAAGAAAGTATTGTACTAACCTTTTAATTCCAAAATTTTATTATAAAGTTCTTTCCTTTCCTTGGAGCTTTTGATATATTTAGCCTTGAGGTCTTCATAATTTTCAGATTGTTCTTCCACTAAATAAAAATGAAAGGAAGTATACATGTGAGAAAGAAACTAATCTACTTATTTTCCAATAATCAGCTGGAAAAAGTGAGTTACATTTGGACTGAATCTGGGAGACCATGTCATTCACATCTGCCTTGAATGATGAAGCTTCTTCTGCAATCTCCATCTGGTCCATCTTAAGAAGCTGTAGAAAGAAAATTCACAGATAAAATCAGAAGATATTTACAGGTGCAAAGCCATGCCGCATAAACAAGAGTGAGCTGTGACCTTTAACTTTCTTTTCATGTCTCTCAATGATGAGAACCATCTACTCTTTTCTTTCACTTGTCCTTCAATGGCAAAAGCTGTACCACCAGCATTCAGAAAATATCAAAACCAGCTCTATATCTTTTATAATTCAAATATGGAAGAATTTACCACTAAACACACATCTAACCCCAAAGGACGTGAACAACAACACTAGAATGATGTGCAAAATACTTTGAATCACAATATTTCTCAGACAAAATCCCAGATCAAATTTTTACGATCATTAAATCTATTTTTCATGCAATTCACCAGATATTAGTAGTCAGTTATACATCTGAAAAAGATAGTAAAACACACTTACTTTAAATTTGGATTCAGACCTAATTTGGTTAATAGAATCAAGACTTTTAAGTCTAAGTACAATTACACTTAAGACTTCAAACCTCGGTAAACGAACTTTAATGTTCAAATGTAGAAGTAAATTTTTGCCTTCAATATCTTAGTTATGGCTATTAATCCTTCATTATGTGGTCTATATATTAACTATCTATACCAGACAAGCAGAATATAGACCACATAATGCAAATTGTCTGGTAGAGATAAAAAAATGCAAATTGTCTCTTTTACTGCACTTAGGTAAAGCTGCATACATTACTTTAATGCAAAAAGGAACATTATATACCCAATGATCCAACATGCATCGACTTCCTCATGAGTTCATTTTGAAGCTCTGTCAATGACCTCCAAGCTTCTTGACACTCTCTTTGCTTTAGTTCGTTCTCCTTTCGAAGCTCTAGCAGTGCCTGCTTTGTTTCTATTAGTTCTTGATTTTTCCTTTCAAACTGAGTTGGTGTTCCATAGAAGTCTTGGTCTTCCGTGCTAGGACAATCATCCTACAGAGTGATCATCAAGATAATTATAACAAATCCTGCATATAAGTACAACTAATCCTTGCACAAATGTGCAGATAAGATTCAACCAATACTTTTAGTGAACTGCCTTGCTCCATGCATACAACCCCCATGGCTGGGACAAGATCACCTTCTCCATAGCCTGATAATAATAGAAGAAAATAGAACTATCAGCACCTGACAAAGCTAATTGGTTTAGTTTGACATGCAGATTTGAACATGGCAGTCACTTGGCAAACACTTTCTGACTCACCATGAGAGAAATCCTGCCTCACACATATGCCACATAGTATAGGTTTTCCTACAAGTCCTTCAAGTCTGATAAACAAACCTTCTTCACCCTCAACTTTGGTTTTGATGTTAGATATAACAAGGGGCTGGTTGCCGCCAGCACTTGCAAAGATGTCTAAGCTTGAAACAACCTAAACAATATACGATAAGCAGTGAGTTGATTGTTTACAACTTAAAACGAAAGAAAGATCATGACCATTTCAAACATTGTACCATTTCTTACCTTTTGCTCTTGGATAAATACATCAAATACTCTCATCCCTGAAGGGCCATCAGTGAACACAATTCCGGCAAAATGCAAATCCACAATGTAAAGGCCAGGCCTGATAGCATTAAAATTATAAGTGAAATTTCCAAATCGAGCACTCTGGTAAAGTTTAACATCTTCTTCATCCCCAACTGCACTCTCAGTCCTTGTAATATCTCCTCCACTGAAGTGTTTATCCTCTGAGAATGTTATTCCACCAGAAGAGAATATATCATCAGTTGATCCAACATTAATGCTCAATAGATGTCTTGCACGTTCCGGTGAGACTTCCTCAGTTATTGGAGGAGGAGGAAGCTCAAAATCAACCTCTTGAGACACACATTCGTCTTTACAACCTTGAAATAATGTTGACTGTTCAGAAAATTTTGGGGTCTCAAGGCCAAAATTCTCAGACCCAATGATTCCATTTTCTAGAGAGGCCACAGTGGATCCCCCCTTCAAGGACGGAAGTGAATCTGTAAAGCTTTGTTGAGGTATATCAGGTGAACCAGCACAAATGACTAAATCAGGTGTTGCCAATGAAAACCCCAGCATTTCCCTCCCTTAAGAGCAAAAAACCCAAGATCAACATGAAGAACCAAGCAGCATTAAAAAAAACCAATAATTTCAATCACGCGTACCATTGATCACTTTTTCACCGGCAGGGCTGCTAAAATCCTCTTGTTCAGTCTCTACCAGGCTCTCATTTTTCCAGGAAATGTCTACGGTAACAAATAGAAACCAAGATTTCAAACATATGAAAAAGGCAATATACAATCGAGTATGATTAAACGCTGAGTGAGGCATTTGATCAAACATGTTCTATACATACCTTGAATTGGATTAGGAAAAATATCATCAGGATCAACAATCATAGAAGTTCTTGATTGGTTTAATGAATCTGCAAGATTACAATCCGTGAGTAAAGAAACATTGAACCGTACCCGCAATGCGAATACATGCGAATACACACATAACCCCACCTCGAAAGTTGAGTTCTTGATACTGTTGAGTGCATGCATCGGTTATAAGAAGTGGGTCTCTCCACCCATTGTCCTCCATTGATAAAGCAACAGTTTGAAATTGAAACGGGTCAGTGACAATCGAATGCAAAGAAAGATAAAGAGAAAAGGAGATGGAATTTGCTTTTTGGATCTGTTTACAGAGAGAATGAATGGGTTTCAAAAGAAAGGGAGTTTCCCTCTGAGATGCCGTTGATTTCGTTCCGACTCGATTCCGTTACAGCTAAAGACGACCGTTGATCTTTCAAATTTTCAAACTCTTACGCCGGGTAGTTCAAGGGGAAATTGTCATTCCAGTCCTTTAAAAATTTTTAGAGCAAAGTCCATATACATACTGTATAATTTACGAAAGTAAATAGCGATAATTGAAAGTGCAAATATAACTCTGAATATTTGGATTATGTGCAAATATAATATTTTTCGGCATGTCTTATGTGCAAACATAACATTTTTCGGCATTTTAAGACCGAAATTTTGTGAACATACTATTTTGCCCATCTGTAAAAAATAAAAAAAAATAGAAAAGGCATTAATTCATTAAAATTACATTCGTAGCCCTTCATCCACCATTTCTCCTCCCCTTTTTACTTTCCAAAGTCGTGCTCTGCTTTGGTGGAGAAGAGAGGGCATGTGCTTCCGCCCGATAGTTTGGCCACTTTTTCCCAATCTCTACTGCCTAAGTAAACTTCCCCATTCTTTCCCCTTTCAGCTTCTTGTCCTAACCCTTTCCGGCGACGCCTGTGCTCCAAGCATAGGAGGTGGAGGAAGCGATGGCATTGCTACCAGATCTTGGGATGGAGATTATAATCTCGGCGTGCGTCGTTGTCAGAATCGTCTTTGCTCTGTTCCAGTGGTTCCTTGTATCCAAGGTGAAGGTCACCAACAAGAACCACGGGCCCTCCGACGACGACAAGAACGACATCAGCGAGGGAACAAGTGCAAATATAACTCTGGGTGACGAAGCTCTCGATTTTCGATGCTTAGCTGATCAATGATGGGGTTTGAGCAGGCATGAGGCTGAGCAGCGGTGGGGGAAGGTAGCATGTTTAATTGGCGGGGACAGATCTGTGGTTAGGGTTTTCGTTGGTGGTAGAGGTTAGGGAAGGAGGATGGCAGTGGTGAGGGGGATAGGGTACTACGGCGGCGGGGGTTTCAGAGGGGTGGTAGATCAACCTTTTTTTGTGAAGGCGGCGTGGCGGCGTACTGGCGGTGGAGGCGTGGCGGTGCGTACTGGTGGTGGAGGCGTACTGGCGTGTCGGCGTACTGGTGGCAACAGAAAGATGTGAGCTTATGGGGTCTTCTTCCACTCGATGGTGGAGGCGAAGTCATCGCCGAGAATGACTGGCGGCAATGAGGGCTTGGTGTGGTGGAGCTGAGGTTGCAGGTTGTGGTGGTTTGGGTATAGAGGTGTTTGGTAGGTGTAATTGTAGTGGTTTGCGCCGTCGTGGTAGGGCTCCGGCGAGTGGTCGAAGTCAATGCGGTCTCGGGTATTGAACAGGGGCTTCAGGGAGGCCATTGATGGAGCTAGCTAGTTTGATTGGTTGTGGTGGTGGATTGGTGATGGAGGAATGGTAGGGCTGGTGGTAGGGTTGGGCGGGGGGGCATTTTAGTCTTTTAAAATTTTATATTAGGTTTGAAGGGTATTTTGGTCAATTTTGGTCGGTCAATGGCCGGAAATGGCCACTCAATACCGAAATAATGGCTTCAGGGTTATATTTGCACATATGTATAATAGTTAGGGTTATATTTGCATTAAAAATAACTCAGGGTTATATCTGCACTTTCTCCAACATATAGGGTTATATTTGCATATTACCCAAATTTTTAATAAATCAATCTCTTGGCATCTAATTTTAGTCCACATTCTCACTTTTACAATGGCCCACTTTGGCAATCAGCGATTGGCTGTTTGCGATTTCATTTATTAGGTTTAACTAGTTTTTTTTATTAAAAAAAACCACACATATATTATCTAGGTAAAATATTACACAACGTTTTGCCCAACTTATGAGTTACATCATGATCATCTGAAATTAAAGTACGATTTACCTTAATACATTTAAAACTAAACAAATGTAAATTTTTGTGCAGTATTTGTTGCACCGTTCACTTAATCTCCCATGGTGCTAAAGTTGGAGATAAGAAGGAATTAGCTAAGATTGTATAGTCTATATAAACCACCACATCTGTTGGATTACTTCATAATGCTGCTTGCAGTGCTCTTAAACAACCTTCAGCTTCTGCTTGAATCGGTGAATTTGTTATGAAGAAATCTGAACCTGAGTATATTTGTCGTGTATTCGGCCTTGGTCCCTCATATTTTTGATCATATGATATCCTCCAAGCAGCTGTGCCAAGATTCCTTTTTTTTTTTCTGAAATGAAGCATTAAAGGTTATTATGTGAACATGATTTTGCATTCCCTGACTATGCAAGTTAATCTCCTGTCCTGGCTCATTTGTTAGTCTGTGCTCTTCCTGATCATGATCCTCCAGGTCTTCCTCATTTGGTTGATTGATGATCGCATAGTTATTTCTATTCTGCTAACAAAATAGGAGATCTCTATCTTCACTCTTGATGGCTTTTGAATTTCTCTGTTTTCATATCTCTTATGACTCATATTGATAATACAATTGCATCCTTATCAGAAGTTGTGGTAACCCAATCTAGAAACCAATGTTTAACATCTTGTTGAGGAGCAATATTGAAGTCAAAACCCAAACAACATAGTTGTTTGTGTTAGCGGTTTAAGTTAGTTATTTCACCATTACATCTTTACAAAAGTGTTTGGCAAATGTAACTATTGGTTGTTAACGATTTTATACAAAATGACATTTAATGAGATGACGATCATTCATTATTTATAAACTTATTTTACGTATTTTATTATTTTTATTTTCATTAATATTAATATAACTTATTTATAATTATTTTACATATTCACTAATATTTAAAAAACTATTTACTAATTCATTTCAATTTATTTATTTTTACGATTGCCATAGAAGTAAGCCATGAACTTTGCTGCTGAGGAAATATATGCCGCGAGATTTTCGTTGATGAAATATACGCGGTGTTGATGGAATATAGGAATAACGTTTTAAACATTAAAGGTAAAAGCCAAGCGGTAGCAAAAAAGCTAGTATTATTAGCATTTATTATTTGGCTCAAACACTAATTGAAAAACCCAAGCAACCAAATTTTTTTTCGTTTTCGTTGGTTGTTTGACAAAGCGAAAACGTCAACCGCCAACAGCCAATCAAAACATCATCAAAAAGTTAATGCCAAACAGAGTCAATAAAATAATTGACAGGGTCTCAAGAAATGTGGCATATCTATAAGATTAAAGATAAGTTAGGATTTATTTTACAAAAAATAAAAATTTAAGTTTTTTATTAAATATTTAATTTTTTTTGTTCAGCTTCGTGGTTCCTCTTTCCTCGCGTTTGATTTCTCTTTCACCTGCGTTTGATTTCTCTGGCCTCTCCTTCTGGCGTCTGTCATTCTCCATCTCTTCTCAATCTCTTTTTCGTTCTCCATTGCCACTCGTTCCTCCATCTCTTCTTCGAATCTTCTTCGTTCTCCTTTGCTGGTCGTTTCTTCGCCTCTTCCGCCTCATCTTTGTTTCGTTGCCTCTTCTCCACCCCTTCTTTGTTTCCCCACTATTTTTCCAATGTTGCCACTTTGTTTCTTCTTTGGTTGTTGCATCATTCGTAGGATAAGTTATGTCAGAAATCTAGGATTTGTTTCTACCTATGTTATTACTCAAATTTTGTTCAATTTGTCAGATTTGGTATGTGTGTTCTTTGTTTTGTTGAGCGATGGATAGGCATCGTTATTCTGTGTTTTGAGTTGCTATGTGTTTTTCTGTGATTTGTGTTTGAATTCTCTTCTTTGTGTTACAACAAACTGGTTGATCGTTTGTTTTGAATTACGAGCTCCGTCTGTTTACTTATATGTTGAATTTGTTGATATATGGCATGCACTTGTTAGTTGTAATGTGTATGATTTTTTATTTTCATTTGCTGTTGATTGTTCATTTTGATTTAGGAACTTCAGCTGTTTACTTATATGTTGCATATGTTAGTATCCAGTGTGTACTTGTTAGTTGTGCAATGTATGACTTTTTATTTTCAATCATTGTTGATTATTCATTTTGAATTAGAAACTGCACATGTTTACTTAAATGTTGCATATGTTACTATCCAATGTGTACTTGTTGTTGTACTGTGTTTGGCTTTTATTTTCATTTGTTGTTGATTGTTCGTTTTGAATTAGGATTTGCACATGTTTGCTTATATGTTGCAACTGTTAGTATCTAACGTGTATAGCTTTTTGCAGGAGTTGGATCTAAACTTTAAGTCATTATAACTTTTAGGTATCTAAACCAATTATGATATTCTTCTAGGATTTTATCACTTTGTTGGGCTATGTTATTGAGATTTACGATCGTCTTAGTAAACTTTTGTTTATGGTAGAAGCGGCCCAAGAATATGCCAAACAACTGTGCCCAAGATTTGATACTCCCATTTAGAAGGTATTCATACCAAGTGATCGTTGGTCCTGTTAAAAAGATAGGAAATGCCTTGCAAACTAATTCGATGTTTGCGTCGTGAAATCTCATGTTGTTTCTGTATGAGCGCATAAATTCTTTTGAATCAGTGGTCCCATTGTAGATTTTGACATGCAAAGGAAGCTTGAAGTCCTTTGGCATTTTAAAATCACGTAAATGTGGAGCTAGGAGTGATTTATTTGCGTCCTCTTCTGCAACAATATCACGTAACTCTTCTTCATAGTTAAGGATTCCACGCTCTTGGTTTACCCTTTTCTATGGTTCTGGGGTTTTCGCTTGAGCATTTTCAAAAATTGGCCATAAAGACTTTCTCTGTTCGCTTCCAAGAATGCCGCAAACACTCTTTTTTCCTTGTCATAGTTATTGTTCGAAGACTCGGCTTCCTTCTATGTTTCCTCCTTGTTGTGCTCATTTTCCCTATTCGAGGTGCGTTCATACTGATGATGTACTTCTTTATTGCGTCTCATCGTTTGTTCATGTGACTGGTGGTTATGGCTCCTCTCGCTCCTGGTGAACACCATTATCTACCTGAATGATCTTGAAACAAAAATATTTCGAGTTCCCACAGTCGGCGCCAAATGATTTGGTAGACCGCCCAGGCAAGCTGGTTGTCCTCTCCAAGAATATTCTTACATGCAAACTTATCCCGGAATTTCCGACGATAAAGTTTTCTCTTGCTAGAACTGGAATTTCTAGAGATAGTTGTGCTTACCTTAGCTCATCTGAAGCTTGTTGTATTTATAGGGTGCTGATATGGTTATGATTCCGTGATTTTAGGAAATGAGATCAAGGGTCATACCACGATCACCACGCTTCGGATTCATAGGCTCGTGTTCGTCGTTCGTTCCTTGTCTCTCGTTCTCTGGCACAACTAGAAGTCTCATGTGCAACTGATATGTGCTTTTGGACTGAAATGGCTTCGCTTGTTTATGGAATAATATTAGGCTAGGCCTAGTGGCCATCAACCCTTTAACCGTTGGACTATATATACACCAGAAACTAAAAATTGGACTCTACAAGACTCTTTAACACAAGGAGGATTAAGATGAAGATGACACCGAACCCGAGGAATTCGAAGACGATCCACACTTGAAGATTGATAATTGATTTGTTGTATAAGAGAATGTTAGTTAATCTAGATCGAAATGTTGTTGTAATTGTAAGTTTCCTAAAGGAAGATTCTATTACGAGCACTTGTAATTATTTTGTATCCTCCCTTTTACTCAAGTGTTGAGAGTCCCTCTTGTGTCTGAAAACGACAACATTTGCATGTTTTTCATACAAGTATGCAAAACTTGTATATGTGTTACTTTCACGCCGGTAAGACTTTTTATGGCATCTCTTTGATTGAAATCATGAAAATCTACTTTGTGTTTGAAAACAAATACAGCTTTTAATGTAATCAGTTACATTGTAAGTGGTATATGTTATGATCCTGGGGATCATAAACCTAATTGAACAAGGAATTGTAAAGAGAAGAAAGCTTTGGCTATTGATTGAATCAAACATTATCCTCAGCTCACATAAAAGCTGAGAAAGGAAGAAATAAAAAATGACAAGAGAGTGTTCTTCAGCTCTAAACAGTGATCAAAACCAATTGATAATTTCTACAAACTATTCTTCTTCTATTAATACCCTACTAATCCTGTAACCGTTCCAAAGATCCCAAATGTTACAGCTTTAATCGCTTTCTACTGTTCAGTTGCAGGACTTATGCTTAACATCTTCCCCTTTGCTTCAGTTAGCCGTAACTAATTGATTCTCAATTAAAAAAGACTATTTTATCCTTCTTGATCATGACAAACCATCCTAGTGCCTCAAGCTCAGAACGTAGTAAGTTGAGTGGGCAACCCAAGGTGTATAATCCAATGAATACCATCGGTCCAAGACACTGCCACTGAGGCTTGGATAAAGCATCATTTCCCTTGAATCTTCTCAAAATGTGAACACACGTAATTGACCTGGGATATGGACTAGAATAATTCCCAACACAATTTACATTTTCATAGAAAATGCTGGGGCCCTGCAAATGTAGCATTATATAGAGGAGAAGCAACTAAGCCCTATGTCTGCATCCAATTTTCAACATTTCGTGGCAAGGATATTCCAATTTTCTTGCATTTTCCCCGAATTTTATATATTTTTCATACTGATCCAAGCATTTCTTTTTGATAATGTTCCCAGACTTAAATCTGAGCCATATTTCCCATGCAGAAATAGTGATGATGCTTCTAAAAATAGGGAAAATTCGTACTGTTACGCAAATTTGGATAACGAAATCGCTGAATGCGTGTTTTTAATCATTATTTTTTTTATAAAAATTGGAGAACTTATTTACAAAATGCGTTATCATGATTTTATTTTATTTTTTTACAAGAAAATGGAGGACGCATTCGGTGGATGCGTCCTCACGGTGAGAATTATTTTTTAAAATCAGATTTTCATGAATGCGTCCTCATGTTATGTTAATTTTTTTTAAAAAAAAATTCAATATAGAGGGATTTTAATATTTTTATTTTTGTGAAAGTCCTCAATATTGGGTTTAATTTATTTTTTCTCTTGGTTTTATTAAATAAATTTTGACTTGCATGTTAATAAAAATGGGTCCTGAATTTAACAAATAAAATTTTTTAATCCAGCATTTTCAGAGTGCGTAAAATCAATATTTTAATCCGTCTATTATTTAATTTATCAATTATTATTTTTTATATTTTTATTTTGGGTGGAAATAGTACATAAATAGACTTGTGTTTTTCACCTGTATTACACGCACTCGACTAAGTAAATAGTTGTACAGAATTATAAGTCTCAACTATACGTGTATTCGACTATAATATAAGAATATTTCAGATATAATCCAGTTCTTGCATAATCCACACTATTGTGTTAGCAACAAAAGTAGAGTTTTACCGAGTTAATTTAATGGCTAAAATATTCTAATATCTAAAATATTTCAATTTAATGATTATATCTAAAATATTCTTATATTATAGTCGAATACACATATAGTTGAGACTTATAATTCTTTACAACTATTTACTTATTCAACCACTATGGTGTGTAATACATGTGGAAAAACACAAGTCTACTTGTGCGCTATTTCCACCCAAAACAAAAATATGAAAAATAATAATGGATAAATTAAATAATAATAGATTGATTTAAAATATTGATTTTATATGGAGGAAGCATTCTGAAAATGTTAGATTAAAAAAATTATTTGTTAAATTCAGGACCCATTTTTAATAACATGCAAGTCAAAATTTATTTAATAAAACCAAGAGAGAAAAAAATTTAAATCCAATATGAAGGATTTTCACAAAAATAAAAATATTAAAATCACACGATGCGTCCTCTTCATGAAATTTTTTTTAAAAAAATTAACATAACGTCCTGAGGACATCCTCTGAAATGAGCCGTTAAAAAAAAATCCAAGAGGGCACATTTGGAGAATGCATCCTCCGCCATGGTGACCGATTTTCAGAAGATGCACAATTGCATCCAAAATTTTTATATTATGCACACAAAAATAAAGCTCTACTAGAAATATGATCCCCTTGAAGCTCTTGAAGCTTATGTTGTGCCACATCAAATTTGATTCGGACTGATCAAATGCAGTTTGAGCACAATGATTCAGTAATTTGATACTACTGATGGCCTCCAATTTGTGATCCCAATGAGATTGACCTGGCACAGCCTGTATGCACGGGTTCCGAACATCAACATTTTGCACCATTCTTCCATTCTGTACGTGCAGATCTTGAACACTGGTGATAACCTTGAGCGGATCTTGAACACTGGTGATAACCTTGTGCGGATCTTGAACACGGGTGATAACCTTCTTAAAATCCTCTTTGTCCCAAAGCAAAATAACTTCTGATTTTTTCCCAGTAATTAGTACTGAACCTTTTGAATATGGTTCTTCATAAAAAGGCTTGCTTCCTCTGCCATTTCTCTGGACTCCATTTCATAGTTAGCTCTTCAAGGACATGAACATCCCAAAGAATCTTCCATGCTTGATGAACATCCCAAAGAATCTTCCATGCTTGATGAATTGCATTGGTTCTTATAGTGTGGATGTAATACACATAATAAAGCCAAATGTCTTCTTGAATTTTCCATGCTCTACTATGGTTTCTGCAAAAGGTAAGAAGACCATTTATATGTTCATAATCACCCCTGGACACATTATTTCCACAAATCACCTCCTGCAAAGTATTAACCTTGGATTGCACACTATTCCATTTATATCTTTAGGATTTCCTCAAAATTTTCAATATAAATCGAGGAGCCATCAAGGTTGAACATTCGACGTGCAATACTCACTGGGACACTCACCAATTGCTTCTTATATATAGGTTCTTTAGGGACAAACAACTCACTCCTGACTTGGATACAAGCAATTATCATTTCTCCCAAGCAAGGCATAATTGCAGAATCATCAATTTCAAACACCTCTATGCTAAACTGTAGTTTGACAAATACTTTAGCTGCACTTTTAATGATCATAATGATACTATCTGGAACTCTTTTGCAGCTAGTAAGCACTACACAAACATCAAAGCCGCACTTTGCAAGTTGCATTTCAACTTGAGATACACGCTTGCCATTTAAATCTTTAGCTCCACAAACAAAAATGCCCAGATCAAAGAGTTTGAAAGTCTTGACTCTTGATAGAGTTACCTTTCTCATTAGTTATCATATTAGCAATCAAACTCAACTTAGCAATTTCACAAAGTTTTACAATATCCATCACGCCCATGTATCCTAATCTCACAGAAACTTTGATATACGATTTGATTTCATCACACTACAAGATTTCATCTCCAATTCTAAAATGCCAAGGTCATAACACTTAATGGTTACCACAATTTACAGCTCTCACTCATTTGCAAACCCAAACGAATAATACATGAATTCATGTAAGATTTACAAATAATACCAGGGTCAAAACATATGACAGATTCAGCAAATTCCCTTTTGTTATAAATCACTTCTCCATTCTCAATCTGAAAGTCATCATTGCCGACGAATTCACTTGAACTGATTACTCCATTCCCAACTACAAAGTTTTTGGAATCCAACTTTAAAACTTCATCCCCATTTCTCTCAGAATCAACAAGATATAGTTTTTTCTTAATACTAACATAATCCAACTCATTAACATATGAAGGCATGCTACGAGACACCATTTTCGTCAATGACTTAACATGAATTTCAGTTGTATCAAGAAAGTTTATAATCACTTTATGCGGAGAAGATACCACCATTGTTTCCTGAGAATACTCATTTTCTTCTTGAGAACTCTTGACAAAATTCAACTCCTCGAGTTCTTGCATTCCAGTATCCAGAATCTCAGACTCCATTTACATCCTGAGCTCGGCGATTTCATCAATTTATTCAGCACTTCCCTCCAGCTGAACTTCCACTGAATCTGCACATTCCGATGTTGTCCAAATCTTCGAAAACACATAATCATCCACCAACGCATAGCGCATGTCTTATCTTGGGGGTTTATATGACAGTCATTCCCACCAATTTCCAAAGGCTACAAAGAGCCAATAGGTATGATCGTTCCAATATACCTTCCCACCGTACTTTTCTTGTAACCATTGAAACCAATCTTAAGCATCTCTTTCCAAATAGGATTGTAACAGCATAATCTTCACATCATTTGGAAATATTGAGAATACCTCATCACACAGCTCCAAGCACGGCCTTGGATTATGGCCGGAAAAAGACAGAAAACCCATCACCTGACTATTCGATAAACGTTGAGATATCAATCGTCGATCTTCAGCCGAGAAGCGTTGGCTCTGATACCACTTGTTATGATCCTGGGAATCATAAATCTATTTGAACAGGGAATTGTAAAGAGAAGAAAGATTTGGATATTGATTGAATCAAACAATATTCTCAGCTCACATAAAAGATGAGAAGAGAAGAAATAAAAGATAAGAAGAGAGTGTTCTTCGACTCTAAACAATGATAAAAACCAATTGATAATTTCAACAAACTATTCTTCTTTTATCAATACCCTGCTAATCCTGTAACCGTTCTAAAGAACCCAAATATTACAGCTTTAATCCCTTTCTACTGTTCAGTTGCAGGACTTATGCTTAACAGCTTCTCATTTGCTTCAATTAGCCATAACTAATTGATTACCTGTGGAAAAGACTATTTTATCCTTCTTAATCATGACAGTATATACGTCCCCTAATCATATGAAGCCCACAATAAGGTAATATAGTGAGCCCAACGGACCAAGTTAAGGATAGTTTGCCAAAGAAAAGAGAGAACTCGCTAAACCCAAAGCCATAATAGCACCCCACCTTTAGCGAATTGCTCTAAGTGAGCCTAGAAGAAAGGAGGACTTTCAGCCCCGAACATGCCACTAAGATGACGATCTAGAAATATGGTCCATAATCAGCAAAGATTATTGTAAAGTCAAGAGATTTGAATTGAATATTTAAATGGCAGTTCTTGTGAACATATTTGGAAACAAAAAACTTTCCATGTTGGAACATGCGAATTAGCATGTTCACGCCAAGATGATTTTACGGAAAGAAAGGAGATGGAATATTATGGTATTTGTGATTTATGAAAATTTGAATAGTCTGCTATGTATGAGGCGGGTGAAGCATAGTTGATTTATGGAAAATCTAAATATATATATGGAATTGAGATTTGCGAATATATGAGATATATTATGATAAGGAAAATCCCTTTATTTGTAGGATTTGGATATGCTTCAAGAAGCAGATTCAGAATAGGAATATTGTGGAGATAATCAAGGAGTATTCCGATCTGCTCATAGATATAAAAGGGGACAAACACGGCTGCGTTTTACACGGATTTAATAGCAAAAATCTGCACACGGATTTTTTATACTTTCGAGAATCGCAAAGAGCTAGAATCCTATGTTCCAACATATATGACCTGATGTTCAAAGTTCATAATCGTATGCCTTAATTCCTCAGGAGGAGGAAATGTAGCATCAACGAGTTTCAAGGTCAGAGGGGGTCTGATCAAGGCGGATCAGTAGCTAGGGAAGCTAGCAGAATTCACACGTTATAGTTAGTAAAGATAAGTATTTTGTAAGATGTACTATGTACTATGTACTGTATCTTTCTAATTAGTGGATTCATTATGAATTGGGCCAGGCCCCACAGATGTAGGTGAATTTCACTGAACTGCGTAACCAAGTCTTGTGTCGTCTATGCTTTAAGTTACTACATACTTGGTTGAATGGGTCATGTTAGAACACACTAATAAGAATTTAAAAAATTCTGTAAAACCAAATTTCATTTGGTATCAGAGCTTGGTCACTTATTATTCCCTTGGTTGAGTCAAGGAAAGTATGATTTGGTTTTACCATGGCAACTAAAGAAGGAGCTTCGGTGTCTCGGGCACCTCTGCTAGAAGGCAACAACTACAACCATTGGAAGGCACGCATGAGAGTTTTCACCAACTCACTGGATGAACTCGTGTGTTTCTATGTTGAGTATGAATGGAACCACCCTACGGAAGATGTTGATACAAGCTCAAAGGAGATAGAAGGAGAGTCGAGTCAAAGGGAGCAGAAACTCAAAGACAAAGCTAGTTGGGCGCTTGATGACCTCAAAGCATCTCTGGCAAATTCAAAGGCACTGAATGCAATCTTCACTGCGGTTGATGAAAACCAGTTCAAACTCATCTCTACTTGTCATCAAGCCAAGAAAGCGTGGGATATTCTGTAAACAGTTCATGAGGGAACGAGTCGAGTTCGTGAGTCTAAACTTCATATGTTAGCTACAAAGTTCGAGGAACTCAAGATGGAGGAGGATAACACTAGTGCTATATTCAACAGGAAACTCAGGGACATCTCCAACATGGCATATCAACTTGAAAAGGTTTACAAAGAAACGAAGTTGGTGAAAAAGACCTTGAGATCACTTCCTAAGAGATTTGCAATGAAGGTTGCGACAATAGAAGAAGCAAGAGACGTAGCCATCATGAGCCTAGATGAACTAATGGGATCATTACAGACATATGAGATGACTTTCCAACAATCTAAAAAAAGAGTCCCTAAGGAGTTGGAATTCAAAACATCTTCATCAAAAGACAATCACGAGTCTGACAGTGATGATGAATTTGAAAAACTTGCACTTATCACAAAGAACTTCTTAAGAATGCTTAAGAAAGTAGTTAACAAGAAATCTCAGGAGAAGTCTGGTGGAATAGACCAAGGCCACAAGATTCTAGCAATAATCGTGGAACAAAGTTTGAGCAAGGAAATCAGCAGTTCTTCAGAAATCAAAATAGTGAACCAAAACAGCCTAGAGGAATTCAACACAGAGAATGTGAAGGATATGGTCATATTCAGGCCGAATGTGCAAATACCCAAAAGAAACAGGGAAAATCATATGTCACCTCATGGAGTGGAGATGAAGAAGAAGAGAAAGACGAAGAGGAACTTATAAGCAACTATGTGGCATTTGGAGCAAAAATTCATGATACATCAAAGGATGGATGTTCCAACACACCTGACAAAGTCAAAGATGTATGTTCCAACATAGATCTGTATGAAGCACCTAGTGATGAAGACAATGAACTTTCTGTAAGCGATGAAGAAATCTACAGCACTTATGAAAATATGTACGCTATGTGGGTTCAAGTAGTTGACACAAACAAAGAGCTGAAGGAAGAAAAAAGGAAGTTGATGGAAATAGAAAGAGAACTGCGTGTGAAAGTTGTCGAACTTGGAAAGGAGAATGAAGAAACAAATGGGAAGCTAAGATCAGCAATCAAGAGAGATGAGATGTCTGAAGCAGTATTTTCTAAGCTAAACTCTGGAAAAGCAAAGCTTGACGATATTCTGGACATAGGGAGGAACTTAGGTGATCGACACGGTATTGGGTATTATAACCCACTCAAGGCTGACGCATAGGAGATACTTAAGAACCCAGTAACTCTCAAGACCAAGATTCAAGAGGTAAAATGGAAGTTTGGAAAGCCTCACCAAAGGAAACCTCTCATCTGCAGCTACTACTTATATCAAGGTCATTCAGTGGAACAATGCAAGAAACTGATCAGAGATCAAATTTCAGGACGACAACTCTTGGTATGTTCCAACGTAGGCGAAGTCCAGAAAACAAAATTGGTCAGAAAGGTATGGGTTGTCAAACAATCTAGTAAATGTCTAGTAGCACATACTTCGCTTATATCATACTCCATAGATTCGTGGTACTTTGATAATGGTTGTTCTCGCTACATGACTGGCACTCAAGAATTCCTCACAAATATCCCACTATATGATGGCGGGTATGTGACCTTCAGCGATGGAAAGAAGAGTAGAGTGATTGGAAAAGGAGAACTAAAGATTGAAGGTTTTCCAGTATTCGCTAGTGTGCTGTTTGTTGAAGATCTGAAGGCAAATCTGTTAAGTAAAGTCAGTTGTGTGATGACAATATGACAGTGGAATTTCAGAGAGATAAAGGAATAGTGAAACACTGAGAAACCAAGGTTCTTTCAGGCATAAGATCGTCAGATAATTGCTATCTGTTGGAACGGGAAGTACGATGTATGATCTCTAAGCAGGATGAAGGAGTTCCGTGACACAGGAAGCTCGGTCACATCAATTACAAAATATTGGTGAAAATTGCAAATATAAAAGTTGTACGATGCATGCTTATCTTAACCAGCAAGGACGGAATTGTGTGTGGACCATGCCAATAAGGTAAACAAATTCGATCTCCCTATTCTTCAGTGCAGTATATAACGACCTCTAGAAATATGGAATTATTGCATATGAATTTGATGGGTCCAGTCAATACACCTAGTATGGTGGAAAGAAATATATATTTGTATGTGTTGATGATTTCTCCAGATTTACGTGGGCAGCTTTTTTAAAAGATAAATCTGATACGTTGGAAGTATTTGGAAGTTTGGTAATAAAGTTACAAACTGAAAAGGGAAGTCCAGTTGAGAAGATTGTCCGAATTCGTAGTGATCATGGTAGAGAGTTTGAGAATTCTCAATTCAGTGATTTTTGTGACGAGCTCGGAATTCAACATGAATTCTTAGCACCTATCACCACTTAGCAGAATGGTATTGTAGAACGGAAAAATAGAACCTTACAGGAGATGGCTCGAGTTATATTAGCTGAGAAAGAAATTCACAAAAAGTGGTGGGCAGAAGCAATTAATACAACTTGTTATACAATTAATCAAGTGTATCCGCGGCTATTCACCAGTAAAACATCCTACGAGATTTGGAAGGGCATGAAACCTAATGTCTTATATTTCCATGTGTTTGGAAGCAAGTGCTACATTCTCAGAGATAGAGAGCAGTTGGCAAAATTCGACAATCGCAGTGATACTGAAATTTTTCTTGGATATTCTGTCAACAGTCATGCTTATAGAGTTTATAATCATTGAAACAACACTCTCATGGAGTTTATAAATGTTATTGTGGATGATTTAGAAGAAGGACAAAAGTTAGATGTTGTAGAAGAAGAACCTGGTAACACTCATGTTCCAACACAGCCTAGTCAACCTAACCAAGCAGATCCATTAGTTGAAGTTGAACACAGTTAACATGCTAGAACATCTGAACAGATTGGTGCTGAACCTGTCGAAGCTGAGTATGTTGAAATATCATCCCCCACTGCCGAACCCTATGTTCCAACACAGGATCAACCTAAATCAATCATAAGGAGTACTCGATCGGTTCCTCGTGTAGATTTCAGAAGGCTAGCTGGATTGCTTTTCTTTGTCTCGCTTATTGAACCCAAGAACTACAAAGAAGCCTTGCTGGATGAGTAATGGATTGCTGCTATGAAAGAAAAACTAGGTCAGTTTGCATGTAATGATGTCTGGTATCTTACTCCTCGGCCTAAAGGCATTAATGTCATTGGCACGAAGTGGATTTTCAAAAATAAGTCTGATGTTGATGGCCAAGTTACTCAAAATAAGGCCAGACTAGTAGCTCAAGGATATACACAAGTGGAAGGGGTCAATTTTGATGAGACATTCGCACCAGTTTCCAGGTTAGAGTCAATTTGAATTTTACTTGCTATTGCATGCTTTATGAACTTTATGTTGTATCAAATGTATATCAAAAGTGCGTTTCTAAATGGAGTGGTGAATGAAGAGGTCTATGTTGAACAACCTAAAGGCTTTGAGGATCCTCATTATCCACATTATGTGTATCATCTCAAGAAGGCTCTATACGGTCTAAAGCAAGCACCCAGGACATGGTATGAACGACTTACTAACTTTCTTCTTCAGAAAGGTTATCGTCGAGAGGGAGTAGATAGCACTTTATTTGTGCTTGAAAAGGCATCCAAATTTCTGACTGCTCAAATTTATGTTGATGATATAGTATTTGGCTCTACTTCATCTTCTATGGTACAGGATTTTGTCACCATCATGCAATCCAAATTTGAGATGAGTATGGTTGGAGAGCTTACATACTTACTTTCTGGGATTGCAAGTCAAGCAAGGAAGGAATGGTATGTTCATAAATCAGAGTAAGTATGCTCTAAATTTAGTTAAGAGGTTCGGTTTGAGCAATGCTCGAGCAGTTTGAACTCCTATGGGTGTATCTAACAAAATGGTAAAGGATGAGAAAGGAGTTGCAGTTGATCAGAAATTATACAGAGGTATGATTGGAAGTTTATTGTATTTAACAGCTAGTAGACCAGATATATGTTTCAGCATTGGGATTTGTGCAAGATTTCAGGCTGATCTAAAGGGGTCGAATCTCATTGCAGTTAAACGATTTATTCGATATGTAAGTGGGACTTTTGAGTATAGTGTATGGTATTCTAAGAGTCAAGTTTCTGAGTTGATTGGGTACAGTGATTCTGATTGGGTTGGGAATGCTGATGATCGAAAAAGTACCACAGGTGGATGTTTCTTTATTGGTACGAACTTAGTGTCTTGGTATAGTAAGAAACAGAATTCGATCTCTTTGTCCACTGTCGAAGCTGAGTATCATGCTGCAGGAAACTGTTGTGCACAATTATTATGGATGAAACAAATGTTGAAAGACTATGGAATTCATCAAGGCTTCTTGAAGATTTTATGTGACAATACAAGTGCTATTGATATCTAAAAAAATTCAGTCCAGCACTCGAGAACCAAACATATGACATAAGGCATCACTTCATTAGAGATCTTGTTGAAAGGAAGGAAGTGGAGGTAGTCTATGTTCCAACACACGAGCAATTTGCTGATATCTTCACAAAACCATTGGACTCTGCCACGTTTGAAAGCCTTCAACAACACTTAGGTGTTTGTCAAATTTGAGGTAATTCTTGCCTTAATTTTACTGTAAATATTCTGTTTATTTTTGTTTAGAAAATTGGAAAAAAATAGAAAGAAGAAAAGTTTACAAAAATAAAAGATGGAAGTTATGGTATGTTGGAAGTTGTTTTTGATGTGATATCTCGAGTTGACAAGAGGGAAAGGGTCATCATTACCCTTCTTGGAAAACCAAAATAGGGTTTCGCGGGAAAAGAGGAGGAGAGTTGAAGAGTTTGTATTGGATTCAAAATTATCCAAATCCTTTCGAATCCCTTTTTTTGGCTCTCTACCATTCTTCTTGGCATTCTTTGAAGCCTAGCTGCAAACTACCCCCACGATCCTTCTCCACAGTAACTTCGTGCCAGAGAATGTCAAACCCAAATTCTCCCATTTTTTAAGAAGAAATTCAAGAATTTCTCAATCCTCAGAAGTCATGGAGGACGAACAACTGGCGGCCAATGTGGAGACGGCTCTGTTCATATATGATAGACATTTTTCAGAAAATACAAAGGCCAAAGTAACAAAGGGTGGTGAGGAGAATAAGGAGGTTGATGGTTCAGACGGCAATGGCGAGAAGGAACACACCAGCACCACCAGACAGAGGCCGTATAGGAAGGTAACTAGCCCTGATCCCCCTACTGTAAAATTTATGGGAATGGAGTTTGAAAGCATTGATGAAGTATTTAAATGGTTAGAGGTCTTTAGAGTTGCAGTTGATATAACCAAAATCAAGAGTATAGATGGGGAATACTTTGTCGGTTAAGGTAGAAGAATTAGTGAGAGGTGATATTGGAGATGTTTGGAGTATTGAAAATTGGAAAGTAAAATTTCTAAGAGGAAAGTATGGGATGTACAGAGGAAAAGATAAATTTCATGTGTATTGTCGTATACTCTATCTGAGCTATGTATTTTTTAGAGAGATAACTGATGAAGATGCTGCAGGAAGGGAGGTTATAAAGTACTCAAATAGACTGCATGTAGGATTGTTTGATCCACATGCTGCCCAGAGGATGGAAAAGCTTAGAAAGCCAGTGATAATTGAGTTTTCTGATAGTGATAAAGAAGACATGGCTGTGTATGTTCCAACACAGCAGAAAAAATCAGAAAATACTGAAGAGATGGATGAGGACATGGGTAGAGAAGGTTAGATGCCAAGCAATGTTGAGCAACCTGGAGAGCTAATATCAGGACAAAATGATTCAGATCAAGACCAGTACTGTGGGACACAATCTGATGAAGAAGAAAAAGTTGATGGTCCTGAGTATGTTCCAACACAGAAACTTCCCGAAGTGCACTACTCGAGTGATGAGGTATTTGATGAGTTTTTCCAGAAGGCAAAAGGCAAGAGGAAGGTGACTACTTCAGAGGTTTCTCCACCAGCTAAAAGGGTCAAGACAGATTAGAAAGCTCCCAAGAAGAAAGCACTTCCACCTGTATCTGTAGGTGATGCTTTGTCATTCACTTATTTTGATTTAAAAATGAGGAGATGGGTGAATTATTTGCTGAGAGGAGGTTTATCTCGGAGAGGCCCATAGACTTAGAAGCTTATAAGGCAAGTGGATTTTCTGATTATATGGAACAAATTGGAATGAAGAGAGCTTCAACCATACATCTTCAGTATAATAGGCAAGTTGTTGTACAGTTCTATGCAAATTTGATGACTGAGAATCTGGAAATTGGATCTCCTTGGTTTGGAAGAGTATATTTGAGAGGAAAGATTGTGGATTTTCGGCTGCCAGGATAAACAAAATTTTGGGGTTGAAGACACCAGATTTTGAGGGGGTATTTCCTAATGATTTAGGAGTAACTGATGATCAAGTTCTGGAAACCATCTCGGAAGGATACAAAGACAAGTGGCCTAAAATAGGATATTCACAAGCTTCATGCCTATCTTCAAGATTTTTTGGCCTGTACCAAATTGCTGTTAATGTTGGATGCCATCGTCAAATACTATTGCACTGACCAGGGAAATGGCAAGGCTTCTGTTCTGTGTTGGAACACAAAAGCCAGTAAATCTTGGCTTGTTCATTCAGCAAAACTTGGTGAGGCAAGCACAGCTCCCAAGGCTAAACATGTCATAGTATATCCCTGCTTGATCTCAGCAATGGCTAAAAGTGCAAAGGTGAAGGGAAAGGCCAAAGGCTTGATCATAGATACAGAGTTCCTGAGGACGAATAAGAAAACTTTTGGAATGAGGCATATTCATGACTTACCATGGAATCCAGAAGTATCTACATCAGCAGCAGCAGAAAAGGAGGCTAAACTTGGGGTCCTAAATGCAAGACTGGGAGCCATCGCTATTCAAATGGCAGCGCTAGAGGCAGAAAAGACAAATCTAGAGGAAGAGAAAGCACGATTGGAAGCTTGAACCTGAACTAGATTTCTTCTCTATGTTCCAACATAGAGGTAAAGTCAGGGGGAGTCTACTGGATGCTTGTGTTTTTGTTGATTTGTTTTTCCTTTGGCATCTGTGTGGTCCCAGGGGGAGAATTTTTGAGTTATTTTTTAAGTTTGATAATGTGGCTCTGTAATATGAATTTTATCCTTTTGATGGAATTCTTGGATTTCTGGTATTTGGTATTCGGTATTCATGCTTTATACGAATTCTGGTATTCAATTTTTTTGAGGAGTCAGTAGTGAGCATATTGTGCATATGCTCCAACATAAGTGGAGTTTGGAAGACCTACGTGTACGATAAGTTTTTCGTTGTGTGATTAATGGCCAAAAAGTTATGGGTTCACAAAATGCCAAAGGGGGAGATTGTAAAGTCAAGAAATTTTCATTGAATATTTAATTGGCAGTTTTTGTGAACATATTTGGAAACGAAAAACTTTCCATGCTGGAACATGCGAATTAGCATATTCACGCCAAGATGATTTTACGGAAAAAAGGGAGACATAATATTATGGTATTTGTGATTTAAAGAAATATGAATATTCTGCTATGTATAAGGCGTGTGAAGCATAGTTGATTTATGGAAAACCCCTATATATATGGAATTGAGATTTACGAATATATAGGATATATTATGATAAGGAAAATCCCTTTATTTATGGGATTTGGATATGCTTCAAGAAGCAGATTTGGAATAGGGATGTTGTGGAGATAATCAAGGAGTATTCCGATCTGCTCATAGATATAAAAGGGGACAAACACAGCTGCGTTCTACACAAATTTAATAGCAAAAATCTACACACAGATTTTTTATACTTTTGAGAATTGCAAAGAGCCATAATTCTATGTTCCAACATACATGACCTGATGTTCAAAGTTCAGAATCGTATGCCTTAATCCCTCGGGAGGAGGAAATCCAGTGTCGACAAGTTTTGAGGTCAGAGAGAGTCTGATCAAGGCGGATCAGTAGCTAGGGGAGCTAGTAGAATTCACATGTTATAGTTAGTAAAGATAAGTATTTTGTAAGATGTACTCTGTACTGTATCTTTCTAATAGTGGATTCATTGTGAACTGGGCCAGATCCCACAGATGTAGGTGGATTTCACCGAACTGCGTAACCAAGTCTTGTGTCGTTTATGCTTTAAGTTATTACATACTTTGTTAAATAGGTCATATTGGAACACACTAATAAGAATTAGAAAATTTTGGTAAAACCAAATTTCAAATATGGTAACCTCAGTTATAAAATGGATGATCTAAATAATTAAAAAGGTAATGGCATTTTCCCCGGACAATATTATGGTGGTCTAGAAGGAATCCTGCTTCAGGGCGTTGTGTGTGGGGCAGGAAGTCTCACCCGTTGGCTAATCGATGGCAGGTTTCAAGGCGCAAGCATGATGGATTCTCGTCACTAGGGGCTTGTCATTGGAATCTCTGAATCGGACAAGTCGATAGTCACATCAGGATGGTCCACTACTCCCTCCACATTTTCGCTCTGCCAGGGAGGGGCGGCAGCTAGGAGCAAGCCGAGAAAGTTTAGACATGTCACCAATAAAGCTTGCAACGGGCGTATATGAAGAATAGGCAAAAACGACAAATAAGAAACAGAACAATGAGTGCCATACAAAACAATAAACAGGACATAGAGATAAACACTAATAAAAGGCAATAATCATATACTCCGAAGATTGTCAGGACTCCCGAAAGGGACGATGCTAATGGGCAAATGGGGAAGAGTGGAGCAAAGGACTGAATTGTGCAATATAAAGTATGACTACACACACATGCTCTCCAGAGCAGAACCAAATTGCTATTTTAGGGCCATCTCCTCAGCACTCGAACGCGAACCTCACGTCTTGGCTAGGCCAGCAGGCAAACTGCCACGATGGGTCTCTTCCCCCGACACTAACTCCTCATGCACAAAAACAAACATGCATTTCCACTCAACGCGGTTTGGAAATCCGACCAACGGCTTAAAGCCATCCTGCCAAAACTTCAAGAAGGCCCAATCCGGAGGCATTTCAGCGAAGTGATAGAAAACCTTAAATAGGGTGATCGTGGAGGAAACGCCTAATGACCAAAAAAGAATATCAAATCCAAGGTGGACTCGGATAGACTTGGGAGGCAGGTAAGTAAGAGTTAATTCAAAAAATCTTATACGGACTGGAAAAAGGTTAATAGGGGGAATCATGCCCGCCATGTACTGCAGTTTCTAAGTACACGATGATCATGCCCTTGGGTACGTTCAAGACCGTCTCCGTGGACCGTGACAGTAATATGTTATCGCGGAGATCATTGAATTACATCCCCTAGCGGCAAACATCAAGTAGCGGGTTTTGGGAGGTCCAGCAGTGGAAACCATGTTTGGTTTAAGCACAAGGAAAGGAATAACGAAAAAAATAGAGCAAATGAGGGTATCAAGTGAACAGATGAAGCAGACGCAAACAATGTAGAAAATAAAATAAGGACACATGCAAAGAACTAAATCAATGAACTAAGAGATTTGGGAATGTTTTCTTTGTATTATTACTCTCTAAGAATTGCTGAAGAGAAAGAATACTACGTACAGTCCTACTTAAACTAAACTCCCAGTAACAAACTCCGCTATTTTGAAGCAACTAAACCATTATCTGCACTACCCCATATTCTTCCAACAAACTCGGGCTGCCTAACAACTTCAAAGACTAACAAACTAAAATAAACTACATGCATGCATTTGCATATAACAAGTTTCACGTAAACATGCAAGAAGGTTTTGATTAATCTCCAACAATCTCCCCCTTAAGCTAAACCTTCTGCCAGATTCTTCACACCAAGTGACTCCCTCATTTCAATGAATTTAACCTTCGGCAAAGGTTTTGTGAGAATGTCAGCTTGTTGCGCTCCGCTACGAACGTGCTCCACAATGATTTCCTCATTTTCCACACACTCGCGTATGAAGTGATACCGAGTATTTATGTGCTTACTTCTATCATGTAAAATGGGGTTCTTCATCAGTGCAATGGCAGACTTGTTGTCGACAAAAAGAGTTATTGACTTTGGCTCCTTTCCGGTCACTTCGCTCAACAAATCTCTCAGCCACAAAGCTTGGCAAACTGCTGATGCTGCTGCCATAAATTCAGCTTCACATAAAGACAATGCTACAGTCCACTGCTTCCTTGATTGCCAAGTGATCAGGTTCCCTCCAAGATAGAATGCCATGCCTCCGGTGCTTCGTCTGTCGACAACATCTCCAGCGAGATCGCTATCGGAAAATCCAGCCAACACATTTCCACCACTCACCTTCTCATATTTAAGCCCATATTCAATAGTACCTTTTAAATACCTAAGAATATGCTTCACTGCTTGTTGATGCTTCGTCGTCGGTCGTTCCATGTGACGACTCACCAAACCTACAGCATAAGAAAGGTCTGGTCCAGTATGCGTGAGGTACCTTAGACAACCGATGATGCGGCGATACTCTGTTGAGTCCACTAGTAGCCCTTTCTCATCTTTGTCAAGCTTCAACTTTGCCTCCATCGGGTACATAACCGAGTTGCATTCCGACATGCCGAACCGAGACAGGATCATTTTTGCATAAGCTGACTGCCTCAAAGAAATAAAGTTCTTCCCTTGCTGTACCTCAATGCCCAGATAGTACGAGAGTAAACCCAGGTCACTCATTTCAAACTCATTCATCATCTGGTTTGTGAACTTTTGGATTTCCGCCGCATCAAGTCGAACATACCCCTTGGCAACTAGCCTCGCTTTGTGCTTGAGAATCTTCCCCTCGGTGTCTTTCTTGAGCTTAAAAACCCATTTGAGTCCAATCGCCTTTTTGCCTTTCGGTGGATCAACCAATTCCCACGTTTGGTTCTTCTCAATGCATTCCATCTCCTTAATCATTGCTTCTCGCCACTCCGGCTCACTTGCAGCTTCAACAAAGCAAGTTGGTTCTTCAGCACCAACTAAGAGAAACTCATCCATATCCAACTTTGTCTCCTTACTAGCCTCGTACACATCAGCTAAGAGGCGATATTTTCTTGGCCTTCCATCCTCCGAGATGGGTGTTAAATCACCGGGTGAAACAAGCACGGACTTCTTTGTGGTTGAGGTCGACGTCTTCATAGACGGAGAAGTGCTTGGTGACACAAGAATATTATTCTCAGGTGCAACGACCTGCTCCATGGAACTTGACATCGGTCTCACCGGTACCAAAAAATCTTCAATCACTGTAAACTCCGGAGAGTATTGTAGAGTGCATCCTTCTTCTTGGCTCCAATCCCACGGCTTTTCTTCATAAAAAACAACATCTCTACTCACTTGAATCCTTTCTCGACGTGGATCAAAGAGTCCATGAGCTTTGCTTCCAGGTTCAACACCAAAATACACCATTTTCACACTTCGATCATCAAGCTTCTTCAAGTGTTGACCTACAACTTTCACATGTGCAGTACAACCAAACACTTTCAAGTGCAAGAAATTTGGTTTTATACCTTTCCAAACTTGGTACGGAGTAGTAACACCCAAAGCTTTTGTAGGTAGCCGATTTAGGAGATACACCGCGTGCCTTACAGCCTCGCCCCACATTCTCCCGGGTACATTCATGCTCTTAAGCAACGATCTCGCCATGTCAAGAACAGTCCTATTTCTCCTTTCCACAACACCATTTTGTTGAGGAGAATAGGGTGCTGTAAAGTGACTCTGAATGCCTTCCTTGTCACATAAACTCCCAAACATTTTTGACATGAACTCACCGCCACGATCCGACCTCAAGGTCCGAATCTTTCGATTGGTTTCATTCTCCACCAAAGCTTTGAACTTCTTGAAGTTTTCAAATGCCTCATCCTTGCTCTTTAGCATGTACACCCACATGTACCTGCTAGCATCATCAACCAACAAAAGAAAATATCTACTCCCAACCATTGTTTCCGGTGAGATAGGGCCACATAAGTCCATGTGTATGAGCTCCAAAACTTCAGTAGCTCTATATTTTGCTTGAGTTGGAAATGGAAACCTTACTTGCTTAGCAATGACACAACCTTCACAAATCCGATTTGGCCGCACAATCCTCGGTACTCCTACTGCCAACTCCTTCTGCGCCATCATTCCGAGTGCTGGGAAATTCACATGGCCAAGCCTTGCGTGCCATAGCCAAGCTGGATCATCCATCTTTGAAAGGAAGCACTCGGGCTTACATACAAGAATGGGTGTCTTGTACAAGCGATTTGGTGACCTCCGTACCTTCATCAACAATGTCCCGCACCGATCGTATAATTTCAGAAAATCACCAACAAGGAAAACATTATTACCTGCCTCGGTCAATTGCCCGATGCTTATAATGTTGCTAGTCAAGCTAGGAATGAAATACACCTCCTCCAAGATGCGTTGTTCACCATTTTTGCACTGAAACATGATATCTCCTTTACCATGAATCTGCACAGTTGATCCATCCCCAAATTTGACATTTCCGGTGATCTTCTCATTGAGTTCTCTGAATATCGCTCGATCTCCCGTCATATGGTTACTTGCTCCATTGTCTAAGTACCATATATTTCGAGCTTCATCTCCCATATACAAATATGGTACCACCTTCTCCTCATTGAGCATCACAACATCATGTTCTTCCTCTTGAATCATCGCTATCATTAGTGCAGGCTCTTCATCTTGAGCACACACAAGGTTCACCTCCTCGTCATGTTTCTTGTTGCGGCACTCCGATGCATAATGTCCAAAGACACCACATCTATAGCACTTGATCTTGGACTTGTCTCGACCACCACCACCATTTCCATGGCCTCCATCATCTTGGCGCTGTGAGGTGTTGCTGCCACGACCACCGCGACCTCTGCGACCACGACCGCGAGCTCCCTGTCCACGAAACTCTCCCCCGGAGCTTTGGCCTCTTGAACTCAATGGTGAATCAGTTCCACCCTTCTTTGTGCGTGCTAACCATTCGGCATGGGTCAACAAAAGGTGTTCTCCATCTCCTTCACTGACTCGTACACGCTCCTTATGTGCTTTGAGTCGACCAATCGCCTCGACGAGTGGCATGGTAGTGATGTCACCGAACTGTTTGATGGTTGATACAACCTGCCCGAATTTCCCAGACACACCTCTGAGAAATTTTTTCACCACATTCTCCTCTTCCATTGTCTCTCCCAAAGTCCGAATTCGATTCACAATGGCAGACAACTTCATCGCGAAATCATCAAGAGACTCCGATTCTTTCATTTGGAGCAACTCGAATTCAGTTTTGAGAGTCTGTACTTGAGCACTCTTGACACGTTCTGTGCCAAGATGCATGGCCGCCAACGTACTCCAAGCTTCCCTCGCGGTTCGCTTCTCCGCGATCGCCAACAATGCATCTTCAGGAATTCCTTGATAAATGGCCGCCAATGCCATTTTATCCTTCCTTGGTTCCACGACCTCACTAGCCGCGGGCTCGACGGCATCCCAAACGCCTTGAGCTTCCATATAAACCCTTACTTTGATGGCCCATGCTGCATAGTTGCTTCGGGTAAGCATAGGATACTGTAGAGAAACAGACCCCTCACGAGTTGCTTGCCTCTCCACTATCTGTTGCGACTCCGGTTCATTGCGTGCTCTGCTGCTGCTTCCAATTTTACCCATTTTCTACTTGTGCTCTGATACCAAATGTAGAAAATAAAATAAGGACACATGCAAAGAACTAAATCAATGAACTAAGAGATTTGGGAATGTTTTCTTTGTATTATTACTCTCTAAGAATTGCTGAAGAGAAAGAATACTACGTTACAGTCCTACTTAAACTAAACTCCCAGTAACAAACTCCGCTATTTTGAAGCAACTAAACCATTATCTGCACTACCCCATATTCTTCCAACAAACTCGGGCTGCCTAACAACTTCAAAGACTAACAAACTAAAATAAACTACATGCATGCATTTGCATATAACAAGTTTCACGTAAACATGCAAGAAGGTTTTGATTAATCTCCAACAAACAACAGAATAGCAAAAGCATAAAGCAGAGAGAGAAATGAAGGAGTAAACGAGAAGAGGAGTATGAAAGTGTTGAAGAAGTTGAGGTAGCAAACCCAATAGATATCTTGGAAACAAAGAAATGCAAAAATGATGACACCGCATCGGGAAGAGGCGAATTTCGAGCAATTTGCATGTGAAGACCCAAAGAAGTGGACATGTGGCCTCTATCAAAGCAGGCAGTGTAACTGCTCAAAATCTGTTGGTGTTTTATGAAACATAAAGTTATTTAAGTATAATTGGATTCGAGTATTTGTAAATTCGGGATGTTAAAACAAGTTTGGTGGTATGGAGTGCACACCTATATAAACTATTTATGAGTTTACAGGTTCATAGGATAAGAATTAATGTGTTGGTGATGACTAATGACTTGTCCTAAAATGAGGAAAGGTTGAGTCTTTTCACAATAAGGATGAAGTGTTGTGTCTTTTCACGAAAATTATAGTGTGTTGTGTCTTTTCACGACAATGTTTTCTATAAATACATGCGTATACATGCATGGTAAATACAAAGAACACGAACAACATAAATGAATATTTCTTATTTTCCTAGACATATTCAGCGACCAAAAACACAGGTACTCAAAAGTATTCTCCTGATTCAAGCCTAGAACACGAGGGATTCTCAGTTGTTTTATCCTCGAAGGGAATTTGTGTAACCCAAGGCTATAATAGGATCAAATTACTCTTTAAGGAAAGCATGTTCAACGCAACTCATATTGATATCTAAGAAATTTTATACCACAATCATCCAAGCGTGAATTTACGTTCCATTTGAATGAAGTATTGCAGAAATCTACCTCAACAATAATAAAGAGTAATTTTTGAATGCATTGGATGATAAGTTGGGTGGTTCGACAATGAAAGATTGTGTACGAAGGATGTGATGGTGCACCATATGCAGATGGTGTGCGACATATGCAGATGCACATGCATGGATGGATTCAGTGGTGCAAAGAAGCTTATGTGTTGTTTGGATCTAATCCATTAACATGACTTTTGGATTCATGTGAAATATAGTTTGATCCCAACAAAGGTTAGAATCCAATTTATATATTCTTATGAATTTATTAATGAATGATATATAGTGCATTGTGAAAATATATGCATGCATGTTGAAATTTGGTTTTACCGAATTTTCTTAATTCCTACTAATATGATCCAAAATGACCTATCTAACCAAGTATGCAATAAAGTAAAGCATTATATGAGACTTAGTTACGCAGTTCGGTGAAATTCACCTACATCTGTGGGGTCTGGCCCAGTTCAGAATTAATCCTATCCGAAAGATACAGTACAAAGTACACCATACAAAATACTTATCTTTACTAATCAAACGTGTGAATTCTGCTAGCTCCCCTAGCTACTGATCCGCCTTGATCAGACTCCCTCTGACCTCAAAACTCATCGATGCTGGATCTTCTCCTCCCAAGGAATTAACGATTCTGAACTTTGAACGGCAGGTTACGTATGTTGGAGCATATAGATCTGGCTCTTTGCAAGACTCTCAGAAGGATGAAAATCTATGTGCAGATTTTCTCTGTTAAATTCATGAGTTTAATGTAGCCGTGATGTCCCCTTTTAAAAGTCATGAGCAGATCGAAACTCTCCATGATTATCTCCATAATATTCTCATTCCTTATCTGCTTCTAAAGCATATCCAAATCCCATAAATAAAGGGATTTTTCTTATCACAATATCTCTCATATATTCAATAAACTCAATACCATATTTGTAGGAATTCTCCATAAACCAACTATGCTTCTACCACCGCCTAACATATTGTAGAATATTCTAATTTCTATAAATCACACATACCATAATATTCTAATCTTCTTCCTTCCAATTTTGCAGGCGTAACTATGGTTGACCACATGTTCCAACATGGAATGTTTTTCATTTCCAAATATGTTCACAAATTGCCAATTAAAATATTCAATGAACACCACTTGACTTTACAATCTCCCCCTTTGGCATTTTGTGGACCCAACCATTTTGGACATTAAGAACGCAACAAAAAAACCTTCCAATCAAACACATAAGGCTTCCAGAAATCCACCTATGTTAAAACATATGCATACTATTGAATCTGATCATAAAAATACCATCCGAATATCAGAATTCCATAATACCGAAAAAATATTCAGATTACAGTCATCCAAAATAATAATATCCAAAACTATTCCCCCCATGGGGCCATGAATATGCCAAATGCAATAAACCATAGAAATAAAGTTTGAAACAAATAGAAAATCAGCTTCCCCCGAACATAACATGGGATCTATGTTGGAACATAGATACTGCAGAATCTTCAATCCTGTTCAGGAACAACATCTTGTGCCTCCAGCAGAGCTTTCTCCCCCTCAAGTATGGCCTTCTCTACTTCAAGTACTGCAATTTGGATGGGTATAGCCCCAACCTTGCATTGAGCACCACTATCTTGGCCTTCTTTTCAACATCTGCAGAGGTAGTAGCTTCAGGGTTCCATGGAAGATCATGAACTTTCTGCATGCCAAAATTCTTCTTGTTAGGTTGGAGAAACTATGTATCGATGATCACATCATTTTCTTTTCCCTTCACCTTGGCACTTTTAGCCAATGCAGATATCAGACAGGGATACACCATAGTATGCTTCGCCTTTGGAGCAGTGGCTTGCCTAACTAGACTTTGCTGGATAAATAACCCCAAATTAACTGGTTTCTGTGTTCCAACACAGTACAGCAACTTCGCCATTTCTTTTGACAAAGCAGTAGTATTGGAAGATGGCATCCAGCAATTCACAGCTACCTGATATAGACCAAAAAACCTAGAGGATAGGCAGGAAGCATGTGAATATCCAATCTCAGGCCATTCTGTCTTGTACTCTCCTGAAACCACTTCCAGAATCTTGTCATCAGACACTTCTAAATTATCTGGAAAAACTCCCTCAAAGTCTGAAGTTTTCAGCCCCAAAATTGTGTTCATCCTGGCAGTAGAAAAATCAATAACCTTCCCCCTAACATAGACCCTCTCAAACCATGGGGAATCAACCTCCAAGTTCCCAATCATCAGGTTGGAATATACTTCAGTGACCACCTGCTTGTTGTACTGAAGTTGTACTGTAGCAGCCTTTTTCATCATAATTGCTTCCAAAAAATCAGAAAAACTGCTAGCTCTATATGTTTCTAGATCAACTGGTCTCTCGTCAATTATCTTCCTCTCAGCAAACACCTCTCCCATCTCCTCACAATTTATATCATAGTAAGAAAAAAATAATGCCTCACTTACAGGAGGAGGTGACAACAACTTCTTCTTGGGAGCAGCTTGAGTTTTCTTGGATTTCTTGGTTGGTAAGGAGTCCTCGGTAGCAGTCATCTTCCTCAGCGGCTTGGAAGAATTCATCAAATACTTCATTGATGGAGTAGTTCAACTCAGGTTCCTGTGTTAGAACATACTCAGAATTTCCAGCATCTTCTTCTTCAGCAGTCTCTGCCATGCCCTGTGTTTCAACATGCTGATCCTTAACTAATTAATCTTGCCTCAAATCAGATCCTCCAGACTGATCTTCATCTGAATACTTCACATCATAATAAGCATTACCAGTGACATCAAACTGGTCTTGACCTCCCATGTCCTCATCACCAATCTCCATGTTTTCAGCCTTTTCTGAATCTGCCCTCTATATTGGAACACATCCTATATTGTCTCATTCTTCACTGTCAGTGATCTCTATTATCACAGGTCTTCTCAATTCCTTTCTCCTCTGGGCAGCCTTAGCATCATAGAATCCTAGTGGCATCATATTAGTGGACATAACCACCTCCAGTCCCTCAGCCCCATCATTACCTATCTCTTTAATCTTAACATAGCTAGGGCCAAGAATAGAAAAGTATACTTGAAACCTATCCTTCCCGTTATAAAATCCATATTTCCCCCTCAAAAATTTGACTTCAAAATTTTCAACATCCTTTAGATCACCAATATCACCAGAAAAAAGTTCCTTGACATTAACACTCAGAAATTCCCCTTTTAAATTCTTAAACTTAGTCAAATCTACCTCTGTTTGCTTCAAGCCACTCAAAAATATCATCTACTGATTTGAATTCCATTCCATGCACCTTTAAAGGGGAAGGATCAGGGCCTTCTTACCTTTTGATAGGGGCATTTCCCTTTGGCTCTGAGTTCTTCACTTTATCCGCCATCACAGTTCAGATTTGCCTCCACATTTTCTTCCCTCTGCTCAACATTGTCATCCTCTGGAGATTGAGGAGTTTCTTGAATCTTGTCCTCGACCATGGGAGATTTTGGGCTTGAAGACATTTTTCGGCAGAGATTTGTTGCGAAAGAGAAAATCTTGGAGAAATTTTGCAACAAGAATTCGAAAGACACCTAGAATAATGTGAGTGTAGGCCGAAAAGAGTGGGATATAGAGAGATGGAGACAATTTTGAACAAACACAAAATCTTCACTTCTTTTCCTCTTTTGCAGCAAAAACTTATTATCTTTCCAAGATAAGTAATGATTCTACTTTTCTCACTAGTCAACTCAAGGCACGCCTTCTTCCAACATACCATAACTCCAAGTTTGGTAATTTTCTTTTTCTTCCAACATACCATAACTTCATAGGTTCTATTTTTGTAACATTTTCTTCTTTCCATTTTTTTGTTTTTCTGAATTTCTGAACAAGAATAAAGCGAAAAAATATTTACAGCTAAATAAATACAAGAATTACCTCAAATATGACAAACGTCTAAGTGTTGTCTGAGAATTCAAATGTGGTGGTGTCCTATGGTTTTGTAAAAATATCAGCAAATTGCTCAGATGTTGGAAAATAGACTACCACAACTTCCTTCTTTTCAACAAAATCTCTAATAAAATTATGCCTAATATCAATATGCTTGGTTTGAGAGTGTTGGACTGGATTTTTTGAAATATCAATAGCACTTGTGTTGTCACATAAAATTTTCAAGGGGCCTTGATGAATTCCATAGTCGTTCATCATTTGCTAGATCTATAATAATTGTGAACAACAACTTTGAGCAGCAAGATATTCAGTTTCCGCAGTAGACAAAGAGGTCAAAATTTGTTTCTTGCTGTACCAAGAAACTAGGTTCGTACCGATAAAAAAAATCCACATGTAGTGCTCTTTCGATCATCAGCATTACCAGCCCAATCAGAATTGTTGTACCCAATTAGAGTACTAGACCCCATACTCGGAAGTCTCACTTACATATTAAATAACTCTTTTAACTGCAGTGAGATGAGATTCTTTTAGATCAGCCTGAAATCTTGCACATATTCCTACGCTAAAACATATATTTGGTCTACTTGCTGTTAAATACAATAGACTCACAATCATGCCCATGTATAACTTATGATCAACTGCGACTCTTTTCTCATCCTTTACCAGTTTGTCAAAAAACCCCCATAGGTGTTCGAACTGCTTGGGAATTGCTTAAACCAAATCTCTTTACTAAATTTAGGCCATACTTACTCTGATTTATGAACAGGTCGTGTTTTCCTTGCTTAACTTGAAGTCCTAGAAAATATGTGAGCTCTCTAACCATGCTCATCTCAAATTTAGCATGCATAATAGTGACGAAATAATGTACCATAGATGGTGAAGTAGAGCCGAACACTATATCATCAACATAAATTTAAGCGATCAGAATTTTTTGATGCCTTTTCAAGCACAAACAAAGTGTGATCTACTCCCCCTTGACGGTAACCTTTCTTAAGAATAAAGTTAGTAATTCATTCATACCATGCCCTTGGTGCTTGCTTTAATCCATATAAAGCCTTCTTGAGGCGATACACATGATGAGCGTAATGAGGATCCTCAAATCCTTTAGGCTGTTCTACATATACTAATTTATTTACCACACCATTTAGGAAAGCACTCTTGACATCCATTTGATACAAAACAAACTTCATAGAGCAGGCAATAGCAAGTAAAATTCAAATTGACTCTAACCTGAAAACTAGTACGAATGTCTCATCAAAGTCGACTCCTTCAACTTGTGTATATCCTTGAGCTACCAATCTGCCTTTATTTCGAGTAATTTTTCCATCAGCATCATATTTATTCTTGAATATCCACTTTGTATTGATAACATTTACACCTTTAGGACGAGGAGTGAGATACCATACATCATTTCGTGCAAACTGACCTAGTTCATCTTGCATTGCAGCGATCCAGTATTCATCCAGTAAGGCTTCTTTGTAGTTCTTGGGTTCAATGAGAGAGATGAAGCATTGTAATTCTGCTAACTTCCTGTAATCAACCCGAGGAATTGATCAAGTACTTCTTGTCATTGGTTCAGGTTGCTCCTGTGTTGGAACATAGGACAATGCGGTGGGGGATGATGTTCCAACATGCGATGATTCAGCAGAGTACTCAATATCATCTGATTCAATAGGATAACCAGTTTGTCCAGATGTTCCAACATGCGATGGGTCTGACTTGTCAGGTTGACTAGGCTTTGTTGGAACATGATCCTTATCGAGTTCATCTTCTACAGCATATGACCCTAGTCCTTCTTCAGAATCATCCACAATAACATTTATGGATTCCATTAGTGTGTTTGTTCGAAGGTTGTAAACACAATAAGCCCAGTTGTTCACAGAATAACCAAAAAAGATTCCAATATCACTGCAATTGTTGAATTTTGCCAATTGTTCTCTATCTCTGAGGATGTAGCACTTGCTTCCAAACACATGAAAGTATGAGACATTTGGTTTCCTGCCCTTCCAAATCTCGTAAGATGTTTAACTTGTGAATGGACACAGGTACACTCGATTAATTGTATAGCAAGTTGTGTTAATGGCTTCTGCCCACCATTTTTTGTGAATTTCTTTCTCGGCTAACATGACTCGAGCAATCTCCTGTAGAGTTCTATTTTTCCATTCTACAACACCATTCTATTGAGAAGTGATTGGTGCAGAAAACTCGTGTTGAATCCCAAGCTCATCACAGAAGTCACTGAATTGAGAATTTTTTAATTCTCCACCATGATCACTACAAATTCGAACAATCTTTCCAACTGGACTTCCTTTTTTAGTCTGTAATTTTATTACCAGACTTCTAAACACTTCCACCGTATCAGATTTTTCTTTTGGGAAAGCTACCCACGTAAATCTGGAGAAATCAGCAATACATACAAAGATATATTTCTTTCCACCTATGCTAGGTGTATTGACTGGACCCATCAAATCCATATGCAATAATTTCAGATTTCTTGAGGTGGTTATATATTGAGCTGAAGAGTGAGGAGATCGAATTTGTTTACCTTGTTAACATGATCCACAAACAATTCTGCCCATGCTTGTTAAGGTAGGGATACCTCGTACTTTCTTTGCTTTTGCAATTTTCACCAAGGTTTTGTAATTGATGTGACCGAGCTTCCTGTGCCACAGACATCCTTCATCCTGTTTCAACATCATACACCTTACTTCCTGTTCCAGCAAATAGCAACTATCTGGTGATCGAATGCCTGAAAGAACTTTGGCTTCTCGGTGTTTCACTATGCATTTATCTTTCTAAAATTCCACAGTCATATTGTCATCACACAGTTGACTTATGCTCAGCAGATTGGCCTTTAAGTCTTCAACAAACAAAACACTAGTGAATACTAGGAATCCTTCAATTTGTAGTTTACCTTTTCCAACTACTCTACTCTTCTTTCAATCGCCAAAAGTAACAAAACCACCATCGTATGGTGTGATATTTGTGAGGAATTCCTGAGTGTCAGTCATGTGGCGAGAACAGCCACTATCAAAGTACCCCAACTCTCTGGAATATGATATAAGCAAAGTATGTGCAACAAGGCATGTACCAGAACTTTTGAAGACCCATACCTTTCTGACCATTTTTTCTTTCTAGACTTCGTCTATGTTGGAACATACCAAGAGTTGACATCCTGCCATTAGGTCTCTGAGCAGTTTCTGGCATTGTTCCTCTGTGTGACCTTGCTATGAGCAGTAGCTGCAGAAGAGAGGTTTCCTTTGATGGGGCTTGCCGAACTTTCTCTTTACCTCTATAATCTTTATCTTGAGTGTTACTGTACTCTTAGGTATCTCTTGTATCTTAGGCTTGAGTGTGACTATGTTTTTGGGTGGATTGTAGTACCCAATTCTGTGTCGATCTCCAAAGTTCTTTCCCATATCCAAAATATCATCGAGTTTCACTTTTCTAGAGTTCAGCTTAGTAATTACTACTTTGGACATCTCACCTCTCTTGATTGCTAAAATTAGCTTCTCATTCAATTATTCATTCTCCTTTCTGAGTTCACCAACTTCCACACGCAACTCTTTTTCTATCTTTGTGAGATGAGTTTTTTCTTCCTTCAGTTCTTGTTTGTATCAACTACTTGGAGCCACATAGCATACATTTTTTCGTATCAACTTCTTCATCACTGGCGGCAAGTCCATTATCATCATTACTGGACACTTCATACGAATCTATGTTGGAACATCCATCATCTGATACATCATGAATTTTTGCTCCAAACACCACATAGTTACTTGTAAGTTCCTATTCATCTTTGTCATCCTCTTCATCTTCACTCCACGAGGTGACACATGATTTTCCCTGCTTCTTCCGGGTATTTGCACATTAAGCCTGAATATGACTATATCCTTCACATTCTCTGCATTGAATTTGTCCAGGCTTCTTTGGTTCACCACTTTGATTTCTAGAGAACTTCTTATTTCTTTGTTCAAATCTTGTCCCACGATTAATTCCGAATTCTTGCGGCCTCTGTCTATTTCCACTATACTCTTCCTGAGATTTCTTGTTTACTTCTTTCTTCAGCATTCTTGAGAAGTTTTTCGTGATAAGTGCAAGTTTTTCGAACTCATCATCACTGTCAGATTCGTGATTATCCTTTGATGATGATTTTTTGAATGCCAACTCCTTTTGAACCCTTTTTGTAGCCTGTTGAAATGTCATCTCATATGTCTTTAATGATCCCATCAATTCATCTAAGCTCATGGTGGCTACATCTTTTGCTTCTTCTATTGCTATAAATTTCATAGAAAACCTTTTGGGTAGTGATCTGAAGGTCTTTTTCACCAATTTTACCTCTTTGTAGACTTTTCCAAGTTGATATGACATATTGGAGATGTCCTTGAGTTTTCCGTTGAATATAGCAATAGTGTCATCTTCCTCCATCTTGAATTCCTCGAACTTTGTAGCCAACATCTGTAATTTAGATTCTCAAACTTGACTAGTTCCTTCATGAAATGTTTGCAGAATATCCCATGCTTTCTTGGATTGGTGACATGTAGAGATAAGTTTAAACTGGTTTTCATCAACCGCTGTGAAGATAGCATTTAGTGCTTTTGAATTTGCCAGTGACGCCTTGAGGTTATTAGGAGACCAAGTAGATTTGTCTTTGAATTTCTGCTCTCTTTGACTTGACTCTCCTTCTTTCGCCTTAGAGTTTGTATCAGCATCTTCAGTAGGGTGATTCCACTCATTCTCAACATAGTACAATGCAAGTTCATCCAGTGAGTTGATGAAAACTCTCATGTGTGCCTTCCAATAATTGTAGTTGTTGTCTTCTAGTAGAGGTGGCCGACACACCGAAGCTCCTTCCTTGGTTGCCATGGTAAAATTGGATCACACTTACCTTGCCACAACCAAGGGAAAAATAAGTGACCAAGCTCTGATACCAAATGAAATTTAGTTTTACTGAATTTTCTTAAGTATTACTAGTATGTTCCAACGTAACCTATCTAACCAAGTATGTAAGAAAGTTAAGAATTAAAGATACGAGACTTGGTTACGCAGTTTGGTGAAACCCACCTACATCTTCGGGGCCTGGCCCAGTTCAGAAGGAATCCACTAATCAGAAAGATACAGTACAAAGTACAACATACAAAATACTTATCTTGACTAATCAAACGTGTGAATATTCAGATTTCTCTATAAATCACGAGTACCATAATATTCAGATTTCCATAAATCACACATGTCATAATATTATGATCTTCTTCCTTTCAATTCTGTAGGCGTAACTATGGCTGACCGCATGTTCCAACATGGAAAGTTTTTCAGTTCCAAATATGTTCACAAATTGCCAATTAAAATATTCAATGAACACCACTTGACTTTACATATGTTAAATTAGTTTTACTGATAATTTGGGATTAACTATCCTTTTAAACTGAATAATAAGAATGTGAATAATTTTTATAATAAATTGCATGGTAATAATATTTTGAAAATATGCATGGAAATATTTTAGTTGCAGTAAAAGTTGCATATTTAATTTTATATCTGGATGTGAAATTGTGTTATACATTGGTTTCAATCTCTTAATTAACTTTGATGTCTTATAGCAATGGCATCCACGTATATGCATTAATACTTACATGTTGATCATCATGTAGTATTAATTTGTGCGTTCAATATATATCCAGACTCAATCCACGTAAAATGTTTGGATTATTTGAATACAATTATGTTAATGCAATATATGCTTCCCGTTGAGATGAATTGATTTTTAAACTGAAATTTGGTTGTTCTTGTGAATTATTATGTAAGATGTTTGCCAAATTATTTAATTGATAAAGATTATGATCAAGTTAATGCCCAGGTCTAGTTTATTTTGAATGATTAAATATCATTTGATTTTGAACTCAATTTGATGCCATGTTAATATGCAATCTTGTATGGACATTTGTTCTATTTGACCAATGTGTATCAAAGAGAATTGGATTAATCTAACCATTGTAATGTTTAAGTTGCATGGTACTGTGATGATTGTTTGATGTACGAAAGTACTTGCTATAAGGCTTGAAAAATTGAAGAAAGCCTAATGCATGATTAATTAACTATGCATGAAGAAATAAAGTACTGGCTGTTTGTGGCACATATTTACGTTTGGAGAATGCGTGATATATTGGTTCAGCCCTAGGTTTTACATAAAAAATCGTACATATTTTGTGAATACAATTTGAATATTGATTTTTACGAATGAAATTCTGGATAATTATCTATTTATGTAGATTTGGAAATTTTGTATTGCACAAATGAATCCTATGGGCTCAATTAACATAA
Organism: Rubia yunnanensis; assembly: GCA_037428765.1. Lineage (NCBI taxonomy): Eukaryota > Viridiplantae > Streptophyta > Magnoliopsida > Gentianales > Rubiaceae > Rubia > Rubia yunnanensis. The sequence goes on from CM075067.1 coordinate 12,898,519, forward strand.
TTTTGGTTATTATCGTATAACCGGGAGAAATATGTACGGGTTTTGATTCTAAGAATCATAAAAATAAATTTGAAGTACGAGTTGGTGTAAATCTGCAAGAATGAACTATTAGTTTTTTGTAATAGAATGATGATTTTGAGAAAATCTAATTATGTTGAAGTATAAAAAGGTTTGTGAAACCTGTGATCCTAGGAAATCTTAGAAGAGTTTGGTTTATAAACCATACTTGAATTAGGAGTATTCAATATCCTCTTAATTTAAAGAATGCAAATTTTAATTGATATAGCTCAATTGACAATATTTGTGGAGAAGAAGAATCAAGAGACATGAAAAAGATGCGTACTTTTATTCATAATTTTTAAATTTTAATTTTGAAATACTGTTGTATGATGATATGTTTTGTGATATCTATATATGAAAGAGAAATATTGTTCATGTATGATTGATGTAAACTGCTGGTAAAGAGGCAGAATAATTATGGAATTCGGTATATGAAATTCGGTTATGGCCTAAGCCGGTAGATGGCTAAGGCTTATAGTGAAGTGTTTAATGGAAAATTTAAACACTTGGGCGCTAGGCATAGCATGAATCGTGAGTTAATAACTCATGTGTCATTAGTTGATTTTGTAAGATATCAACACAATCTAGCGGAACACTTGACGAAGTGACTAGTTGGGGACTTGATAAACAAGTCAGTGATTCGGATGAGTTTAAAGCCTATTTAAATCTTTGATAATGGGATACCAATTTTGCTCTGATACGATGCTAGAGTAAAATTCAATGTGGAAGGCTTGTTGTTTGAGATTGAAACATATGATTTCATATCCCAAAGGTTATATGTTTTGACTTGCATGAAAGTTAGGTTGAAGTTTTAACTTCTTAATGGATCATTTGACAAAGTACATTTGTAGGAGTACGATTAAAGCGATTCACCTATATGAAGTGTAAAGTGTAGCCGCTTCAATAAACTCAGGCTTGGCTTTGTATGCACTCATGAATGGATATGGACACATAGCTTATATAGTGTCAAGTTTAAGCTTTTGAGTTGTATTTGAACTTGTGTGTGGATTACCTTCAAGTGTTCAAATGTGTTGAAAGGTTCAATCTTTAGAGCACCCCGATTCTCGAACATTTGGAATGTGTAGTTCACTAAGGTGAAAATTTAATCTTCAAGACATTTTCACTAATGCACTTGTTTGGTTTGGTTGTTGGATTTTCTAAATCAAGTTTAATACTTAAATGGGGGAGGATTGTTGGTGTTTTATGAAACATAAAACTATTTAAGTATAATTGGATTCGAGTATTTGTAAACTCGGGATGTTAAAACAAGTTTGGTGGTGCGGAGTGCACACTTGTATAAACTATCTATGAGTTTACAAGTTCATAGGATAAGGATTAATGTGTTGGTGATGACTAATGACTTGTCCTAGAATGAGGAAAGGTTGTGTCTTTTCACGAAAATGATGAAGTGTTGTGTCTTTTCATGACAATGTTTCCTATATATACATGTGTATACATGCATGGTAGATACACCGAACACAAACAACAGAAATGAATATTTCTTATTTTCCTAGACATATTCAGCGACCAAAAACACATGTACTCAAAAGTATTCTCCTGATCCAAACCTAGAACATGAGGGATTCTCAATTGTTTTACCCTTGAAAGGAATTCGTGTAACCCAGGGCTATAATATGGTCGAATTACTCTTTAAGTAAACTGTGTTCAACAAGACTCATATCGATATCCAAGAAATTTTATACCACAATCATCCAAGGGTGATTTTACGTTCCATTGGAATGCAGTATTAAAGAAATCTACCTCAACAAAGACCAACGTCATTTCCTCGAAAAGACACCACTTTTTATTTAAAAAAATATAGTAATGACTACAGTTTCTCCATGAAATAGGAAGAGACGAGAATACAGACAACCTGGACACGTGCAAGTCCGCGCTGACAGGTCGCTTGTAAACTTAGCCCCCCACCCTACACTAAAAAGTAGCATGGCCTTGGGATGGGGAATTTAATAAGGTATGGATCTTACGGCCCACAAGGATGCCATTCAGTCCAGCGTTCATAAGCTAGACACAAAGGCCAAGAGGCCAACTCTAATGTGACACGATAGGTCACATCAGTCACCAACTCATATAACAAGGAAACATGTGAAAAATGTATGATCATTTGTCTTTCTTCCTTTTCAAGCTACCAATGCTGAATATGGCATCTCGATCTTAATCATTGAAGCAGACATAACCCAAAACCCATCTATCTGACTTTCAACGATTGTCCTGTAGATTTTGGAGCTAGTTTTGGAACAAGTAAATTGATAGAATAGATAGAACATCCTGATTGATTTTGGATTAATTAGGATTGATATTGTACATATATAGAACAGTCTAGGTTCGATGAAAGTAGCTCATTGTACTCTATTTATTCCATCTATGATAGACACACCAAATATGGTGAATTACACACTTTCATGGTATCAGACAGATATCAATTTTTTACTTCGTTCTGAACTTCCGCCATTTTGAAAAATCTTGAACCTTCCAAAGCTTCCATGGAAGACAACCAATTAAGCTATTCTACCCTTATTCATATGTCACCGATCAAGCTAAATTCCGGTAACTATATGATGTGGAAGTCACAAGTTCAAGTGCTCCTCGAATCCGAGGATTTCTTTGGCTTCTTGGATGGTTCAGTTCCAAAGCCAACGATTGCAGTCAGAGGTGAATCCTCGGCTGGTGGTTCTTCTTAAACCAATGATGATGACGTCACAAAATCCCAAGCTGTATTCAATACTTGGGTGGCACAGGACAAACGGCTCCAAGATTTGCTCCGGTCGTCGCTCACCGAAGAGGCCATGTTGGAGACCATTGGCTGCGGCACGGTGATGGAGATGTGAAACTCTCTTGCAGCGGCATTCGATAACGTCTCGGCGTCCCGTGAACTTCAACTCTGGGATGAGCTTCATACAATCCGGCATGGCTCCTCGTCGGTGATGGATTTTTATCGCAGGTTCAAAGCTATTCTTGATGGACTCGCAGCCATGAGCACTCCAGTTTTGCCCAGAGACCGAGTCATAATTTTTTTTATGAGGTCTTGGTGCTGGATTCGGTGAATTCACGAGCATCAAGTTGGCCCAGATGCCATTACCGGCGTACTCCGATGTGGTTGCACGATCCCGCAGCCATGAAATCTTCACCCAGTCCTCCTCCGGCGAGGGAACCAGCTCAGATTCCATTCTAGTAGCTTTCACCGCCTCATCTGCAGGTTTGTCCAGCAGCCAGGGTTTCTACTCGCAGGCTCGTGAAGCCCACGCACCACCCTTAGGCGCGTCGACCACCACGCGTGGCCATGGGAACAGTTCTGGACGGTCAGTCTGTTATTCAAGTTCTGGTGGTGCAAGTTCTGGTCGCAGAAGGCGTTGTAATCCAAAATGCCATATTTGCCACAATTTTGGTTATACAGCTCCACAGTGCTCTAGGCTCTCGTCGGAAACTCATCACTCTGAAACCGCCCATCTTGCTGAGACCTTCCAGTCTTCTGTCTCCCTTGAAGATTCAGCCTCAGATTGGTATCTAGACTCCGGCGCAATGAATCATATGGCTTCCACTTCTTCGGCATGGACAGTGTTGTCCCCTATTCTGGTAACCATTCCGTCACTGTTCCTAATGGTCGTTCTATTCCTATTTCTCATATTGGACATCGTTGGTTTTCTCATAATTTGTCGTTATCCGATGTGTTGGTGGTCCCTGATATTACGAAAAATCTGTTTTCCATTAGTAAATTGACAAAGGATATAAATGCTGTGATTTATTTTAATGAGGATTCGTTTGTGATTCAGAATCGGTCCACAAAGGAGGTCGTGGGTCAAGGTCGATGTGATCATGGCCTTTATGTGCTTGAGAAGGGTGGTGCTGCTTTTGTTGCTCATGTTGAAACCAATAAACATAGAGCTTCTTTTGATGTTTGGCATGCTAGACTAAGGCATACTTCCATTTCAGTTATTTCCTTGTTAAATTAACTGAACCTTCTTAATGTGGTTTCGTTCCCGCCTAAATCTGCTCTTTGTTCGCCTTGTGAAATGGCAAAAAGAAAATGACTTTGTTTTGTGGACAATCCTAGATGGGCACAGGCTGTCCTAAATTTAGTGCACTGTGACTTGTGGGGCCCTGCGCCAGTTTTGTCTGATAGTGGATTCTCTTATTATGCCATTTTTGTTGACAATTTTTCGTGATTTACCTGGTATTATCCATTGGCACGGAAATCAGATTTCTTTGAGACATTCTTGCAGTTTCAGAACTTGGTTGAAAACCAATTTTCTTGTTCAATCAAGGCGTTTTAGAGTGATGGTGGTACAGAATTCACAAATGCACGCCTACGATCCAATTTTTCAAATAAAGGAATCATTCATCAGATTTCTTGTCCATCCACACTGGAGCAGAATGGTAGGGCGGAACGTAAACACCGTCATGTTCCAGAAATGGGATTATCAATGCTTTTCTCCTCTAGCTTGCCGATCTCGTACTGGGATGTTGCCTTTGCCATGGCTACCTACACCATCAACATGCTTCCCACCCCTATTCTTCGTAATTCCTCACCATATTCTCTACAATATGGTTGCTATCCAGACTACTCAAACTTTCACTCGTTCGGATGTCGGGTGTATCCTTTCATTCGGCCATTTGCTTCTCACAAACTGGCCCCTCGAAGCACTCCATGCATATTCGTGTGATATAGTGCTCGCCATAAGGGTTTTCGCTGTCTGGATCCAGCCTCTAAGAAAGTCTATCTCACTCGGCATGCCCGTTTCGACGAGTCTTCTTTCCCATTCATGAGTGATACTACTCGCACTGCCCCTGGATCTCTGAAAGTCTCAACGTTTATTGATTTTGATTTGGATGAGCTGTCTAAATCCCCTACTACTCCTCTACCGCGTACTCAGAATTTGTCTGGGTCAACAACCCCGACACTCTTGTCTCCTTTGCATCCATCCTCAGCTGGCGTTCCACTGCCTCCTCCACCGATTATGGGTCATCGTATGACCACTCGCTCTCAGACAGGTAGTCGCTCAGCAAAAAAGTATCCAGACTATGTGATGTCAGGGTTTCTTGCGGTATTACTAGCACAAACTGAACCTCGAGGGTATCAGTCTGCCCTTAAGGATCCTCACTAGGGATGGATGAAGAAATAGGTGCTCTTCGTCAGCAACATACTTGGGATCGTGTTCCACGCCCTACTGGTGTTAACATCGTTGGCTCCAAATGGGTTTATCATTTCAAGCATCGCCAAGATGGTACCATTGATCGGTACAAGGCTCAACTTGTTGCGCAGGGATATTCTCAACTACCAGTATTTGACTTCACCCACACTTTTAGTGCGGTCGTCAAGGCATCCACAGTCAGAATTATCTTATCCTTGGCCACTACTTTCTCTTGGTCCCTTCATCAGTTAGACGTTAAGAATGCATTCCTTAATAGTCTTCTTGATGCACTAGTCTACATGGAGCAACCAGCCGGTTACACTAATCCCGTTCATCCTGACTATGTTTGTTGTCTTCGCAAGGCTATCTATGGTCTCAAACAAGCTCCTCGGGCTTGGTTTCAGCGATTCAGCTCCTATTTATTTCATCTAGGATTCCGGTGCAGTTTTGCCGACACTTCCTTGTTTGTGTTCTCCTAGGGATCGAAGATTCTATATCTGCTAGTAATGTGGACGACATCATTCTAACCAGCAATTATCCTATTCTCATTCGTCGGTTCATCACCCGCACTGATCATGAGTTTGCCATTAAGGATCTTGGTGCACTTCACTATTTTTTTAGGTTTGGAGGTCTCTCGATCTTCATCTGGACTCTTTTTGGGGCAGGCTAAGTATGCGATGGAGATACTTCAGCGTGCGGGCATGACAGATGTTGTTCCTGTTTCTACACCTTTTGTTCCTGGCTCTCAGCTTCACAGCACCTTGGGGTCTGAGTTCTTGAACCCTAAGCTTTATCGCTCACTGGTCGGTGCCTTGCAGTACTTGACCATCACTCGCCCTGATCTCTCCTATGCGGTCAACTATGTTAGCCAGTTTCTCTAGCCACCTCGAGAGGATCACTATCAGGTTGTCACTCGCATCCTTCGATATGTCCGTGGAATGCTTCATCTTGGTCTTTCTTTTCGACCATCTCATAGTGGTCTTTCCCTTCTGGGCTATTCTGATGCTGACTGGGCCCGTTGTCTCAAGACTCGATGTTCCACTTATGGCTATGCCATTTTTCTTGGGGACAATCTTGTTTCTTGGAGTGCTAAGAAGTAACCGACAGTGTCTCGATCCAGTTGTGAGTTCGAGTATCGCGCTATGGCGAACTTACCTGGGTGTGTAATCTGCTTAAAGAGCTTCGAATTTCCCTTTCGTCGTCGCCTCTCTTGCTTTGCGACAATAGCAGTGCCATTTTTCTTGCTCAAAATCCGGTTGCACATAAACGGGTCAAGCACATAGACATCGACTACCACTTCGTTCGTGAACTTGTTGCCTCTTGTAGGCTCCGTGTTAGTCATGTTCCATCCTCTTTACAGATTGCGGATATTTTCACTAAGAGTCTATCTCGTAATTTTTTTTATCTGTTTCGTTCCAAGCTTTGCGTATCATGTAGTCATACGCTTAGCTTGAGGGGGTGATAGAATAGATAGAATATCCTGATTGATTTTAGATTAATTATGATTAATATTGTACATATATGGAACCGTCTAGGTTTGATGTAATTAGCTCATTGTACTCTATTTATTCCATCTATGATAGACACGCCAAATATGATGAATTACACAATGATCAAAGAAAGCCCACACAAAATCTGACTCACACATTCTCCAGCATTATTATTTTATGCGATAATCCATAACAGTCAAATTTCTAGCATTAGTTCATGAATTGATGGTCTTCTATTTCTTCGAATACAAAGTTAACAAATAAGGTGGGATTACTCAGACAGAACGTAAGCATACTATACATCTTTTTTCCTGGTTCAAGATTCCCACTGTTACATGCAGTCCTCATTATTAAGTTCTCAGCGGTTCATAAGAATGGTGGGGTATCTAAGCTCAGTTGCTCTCTGTAAAAGGGAGCTCAAATTTGACATATATACCGCTATTTACAGATGCAGCAAGGTACAGCAAAAGGCAATATCTCAGGAGCACCCATCCAAGGCGAACTCAGCAATGTCGTCTAGTTTGGTGAGGCGATAAAATCGATTACAAAGCACAAACCTAGTGTTGGGTCTTGTTGAGCCCCTCCTGTGAGTGTTGATGGTAAGTCTTGAAAAATCAAGCGTGTAGGTCAGCTAAATCAGAGTATCGATGCCCCCTCTAGAACTTCGGTCCAACTTTTGCAACTGCTGCTGCCATTGAGGCCGATGCCTCCTCCAAGGTTCGTTTTCTTGTAACTGTCCTGAAGACCTCGATAGTGTCTCCTTCTGCCCAGTCACTGAAGTCGCTTGCCCCTATGCCGCACTCTAGCCCAGCATTTACCTGTCCAAGAGGGCAATATACTGGAATCAGATACTGGCTAAAATATTAAGGTCACTGTTTTTTGTTTTGCCATTTCAAATAGCAGAACGGAAAATGCATCAGGAACCAGCATTTTAAATTTGTATAGTATCTCACTTTCAGAAAAAAAGTAAAACTAATTTCATATCTAAAGACGGCAATGGAGAAGAATATCACCTCTTTCACAAGTTCCTTCACACGCTGCAATGAACTAAGCACGCCGACAAAGACTTCCCTTTTTCCCCTAAGAACCCGAATTCCACAATCTTTCACCACTTTTCCTTCTATTACCATACATCCAGCAGCCTGCCCACTCCCACTCTTGAATACAGCCCGTACTTCTGCTGAACCCACGGGGATCTTTTCCTGCAAATAATAAAGGTTTGATTAAATCACCAGAATTACTTTTATGATATATCAGCTTGTTAAAGCCACCAAAGTTCAATAAAGCACTTTCTATTATTGGCCTATGAAAGAAATATTATTTTAGTGTAGAAATCAGGTACATTGGCTACCTCAACTGGATCCAGTAAAGACTCCATTTCATTTCGAACTTCATCAATAAGTTCATATATAATTTTGTACACTCGAATCTCAACTTCCTTCCTTTTACCATAGCTCTTGACTGAGCCAGGGACTTTGACATTGAAACCAAATATAATGGCTTCACTTGCCGAAGCAAGATCAACATCACTGGTCGACACATCCCCAGTTGCCTGTAATAGGAACTTCAGGGTCACATTATCTTGTGGAAGGACCCTCAGGGCTTCTCTAACAGCTTCGATGGATCCCTACAACCAGACAATTTTAAGCTTCATTTGCACATAACATTTATATACATGATTATGCTTGCACAGCTATTTTAGTCAACAAAATAGGATTCTTTATGTGGGATGGACAGGGTAACTAATGAAGAAGAGAATCAGAATGTTGGAACTATTTAACCAGCTAGACATGTAGCAAGCTTTTCCAGAGAACCATTTCCATTTGTTTATTGCAGCCAATCACAACAATACAACTTCACTCAGAATATAGAGCAGGGAATTTCTCAACTTCTATTGCTGTCAACTGTCGAGAATTACTATGACAGATTTTCGCAATGCATACCTGAAGATCAACTTTTAGAATAACATTCAATTGGTGCAAGTCCAATCCAGTTTGCCTTCCTAATGATACAGCAGAAGCCAACGAAGAGAGTGTGATCATTCCATCTCTGGCCTTTTCTGATAGCCTTTCACTTCTAAGTGTCTCAGCCCGTGAGGAGGCCTTTTCACGAGCAAGATCAAGAGACTCAACGACCTTAAACTCATCACCAGCAAGAGGGACATTGCTCAATCCAATAACCTGTGACACAAGGAGAATACATGTAGAACAAGTATGGTCAAAAACATGTGAATAACTCAAACAGATAAACAGAAGAACAAGCTAAATTGAGCAGGAAAATTCTTTGAACTCTCTTTGTTGGGTTCGATATGCATTGCGCCCCAGACAACATCTGTTTGTGTTACTAGAACTTTCTAGAAATATAAGCCAGTGTTCACCCAATTAATGAAATCCATCACATCCCATAATAGGAAATGAATAACATTCATATATACCAGTTGTGGAGGTAATGCAACAAGTTATAGAGTACTCATCTTCAGGGGATGAGCCAGACAATTTTTTTGGAAGGGACTCAGCTATAAATATTAAAATTTAATTATACAAATAGTTATACATTTTGAAGGTAAATGTATGCCAATTTTTATATTAAAAAACAAAAAGGTATCCAACTTTACTACTCCCTCCGTTTCTTTATTAATGTCACACTTACCTTAATTGGATGTTTATTTTATATTGGCACACTTTCCATTTTTGGCAATATTCCTTCAATTTCATCCACTCATTTTACTTTTTACTTTCTACATCTAATTTCATCCACTCATTTTTCTACCTAAATCCAAGCACCTAAACCTATGGTGCCAATATTAGTGAAACGGAGGGAGTAATACAGTTCTCAAATTCCTAACTGTTAGTAAATTCTCTAATATAACTGAAAATATTTTAAGTTAAAATTAACTTTTTTATTTGTGAATATTAATTATTTAAATAATGTTTTTATAAACAAATGAAACGAATTGGGTCTGTTGGCTATATACTTTGTATAAAAATGAAAACCAGAACATATGACCAACAATTAAATCTTATTATGTTTGGCTCATTGGACTTATCATCAAAATGTTTTTAAAAAAAGATCATACTTCATTACCCCAATCCCTAACCAAGCATCCCCCCGCCTGTCTCAGACCCTGCTCATCTTAAACTTTTATTGGTTAAAAAATAATTATATGTTTGAATTTGAATCACAAATTATAACAGCGAAAAAAAACAAATGCCAGGCCCACAAAATTAAGAATGCATACCTGAACCGGTGTAGAAGGCTCTGCTATGTCGACAGGCTTCCCAAGATCATCAAATAATGCCCTAACCTGCCATTACATAACAATGCACTTCCTTTTTAAAAAAATATAAAGAATAACTAGAATGACTTGCAATAAATGCATACATCTAAACAGACCATCAACCTAGATAAAGATAAGGATGTTTTATCAAATTTATGGCCACACTATACATCTCGAGTGCACAAACCTTTCCAAAAGCTTCTCCACAAACTACTACATCTCCTTTTCTTAGTGTGCCATTCTGCACTATAAATGTAGCAATGGGCCCTTTAGCTTTATCAAGACCTGCCTCTATGACTGTGCCTATTGCATTTCTCTGAGAATTTGCCTTCAGCTCCTGAAGCTGTAGAAAAGGACAGAAGAGCACAATAAAGCAGATGAGAAATCACCCAAAGTATCTCAGCTTTCTTTGCTCATTCGTTTAATTTAAGGGTTGGTGGAGTCAATTTATTACAAGGAAATACAATAGAGAATAAACTAAAGAGATATAAGTCTACTCTACCTCAGCAACAAGCATGATGGTTTCCAATAATTCGTCAACATTCTCCCCTTTAAGAGCACTGATCTGTTAAAATGGGAGGAAAATAAATTAGTAGTCAACAAATAGATGAGTGGAACTAGTATGAAGTAGCATTAATACCTTAACCATTGGGGTGTCACCACCCCAATCTTCTGGCATCAAACCAATCGATGAAAGCTCCTGCATGACTTTATCTGGACTAGCTCCCTCCTTATCAATCTAGCAACGAGAACAAAAACAAATCCAAGCATAAGCAGGAAATTCAATCGAGATTGACAATGACCAACATGTGCCAAGGCAGACCATAGAGAGCATACTTTATTTATAGCAATAACGATTGGCACCCCAGCAGCTCTAGCGTGAGCAACAGCCTCCTTTGTTTGAGGTCTAATACCATCATCGGCAGCAACTACAATAACAGCAATGTCTGTTACTCTTGCTCCACGAGCCCTCATTGCTCCAAAAGCCTAGAAAACCAGTCACAAAGATATATTCCATTACTTATCTGAATAAGAGCATGTAAAAAACTCATGTGCATATCGAAGCACATTTTAATCAAAATATCTAACATGACTGTAGCTAGAAAAGCAATGCATTCTACATTACCTCATGCCCTGGAGTATCAAGGAAAACACAAGTCTGTGTCTTGCCATCAATGGGTACTTGTACTTTATATGCCCCGATGCCTTGAGTGATACCACCAGCTTCAGCTGCTGCTACCTATAATAGGTTTTACATGACTCAGTTTTAATATATCCACTAGAGTAGTGCACATAGAGAAAAGAGTACAACTGGAGATTATTATGTCATTTCAAGAAGAAACTAATGATCCACACCTTGGTCTTCCTTATGTAATCCAAAAGCGTTGTCTGCCACCATGAAAACAACAGAAAAAAAAAAGTTAAAATCACAGACGAGACATCCTCTAATAATACCTCAAACGTGTACATTAGTGAGCATGAAAAGTGTCAAGCTATCGCTTACTTTTCCATGATCTACATGTCCCATTATAGTAAGAACAGGAGGCCTATCTTCCAAACTGTCCAAGTCATCCTCATCAATAATTTCTTTCTTCTTTGCCAGTTCTTCCACTTTGACAGGAACACCATCAATAACCTCAACGTCATACTCCTGACAGATCATCTTCACCAAATCTTTACTGAGTTTTTGCACACCATCCGGCTTGATTCCCTTTGAGTAAAGAGTTCCAAAAATTTCACCTTCACCAATGGCCAAGTTGTAGGCCAGTTCCTCTATTTTCATACCTTCCTCACCAACCTCCAGAATTTCCACCTGAACAGGTGCAGCATCTATTGCTGCCTGGATTCGAGCAGCTTTACGACTTGCCTTTGTCCATTTTCTTCCTTTCCTAGCTGTCCCAGCACCAGGGATTGAATCATCATCATCATCAGAAACTGCATTACCTAAACGCTTACTGGATTTTCTGCGGAAGTCATTTCTGGACATCTCTTCCTTGGACTTCCCATCCTTCAGCTTCCCAGGTGCACGGCCTTTCAATTGCTTTGGCCGGCCTAAAACCGCCTGAGGAACCAAAGGATCCACAGCTGGTTTCTTAGAAGCAAATTTGTCAATTAGTATTGGCTTGCGCTCTTTGGTTGCAGAAGATTCAGCCACAGGTACAGGCTTTGAAGCTGCACCAACATCCTTCAGAATAACAGGTCTCTTAACCATCGGGGGAGTACTAGAAGGCTTTGCTTGCAAAGTGGGCTGAACTTGCAAGGGTGGCTGAGGGGGTTCTAGAGGAGTAACAGCTTGAGACTCAACCTTCCCTATATCGTCACTCTTTGGCTGCTGCTTCGGAACTTCCACAACTTTCTGCACACTTGAAACGGGGTTTCCCTTACGCCACACACTCTTCATTGTCTTAGCCTTCTTAACAGAACCAGCTGATGAATTCATAGGTCTACTATTATTCCTCACTACACGATTCGCAGTCGATCTATTAATCGACACACTGACCTCTTTACTAATTTCCAACTTCTCTGCCTTCTCTAGAACCTCTCCGAGCGAATCAATTATTTTACTTTTCTCCGCTACAACATTATTACTACCCTGATCATTTGAATCACCGCTAGATTTCGATCCATTCAAACCTAATGACCCCATTCCTAAAACACTATCAGGTCTAGTAGGACCCAACTGCAGCTGAGGCTTTGGAGCAGGCTTAAGTACAAGATCAGCATCATTGCCATTATTATTACTAGCTCTAAATGTGGAGTCAAGGGATAGCGAAGTACCCTGGTCCGGAACATAATCAGTAGTAGTCACAGAATATCTACAAATGGCCACATACTTCCATCTCTTTCCAACCCAAATCCCAGGAAATGTCCTAAAATTCCTAGAGTAAGATACCCTCCTAAACAATGAATGAGAAGCATCAAATTTCGCGGTTGAGCACGCGCAAGGGCAAACGCTCCCCAAGCTAACTAGGGAAGCCATAGCACTCATTCTACCTATCTTATCTTAATCCAATCATGGACCTCAAGAAAACTAATACCAATTCACCTTCAAACAACACGACCCCTGTTTGAATACACAAAACTCATACACTGAGTTAAAGTAGCTAAAGAATTCTGAAGAATCATCTATTCAAGAAAAATGCGGGAAAGGGGAAAATGGTGCTCGAAAAAGATTAAATTGAACTGAAAACTCAAATAAATAAAGCAAAAAATGAGGTAAATTCTGGGCATGCAATAAAGTTCTGACCTTTGCAATAAGGAAATGGTTTCAGCAGAAAATTTGAAGCGCATAGCTCATTATAGTAGTTGAGAAATGTGGAGGAATTAGTTGAATTAACGAAATTGGGAATTAACTGAAAAATGGTTATGGTGGTGGAGGGAAGTAGGAAATCTGGAGTATGGGACACACCCAAAGCGGGCTTGTGTGGCTGCCTCTCTGCCTGTCATAATTTCCAATGTGTGATAAGGATTCTGGCTAAGGTTTTTTTTCTTTCTTTTTTTAATTTACATGATGACAAAGTCTCGGACACTTTAATTAGAAGAATAAAAGAAAAAAAAAGTGTAATTTATAATATTAAAAATATATTGTCTAAACGTGTAGCAGTAATAAAGTTTATAATCTGATTCATGCAACTTAAAAATTTTATCTTCATTTCTTCTAATTTACACTTTAAACCTTGCAAGAGGCGGACTCTTACATGATTCTCCATTTTTTTCTAATTATACTCCTTCTGTTTCATTGGATGTGGTCCACTTTCCTTTTTTGATTATTTTTCTGGATTTGACACACTTTCCTTTTATGGCAAGATTCCTTCAATTTCATCCGCACATTCTACTTTTCTCTTTCTAAATTCAATTTCATCCACTCATTTTATTCACCTAAATCCAAGCAACTAAAATTATGGTGCCACATCCGACGAAACGGAGATAGTATAAAAGTTTTTCCCTTTCTCTTTTATTTACACGATTAATAACCATGCGGTGCACGATTTTAAATAATTGATTGTATTTATTAAATATTATATATTTTTTATAAATTTTAATTTTAATTTATTATTTGTAGATAAATAAAAAAATTATATTTTAGGGTATCTGATAAAAAATAGTTGTCTAGAAACATCATCAATTATAAATAATATATTAGCAAAATATGAATTATATATTCATAATTATTAATAATTATATAATACTTTTAGTAAAATTATATTTTTATTTTTTTTAAATAGTAAAAATATTCTTATTTAGAAAAATATAAAATGAAAATAATTAGTAAAGGTAAAAAATAACACCTTTCACCCATTGGCTCGTCTTCTCCCTAATAATAAAAGATAACATCATCCAAATATATACTCTCCTAACATGAATTTTTGGAATGAAAACTAAATCTATTCGGTAAAGTATAGATTTATCTAGTTGGTAATTTATGGTAATTATGCAAATATGGTAATATTGAGTTGCAACATTAAAGAAGGAATTTTGATGAAATAATGAAAGCTTGAAGACTGAATCCAAGAAGGATACATCTAGTCCAAGTTGTATTTGATTTGGAGAATATATCAGTTCCTATATATGTGGGATTGGATTAATGTTATGGAATTGGAATATTCAGCTATGGGTATTATACGGATGAGTTATATTCACGCCAAAGATGTTTACGGAAAAAGAAGACAGAATATTATGGTATTTATGAGTTATGGAAATCTAAATATTCTGCTATATGCTTAGGCGTGTGAAGCATAATTGAGATAAGGAAAATTCCTACAAATATGGAGTTGATATTATCGAATGTATGGGATATATTGAGATAAGGAAAATCCCTTTATTTATGGGATTTGGATATGTTTCAAGAAGCAGATTTGGAATAGGAATATTATGGAGATAATCATAGAGAATTCAGATCTGCTCATGGACTATATATAGAGAACAAACACGGCTGCATTATTTACGGACATAATATAAAAAATCTGCATACAGATTTTTTATCTTTCGAGAATTGCAAGGAGCCAGAATTCTGTGTTCCAACACACGAACCTACTGCACAAAGTTCAGAATCATATGTCTTAATTCCTCGGGAGGAGGAGATCCAGCGTCGACGAGTTTCGAGGTCAGAGGGAGTCTGATCAAGGCGGATCGGTAGCAAGGGGAGCTTGCAGGATTCACGTTATAGTTAGATAAGATAAGTATAATTGTATGGTGTACTTTGTACTGTATCTTTCTTATTAGTGGATTCATTCTGAACAGGACCAGGCCCCGCAGATGTAGGTGGATTTCACCGAACTGCGTAATCAAGTCTTGTATCTTTTATGCTTTACTTTATTGCATACTTGGTTAGGTTGGTAATGTTGGAACACAGTAGTGATAATTGAATTAATTAGGTAAAACCAAATTTCAATTGGTATCAGAGCTTGGTCACTTATTATTCCCTTGGTTGTGTCAAGGAAAGTGAGATCCGGTTTTACCAATGGCGACTAGAGAAGGAGCTTCTGTGTCTCGACCACCACTGCTGGAAGGAACAAATTACAACTACTGGAAGGCTCGCATGCGGGTGTTCATAAATTCACTGGATGAAATGGCTTGGTATATGTTGAAACAGAATGGAAACCCCCTGTTGTTGGAAATTCTGAAGGAGGAGAATCTAAGCCTAAAGAGTCGTGGACACCAGGTGAAAGAATGGGAATCTTGGCAAACTCCAGAGCATTAAATGACAAATTTACTGCAGTAGATGACGATCAGTTCAAACTCATCTCTACATGCCAACAAGCAAAGAAAGCATGGGATATCCTACAAATTGTACATGAGGGGACAAGTCGTGTACGTGAATCCAAACTGCAGATGTTGGCTACAAAGTTTGAGGAACTGAAGATGGAGGAGGATGATACTATTTTTATATTCAATGGGAAACTCAGAGACATCTCCAATATGGCGTATCAACTTGGGAAAGTTTACAAGGAAACAAAATTGGTGAAAAAGACCTTGAGATCTCTTCCTAAAAGATTTGCTATGAAAGTAGCAGCAATAGAAGAAGCAAGAGATGTAGCCACCATGACCTTAGATGAACTAATGTGATCACTACAGACCTATGAGATGACAATACAACAGCCTACAAAGAAAGTCCAGAAGGAGTTGGCTTTCAAATCCTCTTCATCAAGGGTCATCCATGAATCTGATAGTGATGATAGAATTGAAGAACTTGCTCCTATCACCAAGAATTTCTCAAGAATGCTGAAGAATGTGGTAAACAAGAATTCACATGAAAGATCTGGTGGAAACAAAACTCGTCCTCAAGATTTTGGTAATCGTGGAACTCGGATGGAACAAGGAAGTCAGCAATTCTCTAGAAACCAAAGTGGTGAAGGAAGGCAGTTTGAAAAAATTCAATGTCAAGAATGTGGAGGATACGGCCACATCCAGGCTGAATGTGCTAATACCCTAAAGAAGCAAGGAAAATCATATGGCACCTCATGGAGTGAAGATCATGAAGAAGACGAAGAGGAACTTACAAGCAATTATATGGCATTTGGAGCAAAATTTCACAGTGGATCAGATGAGGTATGTTTCAACATGTCAGAGAAAGACGAAGCTGTATGTTCCAACACAGGTTCTGATGACATGTCCAGTGATGATGACGGACTAGTTGTGAGTGATGAAGATATCTACAGTACATATAAACAGATGTATGCTATGTGGCTTAAAGTTGTTGACACAAATAAATCGTTGAAGGAAGAGAAAAATCATCTGGCTGAAAAGGAGAAGGGGTTGCAAGCTCTAGTTGGTGAACCCATAAGAGAGATTGAAGAGTTAAATTTGAATCTAAGCTCAACAACTAAAAGAGCTGAGATCGCCGAAGCAGCTGTTACCAAGTTAAACACTGGAACGGCGAAACTTGATGACATTCTGATCATGGGAAAAAACTTTGGAGATCGACATGGAATCGGGTTTGACAATTCATCAGGTAGCAAGGTCAATCTCAAGTCGAAGGTTCAAGAAGTAAAAAGAAAGTTTATCAAGACCCATCAAAGGAAACCTCCCATCTGTAACTACTACATGTATCAAGGTCATACAGAGGAACAATGCCAACAATTGCTCAGAGATATCATGACAGGGAAACAACTCTCAGCATGTTCCAACATAGACGATGTCCAGCGATAAAAAATGGTAAAAAAAAGGTATGGGTTGTTAAACGCACAGTACTTGCCTTTTTGCTCATACGTCTCCTATTGCACATTTTAGAGACTCGTGGTACTTTGATAGTGGTTGCTCTGGCCACATGACTGGAACTCAGGAATTACTAACAAACATCCAGCCATATGATGGTGGTTTTGTTACGTTTGGTGATGGAAAAAAGAGTCGAGTGGTTGGAAAAGGTGAACTGCATATTGAAGGATTCCCCGTATTCACTAGTGTTTTGTTGGTGGAAGACCTAAAGTCTAATCTCCTAAGTATCAGCCAGCTATGTGATGATAATATGACCGTGGAATTCCATAAGGAAAAGTGCATAGTGAAACATGGCAACAACAAAGTGCTTACTGGCATTCGATCATCAGACAAATGTTACTTATTGGAACAAGAAGTGAACTGCTACAGTGTCAAATGTGATGAAGTAGATCGTCAGGCTGACCATGTTCCAACATCGGTTGATTTTTCAAAATAGGGACGTAATGATGTTGGAACATCATATGAGGCAGATCTTAAAGATGAAGGTGATGACTCTTATAACTTCAGCAATGTTGGAACATCGTCCTCTCCAGAACTCTTCTATGTTCCAACATCAATGCAGGCTGAATCAAGCAGAAGAAGGACTCGATCGATCCCTCAAATTAATTATGGGGAACTTTTTGGTCTGCAATGTTTTCTCTCCCTCATTGTTGTTTCCTCAGTTTCCAGGCTAGAATCTATTCGCATTCTCCTTGTTATGGCTTACACTATGAATTTTACGATGTACCAAAAAGCTGTCAAGAGTGCTCCCCTACATGGTGTGGTTAATGAGGAAGTATATCATCGACTCAAGAAGGCTTTGTATGGATCAAAACAAGCACCACGGGTGTGGTATAAGCGACTCACTACCTTTCCTATTCAGAAAGGTTCTTGTCGAGGGGGAGATTATCGCATCTTGCTTGTTTTTCGAGAATCATCAAATGCACTGATTGCGCAAATCTATATTGATGATATGATCTTTGGGTCTAATTCACCATACTTGGTACAAGATTTTGTGACGTTGATGCAAACTGAATTGAAGATGAGTATGGTGGGAGTTTTTGTAAGAATTCAGGATGATCTTAAGGAATCTCACTTGAATGAAGTCAAAAGGATAATTCGGGTTGAGAGAAAAGTTGCGGTAGCCTATGTTCCAACATCGAGACCATTTGCGGATATTTTCACAAAGCTGTTGGACACTGCTACGGTTGAGCTCCTCAGACAACACTTAGGTGTTTTTCAGATTTGAGGTATTTCTTTAAAGCTTTTATTAGCTGTAGGTTTTTATTTTATTTTTTCCAGAAAATTCAAAAAAATAAAAAACTGAAAAGGAGAAAAAAATGGAGGCATAGTTGGGCATGTTAGAAGTTGGTGTTGAAGATATTATAGTGATTGATGAGATTCATAGATCAGAGAGATGGCTCTTCCCGGTATTCTAGTTTAGGATGATGAGAAGTTTGGAAGGCAGTGGTGTTGGTCATGTTTCAACACAGAGTATGGAGACAGGTTGAGAAGATGTGGAAATGGATTAGAGATTCAGATGTTCAAACATCAGTAACTGTGGCTGGAGAAGATTATGATCTGGATGGTGAACAAGTTTATGTTCCAACACCAGATAGGGGGAGAAAGTACTGATGAAATGAAGGAAGCTGAGTAGGTGATGTGTTGATTCTAAAGCAATGAAAGGATCTTATGTTCCAACATAGAGAAGCGGGTGAAGCTGAGAGCTGTTATGTTCCAACATCGGTGACTGGTGTTCCAACATCTGTGACTGGTGTTCCAACACAAGGTGAACAGATTATTGAAGGCACTTCTGATCAAACTGCCATGAGAGATATGATTTTAGCTGAAAGGACAACTGATATGGGTGTATATGAGGAGTGTGGATTTACAGCTTACCTGGACTATTTGGGTCTCAATACTGCTACCTCAATCTACAAGAAGTACAACCGAGAGATTGTAGAAGAATTCTATGGGAGGCAACATTGATCCAGATTTTGAGTGGTACAATGGTGTGAAGTAGAGTGCTCAATCCATTTAGATGGTAGATTTGGAGGTAGAAAATGCCAGATTAGATGAGGCACAGATAGCTGCTCCTGAAGAGGTTTAAAGGTTCTGTTATGGCTATGTTCCAACATAGGCCAGATATTTGCTTCAGGGGGGAGCTGCATTTAATGGAGATTTTGGTTTTCTGTGTCTATTGCGTGTGGCATGTTTATGGTCCCAAGGGGGAGATGTTTTGGATTTCTTGGATGACTTTATTGGCTCCGTTGGGTTGATGTTCCAACATGATCATTACTCCTGGATGTTGAGGGAATCTGGAATTTAGGGGGAGATGCTATGTTTCTATGTTCCAACATCCAAAGTGGTTTTCAAGGTTGATGTCTTTATTTGCATAAGCTCTTGTGATGAAATGCCAAAAGGTGATTGGTCCACAAAATGCCAAAGGGGGAGATTGTAAAGTCTAGATTTATCTAGTTGGCCATTTGTGGAAATTATGCAAATATGGTAATATTGAGTTGCAACATCAAAGAAGGAATTTTGGTGAAATAGGGAAAGGTTGAAGACTGAATCCAAGAAGGATACATCTAGTCCAAGTTGTATTTGATTTGGAGAATATATCAGTTCCTATATATGTGGGATTGGATTAATGTTATGGAATTGGAATATTCAGCTATGGGTATTATATGTATGAGTTATATTCACGCCAAAGATGTTTACGGAAAAAGAAGACAGAATATTATGGTATTTATGAGTTAGGAAAATCTAAATATTCTGCTACATGTTTAGGCGTGTGAAGCATAATTGAGATAAGGAAAATCCCTACAAATATGGAGTTGATATTATCGAATGTATGGGATATATTGAGATAAGGAAAATTCCTTTATTTATGTGATTTGGATAAGCTTCAAGAAGCAGATTTGGAATAGGAATATTATGGAAATAATCATGGAGAATTCAGATCTGCTCATGGACTATATATAGAGAACAAACGCGGCTGCATTATTTACGGACTTAATAGAAAAAATCTACATACAGATTTTTTATCTTTCGAGAATTGCAAGGAGCCAAAATTCTGTGTTCCAACACACGAACCTGCTGCACAAAGTTCAGAATCATATGCCTTTATTCCTCGGGAGGAGGAGATCCAGCGTCCACGAGTTTCGAGGTCAGAGGGAGTCTGATCAAGGCGGATCGGTAGCAAGGGGAGCTTGCAGGATTCACGTTATAGTTAGATAAGATAAGTATAATTGTATGGTGTACTTTGTACTGTATCTTTCTTATTAGTGGATTCATTCTGAACTGGGCCAGGCCCCGCAGATGTAGGTGGATTTCACCGAACTGCGTAACCAAGTCTTGTGTCTTTTATACTTTACTTTATTGCATACTTGGTTAGGTAGGTAATGTTGGAACACAGTAGTGATAATTGAATTAATTAGGTAAAACCAAATTCCATATTCTAACAAAGAGAGAAATGCATATTACAAATGAAAAGGTAGTAGAATTAAATAAATGAACAGGAATTTCATAAGCAACCCATGCTTTGCATTTTCTCTAATAATCTTAGTTGCAGGAGAAGCAGGGGCGGAGGTAAGAAGTATGTACGGCAGGGGTTGGAAGGAAATTTTTTTTATTTTTTCTATGTCAAAGGGGGCTGGTAGACAAAAAATCAAAATTACCCTTTAGTAATTTCTAGTTATTTTCTTCCTTGCATGGGCTTTTATGGTTCCGCCACTAAGTAGAAGCATAATCTTCATTCATGGTCAAAACCAATTTCACCAATGACTCAACAATCACAGCAGGAAGGCACATTAGTGACAATCATATGACAGGTCATAGCATCACGAGATCCACCCTTGCATATCAAATGAAAGTATTGCAGTTTCTTCATTTTGAATGTTAGAAATTCGAGAGTTGATTTTGGCCTCAGATAGGCACTTTCATGTTTTGTTTTTGTTATTCTGGCTAATCCATATTCTCTGCAAAGTTTCAAGTATAAATAAATGTTGCTCCAGAACATGAATGGGTCAAACTAATCCTATTTAATGATCTAATAGCACGATATTCTAATGATGACTTCCATAACTCTGATGGAACCAGGAAATGTTAATGTAATGCACCACCTATTATATCATAAGCAACACTAAAAAATTCTGGCCTTTTAAGCTTCATTTCAGTTTCTAGTAATCTACTAAATCAAACACACTTGATGGGAGCTTTTAGTCCTCATCTCTTAGACTTTTACTAAATTAAAAACATCCACCACAATGCACCTATGTTAAAGCAACTGATGAGACGGAAAATGCTTATTTTCCTAGAGCATTTAGCACATCTTTTTTCTTTACTTTTGTTGGTGCATAATTAGGACTATACGTATTTTGCATGACGGAGAGTTAAAACCATCTTGTTTGGTTATCCACATTAACTTCTCTATTTTGTAAGATATTTGAGCTAAAGAGATTTAATAGCACAACAGCAAGGCACAATAGTGACAATCATGTGAGAGGTCATAGCATCACAAGAGATCCAGTCTTGCATATCAAATGAAAGTATTTCAGATTCTTCATTTTGAGCCTAAAGAGATTTTTCATAAAATATTTGAGCCCCCCTCCCCCAATCCATTAGTTCAAGAGACAGGCGGATCTGAATAGTTCTCAAACACATTTTCTCCGTCTCTTCATCCATACCATCTCATTCATGACATTTAAAACCATTAATGTCATAGGTTTTATTCTTATAGCTTAAATTAGTACTTAGGAACATTTGTAAATGTACTTGACACGTGAGATTGTTTCATCTGTTGTATGTTATTCATTGTCATCATTGCTTGATCTTTGATTTCTTATGATTATGCTAGCATGATATTAAGATGTACAGCTAATTGATTTTAATGTATAATCTAGCACTAGGCACCGAAAGGAATTCGGAAATATTTTAGTTTTTCATCGGGTTTGGTCAAAGGTCAATGTAAAAGTCGTGTTTAGGAGTGACAAATATGCATGATTGTTGATTCTTTTGTTAGCTTAGGCTAAATGACTTAATTGAATTAGGCTATGAATGAAAGTCCGGATAAACTTCTAGGAGGCAATCAATGAGACATCACAACAATAAAAAAAAACACATTTTACCTCGTTTCTAGAAGGGTTTTTACCTTTGGTTTTTTTTCCTGAAAATAACCGAGGTAAATAGAGGCGCAACAAAAAGTATACATTTCATCGAGGCTCAAAAAATGAGGTAAAAAATAATGACCATCACAACGACTGACGTCGAATCGAATGCATGGGCAATGTTGTTGTTGTCATTTAGCGACATCGGCCTGCTCTCGATTCAACCAACATCGATGGAGTGATCAGTCGGCATCGACACATCCGACTTCAGTCGTGTTCATGCAAGATATCTACCATCTTGACATAGTTTTGTATTTTATCGTTGATGGCATAGTTATTTAATCGCCGAATTGCATAATTAATGATCTAACAACACAGAATATTTAATTAATGTTCAATTAAAGTTAAATGTGAGCCCCTGACAAAACAGCTACTACAATAACATATTACAAACTTATAATACATACTGCTAAAATTAAATTGATCGTCTGTCCATTATTGATTGGAAGTCAATCTTTATAAATGCGTTAAAGTCCTTTGATAGTCAAATGCTGAGCAAGTTCAATTCTTCTATACGCTGAAAGTTCATTGATAATTCTCATCGTTCCATTACTACCATTTCACACAAAGCATAGATTTTGTTCGAAATAGTCAGTCCCCAAATGAAATATACAACAATCATACTAATACAAGATTAATACTACGTTCAAGGGAAAGTTACCATTGATGCCCTCCTTTGAGATGTTGCGGCCTATCAACCATTGTTTTGTTGCATCCTTTAATCTATAACATCACAATTTCCACTAATGTTAGTCTTAGCATTAAATTGCCCATTTCAAACGAACAAACATAAGATCTCATGCGCACTTACCGATTGGATGACCACCGTCGTACATTCAACCAATGTTCTAGCAAGAATAACATGCTCGTCTAAAATCAGCCTTAATATGTGCCTAATATTTCTCATTAGTTATACATGATATTATATGCACAACAACAACGTTATACACTAGATAACATGTACTACCTCCATCCAAGCGGGATCTGCACACTTTTTGGTCAACTTTCTCAAGAGATGTTTGACCATAAATTTCAATTAGTATAGATGCACCAATATCATCGTCTAAGATATTGTTGTATTCTATGTCATGTATTTTCTAAATATCAAATTATAATATAACATTAGTATGCGGAACTAAAGTTATTGGTGGTCAAACGTCTCTTAAGAAAGTTGACCAAAAAGTGTACAAATTTTGGGTGGGACGGAGGGAGTAACACGGTCATCACAATTCGTGAAAAGATTCAATATTTCCTTTCATAATTTATGAATTCACGCCACTTCACCAAAAGAATTGAAATTTTAACATGTAATGGATGAAACAACCTCAATTTGCATTTGGAGATGTTACACCATTTAGTAGTTGTAGTAGTTCAAAAGATACCATTCATTTGATTGTACCCTTTTTCATCTATACTATATATTAAAGGAGGAGATCATTCTTGTCATATGGCATTCACACATAAATTTTGCCACATGGCATTCACACATAATTTCACATCACTTATTAAAATTAGATGAAAATAAAATAATTTATAAAGTCAGCCATCAATTTACAATGTAAATCTCTCCCTCATTTCAATGATGTTCCCATACTTCAATATTTGTCAATTAATGAGTAGTTAATCATACCCTATTGATGCACATTCTTTTTGTATTTTCAATCTCAATTTGTTAGCGAATTTCTTTCATAATACTTATTTTTTACAATATATATTTTAAATTTGATACACTTTCCATTTAGGTTTATTTTTTTAAATATTATCAAATTTCATTTCATGATGATAAGCGAATCATTTTCATCTACTTATTCTTTTTTTACTCAATGCAATCAATGCTTTCCACGTAATTTAATTTGCCTACAAAAATATCTAATTAAGTTAAACGTATAGAATAATAGATGGAGTAACTTTATATATATATATATATATATATAAGTGTTTCTAATAAATTTTAATTTTGAGACAAAAATCAGTATAAAATTATTAACATGAATATTAAATATAGTACTGAAAGATTTTATTTGTAAATACCTTCAATGGTTTATTTAACAATTTTTAAGTTTTATTTGCAATTTTTCTTAGAATCCGCCTCTTGAAGACGGTCTTTCCATAACTTATGTAAATACCAAGGTTTAAATTTCAAATTAGAAGAAATGAAGATAAAATTTTTGGATTGCATTAATCGAGTCATAAACTTATAACTACTCCACGTTGCAAAATAAAACTTTAATATTGCATTTAAAACCTTTTACCTTTCTAAAATTCTAATTCAACTCTGTCTTTTCATATGCCTATGGAAAGACGATATTTCCCAAGACTTTGTCTATTTAGAGTTTGTTTCTTGAAAGACCGCATTTCCATAAGTTATGGAAAGACCGAGATTTAAATAGAAAATTAGAAGAAATCAAGATAAATGTTGGGGTTGCATTAATTGAGTCATAAACTTATAACAACTGCGTGTAGCATTAATCGGGTCATAAACTTATAACAACTGCATGTTGCATAGAAGATTTTTAATGTTGCAACTAAAACATTTTACCTTTTATTAGTTTATTTCAACTCCGTCTTTCCATATGCCTATGTAAAGAGGTCTTTCTCAAGATTTTGTCATAAAAAATTTAATGTATTAAGGTATATTATATTATAATTTAATATTAAATTTAGATTATCATAAATTTTAACTTTCTTAAATTTGTATAATTAATAATTATGAAATATTGACAATTTAACACTTTTTTTATCTAAGATGATGAATTTATATTTTTTTGGATCAAAACTTAAAATTTATAGTTTATATATTTCAAACTCAATCAATTAATCATGAATTGCTGACAATATCCCTAATATATTTTTTTTTGTTCTAACATATATAATTTTTTATCATTATAAATGGGCTCCTCAATATGTTTGACTGTCCATGGTTCAGCCACTGGTGCTGTAAAAAATGTCCAACCATTTACGGAGTACAATATTTGTTGGTCACCAAAGTTTTTTTTCCAGTCCTCCCTAGAATTTTTAATTAAAAAAATGACCTTCTCTTAAATTTCTTTTTTTTGTCAAAAAATAGCACAGTGTTATTAATTAATCACAATATATTAAAAAACTTATTGAAAAAAGATGGACATCTATAACTCAATTGCATAAAGTTTAATTAGTAAAAACTATCATCTAATATAAATATTTTAAATTTTCTGAAGAAAACTGTATGATAATAATAAATATATTTTTATCATAATCTGTGCAATGACATGATATTACAATCAAATTTTCAAAACTTTGATCATTTTTAATATTCTATGGAATCCTTATGCATGCAATGTTGATAACGATAATGTTATTTTGCTAAAGTGGTATTCATTAATATTTTCATCACCTAATTAAAGTATTTTAAATTTTATTTATATAATAATATTCAAATTTCCGTCTGTGCAAAGCACGGGTGTCATCTAGTTTTTTTGATATAGTATGAATGGAATCTTGGGGGATGTGATTTGGTGGGAGAGTTGGAGGAGATAGAAGGTGGAGGTTTTTTTTTTGTTTGTCAATGCCTCCAAATACGGTTTGGTGACAATTTGCTAAAATTTGGGTACCCAAAATTTTTGTTTTCTGATGTGCTCAATTTATATCCCATTTTTAACACATTCTAAATATAATTTTGTAGTAGATTAGGGATGTAATTATGAAGAAACTGACATTTTATCGATTAAAGGGTTAGGATGAATTCACATGTTTTATATTCTAATTCTTGAATTTATGAAGTGCATTACATCAATGGAAGTGTTCGGGTCTTGAAGAGTTCGAGTTTTGGAAGAAGAATCGAAGAATAAGAAGATTGGGAAGAGAAGGCCAATTTAAAGAGAAAAATTGGTAGAACCTGGCAGAAAGGCCGATGTAGTGCGGGATGCACCGGACCTTTGACCAGCCTTATCCTTCTTTTTTCTTTTGGCTCTTCTCTCTCCCCTCATTAACACCACACAAAATTCTCTTTAAGAAACCCTAGTCCTATATTTATTTTTCCATCTTTTCTTTTATGTTTACCATGGATTGTTGTTTTGTTATGGGTGTAGCTAATCCAGACTAAATATACTCTTGGGAATCGGTAAACATTTCTAGTATGAATTTGTGAGATTTGGTTTATCCAATTTTGTGCTTTGATTATAAAGTATGTTTTGTGATTTCTTGTCAGATTAATGCACGATTTAGACTAGGATGATCAACTAGTTGATGATTGTAGGTTGATTACTTGCTAGATTTTTGGTCAAACCCATAAGACTTTGACGTTTTGTCAATTTGATTGTTGTTGGTCAATGCAAGATTATAATTAGGAGTAACAACTAATTATGATTATTGATTGATGAAATTGCTTAGGCTTAGGATGAATTTGAATGGGTTTGACTAATTATCAACGTAGTTCACTAATAACGATTAGCATGAAGGCTGATCCTCGTAGTTGTTATTAGTAAATATACTTGTGCTATCTGTGTGTTTCTCGCTTGTAGGACATTGTGGTAGTTGTATTGGGTCTCTATGTGTATTTCTATCCTCGGGGATGTCTATGATACCGATCGTCTAGAGTGGCCCGAAGGTAACGGTTATTGTGTGGCGCTGATCGCTCACTCTAACTATAAACAAAGAGAGGTGAAAAATGTCTTCACTGGAAAGGTGTTGATAAGTTCTCCACAATATGTGGTTAATGCATGAAAATAAGATAACTAATCGATAATCAAAGGATGACTAGAAATGTAAACCAATTGCGCCCCAGACTCGTTATCATATTAATTACATATTTCGTGCTAGTGTGATCGTAGTTGTGTTGTTTTCTCTAATTATTGGTTAATTTAGTTATTTAAAGTAGTCGTAGTGTTTCCTAAAATCAAGACCCCCCAACTTGGTTACCATACTCGTAGAGTGACATCTTTATGTGCTTTTCAACTGCATTTAACACTCAACAAAACCCTTTTTTCCTCGTGGGAAACCCCGTCTTACCACTAGCTACTATTTAGTAGTTGGCAGTAATTTGGGCATATATGTACTATCTTTGAGAGGCACAGCAACGGCCTCCCAAATTTTGGTGCCGCTGTCGGGGAAAGGCATATTTTTTGAAGTGTTAGTGTAGTTTTTGTGTGTTTTTGTTTTTAGTTGTTTGTAGTTGACGTTTTGCTTGCTTTTATGGTTGTTACGTGGGATAAGGTTGTATTTCTTTAGTTATTGGTTTATGATCGATACTCGTACCAATACACAAAAACCCTTGAACTACAACCCCGATCTCTAAGGAAC
Source organism: Rubia yunnanensis (assembly GCA_037428765.1). NCBI lineage: Eukaryota > Viridiplantae > Streptophyta > Magnoliopsida > Gentianales > Rubiaceae > Rubia > Rubia yunnanensis. The sequence continues at coordinate 12,926,132 of CM075067.1, forward strand.
ACTCCGGAGAGCAAGGAGAGTAGCCCATTTTGCTAATCAAGCCACCCAATCATCACCCGAAGTAGTTACACCAACTATGGAGGATTATAATAGAACCTTGAGGGAGCTCATGGCCCCCAACCTAGAAAGCCAACCCATTTGCATCACATTCCCTCCTCTTCCGGAAAATGTCACTTGTGAGTTTAGGCCCGGGATGATCCATTATCTACCATCTTTCCATGGGATAAGTGGGGAGGACGCGAACAAGCATTTGTCCAAGTTACACTATGTGAGCATGAACATTAAGCTATCAGGAATTTTGGGAGGAAAATTTCAATCTAATGGCATTTCCTTTTTCTTTGAAGGTTGCAGCTAAAGATTGGTTATACTACCTTCCCCCGGGAAGTATAACATTATGGAAAGAGATGAAGAGCAAGTTTTTGGATAAGTTCTTTCCGGCAACCAAGTCGGTGGGACTAAAGAATGAGTTAAGCAACATCTCCCAATATTCAGGTGAATCTTTAAACAAATATTGGGAGAGGTTCAAGAGGTTGCTAGAAATTTTCCCCTACCACCCATATAAGGAAAGAGATCTTGTGTATTATTTATTCGATCGTTTGTCTATTGGAGATATGAGGATGATCAATGCCGCTTGTAATGGGTCAATTTCCAATAAGAGCCTAAAGAATGCCATGGCATTGTTTGAAGGCATGGTTAATGGGACAAGAAAATTTGGTGTGAGAGAAAGAGTAAGGGTGCAAGAGACTCCACCTTTGGAAATCCCCAAACTTGAGGAATAAGTGCATGGCTTAGCTTCCATGATGAAGGAGCTAATGAAGGGGAAGACACATCAAGTTAAGGTGTGTGGGGTGTGTTCGTTGGACCATTCCACCGATATATGCCCTCAACTCCAAGATGAAAGGTTTGAGGGGGCTAAGGTGATCGAGGAGGACAAGGCCAAGGATTTCAAGGAAATAGAGGCTACCAAGGTGATCAAGATTTCCAAAGGGGACAAGGCAATGACAAGAAGTATGATCCCTACTCCAAGACCTAAAATCCCGGGTGGAGAGACAATCCAAACATTAGGTGGAGAGATTATCAAGTTGGGCAATCAAATCCCCAAGGTGGTCATCAAGGTAGCCAAGGTGTGTATCAACTGAATCATCAAGGCAGACAACACCAATACCAAGGAAATCAAGGGCACAATCTGGCACCACACCAACCCTACCCAAGGGATGAGAGGTCATCTAACCCTTAGAAAGGGAAGTTAAATTCAGAGCATGAGGAGCTCATGTATGCAATAACCAACATGGTCGCTAACTTGGAAGACCAAACTGCAACTCTAATTGTGAATGTGGAGGGCCTCTCTAACGCTAGATTCAAGAGTTAGGAAGTCTAAGTTAGTCAAATAGCATCCTCTGTGGCCCAGTTAGAAGCTAGGGTTTCTTGGAAAATTACATAAAAATGGAGTTAAACCCCCGTCCTCCTAATGCTAGTGTCATAACCTTGAGGAGTGGAAAGGAGACCAAAAATCTCAAGAAAATTGTGAAGTTCGAGAATGAGATAGAAGAGGAACTTGTGGTGAAGGGAGATGAGGTCGAAGAGGTGGCCACTCAACTACCGGAGAAGCGTGAAATTGACAAAGTCCTTCCACCATCACCCTTTCCGGCGGCTTTGCAGTACAAAAATTGTAAGGACGAGAACAAGGCACTTTTTGAGGTCTTCCGCAAGTGTGAGGTAAATATTCCTCTCTTTGATGCCATTGACCAAGTGCCTAGGTTTGCTAAATTTCTTAAGGAATTATGTACCCCTAGGAGGAACGAAAATTTAAAAAATGGTGAGAAGATAAAAATTGGAGGTTAAGTGTCGGCCCTTTTTCAAAATAAACTTCCCCCTAAATGTGATGATCCCGACATGTTTACCATCCCTTGCATCATAGGTGGTAAGGATTTCCAAAATTTCATGCTAGACCTATGAGCATCAATCAATGTGATTCCATACTCTTTATATAAATCCCTAGATCTTGGAAATTTGCATGAAACCGGGGTAGTGATCCAATTTTGGCTGACCGTTCTAATGCTTACCCTAGAGGGATTGTGGAAGATGTTTTGGTTAAAATTGATAATTTGATTTTCCCCTCCAATTTCTATGTTCTAGATATATAAAGTGATAAATGTACCGCCCCTATCTTGTTAGGAAGGCCATGTTTGAAAACATCTAGAACTAAAATCGATGTGCATAGTGGGCGTTTAACCATGGAATTTAATGGGGATATTGTGAAGTTCAACATTTATGATGCCATGAAGTTTCCTAGTGAAGGTCATTCTTGCCATGCTATTAATATTGTTGATATTGTTCATGATTATGTGCAAGATGTGTCTGTAATTAATGGCAAAGATTGTTTGAAGGTCTCTTTGAAAAATAGTCTTGACATAAATGAATTGCATGATTATTCCTTGAGGGTAAATTTGCTTGATATTATGGATAGACTTAATTTTGTTGATAGGCTACCTTTCATCCCCCCTAGTGAAATTATCGATGCACCTTAAGATGTGGGAACCCCCACATCTCTTGAGAAGGCACCAGTAGTGGAGTTGAAACCACTACCCGAGAATTTGAAATATGTGTTCCTTGGTTAGGTAGATACTTTACCCATGATATTGTCAAGTAAACTCACCAAGGAACAAGAGAGGAGGTTGATGGAGGTTCTTAGAACCCATAAGGAAGTAATTGGGTGGACCATTTCCGATAACGAGGGGATTAGCCCTTCCACTTGCATGCATCGTATTTTGTTAGATTATGGGGCCAAACCGATGAGGCAACCCCAATGTCGGCTTAACCCGTAGGTGATGGAGGTAGTGAAGACTGACATTCTCAAATTTCTCCAAGCCAATATGATCTACCCCATCTCCGATAGCAAGTGGGTAAGTCCCACTCAAGTTGTGTCTAAGAAAAAGCGGTGTTGTAGTGGTAGAGAACCAAGAGGAAGAATTGAACCCCACTCGTGTGCAAAACAGGTGGAGAGTGTGTATTGATACCTTAGTTTGAATGCGATAACTAGGATGTATCATTTCCCTCTACCCTTCATTGACCAAATGCTTGAGAGACTCGTCGGGTGAGATTTATATTGTTTCCTAGATGGGTATTTAAGGCATTTCCAAATTACCATAGCCCTGGAAAACCAAGAGAGACCACTTTTACATTCCCCTTTGGCACTTTTGCCTATAGGGGCATGCCTTTCGGTCTATCCAATGCTCCTGGCACATTCCAAAGGTGCATGGTTGGTATATTTCGGAGTTTGTTGAGCACTTTGTAAAGGTCTTCATGAATGATTTCGCCATTCATGGAGATTTTTTTATAGTTGTTTAAACTATCTATCGTTGGTGCTAAAGAGATGCATTGAGAGCAATCTCGTACTAAACTCCAAAAAATACCACTTCATGGTGGAAAAGGCATAATATTGGGTCATGTGGTCTCTTCTCAAGTTCTAGAGGTAGATAAAGCCAAGGTTGACACGATCCAATCCCTACCCTATCCCTCGAGTGTTAGAGGATTTAGGTCATTTCTAGGTCACGCGGGTTTTTACCAACGTTTCATTAAGGACTTTTCTAAGATTGCCTTCCCTTTATGAAAATTGTTGCAAAAAGAGGTGGATTTTGTGGCTAACCTAGAATGCCAAAGGGCCTTTGACACTTTGAAGACAATGCTTATTTCCGCCCATATTATCCAGCCCCCTAATTGGGACCTCCCTTTTGAGATTATGTGTGATGCTAGTGACTATGTCATTGGTGCGGTTCTAGGTCAAAGGGTAGGGAGAATCCCACATGCTATATACTACGCCTCGATAACTCTAAATGATGCACAACGCAATTACTTCACCCAAGAGAAAGATTTGTTGGTGGTAGTATTCGCCCTTGAGAAGTTTAGGTCGTACTTACTTGGTACAAAGGTCATTGTCCTCACGGACCATGCGGTTTTTTGCCATTTTATGACCTAAAAGGAAGCCAAACCTAGGTTAATTATGTGGATACTTCTCTTGAGTGAGTTTGATTTAGAGGTGAGGGATAAAAGGGGGAGTGAAAAACATCTTCTATTGTAAGGTTTTTTATGTAAGGGTATTGACTTCATGGGACCTTTCCCCAACTCTTTTGGGTGTGTTTATATTTTTCTTGACATTGATTATGTGTCCGAGTGGGTCGAGGACCAATGATTCAAAAGTGGTGGCAGATTTCTTGAAAGCCAACATCTTTTCCTGTTGGAATTCCCCGAGCCGTGATTAGTGACCGAGGAACCCACTTTTGCAATCTCACAAACTTGGCATTGATGAAGAAATATGTGGTAACTCATAAAACCTTCATGGCCTATCACCCACAATCAAATGGCCAATCCGAGGTCTCCAATCGTGAGATCATATCTATCCTTGAGAAAATGGTTAACCCGAATCGGAAGGATTGGAGCATTCGGCTAGATAATGCTTTGTGGGCATATGGGACGGCCTATAAAACATTGGAATGTCTCCATATTGAGTGGTTTATGGGAATCAATGTCACTTACTGGTTGAGCTTGAACACAAAGCATATTGGGCCATCAAAAGCTTCAATATGAATTTGGATGAAGCCGTTGTGTACCAAAAGTTGCAATTGCAAGAGTTTCAGGAGATTCGAAATGACTCCTATATAAACTCCACAATTTACAAGGAAAAAACCAAGGCTAAGCCCGATAGCTTAATCAATAGAAAGGAATTTGACATTGGTCAAAAAGTCCTTATATTCAAATCACGCCTTCGGTTATTTTTGGGAAAATTGAGGTCTAAATGGATTAGGCCTTTTGTGGTGGTGAAAGTTTCCCACATTGAGCGATTGAAATAATGAGTGAGGATACTTCAAAAGTCTTCAAAGTAAACATCCACCATTTGAAGCCTTACTATGAGAGCTTCCAGCCGGAACTAGTTGAGAATACACTTCTCGAAGACCCAGTTACTTAGTAGCAGCTTCGGTGTGAATACATCGTGCCGACGACGTTAAATAAACTTGGTTTTGATCATCCAGGTACCATTGGTGCAACTCCATTAATGTAGCCTCATTTTTGTGTGTTTGTGAATGAGTCGTGTCGATGACGTTAAATAAGTTTGGTTCTGATCATCCGGAGTATTCCATCGCTACAAGTATTATTTACTTTTAAATTTTAGTGTCAATTTTAATTCGTTATTCCATGCCTAATTTTCGATAATCTTTTTGAAATTTGGTTTTTGGAGCAATATTATGTTGGGTTTGCATTGGTTGTGTTTTTGTATGAAAGGAATGCTCTTGAGAATTTTTAGGCAAAATGGTGATTCTTGAAGGAAAATGTGCATTTGGACAAAAGGACCAGTGCGGGTCGTTGCCATTAAACTGGAAAAATGGTGCTTGGGAAGAAGCATCGGTGTAGGCCACACCAATGTAGTGCTTCCCGCAGCAGGTAAGTTGAGAAAAAAATATTCGACCAGTAAGGGTGGTGCAGGCCGCACTGGTGTAGTGAGGCCAGCGGCGATCAATCCCAGCCCCCTCATTTTCTTCTTTCCAACCCATCACCCTTCGCTTCTACCCCCCCCCCCCTCCCTCCTTTGTTTAACAGTTGCCCCAAAGCTCCCTCCACCTCTAACCCACTGTATTCCGCCCCACCACTCCTCCAACTCCGTCCAAACTCTCCACTCCCCACCTCCTTTCACTTCTCTATATCCAAACACTCAAAGTATTCTCCATCCCTCACAAATTTAATTTAAAAACTCAAGAACCCTGGAATTTAGGGGTTCTTGATTTTTTGGTCAAATCCAACCATCTTTGTTTGAAGTTTTGGTCAAATCCCTTCCACGGTAACACTTCTCACTTCATTTTTTTAATTTAATGTGTGTTGAAAAAGTGATTACTCTTCAATTTTGATTTTTGCTATAGTTTGGGATTGTGTGATGCCAATTGTGATATGGTAGTAAGTTTTTTGAGTGCTTGTTGAGTTGATTGGTGAGCTAGTAGCATATGGGGATGGAATTTTGGGTGGATTGAATTTGTGACACTTATTGTGAACTTTTTAAATTTTGTGGCATTTGTTCATAAGTTGTGACTCTTGTTCATAAGTAGTGACACTTCTTCATAAGTAGTGACACTTCTTCATAAGTAGTGACAGATGTTGTGACATTTTTGGATGCTTAGAGATAACATGACATGTTGTATTTTGGGCTGATTATAAATTATGTTGCTGTTATTGGTATAGCCATGACTCCTAAGAGAAAGATAACCCGTGGTGCTAGTTCTTCCGGTGCTGGTTCTTCTCGTGCCCTGGTCATTGACTACATGGGGTTAACCGAGATTACGGGAGATTATGCTATGAGATGGGCAAACCTGAGTGGGAAAACCCTACAGTCCACCTATTTCGCCCACCGGGAGACATTAGAGAAGTTTTGTTTATTGGAGTCAGTAACCATACTATTTAGGAAGGTGGGACTTGAAGATTTTTTTGCACAGATACCACTGCACTTGGAGGATGGCCCTTATATCCCTTTCTACATGGATGAACAAGAGTGTGAGATGAGTTACAAAGATTTAGCCCGCCTTTTTGGGTGGGAGTTGGGCACTGGAGTTGGAGATTTAAAGGAAGCCCCCGACTATTCTAAGTATACTTTCTGAGAAACTATCACTGGGAGGGGGAGGACCAACAAGGACAAGAGTTCGATCATCATCCACCCCGCCCTGCATTTGCTCACAGAATTCTTACCATGTCAACTCTATGACATGGTGAGTGGACGCAGGTTCCTAGTTTTAACTTGAAATGCCTTTTGGCCATGACTTCAGAGGGGGTAGGCCACCCAAATTGGACAAGCATATGGGTGAAGCGTTGCATTGTTATTTCGCGTGCCAACAGTGGGAAAATCACCATAGGAGGGATGATAGCCCTCATTGAAACCCAAATGAGTATCCCTACACTGGACAGGATGGCAGCAGTTCCACATGTTTCGGGCACCTACGTCTATGACCTCAAGGAGCTCGCTAAGACCCATATGCTGAGCTCAATTTCCCGCCCATACGTTTGGATGTATCGTGGGGGCGGAAAGGATGTCAGTTTCATGGAGTTACCATAGGATTGCATAGCCATCACTGAGTCCACCCCAGTCCATGCATTCTGGGTCAACACAGACACACTATATGCCAAGGGTTTCTGGGCGGCGTATGGTTCCTTCCACTGCGGACTCCAATGCCCTCTGTCGCCCCTACATGTGGACCATCCCAAGGCACATGAGGAGCAACCAGTTGATGAGGACCAGCCTATCCTTAGGCAACAGATCTCCTACCTCCAGCAGCAGAACACCATGATATTTAACCAGCTTGCTCAGTTTCAGCAAGAGGTTGGTCATCAGTTTCAGCAAATCCATCATTGCTACATGGCCAAGAGGGAGATAGCTAACATGATTATTTTCATGATACGTACCCCACAGATGATAGACCCGGCTGTTAACCCAAAGGTTTGACGTGCTCGCAGACAGCAGGAGAAGGCCTAAAGGCAGGCTCAACGTCAGGATGGAGCAGGACCTTCGTGGTCCTAGTTGTGAGTACTTTTATGTGAGTATTTTTTCCCATTATGCCACATTTATGCTTTGATCTTTTATATGCACTGGGGACAATGCTTGATTTTAAGTGTAGGTGGGGAAATTAGTTAAGCTCATTGTTAGCTTGTGATTTTGTTGATATTGCTCGATTTCTATTGTAATTAATTACTTATTAGGAGGTTAAAAATAACAATCTCGCTAAGTTGAAAAATTGATTGAGGGAAATTTAGGCAAAAACGAGAGCCCGAATAGATTGAAAACTCGAAAGTGCTATCTAGGCAAAAATGAGAGACTTAAATTGTGAGAAAAAATGTGAGGTGTGAGGTAAAAAGAATGAGAAGCTAGGATGAAAATCCGAAAGGCCTCCTAGTCAAAATGAGAGAAATCGAGATAAATGAAAATTTGAAGGCTCATTTTGTTACTTTGAAAACCTTTTGGTAGATGCAACATCTCTTACCTTAATTTTGGATGATGAACACCTCACTTGGATACAACATTGTTGTTGGGAATTTTGTTGGGTAGAATATATTTGGCATAAATATGGGGATGGGTAGTCTCTCATGTTTAGGGTTGAAAGAATTCTCAAGGGAAGTTTTAGAATGTGTTGTGGGATATAAGAAAAAAAGTAAGAACCATCTTAGTCCTTTATTTTCTTCACTCGAGGATGAGTAAAGGTTTAAGTGCGGGGTATTTTAATGTGCTCAATTTATATCCCATTTTTAACATATTCGAAATCTATTTTTTTTCCATAGATTAGGGAGGTAATTGTGATGAAATTGACATTTTATCAGTTAGAGGGTTAGGATGAATTCACATGTTTTATATCCTAATTCTTGAATTTATGAAGTGTTCTAAATCAATGGAAGTGTTCGGGTCTTGAAGAGTTTGAGTTTTGGAAGAAGAATCGAAGAATAAGAATATTGGGAAGAGAAGGCCAATATAAAGAGAAATTGGTAGAACCTGGTAGAAAGGCCGGTGCAGGCCGCACCGATGTAGTACGGGCTGCATCGGTAGTAATAGTCTTGTAGAAGCCCAACAGAACACCAAGTGCGGGCCTCACCAGACCTTTGACCAACCTTATCCTCCATTTTTTTCTTTTGGCTCTTCTCTCTCCCCTTATTAACTCCACACGAAATTCTCCTCAACAAACCCTAGTTCCACATTTATTTTCCATTTTTTCTTCTATGTTTACCATGGATTGTTGTTGTTTTGTTATGGATTTAGCTAATCTAGGCTAAATATACTCTTGGGAGCAACTGGTAAGTATTTCTAGTATGAGTGAGATTTGGTTTTTCCTATTTTGTGCTTTGATTATCAAGTATGTTTTGTGATTTCTTGTGAGATTAATGCATGATTTGAACTAGGATAATTAACTAGTTGTTGATTGTGGGTTAATTACTTGCTAGATTTTTGGTCAAACCTATAAGACTTTGACTTTTTGTCAATGTGATTGTTGTTGGTCAATGCTAGATTATAATTAGAGTGACAACTAATCATAATTGTTGATTGATGAAATTTATTAGGCTTAGGATTGAATTGAATGGGTTTGACTAATTATCAACATGGTTCACTAATAATGATTGGCATGAAGGTCGATCCTCGTAGTCGTTATTAGTAAATATACTTTTGTTATCTATGTGTTTCTTGCTTGCAGGTGATGTGCTTCAGTTTGAGTGCATTAACCGTTGCATTTGGATGTTTTTAGCTTGTTTTATTTGGTGGATTGCTAGTATTAGTTGAGTTTACGTGACAAGGGGTTTAGACGTTCATGTTTGGTTTTCTTGTCTAAATCCCATGTTTTGTATACTTAATTAGAACTAATGGACATCTTGTATCCACGGGCTCCTAGATCTTTCATTTGATCATCTTTAGCAGGTCGCATGTGGGTACTTTTTGGTTACATTCTATGTGAAGGTCGTTTGTAAGGATGGTTGAAGATATTAAAGGTCGTTCACAATAATGGTAGAGGAGATCAAGGGCCATTCACTTCTAGAATGGTAGTAGAGGAAGGCCACGAACATCATTGCATGGTATAAGGAGATTGGAGTCAAAGATAGGCGGCAATGGAGATAAAAAAAGGCCAATGAAGAAATGGGGAATCGTGGTCCGATGAGTTGTGCCAAAGCCTGAGAACGATTTGAAAAGAACTAGCCTTCAAGCCTGATTCCATTAGATTTTTCTTCTTGAGCACTACAAAATCGACTACTAGAACTCTAAAATCGGACTAACGGTTTACCCATAGCAAAGGAAACTAGTTCATCCAGCCAAGGTACCACGGGTAGGTACGGGACCTTCGTAGTTAGGTACCAGCGGCCCGTGCTAAAGGAGTTGGCCCGTGTGAATAGTGTTCAGCACAAGGCTATAGCGCGGACCGCACCGAATCTCACAGGTCGCAAGCACGGGTTCAAAACTTCACTCAAAATTGGCTAAGTATGGGTGCAGACCTTCCCATTTATGATGGCCCATGCCATTCCAAGTCCAATATGCCAAGACCAACCAACATATGACAGCCCGTGCCAAGACCCGTTCCCTGTGGTTCAAAAGTTCCAAATCCACCACGCTGATGGTGACCCATAACAAAGGTCACGATCTGCACCAGATGACGTGACGTGGCCCGTGCCAAATCTAGTGTCTCGTGGTGGATGAAGAGGCATAGCCCGGACCAGATCCTGCAGCCTATGACAAGTACATGGCGCAGACCGCGCCATCTGCGATGGCCCACGTGGGGTGGCGGCTGAGCTAGAGTTTTGTCATTTTAGCCTATTTTGGGCCTATTTTTAGGCCCAATCCCCTTCTCCTATAAATATAGTCTTAGTCTACTAGGTTTATTCTTAGGTTATTAGGAGATCAACTTAAGAGAGAGAAACACTCTCTTCTTTTCTTTTCTTTCCTTTTATTTTTGTTGTCATCCTAGATGTGGAACTCAAATCCATATTTGAATTCCATATCCATAGAGTAGTTTCTATAGCTTGGGGATTATTTGTAGCACATGATTTAACTTTGTTTTGTGAGATTTCTATAGTTCATCCTAATTTTGTGTTCATGATATTATTGTGATTGTTCTTGAATATTTGAAATGCATGAAAAGTACACCACATTAGCACACACTTTGGGCTATATTCATGTATGGTGCAAATATTGATGCCTCCTTAGGAAGAGAAACGTGGATGTTAGAATGGGTAAGGGAGTACGTTGCGTCTGTGTGGGTGTGTGCATGGGAGACCCGAGTATTGCTCTAACTTATTTTCCATTTCACTGGTCTTAGCTAATTACGCCAAATAGTCCGAGAGGTTGCGGGTAGAGATAGTGAAAATGTAGAAACCTAGGGTTGTAAGAAGCCCTAGTATCATAGATAAGGTGTCAATGACCCCTTGGACTAATTGATAGGACCAGGGAGAAGTAGTGCATTTGTGGTGGAAGCCTGGGGTGTACTCGCATGGGGGGAGAATAGACCTACAACAATGGTCGGACCTTGTTGTACTCCCCTAATTACGATGGTGGTGTTGGTGAAGGGTTGCGAGCGCACCCGATGTGCATACATGGGGAAGTGTATGCCATCGGCCACACCACGTGTTATGAACACTCTATTAGGTTCCCTAGCAAATCTTACATGTGAAGAAATCGAGGATCAAAAACATTGGATTAACCATGTTTCGCAATGACTCCCCAAGTGCTTAGCTTAATTAGATTACTTGCTTTTTATTTTCATGTTTTGTAGTTATAAATTTGAAAAACCAACCCCCTTCCCTTTTATTTGTTTTCATTTACTAGTTATTCGTTTCACTCGTACGGATTGATGACCCATACGAAGTTGTGTTTTTAGTTGATACTTAAGCCCTAGCATCTCTGTGAACAAACACAGGGCTTACTGCTAAATACCCTATCGATAGCATAGTAGTGGGAACGGGTGTAGAACTATAAATATTATCATTGACCTTCCCAAAAGCCCCCGCTCGAGTTAATTCTAAGCTATGGTTTTAACAACCCCGGCTGGAGGTGGGTCATTAGGACATTGTGGTAGTTGTATTAGGTCTCTATGTGTATTGCTATCCTCGGGGAAGTTTATGACATTGATCGTCTAGAGTGACCCGAGGGTAAGGGTTATTGTGTGGCGGGAATCGCTCACTCTAGCTATAACTGAGGAGAGGTGAGAAATGTCTTCACTCGAAAGGTGTTGACAAGTTCTCCACAATATGTGGTTAAAGCATGAAAATAGGATAGTTAATCGATGATTAAAGGATGACAAGAAATGTAAAACAATTGCGCCCAAGACTCATTATCATATTAATTACATCTCACGTGCTCTTGTTATCACGGTTGTGTTATTTTCTCTAATTGTTGGTTAATTTAGTTGTTTAAAGTAGTCGTAGTATTTTCTAAAATCAAAGCCCCCCAACTAGGTTACCACACAAGTAGATTGACATCTTTGTGTGCTTTTAAACTACATTTAACACTTGATAAAACCTCATTTTCCTCATGGACGACCCCATTTTACCACTAGCTACTATTTAGTAGTTGGCCGCAATTTGTGCATATAAATACGATCTTTGATAGGCACAACGACTGCCTCCCATTTTCTCTCTTAACTTATTTTACGACCAATGGGCACCTAACGTTGGTCACTTATCAGTTAGGAATGTGGGCTTTGAGTGGCCCATGACATCCTAACATCGTAATATAACCCAATAAGGTTATTTGTCCAATGTCAATCAGACGCGCAATGTCGTTGAGTCTCCACCACCCAACATAATTAAACTAAATTCCAGGTCTAAAGGTTCAAACTTCACTAGTGTTAGGTCAACCGTGGCTCGACTTCATCTGTGCTAACATAGATGCCAAAGGTTTGAACTTTACTCGTGTTAGGTCAACTGTGGCTTGACTTCTTTTGTTATCTAACATAGATTCCAAAGGGTTCAAACTTTAGTCGTGTTAGATCAACTGTGGTTTGACTTATTTTGTAAATTGACATAGATGCCAAAAGGTTCAAACTTAACTCGTGTTGGGACAACCATGGCTTGACTTCTTTTGTTAAATGACATAGATGACAAAGGTTTGATCTCAAGTCATGTTAGATTAGTTGTGGCCTGACTTCTTTTGTAAATTGACATGGATGCCATAAGATTTGAAATTTACTCATATTAGTTCAACCATTGTTTTAATTCTTTTGTTTACTAACATAAATGCTAAAAGGTTCGAACTTTACTCATGTTAAGGTAACCAATGCTTGACTTCTTTTGTAAACCGACATAAATGCCAAAATGTTTTACCTTTACTCATATCAGGTCAATCGTCACTTGACATATTTTGTTAACAAACATAGATGCCAAAGGGTTCAAACTTTAGTCGTGTTAGGTCAACCATAGCTTGACTTCTTTTGTAAACTGAAATAGATGCTAAGAGGTTCAAACTTTGCTTGTATTAGGTTAACTATGGCTTAGATTATTTTGTTAACTGACATGGATGCCAAAAAGTTTAAGCTTTACTCATGTTAAGTCAATCGTGGCTTGACTTCCTTTGTAAAATGACATAAATTCCAAAAGGTTCGACCTTTACTCTTGTTAGGTAAACCATGGTTTTACTTCTTTTTTTAACTGACATAGATGCCCAAGAATTCAAACTTTACTCATGTTACATCAACTATGGCTTGACTTATTTTGTTTACTAACATATATAGATGCCTAAGGGTTTGGACTTTAGTCGTGTTAGGCCAACCATGGCTTGACTTCTTTTGTAAACTGACATGAATTCCAAAAGGTTCCAACTTTACTCATTTTAGGTCAACTGTGGTTTAACTTCTTTTGAAAATTGACATAGATGTGAAAGGGTACAAACTTTTGTTATACTAGGTCAACTGTGGCTTGACTTCTTTTGTGAAATGACATAGATGCCAAGAGGTTCAAATTTTACTCATGATAGGTCAACTGTGGCTTCACTTTACTCCTTTTCAAACTTTACTCATGATAGTAATGCAAAAAGGTTTAAATTTTACTCGTGATAGATCCGATTTGGACTTATAATCCTTTTTGACTCAAATTTTCATACCCGGGAATTTGTTTAAAGAACCCTTAAATGCATCTTGGTCTCTCGTCTCAACACAGGCTATGAGTTTTAATATATTACAAAAACTTGGATAAGACTGTCTCATCAAATTTTATGGTGAGATGGAGGGTTTAAGTACAATTATTTGAAGATTATAGATGACATGGGGTACTTCCCATAATTTTTAAAACTTTACGTAAACCTCTATCTCACCATAAGTTATGGTGAGACGGTCTCACATAAGTATTTCTTATAATATATTATGGAAAGGTACCGCTATCACTCTTGCATCTCACGATTAGGTCTATTCAGCCACCGATGAAGCTGAAATTATGTCATAAACTCCGACAATAGCTCCCAAGCAACATCCTTAAGCTAAGAGAAGAGCTACGGTGGGTGCAAGTTTTGACCTCGTTGTAGAACATTATATCTACTCAAGGGTTGTTTTATTGGTTTTTTAGGTTTGACTGGGATTTTATGTCATTCCAGCGAGTTGCACAACTTGCCAGAAAAGGAAAATAATATCCTCATCCTATTGTGTTTTCTATTGGGTCAAATTTTGATCGGCTTGAGTCCGTATTTTTCGTTTTGGGCTAACTTTTTGGTCAAGTTGCAATGCTAACTATGGGTCACATTGGTTAAAGGAGGGAAGATCAAAAGACACTCAATATGCCACACCAATTTTATCTAAGTGTACTCAAAATCAACTCAAAGGGTTTGGATGTGTAATTTCATAAAATTTAGTCATTTTATGTAACAGATTTATCCCACCTTCATTATTTAATAAATTCAATTTAATATAGGGAAAAATACAAAACTAACCATATTATTTTCTAAAAGTGTCAATCTAAATTTTTGAACAATTGTGCCGATGTACCCAAATTGCACTATTCTGGCTTTGACTGAACATATTCCGTAGTTGACCTAATTTGAAAACACAAAAATACCCCTTGGATTAAAACTAAATTTGTGTGAACTATTTTACCCTTACCCACTGACATGTCACAACCCGCCACCATTTCCCACTGCCTGCCACCATCCCACCACAAAATCAGAATCCCTTCGCCGCTCACTACCATCCTGCAACCACCCGTTGTTCAGTCAGAAACCCTATGCTCGCCATCTTCCTGCAACTACATATTGTTCAGTCCAAAACTAGTGTATATCTAGCCCAAAAACTGAAAGGTTGTTGACCTCCAGGCCCGGCCCAACTTCGCTTCGTAATAGACAAAGCCATTTAGCCCAAGATACAAATCAACCATGAACCGAGAAAGATGGAACTGTGTAGTCGTGGATTATCTTGTGAATCGAGAAACAATGAGTGACGAAAAACACTTAGCCATGAACCAAAAATGTAGTGATGTGGCACGACTTATGATCTCGACTCCTAATAACATGGAACCACGACTACGATAGGCTATAAATACAGGAATAGCAGCATAAGCTAAGGTAAGTGTGACTTAACTGAGAAATTCCAGTTCTCATAGAAAAAGACTAACTTGATTGTCGGAGCATTTTCCCCGAGGTTACTTCTGGGATCTGTTTTGCAGGAAGGGAAGTTTTCATGGTGAACACCGATTGACTTACCTGATCAGATTACCACATCATTCGGTGTCGGTTGTGGGGAATAGAAAATTTTTCATCTCAAAATCCTTCAGGTAAATAATGGTGTTCACTAGAAGCGAGAAAAGTCACAACCACTTGACACTAGAACACAAACCTGGATGTAACAAAAGCATCCCAACAAGGACCAGGAGTAAGTCCCTAGTAGAGAAAGGGAACATAATAAGGAAGACACTGAGGATGAAGAGGAGGAAGCAGAATCTCCCAACATAAACCAAGAAAAAGAAATGAGGACGTTGGCAGCATTTTTGGAAGCGAACAGAGAGAGCTTGTACAATCAATTTTTAACAACGCTCAAGCTAAAACCTCCCAGAAAATAATAAGTTAAGGGCATGAGAACCTTAAGTACGAAGAGGAGTTAAGGGACATAGTGGCAAACAATGATGCAGACAAATCACCCTTAGCACCACATGTTCTAGATTTCAAAATGCCAAAGGACTTCAAATTTCCTCTACAAGTTAAAATTTACGATGGGACCACAAACCCAAAAAAGTTCCTACGCACTTATCTAAATAGCATGAGATTTTGTGATGCAAAGATGAAATTGGTACGCAAGTCTTTCCCTATTTTCTTATCGGGAACATCAATCACATGGTACAAAGATCTACCAAATGGAAGTATTAAATCTTGGGCACAGTTGTCGGTTTTGTTTTTGGGCCACTTCTTCTAAAAGAAAAAGTTCACAAAAACAATTGCATACTTTAACAACATAGCTTAGCGAAGTGATAAAAGTTTTGCACAATATCATGACAAGTTCGTCACTGAGAGTTTGCAAGTTCGTAATCTATCATTTCAATCTTCCTTGGGGGCATTCATAGGAGGTATGCAATTAGGAGAATTCTACAAGGAATCAAAGAAAAACATGCCTAAAACCCAAGAGAATTACCAAAGATGACTGAGCAACACGTACGAACTGAAGAAGTGAACAATCGCAAGATAGAGTGAGAGCGAGGTGAAAAGAGAACAATTGAAGACTCATAGAAAGGGTTCATAAAGAGAGGAAATGGAAACGTCCCTTTCAAGGGAAAAGAACTAGGGATGCAGGGTGTACCATTCTAAGAAACCTTCTGACAAAATCGGGAAAAGAAATAGGGCAAGCGAACAGAGAGCGATTTTCCGATCTGATACCGATGATAACACGTCCGAATAAGAGGTCCAGATAATATTAATGTGCATTCCATAAGGACCATGGTCATGACATAGAATATTGCAGAAACCTCCAGAGGAGACAAATTGAGGAGAACCCGAAGAATAGCTATTTAAGCCAATGTAAGAAAGAAGAAAGAGGCCAGTACGGTGAAGCCAACGAACCAGGAAACTCTATGGCAAGAAACAAAGGTACAACGAACACACCGGCCAAAAATGAGAAAATGATAGCGGGAGTGGATTACAATGATAATATAGCGGTCGAACTTCTAGAAAATGTAATCATGTTTATGGATGGATCAACTGAGTCGCTATCAAAAAATTCTTGGAAGGCTAAAGCCAGATATTCCCCGCCACAAGAGCCTGTTGATAAGAGGCTTCGTTCAAACAAAGCAATCACATTTAGCGAAGAGAATTTCCTAACGCTTCGCCTTATAATGACCCGGTAGTCATCATTGCTAAATTTGTAAATGCAACGGTTCATAGAGTATTCGTGGATGATGGAAGTGCGGTTGAGATACTATTTGTTGGTTGCTTCGATAGGCTAGGGTTCAAGTGAACTGACCTGAAGAAATCCACGTCCTCTCTTGTAAGATTTACAGAGCGAGCATAAATACCTTTTGGTAATATACAGCTGCCTGTTACCATTGGTCTCAGTGATAGAAATTTTACTATCATGTGTGATTTTGTGGTCATGATACGCCAAATCCATTTAATGCCATCATCGGAAGGCCCTGGATGAACACAGCAAAAGCGATATGGTCCCCATACCACTTAGTAATGAAGTTCCCAACTCCAGCTGGAATCGCAACAATAAGTGGAAACCAACAAACAGTGAGGCAGTGCATGGTTATTGCAATGAAAGCAGGGGAATATATGAAAAAAACTAAGATGGTCAGCACTGCCTCAGACGGTGGCTGAGTCGAGCAATCGGAATTAGCAATAGACCTATGGGAATAAACAGAGCCAGTCACTTTAGATGATGAAGACGATTCTAAGTGTGTTAAGATAGGGAAACATCTTCTACATATGGAAAAGGAAAGGGTCATACATATCCTGCAAAGTCACAGAGATACATTTTCATGGAGTGTACAGAACATGGGAGGAATCAACCTAGGTATCGCTACCCATTCCTTGAATATTAGTGACTCGATTAAACTAGTCAAACAAAAATAGTGTAGCTTCGCTAGCGATGGGCAAAAGGCGATTGAGGAGGAAGTTGCAACCCTACTTCAAGCCAGTATATTGAAAGAGGTTATATATCCAAAATTGTCAGTGAACCCAGTGATGGTGAAAAAATCAGACGCGAGGTGGAGAATGTGCATAGATTTCACCGATCTAAATAAGGCATGTCCAAAGGATTTTATCCTTTGCCTAAAATTGATCAACTAGTCGAAGCAATTTTGGGGTATTAATTTCAGCCTTTTTGGATGCATATAAAAGATACCACCAAATACTGATGAACCCAGGAGATGCAAAGAAGACGACATTCATAACGATCTTTGTAACATTTTGTTATAAGAAAATGCCATTTGGATTTAAAAAATGCAGGAGCAATATATTAAAGAGTGGTTGATAATGCATTTCGCAATTAAATAGGGTGAAATGTAGAGGCATATGTTGATGACATGGTCATCAAAAGCAGAAAGTTGGACGACTTTGCTGCAGATTTGAAAGAAACTTTGGACACACTGAGTAACATTGGGAGGAAACATATCCCAAAAAATGCATAGTTGGAGTAGGCACAGTAACATTTTTGGGATACAAGGTATCCTCAAAAGGGATCGAGGCTAACCTAGAGAAAATCCAGGCTATAGTGGACCTTCCCCAGCCACGAACGATCAAAGAGGTACAAATAGTGATGGGATTGTTGGCAATGCTCAATAGGTTTGTTTCAAAGGCAGCGGAGAAACATTTCCCACTCTTCGAAGTCCTTAAGAAGGTTTAAAAAGTTTAGCTGGAGTGAAGAATGTCAAAAGGCGTGCGAGTGCAGCTTCAAACATTGCCAACATTGAAATCACCAGTTTCTGGGGAAACCCTATATTTGTACTTTGAGGTTTCACAGAACGCAGTAAGTTCAGTTTTGGTGTGTCAATAAGGCCAAAAATAAGTGTCAGTTTACTACATCAGCAGAATATTACAAAGTGCAAAGAGGCATAAATGCCAGTTGAAAAGCTAACTCTAGCTTTGATATACTCAACGAGAAAATTGAGAACTTATTTCCACAGTCTTCAGATCGTTATCTACACTAATTTCCCAATCAAGAATATCCTAAGCAAGCCTAAAGCATCTGGTAGAATGACAAAGTGGTCTCTTGAATTGGGGCAATATGAGATCCAATTCCCACAAAGAACCGCAATCAAGGCCCAAGCCTTAGCAGATTTCACTGCGGAGATGACAAGTGAAGATGCACAAGACACAAACACACTCCAGAATCTAGGGATCAACAAAGTAAAATCAAAGTGGATTAATGTCGCATGGAAATTATTTGTTGATGGAGTGTCTAATTACAGTGCAGGTTTACTATTAGTCAACCCAGAAGGAGGGGAGCACAGATATTCACTTCGTTTTAACTTCCCACTTATGAACAATGAAGCAGAATATGAGGCATTTATATGTGGCCTAGACCCCATCATTATAATGAAGGTCAAAATAGTTTCGGGGATTTAGCGATTCACAAATCGTAGTTCAGCAAGTGCGGGAAGACTACTAAGTGCGAGAAGAACAGTTGGTAAAGTTTTCAGCTCATTTCCCAACTCTTATACTTTGACATCCATCATGTAACAAGAAGTGAAAATACAAAAGCAAACGCACTAAGCAAGCTGGCAACAGCTGGGTTTGATTCTTTGATCGAACACAAAGATGTAATAGTGAAGGTCATTCCAGTCAGAAGCACAGTAATGACAACTGTGTCAACAATCCAGACAGAAGAGGTAAACTAAATGACACCGCTACTAGAGTACTTTTTGAAGGGAATCCTTCCAACATATAATATATAAGCCAGGAAGTTGGAATTTTAATCTCACAACTACGTCTATGAAGAGGGAATCTTATACAAGAAAAGTTTCTTATCTCTGTGAATAAAATGTGTAGGACCATCGCAAGCAGGCAAAATCTTAAGGGAAGTGCTTAAAGGGTTGTGTGGCACACACCAATTATCTAGAACAGTTGCAAAGGAGATCATTCGAGTGGGATACTATTGGCGACCATGTTTAATTATGTGCATAACTTCGTGCTTAAGTGCAAAAGCTGCTAGATTACTGCCCCGATGTCGCACAAACCACAGTCCGCTTTAAGTGGAATATATAGAGCTTGTTCATTCAATAAATGGGGAACCAACCTAGTTGGACCATTCCCTGGGCGTGGGCAACACCATATTTCTAATTGTGACAATTGATTACTTCATGAAGTGGGTGAACCAAAGCCATTACGATGAGTCACAGCTGAAGTAACAAGAAAAATTGTTTAGCGGAATATAGTATGTCGTTTTGGGGTTCCACACACTATCGTCACGGACAACGTTACACCATTCACAGGTGGTACCTTTACTGAATGGTGTTCAAAGTTAGGGATTCTGTAAAATTTTACATCTGTAGCTCACCCTCAAGGTAATGGCCAAGTAGAAGTAACAAACAGGACCATATTCCAGGTATCTAAAAAAAATTGAAGGAAAGCAAAACGGATGGGTGGACAAGATACCTAATACCCTATGGTCATACAGAACAACCGTTCGAGAACCAGCGGGGAGACACCATACATCTTGGTGGTCATGAGGTAGTTATACCGGTAGAGATTGGAAATTCAAGTCTTTGGATAGAAGATTATAAGGAGGACGATAATCCTGAAATAATGAGGTTGGATTTAGATGAACTGGAAGAAAAAAGAGAAATGGCAACAATCACTGAGGTAAGGTACAAAGAAATGGCTAGAGCTTACAATCAGAAATTTAAAGAGACTCAATTTCAAATTGGTGATCTCGTGTTGAGGAAAAATGAGACAAGCCCAGCAAAAGAGAAAGGAAAGTTATGCCCAAAGTGGGTAGGACCCTACAAGGTTGCGAAGGCACACCAATCCAATTGTTACGAGCTAGAAAGGTTGGATGGCAACAGTGTTCCCAATACTTGGCATGTGATAAACTTGAGAAAGTTCTATGTCTAGATCCAAGCAAGAATATAGGAAATATCTAGTTGTATAGAAACCATGAGATAATCATTGTTTACGTTCGTTCCTTTGTTTCCAAGGTGATATTATCGCATTCGTACATTATAAATATCAAAAAACATCTTTAGGGGGTAAAATTAATTTTTCAGCTCTTTACTTGCACATTGTAGATGTTAGAAAAACTATAGCACAATACAATCAAATCATTGAGTCTTAAGAAATCGAATAGGATTATGCATACCATAGCAAGCTACGAAGTTGTCTGGAGTTAACAAACAAGAGCAAGTATTCGATCTTATGATTAGAACAAAACAATTACTCGATTTTGCAAACTATAGATCTTGCAACTTCACAAATCTTACTTTCGCAAGCTATAGATCTTGCACAAGAGCATACATGCTGATAAAATGACACCATCAAGCAATAGATCTTACGGTTTGTACAAATCAAAGCTCTTTAATTTGCAAGCAATATATCTTGCAGCTACGCTATATTTACTATGCAAGCTATAGATCTTGCATAAAGGCAGATATGCCTACAAAAATAAAATAAAAAGCGATACGAGCAGGCTATAGATCTTGCAACTTTGTGAACTTAATTATGCAAGCCATAGATCTTGCAGAAAAGCCATAGTATCCCACATAAATAATGGAAGAATACAGCATAGCATTTCACATATCATTTGATAGCGAACGAGAAAGTTTTCAAAATCATAACAGGATTATTTAGAATATTCCAAAAAAGAAAAAGCAGTACAAAAACATAAGAACTATCTACGCCTAGATGCTTATGACAATCCAGAAGATAATGAACCACCACAACGACGAGTTTGCTCAGCCTCGCGATGGGAGTGCTCAACCCTATGATTGGTTTCCTCAGCCACACTCTCCTCACTTAAGATATAATTGTATCGTCATTTCACGTGCAAGTAAGAAGGATGATGCGTTAGACCCCTTCATTCCATATGACCAAGATATATGGCATAATACGCCTTAAAGTCAATTATAGGGCCAAACTCCTAGCGGTCCAACTACATACTCATAACATCAATAGTTTCATGATAACTCTTGTTCTCGGCCATCAAATTTTGCACTTAGTCCTCTAGACATCGAATGTGCCATCGAACAGCCTTATACAAATTAATTTGTGCCTGCCAACTTCCACAGTTAGATCTCCACACCCAATAGAACCACGAGATGATGATGGAAGGGCCCGAAACTTATCTTATAATCAACACAAATTTTCCCAAGCTGGTGCATGGATGAGTCAAGATGATTACATTCAGTGCAAAGCTGATCATTTTCACTATGAAGCTGAGTATTTATAGAAAACTACTCATCAAATTTACTTTGCCACCTGACTGCAGAGGAAGGAAAATGATCACATTCATCTTGTTTTTTCTTCAATCGATCTAGCAAGTTGTCGATGCGAGTGCATTTCTTATGAATAATCAAGGTTTTTTTATGAGCTTCCCAAGCCTTGCTGCCAGCAAAGTTCTTAGCTGATGAATCATTTTAACCATACTCAACTGTTGACGTTGAATAAGGTTGTTTTATTCAGAACAAAATTCTCTCAAATCTCAAACGAAATCTTGTGTTTCCTTTACAGTTTTTTTCCATCTCGCTTCAAGGTCGTTAATACTTAATAACATATATTTCAGATGAATGCCTAACGATAATGCCCTTTCATGAACATGGACATGAAGAATGAGTGAACGCATGTAGGCACCAACAGAATCAAGATCGACTAAGCTACGAACAATATCCTTGTCCAGCAACTCAATACTAGAGTCTTCATGTATGACTTGGCCACATGGACATGCTGTGGAAGAAGATGAAGGTGACGAAGAGGCAGGATTCGACCATCCAATACACAAGGGAATGGACTCCACGTGAGAGAAGCGATCAGAAGAAACAAGTTCACAATATTCCTTGGATAAAGACTGGGTAGCTTCAATCAATTTAATAGGGCAATGCAAATAAGGAGACAAAAACCTAGGGCGATGAGGAAAATGGTCATTAGATCCCAGATATTCAACACATTTCAAAAATTTATGATCAACCAAAATTTCAAAGCCCTGCAAATAAATAAATACGAGGAGAACTGTCAAAATTAGAGAGATGATCAAAATATAACATCCTT
Source organism: Rubia yunnanensis (assembly GCA_037428765.1). Lineage (NCBI taxonomy): Eukaryota > Viridiplantae > Streptophyta > Magnoliopsida > Gentianales > Rubiaceae > Rubia > Rubia yunnanensis. The sequence continues at coordinate 12,948,798 of CM075067.1, forward strand.
GATAATACAAAATAGTACAAACATACTTCATAATATTTTCATCAATTACACATAAATTCTTAAAATCCATAGCACTAGGATTGACTAACTTTAAAAGGATAGGCGGACAAAGTCTGCACAACTACAACAACAATAACAAAATCCTTCTGGCTTGCGTGCTGAGCGGAGCGGAGCAAAGCCTTCAGCATTCAAATTACCCTCAGGGTTCGCATCGATATCTAGATTAGAAACAGGCTCAGAAATGCGAAGTTCAGAAGTGGAAGATCTAAAGGGAAGATCCTTAAAGTAATCAACCACACACTCATTTAACTCAGCCGCAAAAGGCAAATTAGGAAGACTGGTGAGATGGAATAGCAGAGCATAAGGATGACCACCATAAAAAATACTACTAATAAACCCCCTTGTTAAGAATAGCCTTCTGCTACTCCAAAACCTTTTCATACTTGGCGAGTCTAGGCAGTTTCTAAGCCTTCACAGTAGGATTCAACTTTCGCAGTTCGACCAGAGCCTCACAGTACCTAACGTTGTGAGCGCAAGTTGAAATCTCTTCCAATAAAGCATAAAAAGACTTTGTTTTTACAAGCCGTTCAATTAGAACCTAAGGATACCCAGGCGAAGCAGGGCCGGTAGTCCGTATTTTCTCTAACTCGGAACGCAGCTTATCCATTTCATTCTAAGTGACCAAAGCATGCTCCTCAGTAGCACGCACTCATTCTTCAACGGTTTCAAGAGAGACATTCAGGGCAGTGCACTTTGCTTCGCTAGCCTACCATTATTCTAGGACCGACCCATCTCCTTTAGCGAACTCGGTAACCTGTTTGCTGACTAGTTGAAGACTCTCAACAACCTTGTTTTCAAAATACGAAAAAAAGTATAATTGTTAGACATTACATCGACATAATTAAATCACAATGCTACTCCAAAAAAGAACCTACCAAACCCATTGTCTCAGAAAGTGACAGCTTATAAAGGGTGGCAGGAATAGTTCCTTCTACCATCAAGTCATGGCTTTGGGATAGAAGTTTGGGAAAAGAATGGCTAACACACCCCTTCTTCTTAGCAGGATCCAAACTAATTGTAGAACCATCGGTTCTATCCTTCCTCCTTTTTCTATGGGCGGTCTCATTGGAATTGCAACAACCTCCCTCCTTAACTTATTTAGTTATTACCCCGGAAGCTGTTGGCTGAACGGTGGCTTCGATAGTGACTTCCTAGGGGACAAAAATCTCAGTGTTGTCGCTGGTCTCATTAGCCATAGTCTCTAAATCTTCATTCTCGTCATCAGAAATAAATCTCTATCAGTGAAGTGCTTGGCTAGATCTATATTTACAATTTAGTACACAAAGAAAGTCAGATGAATGCACAAACATACAAGGCCAACAAGAACAGCAATAGAGAAGAACAAGTAAGACAGAGTAAAAGCGATAAAAAAATGACAACAACTTCGCTCAAAGAGCCAGCAGGGTGAAGACCGATTAAATGCTGACTGAGCGATAGTACTACATCAGACTCAGCATTAAGATGAACCCCAGCCTTAGGATGTTTTGATTTAGGAAAATTATAGTTCTAAATCAAAAAAGCTGGTTTACTATCATTACCAAGTTTTATATAGAAAAACTTCTTACGCCACACTCCACAGTTATTTGGAAATCCACTAACGAACTCAACAGTTGGGATAATGGGGTAGTGGGTAGACCCATCAGAAGAGCTTTCACTTTTCGAAGATGATAAAGGTTACGAAATAAGTAAACAGGAAAGGCACCTGAGCTGTCTCGCACACATAATAGAAGACAACAAAAATTGAAACAGCTTTAGGATGTAGCTGACATAATGCGACCTGATAATGCGAAAGCAAGTCCAGGATTTGTTGAGTCAAAGGGAAAGAAAGTCCAAACTTGAGATAATCTAGGTAGCAGGAGATAATACAAGAATGAGGGGTGCGAACGCTTTCAGAGGACTCAAGAGCACTAAACTCGTACGAAGTAAAAAAAAGGGAAATTATGTTGTAACTATTCAAGGTAACAATTGGAGAAAATGCTATTAATGGTAGAAGAACCGATGGGTTGGTCAGAATCCTCCCTGGAATTGACACTGTCATTGGAGGCATTTGGTATAAAAGTTTCAGCAACGTTAAAGGTGGACATTGAAGTGATGAAAATCCCAAAGATTCGGACGAAGGTGTTATCAATTACATTCACAAAATTTGAAAACGAAGATTCCGGTCAAATTTCAGAAGAAGAACACAGATAATACGCTAGAGAAATAAAAAAGAACCTTCGGATCACGATGAAAAGAGAAAAATCTACGAAAAAAATACCCTACATATACAAAACCACGGAAATCGTTTCAGAAAAGGAAAAAAGAGGGAGAAAAGAAGAACTTACGAGATTAATGGAGTACGATGGAAGATCGAGGCAATAAAGAAGAAGAGAGAAAGATGGAGAATTCTAAACAGTTAGGGGTTTTAATAAAAGAAAGTGAAAAGCCAAAAGCAAAAGGTAAACAGTACGTAATAATGATGGCCTGACAAAAAGTGAAATACCTTTTTAGGAATTAGAGAAGGCGGCAGTGTATGAGTACACTGAATAGTGACAGACTTCAAATCGCAAAAATCAAGGCAATTATAAAAGAAAGAAAGTGTAACAGAAGAGGAAATCTCGTAATGAATAGCGAATACGAATGAGAGAATCTCGGCTACAGGATTGCAACAGCTAATGTCTACACAATACTTGCACGTTCAAATTTTGAATTCAAATTTCAAAGGTTAGGCGATTCAATGGAGTATTGAAACACAACCAATAAGCACACAACACTTTGCGAGAACAATTCATGTCACTGTGTAAACGAACACTTTATTACGCATCAAATTTGAACGAAATAACAGTTCGTGTGCAGATTCCGGCCACAGTCATAGCTTCATGTCGTATTGACTTCGTGGCTGGGGGAACTCACGGTGTATATCTAGCCCAACAACTGAAAGACTATTAGCCTTCAGGCCCAACCCAATTTTCTTCGTAATAGACGAAGCCATTCAGCCCAAGATACAAATCAACCATGAACCGACAAAGGCGGAACCGTGAAGTCGTGGATTAGATTGTGAAACGAGAAACACAGAGTGAAGACAACACTTAGCCATGAACCAAAAATATAGTGATCGTACCACGACCCATGATCTCGACTCCTAATAACATGGAACCATGACAACGATACACTATAAATACAAGAAGAGCAACATAAGCTAAGGTAAGTGTGACTTAACTGAAAAATTCCAATTCTCATAGAAAAAGATTGACTTGATCATCGGAGCCTTTTCCCCGGAGTTACTTCTAGAATCTGTTTTGCAGGAAGAGAAGTTTTCTCTGTGAACGGTGATTGACTTATCTGGTCAGATTACCAAATCAGAACGCCCCACCCCTCGCCGCTCGTCACCATCCTACAACCACCCGTTGTTCAATCATTAACCCTCTACCACTCGCCACCATCCTGAAACCACTCGTTGTTTAGTCAGTAACCCTCCGCCGCTTGCCACCATTCTGCAACCACCCGTCGTTCAGTCAGTAACCCTAGCCACCTCGACTCCACCGCCCGACACCTTCTCAGAACCCCCCCCTCATCCCAGTACTTCATGGCCACAACCATCTCTAAAAACCCCCCTCATCCCAACTTTATCTTCATCTCACCACTCGCCACCGTCCCGCCACAACCCGCCACTAAATTAAAAACCCTAGCCCCCTCGACTCCACCCACCACCAAATAAGAAAATCCTTGGAAACCTCTGCCTTCACCGGTCCGACTGAACAACGTTGATTCATCTCGAAAATCCCCAAATCATAAATACCCCACCTTCATATGGTTTTGTCTTCACCTCGACTCTACCACCCACCACCAAATAAAAGAACCCCTTGGAAACCCTTGCCTTCAACAAATCAAAAAACCCTGTCACTGCGACTGAACGGTGTCGCTTCATCTTGAAAACCCCCCAAAATCATAAATCCCCCACCTTCATCTCGTTTTGTCATCACTGAATTAAAAAACTACCACTCCAACTGAACTGTGTCGCGCTGAACTTGAGCGAGCGAATGAATTTGCAGAGAAGGTGAATACGAATTTGTGGAAAAGAAGGAGAAGAATTTGCAAAGAATAAGGATAACATCATCTTTTCCAGGGTATAATGATCATTTTAAAGAATTTCGGCCACAATCGATTGTCAGGGTTAGACTGGCACTTTCGACCAAATAATAGGGTCAGGTTTGTACTTTCATACTTTACATGGTTAGACTAGCAATTTCAACCTAAACATAGGACTATTTTAGCCATTAACTCTTTATTATAAAAGTTTGTCTCTTAAAAGACGGTTTTTCCATAAGCAATGGAAAGACCACGATTTAAATTGCAAATTAGAAGAAATGAAGATAACAATTTTGGGTTGCATGAATCGGGTTATAAATATGGCAAAGTCTTGGGAAATACCGTCATTTCATGGCCTTATAGAAAGACGAGGTTTAATTTGAATAATAAAAGGTAAAAGGTCTTAGTTGCAATATTAAAATTTTATTATGCAACGTGTTATTGTTATAAAGTTTATAACATTATTCATACAACCAAAAAAATTTATCTTCATTTCTTCTAATTTGCACTTTAAACCTTGGTCTTTCCATGGCTTATGGAAAGACCGTCTTTCAAGAGACGGACACTAAAAATTTTATAACTACTATACGTTGCATAATAATTTTTTAATATTGCAACTCAAACATTTTACTTTTTATTATTCTAATTAAACCCCGTCTTTTCATTAGACTATGGAAAGACGATCTTTCCCAAGACTTTGCCTTATTATAAATGGTCTTATGGAAAGACGGTTTTTCCCAAGATTTTGCCTTATTATTAATTGCTTTTGCCAATCTGGTCGTCAATATATGGGGTTGTATTTCAAAACTCCCTTCATTCTTCATTCGACAGTTTAAATTTTAGACTAAATTATTTTTTTGGTCCCCTACAAAGTATCTTATATGCGGTGCCATGGCTTTCTTCACCATATGCCGATTCGAAGTCACCAGATTCGAAACTCCACCACTGGTGGATTTCGAAGACCACCACCAGCGACAAGCCAAAGCAATCCCCACCAGATTTCGGAGGCCACCACCAGCGATTCGAACCCGCCACTACCGGCGGCTATTTTGAAGGCACCACCATTGGTGCCTTTTCGAAGCCATCACAACTACCAATAAATTCAAAATAGCACCACCGGCGGATTTTGATGGAGCACCGCCGGAATTTTAAAGGGGCAACCCTTGGGCTCGAGAGACACCAACTCAAGTGGTGGACTTGAAGGCAGCGGCGGATTCGAAGGGCAATTGACGGCGAGTTCGAATGAGGCTCCAGTGTGGTCTGCTTAAAGGAGGCTCCGACGATTGGGCTTGAACTCGAGGGGCCGATGATGGAGCTCTGAGAAGCCAATAGCGGAGCTTTTCGAGGCACTGGGCGGAAGGCACATCTCGAAGGCACGTCTACTTCTCGAAGGCACATCTTGATGGCACATCTACTTCTCGAAGGCACATCTCAAAGGTACATCTCGAAGGGACATCTATTTTGCCACTTCTACTTTTCGAGACACTGGGCGAAAGGCACATCTCGAAGGTAACGCTGGCGGCGACTAGCTCGAAGGCAATGCCGGCTCAGCGAGTTAACTCAGTGGACTCAGCGAGTTAACTCAATGGAATCGGTGAGTTAACTCAGTGGACTCGGCGAAAGCACCGGCTCAATTGAGAGGCAATGAAATGCTACGGCGATCTAAAGGGTTGAGCTTGCGAGGAACTTCGATGTTAGGATAAATCAGTAGTCTGATTTATCCTAACATTCGAGCTATCTTAAGGCCAATGGTGATGAGCGAAGGGCCTCCGGCAGCGGCGGCGGAGGACCACCGCGTTTACTAGCTTTGAGGGACTGCTTCAACTCAATGCCCAACAGACTGTGCAACACTCTGATGAGGACACAACAATCAGCTCAGCAGCATAGCTTCAGGCGGCGAAGCCTTCAGCTAAGCTCCGGCAGGTTATTGGAGGAGAGCAAATCGATCGCAAATCGGAGGATGATGGGTCAGATTGGGGAAATCTGAGGAGAGGAAATTGGGGAGCAATAGATTGGGGAAGGAAGGGACCTCCAGTCTGCGACGGTGACAAAACGACCGACGATGGTTTTGTCAATGGCGACGACCGGCAACAGTGGAGATGGCTGCGGGGAGGAAGCTTCAGGTATAATGGCTGGTGAAGAAAAGCTACTAAATTATCCCTAGCCTTACCGGGAAAAAAAAGTCACGTGCCCAGCACGTGCGTCAGAAAACCAGAAAATAGGCCGAAAACTGAGTTTGGGGACCAAACAAATTGTTTTGAATTTGTTGGGTTCCATCTGAAGGTTGATTTGCAAATGGGAACCAAAACATAGTATAAAATACTTAGAGGACCAAAAAAATAATTTAGTCTAAATTTTATTTCAAAAATAAACATAGCGATTTATTATATTTTCACGTGCCCACTGCACCCAGTATTCTCGATGGGGAAGGAGTAATGGGGAAATCATACAAATTATTTGCACTATACAAACCTTATCAAACATCAAACCAGAGAATATTTACTGGGAAAGACTTGATCAGCAATAGCAATCTGAATCTCTACAACCATACTAATACATTACTAAGAGTAACTGTATTACTTTCGAGCTAATACATTCAGATTCCCATATGGCAGTCCCTGATACAGCAAATCGGCTTAACCTGAGTGTATTCCACCCATGAAGGTTCTTGGGTCGGGACAGTTTCCACTGAACTGAGCTTGCGAGAAGTCAAAGCCCGGGTTCTGCATTAAAGCAAAATGGGTCAATACATCTTCGTACAAGGATTCTCAAAGTTCTACTTTGTTAAACAGATAACAGAATGTGGGTCGTGTGCTATTTCTTTTAGCTACTGGTTAGAAAGAACTGATTGAGAAATCAGTTGCAGAGAGATAATACCAACACAAAGCAGAATATGCTCACTTTACAAAGTAATAAGGATATCACAAGCAAGCTAGAGAATTGTGTCAACATAACAAAATTCTTTTACTCCTATATTTGACTTTTGATAAACCCCTTCCTCCCAGTCTCCCCACCTTCACAAGTCTCCCTTGAGAGATGTAACTTCCACCGTAGTAATCAACAAGACTAATGGCAAGTACCATAACACATAGGCAAAATCAATTTTAGAAACCAGTTTTTCACATTTTCAGCTGACAGATTGCAGTTGTTATTACCTCAAATTAGTTATGGCCTCTTTGAAATACCTAAGAACTTACGAGATCTTCAGTCCAGAAACTGAAGTTAAATACTTCAACAGTAATTTTAGGAAACGGTATCTTAAAGCTACAAGACCAAAAGCCATTAGAAACATGTACAACTTGGTTCTCCATTTTTCAGAAACCACCCAAAACGACTAAATTGCATATTTAAGAACAGAACTCACAGTTAAGCATTTATATGGCAAACTAGAGAATGCCAAACAAGAAAACTATCTTAACTCTCCCGAAAGCTGAACCAGGTAAAAAAATCCGGAATCCATCTACTAACAGATTAACTCACTTCAACTTCCAGTGAAAAGATAATTCCACGTAGATAACCAACAAAATGATTAGGTCCAAGACTCTATCAGCTAAAATCAATATGAAGCAAAAACTGGAGTGACAATGAGAATATCTCAAAGAAAAACGTGAAACCCATGCAATATCAAACATATATTGGTTATTACATCCATCGGAGAAAAGGGGCATGTGGAGGCAAAATGGAATACCTCGCTTGGAGAGAATAAGGAGTTCATACCTCTTCTTGAAATCTCTGGAGCATGAGGCGTTTTTGCTCCATATCTGAGGTGTAAGGGTCCAACTGCCCCTCACCTATGATTGGAGAAGACCATGTCTGACCTCTGTCCCTCTTTTGCAGAGTAACGTGCATTATTTCATCCTCTGCAAATGAATGAATGGCTTCAGTTGCTCTCATTATGTCATGCACTCAAACTAAAAGACTTTCTAAATCTCAATATAGATACAAGACTTATAGATGCCATGAACAAAAATCTTGAACAGAAAATTCATGAAATAAAGTCTAATTACTCGTTTGAATCTTTCTGACTGCAACTTATAGATGCCACACAGTGATAAGAACTCAACAAGATATGAAATGTACCAACATTACTACTTTGGATTCCACATATATCTTTCTACTTAACTTATAATTTTTTTGCTAAGTCCTGGGTCATGTAGTACAGTAGTTGCAATAGCAATAAACTTTCATCTATCGTACTTACATACTAAACCACATTGTAAACAAGTTATCCAGAAGGACACTTTATACTAAGAGGACATCTTAGCAAACTAACACGATTGAAGGAAACGTATCTTAGTAAGAAACTCCAGTTTTTAGTTATCCTCTAAATCACTTTTTTCAATGCTCATTTTGCAAGCATATAACTTCATTTTTTAAAAAAAATAAGAGCTCCAGAGTTCCTGCCAGATAACAGCCACAATACTGGAAGAAAAAATCAAATAAATCAATCCCAAAGTATGTTACTTTCTTTTGTGATATCTGGATCTCTCTTCTTGTGATCAGAGAAGCCAATAATATACATACATTGTTTCTCAAAGCCAACATATTTCTAAGCATCCCACCTAGCCTTAGATCGTCTATCATTGCAGCTAACCCGACAATAATTAGTCAAGCATCAATGGGAACAGTGGAAGCATTTAACTCGGAAAACTAAAGGAAATCTGAGAGGCAATAATAAGTTAATCACTGACAAGTGAATATCAATATTTCTCCAAGGCCATTTTACTAAGTGTGAATCACATGAGACATAGTAATCAGAGAATTAAATTGGCATTGAGAGGTTACCTAAAGTCCAGTATGAACAATCTGTCTTCACGGGGCTAGTAAGATCATGCTGAAAGAGAAGAAAACAAACCAACCTTTAAATTCATTTGAGCTTTAAATTGAGAACAAAAATACCTTTTTAAAGAACATGAAAAAGGGACTAACATTAAGATAAGGAGGATTGCCTTTAATTCCAACTTCCAGGTGTTTGGATTCAATCTTTCCGTAGAACAACTTCTTGGGAACATTCTGAGGGAGTGGGATGTACATATTCACCTCTTCCAAGGTTTGGTCCCACTCAAACACTTTCTGGCCTGAAAAATCACAAACAAAACCCTAAAAAATATGAAAACAAAAAATTGCCAATTACAGGGATTATGGAAGTAGAAGATGAATCAAGAATACCATTGTGGATGAAGCTGTGGCGCTTTTCTGGACACAATTTCTCAGCCATTTCAATGATTCTGAAGACAGCGTTCTTCAAGGAACTCTCAGTGCATTAGACAGACCTGGCAAAATCAAGAAAACGAGTGTTTATTCTAAATATTTTCAAAGGTGTCTGAAGATGTTGAAACCAGTGGCAAACCAGGGAATTAAAAGTTGGTAGTGCACAAATAGACATTTAATATGACAGCATAAATGTAGTTAAAAAGATTGAATAAAAATTACTTTAAAATACGAAAGCAGAAAATTGATGAAATTGATTCTGGGCTGTCCACGGTGGTGCTCGGCGGTTGTCACCGATTTTTTTCCAAAGACGGGAAAAAGAAAAAGGGATCTAGGAAAACAAGAAGGCAATGTCTTGGGAAAGATTATGGAAAGACAGGGTTTGATTAGAATAATAAAAGGTAAGAGATTTTAGTTGCAATATTAAAGTTTTAGTATGAAACATGTAGTAATTATAAAATTTATAACCCGGTTCATGCAACCCAAAAATTTTATCTTAATTTCTTCTAATTTACACTTTAAACCTTGGTCTTTCCATAACTTATGGAAATACCGTCTTTCAAGAGACGGACTCAAACAAGAAATGAAAAAAATGAGAGAAAGAAAAGGGATCTTGGAAAAGAGAGAAGAAGACGAAGAAGGAGACGAAGGGAAATATGGTCATTACATCATTTGGAATATTCAATTTTTTAAAAACATAAACCGGTCAGGGTAAATTTGTCTTTTCACCTAATTCCGACACCAAATTGCCAGATAATGTTATATTTACACATAACCTGAATAGACAGGGTTATATTTACACTTTCCATTAGTGCAAAACTACATATGCACTTTCGTCGATTATATATATATATATATATATATATATATATATATATATATTGAGTAGGTCTCCTGACAGGCGGCCTGTCCATAAGCTTATGGACATGCCACTTATTTGTTACCTCATATACTGCATTTGTTAAATTACATAAAAAAATTAGAATTTAGAATTTTTTTTATATTATATATTTTTATATTTTTACCTTCAAATACGTATTATTACTTATTTTAACTTATAAAATGAAATATTTAAATTTTATATAAAATTACAACATTTAAGGTAAATGCCCCCGTGGGCCGTCCATAAGCTTATGAAAATGCCACCTTTCCTAAGACTATATATATATATAATTGTTCATTGGTTTTTTCTAAGTATTTACATGGAATAATTCCTGATCTAATACAGGGTTGATATGTCCCACTATCAATTAATGCTACTATGGTTGTACTAAAATTTTGAACACCTATTGTAACTAATGAATACCATTTTTCCATATTAATTTTATTAATAACATTAAAAAACTATTGATCCGATAGGGTTTTAGTTGATATTGGAATGTAAGAACTACTAGGTTTATCTAATGTTCCAATTTTTAATTCTAACAGAACCATTTGACCTCTGAGTGAGGTATGCAATGACATAGTAATACAACAATTATTCCAAATGGCGGACCCCAAGCTTCATATAATGGTGGATCTCAATAATTCAAAGCAGCAGACAAAAGAAAGTGGTGGATCCCAGCTTCCACCAAATTCTACCCAATAATTCGAAGAAGCAGCAGTGGTAGACCCCAGTTTCCACCACATTCAAAAGGACGGCCAAGATGTAATCCAGATTCCAAATGTGATTTAATTTGATGTAATAGATTAGAATTTCATTCCTATAAATAAGGGAGTTTCATTCCAGTTTTAGGCACGCTGAGCTCAACCACCAATTCTTCCCCCAATTTACTTTCATCAATTTTCTGCTTTCGTATTTTAAAGTAATTTTTATTCAATCTTTTAACTACATTTAAGCAGAAAATTGATGAAAGCAAGAATTTTAAATACCCACCAATTCTTGCTTCCCCCACGCTCACATTTTTCTACGTCTTGATTTTCTAGTACTATAGTAGCTGAAGATTTTGGGGGGAAAAGAAGAAAGTTATCTTTTTTTTAATGATTTAGTGAAAATTTTCCTATTGAGAAAAACAGAAATTTTTCCTTGTTTTTCTTGCTGTTGTAATTTCACCCCTCTTTTCTGCTATTTTGTATGGATGGATATATGGATAGGCAAAGGAGAAAGAGTTGATGAATTTTTAGTGGCAAATGGCTAACTGAGTTACTGATTCATTCATATTTTTTTTATGTTTCTTTTGTTGTTGCTATTGTATTGATCAGTTCCTTGATTGAGGATAACATTATTTTTGTCTGATTGATTTATTCATTGCATTGTGGTTTCTTTCTGTCTTCTTGGTGGGGCATGTTGTTTTTTGATGAATGAATCATGGAATGAATTGTGTGTAAAGTTGGCAAATTTTGTTTGTAATTCTATTCCGGGAATTGAAGTTGGTGCCAGACAAACAAAGGGTGTTGGTGGCAGCGGCGGAACTAGGGAGGGCGAGGGGGTGTTAGCGCCACCCCTAGGATCCGGCGGCCCGGAATTTAGGCCTAGAGCCACCGGATTCCGCCCCCCCTTGAGCCATCGGCGGCCGGATCAGGATGCCTTCAGCTTTGCCGTTGCGCAGCGGCTGAAATGAAGAAGATGATGACCAATTTTGTTTTTCTTTTTTTTTCTTTTCTAACTAAACAAAACGACATCGTTTTGGCTTAAGTGAAACGACGTCGTTTTGTTAAGCTGAAGTAAAAAAAATTGAGGCCAATTGGGCCGAAACCCAATTGGCCCAAATAAAATTTAAGGAGCTAATAAAACTCCATCCAAGCCCAAACGGCCAAACATAATATACTCTTGACTCTTGTCTTCCTCCAAGCTCCAAGCTCCACCGCCTGCCGCAGCAGATCCACCACCGGCCAAAATAATTTTGCCTCTTTTCAGCCATCCCTAACATTTTTTCCTGGTTCCACCACTGGTTGGTGGTGGTTTTGAGAGATGTGGAATTGGGAAGCAGGTTGGAAGAGGATGATCTGGTGATAGCGCACGGCCGGGGAGCGGCGGGGGGTGGGTGTGTGTGTGTGTGTAAAGCTTAGCAGGTGGTGGTGGTTGAAAGGTGGTGGGGGCTTGACCGGTGGTGGTAGTGGCCTGGCGGTGGAGGTGGAGCCAAGCGGGTGGTGGTGGTTGGCGGAGAGGGTAAAATTATCCTTCTCATTTAAGGCTTGGGGCAGAAGGGTATTTTAGTCTTTTCAAGTGGGTCAATGCCCAGAATTCGTTAGTCAATGCCGGAATCATGATCGGAGGGTTATATTTGCACCTTCATTCAATAATCATGGTTATATTTACACTAAAAAACAACTGAGGGTTATATTTGCACTTTCCTCAACATATAGGGTTATATTTGCATATTACCCTTTTAATTTAAAATTAATTTAATTAGTATATAATATTCTTTTTAAATATAAAATGAAAAATAAAACTAAATTATAAAGTTCGCCATTTAATTAATTATAACCATCTGAATTATAAATTGAATTAATCAATTTAACTAATTTTATTAAGGCAAAGTATTGGGAAATATTGCATTTTCATAGGCATATAAAAAGATGAGGTTGAATTAGAATTATAGAAATGTAAAAGATTTTAGTTGCAATATTAAAAAATTATTATGCAACATGCAGTAGTTATAAGTTTATGACTCGATTAATGCAACTCAAAAATTTTATCTTAATTTCTTCTAATTTGTAGTTTAAACCCTGGTGTTTCCATAACTTAATAAAAGACCATCTCGTGATGTTCCTTTATTAAATGATGAAAGAAATAAATGTATTTATATTTATGACCTTTTAAAAACTAATGTAGATAACAAGAATATGAAATAAAATACAAAAGAAATATTCAACTAGTAGAAAATGAAACTTGTCATTCAAAATACAAGTAATTAACGAAAAAATTAAAAAGACTAAATTATTTTTTTTGTCCCCTACAAAGTATCTTTTACTATCTTTTGGTCCCCATTTGTAAAACAACCCTTAGACGGTACCCAACAAATTCAAAATGATATGTTTTGGTCCCCAGAGGTAGTTTTCCGGTAAGACTAAAAGGTTTTTCAGTATAACCAGGGGTATAATGGTAATTTTAGTAATTAAAAAATATTTTCAATTATTAAAAATTCCTAATTTTCTTTTTCTTTATTTTTCTGCTGCAGCCGCTACCTTCCGCCGCCATCGCCTTCCGCCTTCCGCCGCTGCCAATTTCTACCGCCTTCTTCGCCGCTGCCAATTTCCACTGCCTTCCCCGCCGCTGCCAATTTCCTCCACCTTCTTCACCGCCTTCAGTTTCAAATAGCTCTGATTCACGTGAAGCCCTGCTCTAGATCTAGTTCCCAACGGGGAGAAGTTGGCGAAGACGAAGCGGTGGAGAAGGCATTTAAGAAGACGAAGTGGGGAAGCGGCAAAGAAGACGAAGCGGAGAAGCGGCGAAGAAGACGAAGCGGAGAAGCGGTGAAGCGGAGAAGATGATGAACCGAAGAAGCGGCAAAGATGACAAAGCGGTGGAGAAGACGAAGCAACGGCGGAAGGCGAGGAAGATGAAGAGGAGAAGCAGCGGAAGGCGAGGAAGACGAAGCGGAGAAGCGACGGAAAGCGGAGAAGCGACGGAAATCGGAGAAGTGACGAAGCAACGGCTCGAGCGTGAAGGACGCTAAGGTCGTGAATTTTGGGCAGCCAATTTCCACTACGGCAGTGGTGGCGTAGTCGGCGAAGGAGGAGGAGGAAATTCTTTCTTTCAGCTTCGTTTGAGCTGCAAATTAGGCTTGGATCCGGGCGAACTCGGGTGTGAAGAACGCTAAGGTCGTGAATTTGGGGCAGTTCTCAGTGCCAGTGAAGGGGCCCTGTACGGCGGCGGTGGCGCAGGGTGGAGATTACCGGGAGAAGAAAGAAGAAGAAGAAGTTTTTTCCCCTTTTTTCTAATCTAGGGGTAAAATGGTCATTTTACAGATTTTGACCAATTTTACCATTGACCTCACCTGAAAACCACCTCTGGGGACCAAAACATATCATTTTGAATTTGTTGGGTACCGTCTAAGGGTTGTTTTGCAAATGGAGACCAAAAGATAGTAAAAGATACTTTGTAGGGGACCAAAAAAATAATTTAGTCAATTAAAAATTAATGTTCACTTCCAAAGAAAATATAAGACTAAATTGTTTTTTTGGTCTCTTGCAAAGTATATTTTACTTTCTTTTGGTCTCCATTTGCAAAACAACCCTTAGACGATACCCAACAAATTCAAAATGATATGTTTTGGTCCCTAGAGGTGGTTTTCAGGGAAAGTCAACTGTAAAATTGGTCAAAATATGTAAAATGACCATGATACCCCTGAGTTTAAAAAATCATCAGGAGGTAGGATGTCCGATGAAGGTAAAGATAAATAAAATGGGAAACCATGGTACTGTACGAGAGTGGGAATATTGTCCCACTCCCTTAATACATGATACCTAATAAACTACCCCTGATCTAGATGTTACAACCAGGAGCCAAAATAAGCTAACCCCGTCGTGGTGACCGGAGCCTGTGAAAATCATCCATGAAAACAGAGGGGCATGAGAACAGACTCACTAGCCACCTCACTCCGTGAATCAGATGGGGCATGAGAACAAACTCACTAGCCCCTAACTCCGTACAACATGAATCCAACCGGTAGTGTGAATCGGCTCTTGCGTCGTGGTTTGTTCCCCACGGGTGTCTTCCAAACCGAGAGTGGTCTCGGCCTTCAAGTGAGTGAAGTAGTATGTTTTCTCCTCCGGAAGAGCTGGCACACTGCTTCTACCATGTACACCTCTAAGATGAACATAGAGAGGTGTTATTGGCCTTCGATAACGGTCGCTGGATGAGGGCCGAGGTTTTCTCTTTGGGGTTGGGAGCAGATCGATCGTGATATATTGTGCTCCCAATTGTTCCCCGCGGATAGACCTCCTAGTGATAAGAGACCGGGCATGACTTCTACCGCACACGCCCCGCGTAACGGTTTTGTAACCGTTCTTTCCATTTTAGGCAAATGGACAGCCTTATGTCATTTTACACTTTTCAGTGCAGCGCAGGCACATAGCGCATCCGTTAAATCCAAGTGATAACTAGCAAGGGATTAATTAATCTGCGTAGGAAAAATTAATTAACCCTCTACCCGACCTGCATGGCCCTGCAACTAACATAGGAAATCCTTGTGGCCAGATGAAGAGAGGCTGCTGTATTTTTATTTTTTTGCGGACCCCTTCGAGGGTAGAGCCCCTTTCCAGGGTAAGACCCCTTCGAGGGCAGGACCCCTTCGAAGGTATGAACCCTTTGAGGGCAGAGCCCCCTCGAGGATATAACCCCCTTCGAGGGCAGAGCCCCCCTCGAGCACTCGAATACCTCCAACACTCGAATGCTTCCCTCGAGACACAAACTCCTCCAGCTCACGAATGCCCCTCCCGAGCACTCGAGCACCTCCATCGCTCGAATGCCCCTCCCGAGCATTCAAATCCCTCCAGCACTCAAAAACCTATACCACCAATTCCCCTTCGAGCAGTCGAATACCTGTAGCTCTCGAGGGCTTACATATCAGCCCCTCCAGCACTTGAGTACCCAGCATTCAAGTACTCGAACACCTCCATCCCTCGAACCTCCTTTCCTCACTCGAGTTAACAATCCAACCTGCCAGCTGTTAGATGGCCTGTTATACCGCGTATTTTCGGCGCCGTTGAGTCACCGGGATCTGGGCAGAATAGAGAATCACCACCTATTACGGGAATCTGCTCTTCCTTCCATCTTCTTCCAGGAATTGTTATGAACTGATAAACAAGGGAAACATATTGGGTATACCATCTTTAATGATTCCGATGAAATCAATCCACTATGGCCAGCGTCGGGGAGAAATGGCTAGATCCAACCAGCACACGGTGAAACACCTCATTACTTCTATCCTGAATCCAACTAGCCCCAAAGTATGAGTGTTCATGAGTGGGTAGAAATTAAATCCGTGTTCTTGGCATAGAGCTTAGGCTATTGGTCTGAATTCTGACTAATTCAGATAAGACAAGGCCGGGTAGTGTCCGGGTTCTGAGCACAAGCGAGGCTGGGAGTTTACCAGGATTTGTTCACTTGCAAGGCCGAAGGGCTGGCCGAAATTTGTTCACTTGCAAGGCTGGAAGTTTCCCAGGTTTTGAACATACGCAAGGCCAGAAATTGACCGTTATTTGTGCACTAGCAAGGCCGGATGGCAAGGCCGGGGTTTGATCACTATCTAGGCCGATCGGGTGCCCGGGTTTTGAACACAAGTCCACCTGGATCATATGAGAACTCACCCAAATACTAACACTCTCTATGCCTGAAACCTACCATTAATCCCTTTCCCCTATGAACTCTATATAATCTATCCACTATCAGCATAATTTAGCTTTTAAAACTGCACAGATTCTCCATACAATCCCCTTCTATCTACACCAATCCAGCCCAAAATTTCAAAAAGAACTCTATAAAATCCACGGATGGTTGTTCATGCGACAACAAAATAGATCAGAGTTTTGGCATAACTAAGCATAGCATTTAGTCGAAGGTTGCAAACAAAACAAGCAAACCAGGTTTACCAGTATGAGAGCACCCAAACGCTATAAGTTTTTATGCCTAAAATTCGTCACAATTCTCCGTTCAACATGAACCATTCCTTACAGAGTTCCACAACAGTCACAGCAATGCGCCTATTCAGCACAGATTTAGCATACAAATCCACACCTTTCACATCTATCCGCCCAAAATAGAGTTCTATACTAATTGCACCGTAAGACAAGAAAGCAGCTTTCCACACTCTGTTTCATAGAACCGGAGTTCCCTTCATTCCGTACCCAAACAACAAATCCACACAAAATTGGACAGAAATTTGCACATAAATCCACCCAAATTTGCACCACAATCCGCACATCAGTCCACTGTAGTTCATACAACAAATTCGCATGAAATCCTTATGGGTATTCTACATATGTTTATCCTACAAATCCACACCATTTGCAACAATCCGCACAAATCCACATAAGTTCAGATAGCAAAACTTACTTGGGATGGTGATAGGTATTCGCCAAACTATCTTTGTGAGCAACCCAGATTTAGGACCGGAGTCTTCAACCTTAGTTTGCGTCAGGTTCGAGTTTGGGTTGGGTTGGGTTCCCAGTCGGAAGTCGTTTTCCTCCATGTTCGAAAGAAGCACCGCCTCCTCCAGAGGTCGCCGAATCCATCACCGTCTTCCTCCTTGGTGTTCACAAGTGTTCATCCTTAAAAGTAGAAATTCCCAATTTCAAGATCGAACAACATATCTGTGAAATTGACTTCCTCTGAGAAGCGCCTTGTTATGGGTCTTCAAAATCTGAGATCGGAAGGCCGATCTTACTCCAAAATCCAAGCAAAATTTCGAGAAGGGAAATTTCGCGAGAAACCTAGATTCGGGCTTCGATCCTTCAAGAACAGCGACATACCAGACATGAAAAGTTGGCGCAAGATCCACACAGAATCCGCACCACAAGTTCATCCGCAGAAATTCACTCAACAAAATCCGCACAAATTCAGCATACAAAATCCGCACCATTCTCACCAATCCGCACAAATTACATAAATTTATAGAGCAAGACTTACTAGAGTGTTCGCCAAGCTCTTCTTATCAGCGACCCAGATTGAGAGCCAGAGTTTTCAACCCTAGTTTGCGACGGAATCGGGTCTGGGCATAGTCTGTGACCGTCTTCTTCCCTCCTCCTCACACTTGAAGACCGATGTGCGGGTCTCCTTCCAAGAAAACCATCATGAAGATATGGGTCTTCAAAATCCGAGTTCCCAAAGTTCAAAGGTCGAACTTGAAGAACCCCGAAGCTCCATGCTTGAGGACCGGACAGCGAGTCCTCATCCCAGGAAACCCATAAAGAGTCTATGGGTTTTCGAAATCCAAGATCAAATTGCGGATCTTCTTCCAAAAGTTCAAGCTACGAACATTATTTTGCAAAAGTACGAATGGGATTCGTTACTTGGAAAATCGGCA
Source organism: Rubia yunnanensis (assembly GCA_037428765.1). NCBI lineage: Eukaryota > Viridiplantae > Streptophyta > Magnoliopsida > Gentianales > Rubiaceae > Rubia > Rubia yunnanensis. Next base: position 12,967,106 of record CM075067.1, read on the forward strand.
AATCATACATCCAAAGATTCCCGGCGAGGAGCCCAACATTAATGTCGGACTCCTCGCCGGAGGATGAGAGCAGCGGAAGAGAAACCTGGGGAAAACCGACCGCGTTGAACAGTGGCGAGGCTGCGCCCCTATTTTCGCCTCAAGCAGGATGTCCGAGGGATCGAGGCAGGAGGTTCGAGGGCTTGAGGCATGATGTTCGAGGGCTCGAGGCATGAGGCTCGAGGGCTCGAGGCATAAGGTTCGAGGGCTCGAGGGGAGAGTTTCGAGGGCTCGAGGGTCGAAGGCTCAGGATAAAGTCGAAAACCTAGAAATTTTAAAATTAATATTTTTTAATTGAAAATATTTTTTATTAGAAAAATTACCATTATACCTCTGACTATACCGGTAAACCATTTAGTCTTACTGGAAAACCACCTCTGGGGACCAAAACATATCATTTTGAATTTGTTGGATACCGTCTAAGAGTTATTTTGCAAATGAAGACCAAAAGATAGTAAATGATACTTTATAAGGGACAAAAAAATAATTTAGTCAATAATCCTGCAATTACCTAAAAAATCAATAGAAAACAATCATATTTGCGATGTGATCAATTTATCACATGGACTGAAGTATGCAACTGTTTTTATACCTGAAGCAACCAAAAGTACAAATCAACATTCGTATAGTACATCATAAAAGTTTAATAGTAAGAAGATTGATAATGTAAAAAACAAGAAGTTTGTCAGCTTTGATCATGTTATACACAAAACCATCAGTTTCGTTGAACTTATATCAATCGCATCCTTAAACCATAGTATGTGTTGATGCATTGAAGCACATTATACGTCTCAGAATGACAAAGTGATCAAGTTTAGTATTATTACTCGATAACACCTGTGGCGATGTCGAATTATCATTCAAAATTTAAGATATATTATTATTATTTATATATTTAATAAATAACAAAATTTGTTATATCTACATGAGAATTACACGTGATGCAATATTTAGAATAGACTAATATATTTAATTTTAAACAAAAAAATTGACTCAATCTTTATTGATATATAATAATTAATTATTTACATTTAAATGAAAATGATACATAAGTATTTTATATATAAAAAAATATTAACGGTTATATAGAAAGGGAAAGTCTGAGGAAAGGCGGTATTTCCATAAGCTTATGGACAGTACTCAGGGGCATTTGACTTAAATGTTGTAATTTTTTATAAAATTTAAATATTGCATTTTAAAAGTTAAAACAAGTAATAATATGTATTTGAAGGTGAAAATATAAAAATATATGATATAAGAAAATATTTTCAAAAATTTTAAATTTTGTATGTAATTTAAAAAATGCAGTGCATAAGGTAACATATAGTGGCCTGTACATAAGCTTATGAACAGGCCGTCTGTCAATAAACTTATGAACAGACCGCCTGTCAGGAGACCCACTCATATAGAAATACTTTACATTATAAAATATATACGGGTAAGAATATAATATATATATATATATATATACACATATATATATATACATATATATATATATATATATACATACACTTATAATGAATCAATAGAGTATGGTCCTAAGCTGCTTAATCTATCTAGTTTTAGACAAAAACGAAGACTTTATGTTATTGTTTTTTTCTCCCAATGTAAATAGAGTATGATCTTAAAGACCACTTCAATGAGGTGAAAAACTCATCAAAATACATTGGTGAAAACATAATAACCAATTGACAATGGTACATCCAGTATAAGCCCGGTCTAGTATATATTCTCTCTACTTAAGATTGTTTAATGTTCTTACCATACTGGTTTAATTTTCTTACCACACTGGAGCATTTTCATGTTCTGAATGGCCAGGTATCAGTACAAAGTGCAATCAGCTCTCTTACCATACTTCCTCCGGATAACTAATATTGACTCACTAATTTTTGGTACTTGAGTTTAGAACATGTTGAGTTAATGGTTAAGAATGCATTGACAGAGTAAAAAGTAAATTGAGTGAACGAGATAATCTAAAATTTACCGGAGTCAATGTTAAAAAATAATCCCAAAAAAGAAAGTGATCAATTGTTCGAGAACAGGAGGGAGTATTCGTTATTTCACAACTATTTTGGGTTTTGATAATTGTGCCAATATCTGCTAAGTGGAGGTTATCCACAATGCCTAATCTCTTTCTTTTAAGGTCATCTTTACAGAGAAATTGTTTATAACCTGCTTCAGGAATAAACTTGGAAGCTTAAGAGGTTTCTGTATCTCTTGGATCAATCTAAGATACTGGTATAACTTAATACATCAAGCATTTTCCTGTCAAGTTCTCACCAAGAAAAGTGGGATATGGTTTGTCTGCGCTTGGACTCTTTCCACATCTCTGCCATGCAGCTCTCTAAAGACGTCTCTAGATAAGATCCTTCTTTCTAAATTCATCAATATCCTTCCACGAATCAAGGACACCCAAAGGAAATATTGACCAGCTCCTTTGGGTCAAGAGGAGCAGCTCCTTAGGTCCTTCTTGACCAGCTCCTTCAACCTGCACAGCAGCAACTCAAAGAGGTTTCTGTATCTCTTGGATCAATCTATACGTGTTCATATAAGATACTGGTATAACTTAATACATCAAGCATTTTCCTGTCAAGTTCTCACCAAGAAAAGTGGGATATGGTTTGTCTGCGCTTGGACTCTTTCCACATCTCTGCCATGCAGCTCTCTAAAGACGTCTCTAGATAAGATCCTTCTTTCTAAATTCATCAATATCCTTCCACGAATCAAGGACACCCAAAGGAAATATTGACCAGCTCCTTTGGGTCAAGAGGAGCAGCTCCTTCAACCTGCACAGCAGCAACTCAAAAGCTTGCTGCCTCTTGCGAAGCGAAAGGCAAACATAGGGTTATTCAACATTGAATTTATGTCCTTTGCAACCGATGATGTTTGCAACTCCAAGCATTTGCGCATAATCAACATCTTCTTCGTATTCGCATTTCATCCATCCATAAAGTTGCATCACTTGGATATCATGAATAGCAGAAAGAATCAGAAAAGAGAAACATGCTGAGAATGTTACCTGGAGATGGGCCAGATGGCTCTTTCACACTGTCAAGATAATTGCAGTATTGAGGAGAATGTTGCAGACTAAAGCGACGCAGCGCTGGCATGATTTGGTTCAGTCTTTTCCAGCGATCTAACATCTAACATTGTTTTGTATCCGAAATCAATGATTTCTCAGCCATTGCCCTCTGAAATGATGACTCTAAGCAGCTTCAAAGCTCATAATTGTGCATCTCTTGACACTCCCAATTCTGCTTTTTCTATATACGTTTGCATCCTCTCATATACATTCTTGTCCCTCCACCTTCCACAACAAAATCAACAAAAGGCAAATATCAGGCAAACAATCCTTCTCCATTCCCTTGGAGGTTCAGTTCTGTTAAACCGTCAAAGAACGCCAAAGAATGTACTTCTATACACACTACTTTTTTGAAATACTACGTAAAATGAGTAGGTAGTTACAACGTACATACCCGAGTCTACTGCCAGCATGGCCAGTGGGCTTAGAAATGGTAAACATCATAACTTCTTCATCCGCAAGAGTCGGAATTGGTGTGAAATGTGGCCAGTAATAAGCAAGATCATAGACATTTTTACAGAAGGCACTCTGAGAACAACTTTCCTGAGCTGACATTGAGTAAACTAATGAGGATCACAGTGCACAGACTAAGAATCTAACACACACACAACAAACACAGTTCAGCTGAGCACACAAAGATGAGTCCACGAAAGCAGCTCAATCAAGAATCACACACAAAGCATATCATGAATCACCACAAATATGAATCCGAACAAACAGTAGATGTCATGCACGAGCGATCAACATAAACAACAGATATTATACCTGCTCACAGAAACTTCAAAAGCCACAGAATATACTTATTCAAGAACCATACCCTAAGTCGGTACTAATTTCCTAAAACAGCTTTTCATACCAGATAAACAACTTGCTATAATGGTGTCAAGATAAACAAAATTGATAATGAGTCATCCCTCAAAACAATAGTAAAACAAAATACAAAAAGTCCCGAAACTAATCACATTAATACACTAATTTCATTTCGGTTGCTGATTCTGGCACAAGATAGCCAAGTACATACAACACTCAAATCACATCGACTATCACTCAGCTCAAAATCAAGAAGCTTACCATGAATTAACTAATTTCAAAGGTTTCACAAAGCACATGCATATCAGAGAGCTGCATTATAAGATAGGGATGTCAAAAGTCTATAAGCGGTCAGTGGTTAAAAAGTAAGTGAAACTAACTACAGTCTACAACAGAAATCTTTTGTATACACGTTCAGATCTCGACTCTGATTTTGTGTGGGACTAAGAGACACAAAGAAGACAAAGCTACTTTTATGGAAGCTGGTAAACCTAAATGCTCACAGACAGACACTATAAGGCGTAGAAATTAAGATTACCAGGAGATTTTTAAGGCCGCTGTCTACTGGACCTCAGCAACAAAAGCTCCATCCAAGCACTCTGAAATTTTCAAGATACTTCACATAGATACAGCAAACCACATGTAAATTTCCATTGATAACAAACAGAACCTAATTAGATTACACACTTTGCAGCCTTGATTGAAAAATAAATTAATTAATTAACCAAGAAAGAACAAAAAATGAATACTGAAATCATTCAAATTTCAAACTTCAGATGCCCACTTGGGTGGGGAAACTGATATGTGGATGCAGGGGCTATAAAGTGCAACCGGCACTGGGGCAATAGGTGATTGGCAATGCAGTGTAGCACATCCTATACAATGGTATCAGTAATTTATGTTTAACCTGGATTGAAACTTTTAATCAAACAAACATGCATTTTGAATACAAAATGAGCTAATTTCTTTATCTATGAGTACTGATACATCATTAGTAGGCTTCATTTACTTGAGGGCATTGCGTGGAATAAGAACGTGCACAAGTAAGACCCACATTCGACAGAAATAAACGACAAATCAAGAACAGCATAAAGATGAATCCACAGAGAATGCAACATAAATATTAATTCAAGTGCTCGAGAGTAGTAATTTAGCAGGAACTTGCCGCAAGCCTTAAGCTGCATCAAGACGACTGGATATGATGGATGTAAAGGGCGTGCATTTGCAGGGCATCCTGCAGAGAATCTGCAGGCAATTCAGAGATATAGCGTTTCAGTCTCTCCCTATTTTCCCATTGAATCCATCCCCAAAATTTTCAATTCTAAAAACAACCAAAAGCATAAAATAAACGGCAGAGCAGATTTGAGAAGCTGCTAGGGTTTATGAAAGGTACTATCGATTACGAATAATTAATTACCTGCTAATAAACTGCCCCTAGGGGGACTGAAATGTGAATGATGCGGCAATAGAGGCGCAGCCGACGCTGTGGCAATCAAAGTGGACTTGCGATTGGCGGCACGGTGTAGGCGTGCAGCGGCAACCGGCGGTGTCGCAGCGGAAAGCTGGGCCAGTGGAGCAACGCAATTGAGGGCGTTTGAGGCAATTACGATTTTAGGGATTTTGAATCGATAGATACACCGACGCACAGAGTCGTCTTCTCCTAGAAGCAATGGCGAACTCCTTGTTTAACAAAATAGAACTTAGAAAATAGAAATAGAATAAATGCAGAAAAAATTAGTTGAGAAGGTGGAAGAGGCCGTGCTACGGTCTCTCTGTACGTCACGAGAATAGGTAAAAGTTTAAAGTACAAATAGTAGAATTAAAATTAAAATTTTTAAATACAAAAATTGAGTTATAAATTTTATAACTGTTATATATTGTATAATAAAATTTTAATATTATAATTAACATATTTTTTAATTAAAAAAATTTAATACTTTGCCGAACTGGAATAATTCAACATTAATTACTGATTTGAAATGAATTTATTGAATAAAAGTTTATTTTGTGGTAAATTTGGGGGTGTCACTTGTTAAATGCTTATCAAAAATGTTGCTGTTGACTTGAACAACAAATAACATCACAGAAGACAAATTATAAGCTCTAAGACATCAAACAGCATTCATGCTGCTTCGGCACATGCAGGGAAACCGAACTGAATAAATGAATCCGAGTTAGAGTAAGTTGGCAATTCATAACTTAATCTCTTGTCCACTGAGTGCAAGGATGGAATCAGGAATTTAGTATAGGTGACCAAAACTTATTTTTCAAATCGATTATTAAAATAATAAAGAGTAAATGCATATATAATCATATATAATTGACGAAAGTGCATATATAATCATGTGATAATTGAAAGTGTACATATAACCCTGGATATTTAGTTTATGTACAAATATAACTTTTTCTAGCAGTTTGACGTCGGATTATAATAAAAAGACAAATTCACCCCCTTTGTAAAAAATAAAATTTCAAAAGGCACTGAAATTGCTTTCGTACCCCCGAAGCCCTACAGTTTTGGGATGTCTTCTTCCTCCACCCGCAGCTGTTCTCCTTCTCCAATTTCTCTTCATCTTCATTACTGCTCAATTCCTTTCATTTTCTCCGCCGCTTCTCGAAAATGCCATATTTTCTCATTCTCCAACTTATTGCAGAAGAGAGAAAAAAGAAAATGGCTATTCAGGGAGCATGATTACAATGCCCAGATCGGAGCTGCGCTCTGTCTCCCCGCCAGCATCGATGCCTCGCCGAAGCTTACGGAGTTGAAACGCTGTTTGAGTCCTTGTTCCGGGAGCAAGATTACAGTGCCCAAATTGGAATTGCGCTCTATCTCGCTCATTATTTTGGAATCGCCAAAGGGAGGTTTGGAGTGGTGGCGTTGCTTCATTATTTCCACCCGCAGCCACCAACTCAAAATTTGTCTACTCCGGTCTGGTGTCTCCAGAGCCCCGCCGAAAATGAAGTCCTTCTTCATCTTAGCACCGGCGGCGCACACCAACTAGAAGCTTGGTCTACGATGCGAAGGAGAAGCGGACCTTATTAGCTTTCGAGCTTGGTCTACGACGCAAAAGAGAGGTGGCGGAGGTTCATTACAAAAGGTGAGGCGCCGGGAAATTGAGTGTATAATCTCCACCGGAAGATCAGTTTTGCGATATTCTACCTTGACTGGCTTCTAACTCTAGCGCTGCTTTTCCGGCCAAGGACGACGAACAAGTTCCGGCGGTACTGGAACTCTTACCACCATTTCGTCGAGTACGCGTGCATTGTGATCGAGGTGGTTAATGTTTTTCAGGGATTTGAAGTGATGGGAGAAGGCTGATTGTTTGGTGTTGTCATCTTTGACCGGAGTTGTGGTGGGGCTGGAGGTGAATTCTTGGGTGATTTTCTATCGGAAAGCTAAGGAAGAGAAATTGAGAAGTGAGTGATTCATTAGTGGATGGTCGGATAAAGCTAGTGATTCAAGCAGAGGTAAAATTGTGAGCTGATTTTTCAAAACAATGCGGTGGAGTGGCGGCGGCGCGGTGAAGGTGGTGGGTCAAGGGGCATTTTTGTCTTTCAATTTTTATATAGGTTGAAAGGGTATTTTAGTAATTTTGGTCGGTCAATGGCTGGAAATAGCCAGTTAATGCCGAAATATAGGTTTTAGAGTTATATTTGCACTTATGTATAATAGTTAGGGTTATACTTGCACTAAAAATTATCTCATGGTTATATCTTTACTTTCTCAATTACATATGGCTATATATGCATATTTCCCTATAATAAATTGTAGTAAATTATTTCCTTTAAAAAATGAAAAAATAAATACTAAAAACAAACTAATACTTAAGAAAATCTCTATATCTTAAAATCGTAGATCCCTTTGGTGAATAGTTAAGTTTCGTCGTCTGTAATTCGTTTTCTTTTCCTTTTTTTATTCCTCCTTCCTACGCATCATTTTTACGACCGTACACGCGTGGTTCTTATCTCTTTTACGCCTGTACACGCGTCCTCCTACCCATATATATCTTTTCCAGCCATCATTCCTACTCCATCCAGACTTCTCTGCTTCCCTCGCATCATTCCTCTGGAGTACCATTTTCCTCTGTTACATCCAGACTTCCCTTCTTCCCACTCATCTCTTCTTTGCTGTATCTTCTCTTTTTTGGCTTCCTATCTATGTTTATCTGTTCTCCATCATTCTTTTTTTGGCTTCTATAAGATTTTGCTCTCAGATTGTTGGGTTCCAATCCTTTGCACAATTATACAAGGTAATTTCATAGTTTTCTTAACCAAAATTGTCGGCCTTTTCCATCATCGTTGCTCCAATTTGTGTAAATTTTCTGGCATGCTTTCAATTTCTTAGTCGAAATAGAGTCCGACAGAATGTGATTTTGGCCTTTTCTCTGGGTTGCTAATGTTCATGTGTTCTTCTCCTTCAACCTATCGAAGTTTGATTTGTGAACGCAAGGTGTTCGTTGAATTGCCTGACTTGTTTTGCTAATTTTTTTCTCCTTGTTTCCCCCTTCTTATTCGCAGAGGTCGTGCCACCGCGATTCAGGACAACTACATGAATTGGGGGATTCTTTCTAATGGAGTTTGGTATGAAGGAGCTAATGGTTGCGATGGATTTTTCCAGGGGTTAGGAACCAACTGTTTAAGGTCAGAGTGGTGGATGGTTAGAGTGGTGGCGCGGTGGATGGTTGGAGGGATGATATTTTGAGGGGTGATGGTCCCAGGAGTGGATGGTTGATGGTTCGAGTCGTGGTAAGACGGATGGTTGATGGTTCCAGGGGCTCAAGGGGTGATAATCCGAAGGTGATGGTCCCAGGAGGCGGATGGTTGATATTCGAGGGGTGGATGGTTGGAGTGGTAGCGAGGTGGATGGTTGATGGGTCGAGGAGTGATGCCTCAAGGGGAATGGTTGATGTTTCCAGGTCCTCCAGGGTTGATGAATCGAGGGATGATGCCTCGAATGAACACCCATTGAGGTGGATGGTTGATGCTCGAGGGGTGGATGACTCGACTGGTGGCGAGGCAGTTGATTGATGGGTCGGGGATGATGTTTCAAGGGGGATGGTTGATAGCTCCAGGGGGTCGAGATTGATGATTCGAGGGAGGATGTCTCGAATCAACACCCCTCGAGGTGAATGGTTGATGGAAAGATTCGAGTATTCCTAAATTGAGTGGTGAGAATTCGAGTACGCCTCCCTCTCTACAGACACCACTTTTCACCACCGCGCCAAGCCGTGACTCCTCAAGCCTCGGTGGCGATACCACCGGAGACCACCAGCTCAATTCCCACTCTTCCACACATCTCTGCCTACCACCACCATCTCCCAACCTTCCCGCTACCTCTACAGCCTGCCCCACCTTTGTCGGAGACTATCAAGGCCCAGCCTGAACGAACTGTTTGAGAGGTGGCGCCGCCAAGAAAACCATCTATCCCCTTCTGCCACCGCTAAGAATGGACAAAAGCCCGGAAAACTCTGCTCCAACCCCACCAGAGAGCCTTGTTCGCAAAAACCCGCTACTAGAATACTGACGGAGATGTCCAGACCAACTCACTAGCGGTCCTGACCTTATCCTAATTCGATGGAGGCATTCTCTCAAGCAGAGACTTTGCTGGAACAGATCATACCAGCTGCGGATTCTCCAAATCCATTACTAGCAGAGGAGCACGCGTCCCCTCGCGATCACTAGCATCACCAGTAAGATCTCCTTATATTCACTGGATTCTTGCTTCTCTATTCCTCTGATCTTGTGACCTTTGTGACCTACGGAGTAGCTTCAAACAAATAAATTATAAAAAAATATATCATTGATGCATTTGCGAAAGTTGAGATTGTTGAAGTAATGGTAGAAAAACTGGTCAATCTCCATTATCCAACCATTTCCTCAACCAATTCAAGTACATGTCATTCTGAAAATAAATTTTAATTTTAATTATAATTTTATTTTAAATTATAATTTTATGAGTACAAATTTTATTGCATGTGTGGGGGTCTGAATGGAGAGGGTTCAACTAGAGAGGTTTCGAGTGGTACTGGCTCGATAGGTACTAGTTCCAGTGGTGAGGTTCGAGTGATGAGAGTTTGAGTGGTGAGGGTCGAGTGGAGAGGGTTCGAATAGAGGTCTGAATGGTACTGATTCGAGTAATACTGGTTCGAGTGGTGGAGAAAGTTCAAGTCGAGATTCGAGTAGAGGTTCGAATAGAGAGTTTCGAGTGGTACTAGGTTTGAGTGGAGAGGGTTCAAGTAGTAATAGGTTCGAGTAGTAATGGGTTCGAGTGGAGAGGGTTCGAGTCAAGATTCGAGTGATGAGGTTCGAGTGGTACTGGTTCATATGGTACTGGTCCGACTAGAGAGAGTTCGAGTGGTGAGAGTTTGAGTAGAGAGAGCTCGAGTCGAGATTTGAGTGGAGAGGTTCGAGTGGTACTGGGTTCGAGATAAGAGGGTTTGAGTGGTACTGGGTTCAAGGTGAGAGGGTTCAAGTGGTACTAGGTTTGAGGTGAGAGGGTTTGAGTGGTACTGGGTTCGAGTGAAGAGTGTTCGGGTGGTGAGGTTCAAGTGGAGAGACTTCGGGTGGAGATGTTCGAGTGGTGCTGGGTTCGAATAGAGGGTTCGAGTAGAGAGGGTTTTAGTAGTACTGAGTTCGAGTAGAGGTCCGAGTGGTTAGGGTTCAAGTTGAGAGGGTTGGGGTAAAGGACCGAGTGGATAGGGTTCAAGTGGTACTGGTTCGAATGGTGAGGGCTGAAGTGGAGAGAGCTCGAGTCGAGATTAGAGTATAGAGGTTTGAGTGGAGAGATTCGAATGGTACTGGTTTTGAGTAGAGGGTTCGAGTGGAGAGTTTCGAGTGGTACTGGGTTTAAGTGGCAAAGGTTCGAGTGGTACTTGGTTCGAGCGGAGAGGTTTGAGTGGTACTTGGTTTGAGTGGAGAGGTTCGGGTGGTACTTGGTTCGAGAGGAGAGGTTCGAGTGGTACTTGGTTTGAGCAGAGAGGTTCGAGTGGTACTTGGTTCGAGCGGAGAAGTTCGAGTGGTACTTGGTTTGAGCGGAGAGGTTTGAGTGGTACTGGGTTCGAGTAGAGAGGTTTGAGTCGAGATGGATGGTTGATGTTGTTGTTCGAGGGGTGGATGGTTTTAGTGATGGCGAGGCGGATGATTGATGGATCGAGGGGTGATGCCACTAGGGGGAAGGTTCCAGGTTCCAGAACCTCGAGGGTTAATGAATCGATGGAATAGTATTGGATTTGAGTACTAATGGATTCGAGTAAAGAAGTTAGAGAAAAGAGGTTCGAGTAGTGGAGAGTGTTCGAATAGAGGATTCGAATGGAAAGAATTCGAGTGGTGAAGGTTCAAGTGGAGGTTAGAATGAAGATGTTTGAGTCAAGGAGTGATGCCTCCAAAGGGATAATTGATGGTTCCAAGACCTCGAGGGTTAATAAATCGAGGGATGAATCAACACCCCTCAAGGCGGATGGTTGATGTTCAAAGGGTGGATGGTTCGAGTGGTAGGGAGGCTTCGAGGCGTATGGTAGATGTTCGAGATGTAGATGGTTCGATTGGAGAGGGTTCGAATAGAGGATTTGAGTGGACAGATTCGAGTGGTACAAGGTTTGAGATGAGAGGTTCGAGTTGTGGCGAGATGGATTTTTGATGGGTCGAGATGTGGTACCTCGAGGGAGACGATTAATGGTTCCAGGGCCTCGAGAGTTAATGAATTAAGGAATGATTCCTCGAATAAACACCCCTAGAGGTAGATGGTTGGTGTTGAAGGGGTGGATGTTTCGAGTGGTAGGAAGCCCTCAAAACGGATGGTTGATGATTCAAAAGGTGGATGGTTCGAGTTATGGCGTGGTGGATGTTCGAGAACCGATGGTTCGAGGGGTGATTGTTCCAGGAGTGGATAGTTGATGTTCGAGGCTTAGATGGTTTGAGGGGCATATGACTAAAATTAGTAATGGTTCGAGAGCTAATTTGGATGGTTCACGGCTCAGTGGTATGCTTTCTCGAGGGGTGGTTTACCCTCAAGGCCTGGTGAACTCTAGAGGGGTGGATGCATAACCTCTCGGGGGGTGGTATACCCTCGCGGGCTGGCACACCTCTCTCGAGCCGTACATAGCGTACCCTTGAGCGGTGACGTAGTAGATGTTCAAGAACTGATGGTTCGAGGGGTGATGACCCCAGGAATTGATAGTGTTCGAGGGGTAGGTGGTTCGAATGGTGGTGTCGTGGATGGTTCGAGGGATATATGCCTCAAGTGGGTCATGATTCGAGAGCTCATATAGATGATTCGACACTCTCAGTGGTATAGTCTCTCGAGGGGTGGTGTACCCTCGAGACCTGGTGTACTCTAGAGGGGTGGATGTGTGACCTCTCGAGGGGTAGTGTACCCTCGAGGCCTGGGCCACCTCTCTCGAGACGTAGATGGCGTACCCTCGAGGGGTGGAAGGTGTACTCTCTCCAGTGGTGGATGTTTACCCTCTCGAGAGGTAGATGGTGTACCCTCGAAGGGTGGTTGAGGTGTGTGGATGGTTTACCCTCTATGTACGTCTCGAGATAGGTGTACCAGCCCCCGAGGGGATAACATCCCTCGAGAGGTTACACATCCACCCCATTAGGGTACACCAGCCCTCAAGAGTATACCACCCCTCGAGAGAGTATGCCACTGAGAGCATTGAACCATCCACATTAGCTCTCGAACCATTACCCATTCGAGACATATACCCCTCGAACCATCCACGAATCAAACATCAACTATCCACCCCTGGAACTATCACCCATCGAACTATCAGTTCTCGAACATCCACCACGCCACAACTCGAACCATCCACCTTTCGAATCATCAACCATTCGCTTCGAGGGCTCCCTTCCACTCGAAACATCCACCCCTTCAACATCAACCATCTACCTCGAGGGGTGTTTATTCGAGGCATCATTCCTCGATTCATTAACCCTCAAGGACCTAGAACGATCAACAACCCCCTTTATTCAAACATCTCCTCGACCCCTCACCACTTGAACCTCTCCACTCAAACACAGTACTACTCAAACCTCTTCACTCGAACCTATTACTACTCAAACTTCACTACTCGAACTCAGTACCACTCGAACATCTCCATTAATTCATTAACCCTCGAGGTACTGGAAACATCAGCCATCCCCCTCAAGGCATCACCCCTTGACCCATAAACCATCCGCCTCACCATCACTCAAACCATCCACCCTTCGAACATCAACCATCTGACTCGACTCAAACCTCTACACTCTAACCTCTACTCGAACCTCTACTCGAACCTCTACACTCTAACCTCTACTCGAACCCTAACCACTCGAATCTTTTCCACTCGAATCCTCTATTTGAACCCTCTCCACTCGACCCTCACCACTCGAACTCTCACCACTCAAATGCTTACCACTTGACCCTCACCACTTGAATGCTCACCATTCGACCCCTCATTATTCGAACTCAATCTATTCAACCCTCGCCACTCAAACTCTCACCACTCGAATGCTCACCACTCGACCCCTCACCACTCGAACTCTCTCCACTCGAACCTTGTACCACTCGAACATATTATCACTCAACCCCTCACCGCTTGAACTCTCTCTACTCGAACCTCTCCACTAGAACCTCTCTACTCAAAACCTCTCCACTAGAACCCTCTCCACTAAATTCCTCATGACTCAATCCTCACCACTGGAATCTCTCCACTCGAACCACTCCACTCAAACCCAGTATCACTCGAACCTCTACTCGGACCCACTCTACTCGAACCCTCTCCACTCGAACCCTTTATTCGAACGTCTCCACTCAAACCCTCTCCAGTCAAACTCCTATTACGTCTCACTACTATTTTATTTTTTATTTTTAATTAATTAACAACTAAGAAATTTCATAATCCGTTGTCGACAGCCGACGCTTTGTGTGGGCTGGAGACCCCTAGTACAAATTATAACTTGAGAATAATCTTAAGAAAGTAACAATTATGAAGTAAGAAGTAGTTTGTTTTCCCTTTGACATATTTTGATAATAGACCTAAACAAGATACAATTATGAAGTCAAATTTAAAGTTAGAGAATTTAAACAATATAAATTAAAAAAAAATGATGAAAAAATATGAAAATTAAATACCTTTCATTGATTTTTTTTTGTCTTCTTCTTCTTGATATCTTATTTGAAGATTTGTATTTTTCTAAATCATATTTTTTATTCTTGAAAGGTGTTTCATCTATTTATACAATCTTGGTATTAAGAAAAAACTTAAATCTTAATTGTAGTCAAATTGTTTCATTTAAATAAAACCTACGTATGAGAGATCAATATAAATTATTCCTGTTATTTTGTTAAAATGGCCTACATAGGATAAATATTCTTGTTAAAGCTTGTGACACACACACACACACACACATATATATATATATATATATATTTAAGACTAAATTATTTTTTTTTGTCTCTACATAGTATCTTATACCATGTTTTGGTCACTGTTTATAAATCAACCATTGGACAGTACAAAAAAATTTCAAACAATTAGTTCGATCTCCAAAGGTGGTTTTCAGTGAAACTGAAACTGTTTTCCGATATAGTTGGGGGTATTTTCACAATTTTACTTGTTAAAAAACATTTTAAATTAAATTATCGGGTCAATACACAAATATTATATATTTGTTGATGGGCTTAATTGAAAATATAAAAAAATAAGATCCGCCACTGCAGTCTATCCCGAAGCTCCATCGTTGGGATTGAGATGGCTCACCAACGTTAACCCTTGTCACTGCCATCGGTCTCGAATCTCCTCGACGACGTCAACCCTTGTCGCTGCCATTGGTCTCGAAGCTCTGCCGTTGGGATTGAGATGGCTCACCGGCGTCAACCTTTCCGTTGCCATCGGTCTCGAAGCTCCACCGCTAGGATTGAGATGGCTCGAAGCTCCTCGTCGATGGTACCCTTAACTCGCTACCATGCTGCTTGCCTTCAAGCTCGCCGCCACGCTGGTACCATCGAATCGCCGTAAGTGGTACCCTCGCCTCGCCGCCGGTGGTAGCCTTCGAAGCTTCACTGGTGAAAGGCCCTGCGTCGAGCTGCTCCAGACCTGGTTCCAAATCTTCCCAGATCTTCCTTGCCTTTTGGACTTGCCGGCAACCCGATCATCCTACAGCAGAGACTAACGTCATGTAAGCTTGGCTTGCTCTGGTGGCGGGAGGGTTGAAGAAGACGTACAGTGGAAGGCTTGAAGAAGACGTACCTATTATTTTTTATTTTTTTAAACTCGGGGGTTCAATGGTCATTTCACAGATTTTGACCAATTTTACCATTGACTTTACTTGAAAACCACCTTTGGGGACCGGACAAATTGGTTGAAATTTGTTTGGTGATGTCCGAGGGTTGATTTGCAAACGGGTACCAAAACATGGTATAAGATGTTGTGTATGAGACCCAAAAAATAACTTAGTCTATATTTAAAGATAAAAATTAATTTTTGTTAAAACCATTTCCAAGTGTAACTTTATAAAAATTAAATAAAAAGAAATTATATTTTTGGTTGGTCTCTAAAATTAAAAATAAATAATTCTAACATTTTAAACTACTTTCTTTAGTATTCTACGTATATCTGCGGTAAAAAATAAATAAAATGAATTCTATTTCTGGTTGGTCTCTAAAATTAACAAGAAGTTAACCTAACATTTTAAACTATTTTCTTTGGTATTCTATATATATATGCGGTTTTTTTACCATACAAAAATGAATGAAACACAAAAAAAAAGATAAGATACCAATGGTAAAAAAAATATTGGCAAGGATCAGACACCCCCTGGTCTCCCCTATGTTCTGCCACTGACTAAGTGCTACAATTAGACTTAATCCTTGGTTTTAAAATGTGTGTGCATCGCACTGCATGATGCTCAATGCACTATGGTGCAGTAGCCACCCACAATAGTGGGTTTAGTGCCCATGATTTCCGAGAAGTGGCCGCATCTGATAGTGTCGGTAGAAAAGCGCATTGACCACATCCTTGCTTTGATGCAGTTATAGCCTATTTGAATGTGGTCAAATTAAAAAGCTCATTCAATTTTGGTTGACCTAGTCCAAAATATTAAAAAATGAAATTCCCTTTTCACATTATTTTCTCTCGTTTATCCTCATACTCTCATTAACGACTCTCCATCTTCTCTCCAAATATCCTGCGCTACTTCATCTCTTTTCTCTGCAATTAATCTCTCAAAGGTATCTATGATTTCTTGTAAATATTTTTGTAATTTTTCCAATGGGCTATGCTCTATACTCAAGAAGATTATGAGGAGGACCAAGATATTAGAGAGGATGGGGGATATAGAGATAATGTGATGGCTATTCATGATGATGAAGACGATCATGATGATGTTAAACTTGAATTGTTTTGAAACTTTGAAGTCAAAACTTATTGATTTAAATCAGGATAGGAAAGGGTATAACAAAAAAGGACTACTCTTATTGATTTGTTTTGCATATATCATGTTTCATATTTGTTTATACTTTTTATACCGTTTGTACTGACTATATATATGAATACACACAATCACAATTACTTGTGTATTTTACTTTTTATCACAGTTTCTTTAAAATTCCTGGCATCTTTCACCCTTTTTTTCAGATTAATATAATAAAAATAAAATCTTGTCCTTGTTTGAGTTCATCTGCGGTGGCATCTTTCTCTCTTTTTTCAGATTAATATAATAAAAATAAAATCTTGTCCTTGTTCAAGTTCATCACCGGTCACCGCCCACCTCCTATGCGTCACCGATCGCCGCTTCTCAAAGTTAACTGGTCAACGCCGCTTGAATCCAATCTCTGTCGTTCGTCACGCCGATCGCCGCCACTGATTTCTCGATCCTTCTGTCATTGCTCTTCCGTTCAAACCTCAGTCGCTCTTCGTCATCAGGCTCCTCTCCAAGGTCCTCTGTTCCTGATTAAACAGAATTTACAGATTTTTCCTCTAGCTTTTTGTTTCATTTTCTTCTTCGCTTGAACAAGGTTTCTAATTTTGTCTTCGTCTTTTCTAACAAGAATTCACAACTTTTTCCTCCGGCGCGTGAGCTCACGCGTGAGGCTGTCAAAATTATTTGTATTTGTCGTCCTGTAATTTCAGGAAAAGAAAACAGTGTCACCTTCCATTATGAGATTCACATGCCCACGGAGCCTTCTCCATAGGGCGTGTAATCACGTGTGCGTTACTGTCACGCGTTTGTCCCTCTCTGGCGCACGTTTCTTCATGCGACGACCTTTGCTTCAGCTGTTTGTGTGCCTTGCACGATCCTCCTCAACAGATTTATTTTCAATTTTTTTATTGTGGTTATGGCTCTTCTTGACCAACCACGGGTGTCAATGGTGTGATGCTTTGCGCTGTATTGCTTTTTCTTATTTTAAATTACACGGTGAATGGTACCAGTTGCAGTGTCAGTGGTGTAAGAAATTTGGTCACATTGTCTCGACGTGTCCCCACCTGGTCTCTCGTGCTTCTTCTCTTGTCTCTCTATCGCATTCTCCTCAAAATGCTCGTTGGATAGCCAATTCTGGTGCGATCAACCACATGAATTTTTCTCAGTCTGCTCTTGATCGCATGACTCTCTATTCTGGTAACAACCGTGTTATTTTTGGTAGTGGTTCTGCGTTT
The DNA here is from genome assembly GCA_037428765.1 of Rubia yunnanensis. NCBI lineage: Eukaryota > Viridiplantae > Streptophyta > Magnoliopsida > Gentianales > Rubiaceae > Rubia > Rubia yunnanensis. The sequence continues at coordinate 12,984,677 of CM075067.1, forward strand.
CCCATTACGCATGTTGCTCACTCTCGGATCTCTAATTCTTTGTCATTGTCTGATGTTTTGGTTGTTCAAAAAATTACCAAAAAATTGATGTCAATTAGCAAGTTGACTCATGATATGAATGTTGTTATTTGCTTTGACGATTTTTCTTTCACTATTTCAAACAAGTTTACAGGTGATGTTATTGGCAAAGGACATCGTGATGTGGGATTATATATTTTGGATTATAGTGGTACTGCTTTATTTGTTTTTGTTGCATGAGTGCATCTAAAACATCTTTTGAACTTTGACATAATAGATTGGGTCATGTTTCTCACTGCATCATTTCTTCTCTGAGCAAGTCTGGATGTTTATTTGTTATTAGTTTGCTACCTAAGCCTCATTTGTGTTCTTCTTGTAAGATGGCTAAAGGCAAGCGTCTTTCTTTTAATGATAATTTGAAACGCGCATCACACATACTTAATTTAGTTCATTGTGATCTTTGGGATTCTCACCTATTTTATCTCGCGTCGGCTTCTCCTATTATGTTATTTTTGTTGATGATTCAGTTTACTTGGTTATATCCCTTGCGATGAAAGTCTGATTTTGTAGAGTCTTATATGCATTTTGAGGCTCTAGCTGGGAATTAATTTTATACCACCATTAACGTATTTCAAAGTGATGTTGGAATCAATTTTTTGAATCATTGAATGCGGTCACATTTTGCGTCTAAGGGCATTCATCATTAGCTTTCATGTCCCTACACTCCAGAGCAAAATAACTGTGTAGAGTGGAACCATCGTCATATCACTGAGACAGGATTATCAATGCTATTTTATTATGACCTACATCATTCTTTCTAGTATGATGCCTTATCTACCACATTCTACATCATTAACAGGCTACCTACGCTAGTTTTATTTGGCCAGTCTTATCTCTCTGTTATTTTTGGCACGACTCCTGATTACTACAAATTTCATCCATCCGGCTGTCGAGTTTTCTGTGTTTACACCCCTATGTTGCTCATAAGCTGGCCCCACAGAGTATGCCATGTATTTTTTGGGTTACATTTAACAGTATAAGGGTTATCGCTGCTTAGATCTTCTCACAAAGGAGTATATAACTCGTTATGCTTGGTTTGATGAGATGTTTTTTCAAGCTACCCGTACCGGTAATACCACTAATCCACTTTCACGGGATGTTTATGCATTTTTGGAACCTTCATCAGTGCCCTCAGAGGTGTTTGAGTCATCTTCTTCAGCTAAATTACCCATTATTTTGGATATTCTGATTTACAGTCTTTACTGAGAGCTCAGGGATTATCTGAAAATTGTTCATGTCTACCGCATGCAGACCAGCCAACGAGTTCACAGCCAGTAGCTCCAATCCACATACTACCGCACTCACCTAACTCACTGCCATCGCTTGCAGCCCACACGCCGCCAGTTGCGCAGCCAACGCCTTTAGCCACAACTCCAGTGGTTACACCTTTAGTCCTGTTACCGTCAGCCACCTCTCTTGTGCGGCCGTCGCCAGCCGTTTCTCCCTTGCAGTCATCCACCGCCTCCAATCTGTCGATCTTAGGTTCCACGTCAACTCTGGTGTCGGTTCCCTCTTCTCGTTATCTGATGGGCTATTTGTTCTCGTATTGGCTCTCTCGGGTACAAAGATTTTCTTGACTATGTTATTTATGGTTCACTAAGTGTTTTATTTGCTAAAACCAAGCCTCGAAGTCATCACTTGGCTGTTAAGGACAATAAATGGGTTGCTGTCATGGATCCCGAGATGGAGGCTCTTCGCACCAGCATACATGGGATTTGGTTCCTCGTATGTCTAATGCAAATGTTGTTGGTTCCAAATGGGTGTATCGTTTGAAGTATAAGGCTGATGGCTGGTTTGACAGGCATAAAGTGAGGTTAGTTGCTCAAGGTTTTTACAGTTTCCTGGCTTTGATTATGATCATACTTTTAGTCCTGTGACGAATGTTTCGATTGATCGTACTATTTTATCTCTGGTTGTTACTCGTAATTGGCCCTTACGACAGCTGGATGTTAAGAATGCATTTTTAAATGACATTCTCGACTCTCTAATTTATATGGAGTAGCCTACTGGATACAAATACCTCATGCATCCAGATTTTGTTTGTCGTCTACGCAATGCCTGAAGAAAGCTCCTCGCACTTGGTTTCAACGTTTTACCTCATTTTTTATTGGTTTGGGGTTTGTATGCAGTTCTCCAGATACATAATTATTTGTCTTTTCACAGGGTTCCTCTCTTCTCTATTTGTTGGTTTATGTTCATGGCATTATTCTTACCAGGAATGATGGTTATCTCATTCGGAAGTTTATTGATCGGGTTAGTCAGGAATTCAAGATTACCGATCTTGGCACTCTGCAGTATGTCTTGGGGTTGGAGATTGTTCGTACTTCCGATGGCTTATTCATTGGACAAGTCAGGTACGTTAAGGACATTTTATTGCATTCTGGGATGCAGGATTCTACGCTTGTTTCCATTCTTTTTGTGTTTTTTACAGTATGTTAGCTCTTCAGGTAAGCTATTCGGAAATCCTACACTTTATCACTTTCTAGTTGGTACACTTCAGTATCTGTCGATTACACGCCCTGATTTGTCCTATGCTATGAACACAGTCAGTCGGTACATGCAATCTCCTACTGATGGCCATTTCCAAGCCATTATTGAAATTTTGTGCTACGTGTGTGGTACTCTCCACCATGGTCTTTAGTTTCGTACACATTCATCTGTTTTAATAGTTATGAGTTATTTTTATGTTGATTGGTCTCGTTGCATTGAGACTTGTAGGTTTACATACGGTTATGTCATTTTCCTTGGTGGCAACCTGGTGTCTTAGAGTGTGGGAGGTTACCTCTCAAAGTTATATTTTTAAGCCCTAATGCTTCATATCTACAACTAAGTAGATAATGGCAAGTTAGGGTCGTCTACGAGAAGAGGGATCTTTCCAAGTGTTTAAACATATATAGGAGAAAACATACTAGATATAAGCATATATATAAGCATGTAAGTGGGGGGGGGGAGTTTGGTTGGTTTTGGTCCTAAGTTATGAAATTAAAGACAAGTTAACTAATCAAGCAAGTTAAATATGCAAAGCGTGCAACAACAACTAAAATATTAAACCAACAATTAACGGAACCTTGGGCGCAATTGACTTCCACTTCCAAGCCTCTTATCCATCATTGAACATGCAAACTATTTACTACTTTCACTGCATGTTGTCAAGTTTAGTCTTCTATCCTTCTTAAGTAGTAGTTTGCAAGAGTGAATTCGATATCTCTTGTCAAACCTCACCAATGACTCCCTTAGTCGAAAAATGACTAAAAGTATCCCATTGATGGCATTGAGCACAAAAAATAAACAAGTTTGGCAACACTTATAAACACTACACTGTGTCTAAACATTTAACCAATTCATGAATTTACACAAGATTAATCAAGAACGATCGACATTCATAGACTTTTCTCATTTCCTACAAGCAACAAACATGACAAGAGTTCAACATTATCATACTCATCTAGCAATTATCAATCCATCAACACAATCAAAAGCTCTAAATCATACTCTTGGATTTACTATCAAGAAAAGGGGAAATCAACCCATTTCCCCAAACCCTAACAAACATATTATACAAGTATTTCATATACTCAACCTTCCAAGAACATTAATGACATTAACAAACACATTCAAGGCTCCATAAATGCATAATAGTAAGAGTATCAAATAGGATACAAATTGTTCTTAAGACATAGGCTTGGAAGCCTTGGTCAATTACTCCCAAGAACTATATTTAGCTACTAAAAATCACACTAACACCCACAGACAAATTCATAGAGAAATAAAAAGAGAAAAGATGAAAAAGATGAAGAACCTAGGGTTCTTTGAGGAGAAAGTTCGGCCAAAGGGAGAGGATGAGAAGTGGGTGGCTAAAAATTCCTTCTATGGTACGAGAGAGAGGAAAAGAAAAGCAAAAACCAAAAGTGTAATAGGATCCCGCCCGGGAAGGAATGACCTTGTCCGAGCGGGCTGCTCATTTTCACCCTTGTGTCGATTCCTCTTTGTTTTGTCGTCTTGCCTTCAAATCCTTGATTTTTCTTGTCTTCAATCTTCAAAGCTAGTCTTCAAAAGGTGATCTTCAATGGTCTCCAGTCTTCAAGTCTCGATGTTTATCCTTTATCACACAAAATTAACTTAGAAGAAGGCAAAAGAGTGTAAAGTCGCTCTTACCTCTCCTAAGAGAATTTCAAGGTAAAACGCAAGCTCTTGATAACAAAAGAGCACAAAAGTGATCCCGAAAGTAATAAAATATGCACATAAAATGGATACATCAGAGTGCTAAGAAGCAACCTACAGTTCTCTCATTCTAGTTCATAACCAGATACCGTGTTATGGCAAATACTAATGCAGAATTAGCTTGGTTGATGAATCTCCTTCAGGATTTATATATATCAAGTCGTGCGCCTCCTGTTTTGCCGTGTGATAGTAATATTGCTCTCTTTCTGGCTCAAAATCTAATTTCTCATAAGAGAGCCAAACACATTGATATGTATTATTATTTTGTGCATGAGATGTTGTATTTTGGCAAGCTCAAGGTTGCTCATGTCTCTACGGACTTGCAGCTTGCTGACATCTTTACAAAGGGGTTACCTTGTCCTCAGTTTGAGTTCTTACGTTCCAAAATTTGCATTGCGACAAGTCATACGCTTTGCTTTAAGGGGGGAGTGATAAAGATATAGTTGATTTAAAATTATGATGAGAAAGGAATACCCTTTCTGATATGTTTTGTATATATCATGTTATTTGTTTCTACTTTGTATATACTTTGTACTCACTATAGATATGAATACACAGCCACAATTACTTGTGGATTTTACATTCTATCGAGAACTATGTTGTGTTTGTGTCATTTTGTTTTTTTAGACTTGGGAGTCTTGAAACTTAATATTATTCCCACAGTGTTATTGGTACTTAGTAGTTAATTCGCTATTTGCTATTTGGTTGAAATTATTATGAATCTAAATTCACATTTGATTATTTGAACTTTACTTGCATATGCATCCACACACACATATATTGAATATAAAAAGGTAGCACATTGAGTCATGATGCACTCGCATTACTTTCCATGTTGGTCCAAATCTGCTGTCAACCGGGGTATTGAAGTTATTTTAAGTAATTTAAACCTAAGTTGTCTAAAAAAACATATATTATTATTATATATTACTGAAAATTTTTCTTTACAATATGAAATCAATCATAACTAGTTAAAACATATAATTTCTAAGAAATATATTTAAAATCATAAAGATTTCATTGTACTATGTCTATATAAGTACCGCGGAAGAAAATCCAAAAAAGCACAAAATTGGGAATAAAAAAAGGTTCCAAGTTTTTATACAATGATGGAGCACTTTTGATATAAATATATATGTGTGTGTGTGTGTGTGTGTGTGTGATAACTTGTTAGAGTAAATCATGTTTCTGATTAGATTATCATTGATTCTGGATAAGTCATGTTGACTAAGGTAGAGTTCTACTCATATTCTGTTACCTTATTGTACTCTATATATTCCTGCCAGCAATACAATATTATTTACACAAATACATCTTATCATGGTATTAGAGCAGTGTTCTGATTTACGTTCTAAAACCTAAATTTTTTGGCCACCGCTCATTCTTCTTCCTTTAGCGGCCGAACTCCTTCTTCCGTTCTCATCATGGCCAGTGAAAAATTATCGTTTAATACCCTTCTCCAGAGGCTACCAATTAAACTCAACAAGATCAATTTTCTTCTCTGGAAATGCCAGATTGAATACTTTCTTCACCCTCAGAGGCTTTTCGGATATCTCGATGGGTCGATTCCACGCTCTCCTCTCCCCACTCTGCCTTCGGCCTGTTCAACGTCTTCCTCCTTTGCCACCACCCTCCGTGCTCCTCATCCTGGTCGTGCGGTTACTCATGTGGCTTACAATATGGCCAAGGACGTCTATGATCTCTGGATGGATAAAGACTATAGGTGTAGTCTATTGTTCTCCTCTCTTTCTCCTGAGACCCTCTCTGAACTTCCAGTCTCGTGTGTGACTGCCAAGGATGTCTGGGACATTTTTTGCGCCACTTTTTAGAATAGTAGCACTTCCACCATTCTTCGTCTTCGTGCCAACGCCCACGGTATACGTAAGAGTGGTACAGTTCATGAACTTCACTTACAATTTAAAGACATTTTTTGAGAAGTTATCTCTTATGGGTTCTCCTTTTCTAATGATGGTCAAATCATCTAGTTTTTAACTACTCTCGGGTCTGAGTTCAAGAATTTTTCTGCCCCTCTGATTAATTCTTCCCCTACCTGGCTTTATGCTGATGCTTTGTCTCGCGCCAAGAATCATGAGGCATTTTTGAAAAATCTTCAAGGCAATTCAGTACCTGCTTCTGGCCCAATGGCATTCTCTGTAGGTAGGCAGCTCCCTGTTGGGTGTGCTTAAGATCACACGTCGGCCAGGGGCGCCGGCGCATGGGGTTCACGTGCCGCCCGAGGTGGCCAATCTGGTGGTCGCAGAGGTGGTTGTTTTGGCTCTGGTCCTAGTCAGTTCACGACTGGGGCCAGTTCCGGATGCGGCCATCCCCATTATACCTGGTGTGGTCATCCGGGCCATTATGCGGCTACCTGTTACAAGAAGTTAGCACATACTTGTCGTTTCGATTCCACGCACTCGGCTGACAATTTTTAGGCTTCACTACAGATAGAGCCACACTCTTGCGCATTCGACTGGTACGTTGATTCTGGTGCCACCAATCATATGGCATCTTCAGCGTCTGGACTTGACAGTGTTGCACCTTAATCTGGTAATTCCTATGTCTCTGTTGGTAATGGTGCTTCTGTTCCAATTTCTCACATTGGTGATTCTCGGATTTTTGATATTTTGACAGTGTCTGATATTCTGGTTGTTCCTGCCATCACTAAAAATTTACTATCCATTAGTAAACTGACCAGAGATTTAAATGTCTTTGTTACTTTTGATGATCGAAACTTTGTGATTCAGAACAAAGTTTTCAAGGAAGTCGTGGGCAAGGGCCATAGTGAAGGTGGCCTGTACGTATTAGACAAGGGTGGCGCATCACTCGTTTCCTTCTTGCAGCAAAATAATGGACGGGCATCTTTTGAGCTTTGTCATGTTCGACTGGGCCATGTGCCAGCTTCTATCATCTCTGGTTTATAGAAGTCCGGTCTCCTGTCAGTTTCTTCTTCACTACCCAAACCGATGCTTGCGCTCCATATGTTATGATAAAGAGGCATCGGTTAGCTTTTATTGAGAATCATAAGCGTGCTGCGCACATCCTGGATTTGATTCATTGTGATTTGTGGGGACCTTCCTCGGTTTTGTCTTCAAATGGTTTTTCTTATTATACCTTGTTTGTGGATGATTATTCTTGCTTTATCTGGTTTTTCCCTTGCATAAAAAAATTGAGTTTGTCGACACTTACTTGCAGTTTGAGGCCTTAGTTAAGAATCAATTTACGTCTAAAATTAAGGTTTTTCAAATTGACGGTGGCACTGAGTTCTTAAATACGCGCTTACGCTCTCATTTTGCCTCCAAAGGTATTCATCATCAAGTTTCGTACCCCTTCGATCCCTTGTTGGTTCCCTTTAGTATCTGACAATTACTCGCCCTGATCTTGCATTTGCGGTCAACACCGTCAGTCAGTTTCTTCAGGATCCTCGTGTTGACCATTATGCTGCAGTCACTCGGATTCTTCGCTACGTCAGATGCACTCTCCATTTCGGCCTCACTTTTTGCTCGGCTAGTACTCCTGAGGTCTTGGGGTATTCAGATGCTGATTGAGCTCGTTGTCTTAAGAATCGCCGATCTACATATGGATATGCAGTCTTTCTTGGTGAAAATCTTGTTTCCTAGAGTGCCAAGAAGCAGCTTACCCTCTCTCGGTCCAGCACTGAGTCCGAGTATCGGGCTTTGCTAACACTGCCTCGGAGATGGCCTGGTTGACTCATTTGCTTCGCGATCTTCGTCTTCTGCTTTCGAGCTCCCCATTGTTGTTATGTGACAGCAGTAGTGCCATTTTCTTGGCTCAAAATCTTGTTGCTCACAAGCGGGCCAACCATATTGATATCGACTATCACTTTGTTTGTGAGTTGGTGGCATCTGGCAAGTTGCGTGTTGTCCATGTCTCCATTGGTCTTCAAATTGCTGACATCATCACCAAAGAACTTTCTCGTCCCCTCTTTGAGTTCTTCCGGTCCAAGCTTTGCGTCACTGAATATCCGACGATTCGTTTAGGGGGGTGTTAGAGTAAATCATGTTTCTGATTAGATTATCATTGATTATGGATAAGTCATGTTGACTAAGCTAGAGTTCTACTCATATTATGTTACCTTATTGTACTATATATATTCCTGTCAGCAATACAATATTATTTACGCAAATACATCTTATCATAACCATTTAAATTGAATATAAATTTATAAATGATTTTTTAAAAATAATTTGAATGAAATGTTATAAAAATAATAATTATTTATTGTATTACGCATTTAGTAATTTCTAACTAAAATGATTATTTCACTCCAAAACTCATATAGTTTTCCTTAAATGACTAAACTTTAAAATTTTTAACAAAATTATTTGTTTCCAAGGTCTTTGAAAAAAAGAAATAAAAAAATATGATAGTATAAACAACACAGAATTTTGTTTTAGACCGACTAACCGTCAGACAAACTCATTTTATAATTGAAATAACTAATGAGATAATTTGATGTTTGTTTTTATTTATTGCAATGGAGTTTGTATAACTAAAAAAACTTTAAAATGTATCATAATATATAAATATTATAATTTGACCTTAAAAATATTGAATTGAGATTTTTTTATCATTAGTCTAACCGTTAGTCGATTTAATAAAATATTTCTCTATAAATAAAAATTTATTTTATGAGTTCATCTCTTGAAATACAGTATTTCCATAAGTCATGAAAATATCAAGGTTTAAAGTGCAAATTAGAAGAAATGAAGATAAAATTTTTGGGTTGCATGAATCGGGTTATAAACTTTATAACTACTACATGGTGCATAATAAAATTTTAATGTTGCAATTGAGACATTTTACCTTTTATTATTTTAAATACTCAGGAAAGACGGTCTGTCCATAAGCTTATGGGTAGGCCAGAGACTATTTTGCAAAATGAATTTTTTTGTAATTAATACAAATTTAAAGACCTAATTCCTCTTTTTTCCCCTCTAGTTTCTCCTCTTTCTTTCTCTAGCAATTTTCTCTCACTATTTCTCTCGATCGTTCCTTTCTTCTCTCTTCTCTTTGTGTAGCTCTCCGTCTCTTCTCCACCCCTTCTTCGTCACTTCTCCTCATTTCTCTGCCCGTTCTTTGCGTTGCCTCGCCTCTTCTCCACGATTCCCTGCCTGCTTGTTTCTCAGATTCTTCGGCGTCGTTGCTGGTTAGTTACTTCATCGATTTTTGCATCATTTGCCTGATGAGGTATGTCGTATGTTTAGGGTTTATTTCTGATTGTATTATTGATCAATTTTTGTTATATTGTTCAGATTTGGCATGTTCTTTATTTTTTTGAGTGTTAGACATCGTTTTTCTGTGTTTTGAGTTAATTTGTGTGTTTTTCTGTAATCTAATTTTGAATTGTCCTCTCGTTGTTATAAAAAACTTGTTGATTGTTCATCTTGAATAACGAGCTGCATTTGTTTACTTATATGTTGCAGTTGTTAATATCCAACGTGTATGACTTTTTGCAAGAGTTGGACCTAAACTTGAAGTGGTTATAACTTTTAATGAATCAGACAATATTGAACAACGTTCTGACACGAGGAGGATTTGGATGAAGATGACACTGAACTTGAAGATTCGAAGATGATCCATTTTTAAAGATTAATAATTGATACATTGTATTATGGACTGTTAGTTAATTTAGATAGGAATAATGTTGTAATTGTTAGTTCCCTAGTGGAAGATTTCTGTCACGAGCACTTTAGCTTCCATTTTGTTTAGATGTTGAAAGTCTCCCTTGTGTTTGAAATTGACCAAAATTTACATGTTTTTTATACAAAGTATGCAAAGCTTTACCCGTGTACTTTCACGCCGGCAAGACTTTATGTGACCTCTCTTTGATTTAAATAATGGAAATATGCTCATGTTTTTTAATACAAACACATCTTTTAATGTAATCAGTATATATTTTAAGGTATTAAATGCAGTATATATGAAAATTTGAAAAACTACAAAAATTATGTAACCTTTGTTATGTATACTTGTAGGCTAACATATGCATGTTTTAAAAAAATAGAAACGATTTATAAGGTAGCTTATGTAGTTCTACCTTCTAACAAAGTTTTGCTATTCATAAAGAAATTGACATTTTTTTAATCAAGTGCGTGTTTTTGTTTATATAGTACATGTTGTAAAGTAATCAATGCACAGCTAATATGATACTTTTAAATTGTCAAATTTCAACTTAACTTCAACATGATCTCATGAAAAAATTTCATAATTCATATTCACAGTTTTTATATCAAGTGCACGTTTTAAGGCAGACGATACATATTCTAGGGTAACAGATGCATAATATATACAAAAATTTTCATCAACATTTAGTTTGTTTTTGAATATTTGCCACATGTTTTTAACATGTTCACATCAGCAGAATACATATAGAAGTTTCAACAACAATAATTTTCATTGAAGGAAAATAAACAACATGAAGTCAATCACATGTGGAAAATTCATATCTTGGACACTATTAGGCGAAATTTCATCATCTTGAAACTGAATTCCATTCGTTTGAAATTGAAATTCGTTGATGCAGATCTTGTTGCAGGGCGAAGAGCTGATAGCAAATTTCACCGGACACTAATTGGTCGTCTGAAAAGTTCATCAGAAAAAAATTTGGTTGATAGGAATTTTGCAGATCGAAGAAGAATGAATGTTTAAGGAATTTATCGATCGAACAAGGAGAAATATTTGCAGATCGATCGAAGAATAATAAGGAATGATGAATTGGTTCGTAGAAGGAAGAAGAAGAAAAAAAGAAAGGTTTGAAGAAGAAGACGCAGTGCTTTGAAGAAGAAGGGAAGAGCTGAACTTGTTTTTTATAACCCGGCCCGTAATTCAATAGCCCAACCCACAAAATTTTACAATTTTTATTAGTTGCAAATATGTGTTTGACTTGTCCATAAACTTGTGGATCGAATGCCTGCTAGAAAATTCACTCTTTAAATAAAATTTATTTTAAGTAAGTTTACATAAATACGTCTTCCCCAATAATTTGCCTCATTTTATTTACATCAACTATTAAGCAGACACGTATGTCAATTAAAGTGGCGTAAATAGCATTAAGTGCAGTGGAAAATAGAAGGAACTTTGAGAATATTTGAGGGAGAATCAGGTATCGAAATGCTGAAAGTGGCATTGAAAGTGTGACTCATATTTGCAGTCCCCAAGTCGAAGAAGACGACGACCTCCGAAACGCCGTCGTACTCACGCTCCAAACATGAAAGACGAGGCCATCAGCTCATCTGTAGGCCCTCTTTTGCCCCGCAAATCCTCCTCTCCTCCACCCACCCCCACCCCTGCTGCGAGGTACCTCTTTTTTATGAGCCCTAATTCCCAATTTGCTTAATTCTCGATTTCAATTGCCGAGGCTCTGTGGTTTTAGGGTTTGGCTCGTTGAAAACAAATGTGATCTTGGCATTTGAAATTTTCGTTAATTAGTGTAATTTGAAGCTTATTTTGTCAGTTGATTTATTAATTTATGTTTGTATTCGCTGGCCTGTATTTACTGTTGTTAGGTCTAATTGGAAGGTGGAATGATTGTTGCTAAGATGCGTATCTTAGTTTTTGGCTATGTGAAACTGTAGGAATTTGTAGCTATTGGTAGTGTTTTAAGACTAGCTATGAAAGTACGGTAGACTGTTGTTTTTGGGCTTCCGGTTTGGTTCCATATGAGTGTTAGGTATTTGTGTCGGTATGCCTAATTTCTGCATTGGTTTGTTACTCTTCAATTTGTGGGAACCGAGAAGTTAATAAGGGAAGTTTGTTGTTGCAGTTCGGTAGGGGCTTCATCCCCAGCTCTTCCTGCTAATGCTGGAAGCACCGACTGGTTTGGGCAGGGGCAAGGATCCAAAGGTGGTTCCCTCTCTCGTATTGGGTCACAGCCTTCTTGTAAGCCGTCGCTGAGTACTAGTGCTGGTGGTTCTGCTCTCGGAACCTCACAACCTTCATGTAGGCCTTGGGAGAGGGGTGATCTATTGAGGCGTCTTTCAACTTTCAGACCTGAAAATTGGTTTGGGAAGCCCAAGGTGCTAAGTTTAATTATCTTTAAGCACTCCTGTATATCTCTATGCATGGAAACTTGTCTATCCTTCAAACTGTTTGCACCGTAGTACTGTGCAAACTTAATCGCGTCATCGGCTAGGCCTCTCCTTGGTTTCCTGACTGTAGCATGCAGTACATGGAAACCATTTACAACTCAGAATAATTAAGACACTTTGAGCGCTTTGCAGATTCGTAACTTTATTCTCTTTTTAAAAACTTGATGTGTGTAAAAGGAAAAGAATTTTTTCTTCTTCCTTTTGTGACTTTGGTTCAGCATAGTGTTCTCTTCTCTTCTTTGCGTGAGATTGCTTTGCTAGGATGGTGGTTAAATTTACTTCAGCTTAACTCATAAAAAGTCTAGTGAAACGAGTGGTGCAACTTATATCTGGTCTTGGCTTATCAGCAGTTCTATTTTTTATACTATAATTAAACTTGATGTTATAGATTAGTCTTATTGGTAAGGATGTAAGAAAGTGTCATGAGAAATCTCAAAAATAGAATTGGGTCTCAACAAATGAACTGATGTTTTACTTCCAATCATAAGTTTCATATGCAGTGCAGTATTGAAAATTATCAGAAAGGAATCCTTTATCAAGTGGACTCCACGGCAACATCAGAAATACCTAATGAACCATTTTTTGAATGCAAAAGTTCATTCTTTTCTCATGATTTGATGAATTAGGCAGTATTTCTTTGGTCAAAATGGTAATCTTCATAATTACATTGACTATTTGATTATATTCTGGTTTTTAAGCATTTGTATCCATTCTCAATTAGGACATGAACTCCCTCGCATGTGCTAGAAGAGGCTGGGTAAACACAGATGCTGACAAGATTGAATGCGAGTCTTGCGGTGCCTTTCTGAAATTTACTTCCTTGGCTACCTGGACTCTTTCTGAAGGTGATTTTATTTGAACTTATCAACTTGTTTGGTCTCAGATATCCAACTACAATCCCTCCAGCTGGGTAAAGCTAAAATTTGGTGCTGGAGGGAGGGGCCTTTTGCTTCCTCTTCCTCTTCCTCTTCTCTTGTTTTAAAAAAAAACCAAAATAGAGAATGGGACATTTGCATCTGCTGTTACCCTCTCTTTTATTTACTTGCAATTTTCCACTTCAACCAGATATGGTAGTTTTGTTTGTGCTTAATATATAGAATTTATGGTTCAAGTGTTTTAGATGTTGAATAAAGATACTTGTGTATCTTTATTTATGATTTAGTTATGCAGCAGGTAAGACGTCCTTTCAGTTTCCTTTGCGTCTTTGACTCAAGCAAGTGAAAGGGTTGAATTATTTTGATAGAGATAAGACAGATCCCTTTTGGCTACATATTCTTCTTCTATTGGACTGAGTTTTGTTTGATAATTATGATTCTCTCTTTTTGGGTTTGCCTATTTGCATCAACATTTTGAGTTTGTCTCCTCTTGACTAAAAATCTAATTTCCATAATCTTATAGCTGATAGTGCAGTGAGAGATTTTTCTAAGAAACTTGATGAAGGTCACAAAGCAAACTGCCCATGGAGAGGAAACAGCTGTGCAGAAAGTTTGGTACAATTTCCCCCGACCCCTCCTTCAGCTCTAATTGGTGGTTTTAAGGATCGATGTGATGGATTGCTTCAGTTCCCCTCCCTTCCTGTTATTGCTGCATCTGCAGTTGAGCAGATGCGGATTTCTAGGAGCTCAGAGATTGATCGCATTTTAGCTCAGACACATATTTTCGTGGGTGGGGAGTCTGGCTTTCGGCCAGATGTTACATCAGGAAGTGAAAATCCCCGAGATGAAGTGTTCCTTACATACTCTCATGTAAGGAGCAAACATTTATTTCTTCATTTTCATTACTGATTTGTTTTCATCTTGACTATTGAAGTGGATTGTTTTTTTATTTCCCACAATTCAGGCTCAAAAGTTGATAAGTCTATGTGGATGGGAGCCAAGGTGGCTTCCGAATGTTCAAGACTGTGAGGAATATTCTGTGCAGTCTGCTAGGAATGGGTACTCTGTTGTTCCAACGAACCATTGTGGCCCTCCAAGAGATACTGGCCGTGGAAAGAAGGCAATGTCTACTTCCGCAAGAAAGAAATTTCCCAAAACGGATGTTCTTGGTCTTTATTCTAAAGGGGAATCAAGGTCGCCCTTGTTGGATTGTAGCTTATGTGGAGCCACAGTTAGAATTTGGGAGTTTCTTACTGTTGCTCGTCCAGCTTGCTTTGCTCCCAATAACATTGATCTTCCCGAAACAAGCAAGAAAATGCAATTGATACGTGGAGCAAGTGCGGCAAGTGGAATTAGTGGGTCGGTTGCAGCTGATGGCTTGGAAAAAGAGCAGATAGAAGACCTCGAGGAAGCTGACACGACGGATGGAGGGAAATCATTATCAAACATGGGGTTGGATCTCAACCTTTCAATGGGGGGTGGTTTAGTATCATCACAGTTGGGTGTGACTCAAGAGCCTGAACAATATGAAGATGTGAATAGAGGAAGGGATCTGATGATTGGACAACCTTCTAGCAGTGAGGTTGGTGATCGTGCTGCTTCATATGAATCCCGGGGCCCTAGTTCGCACAAGCGGAACTTAGATGAAGGTGGAAGCACAGTAGACAGGCCCCAACTAGGGATGCAGCAGGCAGACAGTGTTGAAGGAACTGTTATTGATCGTGATGGCGATGAGGTTGATGATGGTAAAGAGTATTTGGCTGGTCCGTCAAAACGTTCCAAGAGCTCGGAGATTTTTGGAACTCACCATTCATCATATAGGATGGATTCATCGGGTGCTGGTCCTAGCCAGCTATTTGGCTTTGAGATTGGAGCTGATACTCTGAGAGACGATCTTTTCAACCAAGGGCAGGAACAAGTATTTGCAAACCCATCTACTAAACACTCAGCTCGTGTTTCCTCAGTTATAGCAATGGATACTATTTGCCACAGTCCCGACAATGATTCAATGGAAAGTGTTGATAATTGTCCTGTAGATACCGAGGATGTCAATTTCCCTTCAACATCGAGACAAAGATACACAGATCTGAATGAAACATCAGAACTAAACTACAGCAATCAAGCACAGCAGAGTACCTGTCCAGGCATTATTAGGAATGCAGGTGAAATGGGAGTGAGTAGCACTAACGATGAAGAAGTAGTGAATGCTGATACTGCTACAGCACAGGGAAGAGATGGCCTTAGCTTTGGAATTAGTGGAGGGAGTGTTGGAATGGGTGCTAGTCATGAAGCTGAAATTCATGGCATGGATGCTTCAGTCCATAGAGCAGATAGTGTTGTGGGTGATGTGGAACCAATAGCTGAAATCACTGAAAACCATGGTTTGACGGGTGAATTTGGTCCAGATCCTGGCCTCATGGGTGATTTTGTACCTGAAGAAATGGATCGGGAAGATGCTCATGGTGATAACCAGGATTTGATGTCTGGCTCTGTCGGAAAGGCAGATAGTGGCTCAAAAATTATTGGTTCAGCAAAAGCTGAGTCATATGAAAGTGGTGAGAAGACCAGCAACATGCACTCGAACCCTGTAGATAGCAGCATGCATCCTTCTCTGTCTTGCAATGCCATTGTATGCTCTGGTTTCGATGCATCTAAAGAAGAAGTTACCCAGGCTGGACAAGCACCACCTCCTGATGACTGTGGATATGGTGAATCAGGATATTTGGGTGTGAATGGGGGAGGTAGTTTGTCTTCTATTTTCTCTCTCTTGAAGATGCATAAATGGTTTGTTCATTCTAATTATGTACCATACTATCTTAGTTTCTAATGGCATGAACAGCACCCAAAGGTTGGTCAGCTTGCTTGCGGTTTTTTGTCATTGCTGTAGCGCCCTGTTTCTTCTGAAAGAAAAATGGTCCATTCTTTGTTGCCCCTTCCCTTTTCCTGGAGGGGTAACTGTGATTTAAAAGTTCTATTAAATGAAGGCTGAAAATGGAAATTTTAGTGGTGGTTGGTCCTTGTCACTACAAGCAAATTGTCCATATTTGAATATTTTTAACCGGATTGTGTTTATTTAATTTATAATCCTTACTATAGTGTGTAAATTATTTTCCTTTCTGCCTATGTTTTGCACTTTGTGTAACAAGTGTCAACGAATTTTCAGAAGTTAATATGTCTTAGAACATTGTTAAGATTATTTTTCTTCTATAATTTCCAGTACTCCTAAAAATCTGTAGTTATAGCTCTGTTTAGTTTTGTGCTTTTTTCCAAGAACTGTTCTTTTCTCTACAAAAAGACAAGGCATTCATAACAGGCATTCCTTCTTTGTTCAAAGTTCAACTAGAACTGTAAAATTTTAGTTTTTATAAATTTATTAAAAGACTTCCCTTCAAAGTTTAGCATAACTTGCGCCACATAACTCTTATTTGACACTTAATACTTAAATTTCATTTCTGTCTCCCTTTTACCACAGTTGTTAGTGGACAGCAATTAGATTTTTTTCTTCTTCTTGAAGCTGTTTGGAAAATGAGAAGGTCTTCTATTTAATGGGCAGGAAAAATTGAAGGCTGTCTAAGAAGGATATTGTACCCTATAATTAATTGATATTTTGGACAGTTTATTTTATTTTATAGGTTTCATGAGTTCAGTTCCTGCAATATAGGTTCTCTTATTTCCTGTTCATTTTGCATTTGTGGTGGTGGGCTAAAATTAAAATGTCTCCAGGGCCTCCTGTTGGTGGAAGCAACTATGAAGAGACTAATGAGTTTAATCCAATAAAGCTTCACAATCACTTCTGTCCATGGGTTAATGGAAATGTTGCTGCAGCAGGCTGTAGCAGTAGTAATGATTCTACTTCAAGTGCTAGCGCTTTGGCACTTTGCGGTTGGCAACTTACTTTAGATGCACTGGATGCGGTCCAATTGCTTGGACATGTTCCTACT
Source organism: Rubia yunnanensis (assembly GCA_037428765.1). NCBI lineage: Eukaryota > Viridiplantae > Streptophyta > Magnoliopsida > Gentianales > Rubiaceae > Rubia > Rubia yunnanensis. Next base: position 13,001,900 of record CM075067.1, read on the forward strand.
CAAAATGTGGAATCTGAATCAGCTGCTTCCCTTTATAAGGTCAGTTGGTTATCATGCTGATATCCTAAGGACATCTATTTTGCAGTTTGCGATTTGTACTAATATCTGAGTTTAACTATTCTGTTTTCTATTGTATATTGGGGGATAACTGTTCTGATATTGTTGTTCCTGTTGTGTAGTGACAGTAGACCATCCCCTGAGATTCGTAGGATCTTTCTACTATGTAGTGAGGTGAACGAATATGAGATAACAGCATTCCTTAGAAATATCGATTATGTATATCAATCATAGCTTTTATTTGTGAGAGATGGATACCTATTGAAGGGGGTATCCACAACATGAAATAAGCTGTTATACCACCATGCAGGGTGGATCAAATTTCACCCTTGCATTTTTTTATCAAAAAACATGCTTTCATTTAAGTTAAGATCTGTGCTTTTTTTTGCTTCATTATTTTGAAGTATCTTTTAGGTAGTTATAGTTTATAATTTCTGTTAGTAGTGCATGTTAATAATATCCTAGAGACTAGAGTATCAGAACAAAATTAGGCATACCATATTTGTCTCATTTTCTCATGTATTAGGTCTGGGTCCACATCTTCAAATCATTTTGAAAGAAGCAACATATGAATTTGGTGAGAGCGGAAAAGGCAGCACATTTTGGTCTCCTTTAATTGTACTTGACCACCAAGGTGTATATAAAAGATGACCAAATTTCGTTTGTGTAAATACAGCCTTGCTGTGTGTGCGATGGAGACAAAAACCCACTGGCTTAACTATCATTATCTTGTTTTTTGCTTTTATTGGATGGAAGATTAATTTACGAGATTCATTGTCATGGGACATGATGTTCTGTCTCTTCACATTGAATAGAAAATTCGGCCACAATGCATGAATATCCTGGCAGAAATGGTTATGAATGAAGTTGGATGTTGTGTTTGACTCGTCTACTTGAAAATCAATCTTAATGTTTCTTGTTTAATCAGCTGGATATTTGTCACTATTATTTGACAAGGACTTTTACAGGATGAGCATCTTGCACCCGGACGAAAGCTTTTAGCAGGCCACTCATTTAACAAAAGTCGAGGGCAAAGCTGAACAACAGTTATTGTTTCATGAGAGAATGACTTGGTAATGTACTTAATGTTTTATGCATTATTCCTTCATGTTAACTGATGGGAATGTCTCCCTCTACATGCCTTCAAGTCATATTTCATCCATTTTAAATCCTGCCCTTCACCTGTTTGATGTCTTCAATTTGCTCATCAATATCACAGAACTGAATGAGATACGTCAATAAAACTTAGCTTAGCAATTGAATGCTCTTTTAAGATGGTTTGTCAAATCAGAAAGTTGGGTGTGCATAATTGAAAGGCTGCACTAAGATTGCTTAGGCCTTTTATTCTGTGAACAAAGAAAAATATGTTTTTAACACCAGGCAAGTAGATCGCATATAAGGGCATGAGCTTAAACTTAGAAGAGGCATTGCATTTTTGAATGATTGATGAATACCTAGAAACTGAATAGCAATACAACTTTTGCTTCTTATCACATTATACATAGAATAACTGTACTAGAAGTTCTGTTTGCAGCCATGTTGCAGGATTTCCAGGTTAATGGACCCCATCCAAAACTTGATCAAATGTTCGTTTGCTCGTCCCCTCTTTTAGTCTGGTTTGTTCATCAACAAAGTCACAGTTTTTCCTGCTTGAAAGAGCTCATTATCTACAGTTTTCTGCTCGATTGAAGTTTCTTTTTAGTAATTGTTTTAGTTAATGAGTACCGAGACTTTTTCTGCAACTATCTAAATTGTGGTATCTGCACATGTGAAGGCAAGCTGAGATTCTCATATATTTATACTGCAGTTTTCTTTCCGGAGATACAAATATGCTTGGGATTAATCAAGTAATTTGACCTTGCAACCGTCTTTTTTTCCCGTTGGTATAGCTGGTATGATAGTTCCCTTACCAGTTTCTACCTCCTTCCGTTCTTGTGTAGTATCACATCGATGTGCATGCCTCGGTTTAATGTTGGCTCTGCGTCATGTTTAATGTAAATTGAAGTAATCCTTTATCAAAATACTGTAAATTGCACGTTTTTTTCGACTAAAATATTTGCCATTTTTTTCATCTACTTGCAGTCTCACACATTGAAATTCGAACCTGATAACTTTGTGACAAGATAAAAGTTAGCCATCCAAGAAAAGCAAGAGATAATTTACTTAATAACAAGCGAAAGCTACAAAGGAAATAGTTGCAGGACTTTGACAATTTAGAATATAGCTGTGGAGATGACAATTGTTTGTTGCCCATGGGTGGGGGTGGGGGTGGGGGTGGGGGTGGGGGTGGGGGTGGGGGTGGGGGTGGAGGTTGGGGTATATTTGTCATTTATTTTTCAAATTAACGAAGTTGAAAAGTAGTAAAGTAAGGTATAAGCTCATACTCTCTCTGTCTCAAATTAAATAACTCACTTACTTTATGACACTATTCTTTATCAAAGTTTGATCGTATATTTGAATAGGTATATGAGATATAATATTATTGTATGTGATATTGTTGAATTCGTCGTAACAAGTATTTTCGATGAAGTAACTTTTTGTTTGCCGTTATTATACGTAACTAAACATTTTAACGGTCAAATATATTTTTCGAACGGTGTGCAATGATTAGCCTGTAATTTAATCTGGGGGAGAAACTATGGTGAAGCAACTAATCAAATGGAAAATTACAACACCCAAAATCTATATATTAATCAACATTTAAATTTTACTGCAAATTAGCATCGATCATTTATGAATATTGGTATATATTAAGCCTGCTACACTCTAGCACGAGAACCAAGCCGTTCTAGCCAAATTTGCTAACCACTTAGAAGCAAGCCAAGTTCACCTCACTGGCAGAAAACTAGCCTCGAAAAAGGCACATCACTTATCACGACACTCTCTACTAGACCACGATCTAGGGGAAGGAAACACCCCCTATGTAAAGCCACGATCGCACGACCAAGGCTTATAAATAAAGGCACTGAACACCAAACGAAGGTAAGCAACTTTTCACATACTATAGACAAAAGAGACTTATATTACTGGAGTGTTGAAACTTGTTCTCAGGGAAAACCCTAGAGATTGTCCTGCGGGTATTTGGAGGGATAGAACTTACCTTGCCAATTCTAAGGCCTATCACTACCTGGAAGGAGAACCTCCACATCAGTGGGTCGTCTGTGAGGATCAATTTTTTCTTTCTAGGTTTTGATGTTCTTGAAAAAGGTCAAAAATCACCCTAGAACCATCGTCCACTTAGCAAACACACAAATAATACTCCTAAGTAATTTAGGAAATGACAAGCAAGGAGCAAGTGAAATGGAGCCAGAAGAAAACAACACACAAACTAGTGCAAGTATCAGACTAGCTGGAATAAGTAGGAGAATACCGTGATATCGATGCAACTGCATGACCACAAGGCGAAAGGAAGAAACTTCCACACTAAGTAAGTGATAAGCAAAATGGTAGGAGCCCAAGCTGGGGCCACCTTCCACCCAAGAAGACATACAAAAACTACACGAGGTCGATAGACATCAATGCAATGCACGAAAAAAATGCAACGACCACACATCCAGATTCACACGAGAACGGAGGATCACCAAGCCTAACTAAGATGACAATACACACAACAAGATCACTTAAATAAAGCTGAGGAAATGCCGCTACGATGATACAACTTAATGCATATAAAAGGAGTCAGAACCTGGAAGCCCCAACAAGGTACAACACACCCTAGAAGCCTTATAACAGAGACACGCTTCCACACAACCACAACCTTGCATGCATATAAACTCATACATGATTTAATGAACTATGGTACACCCATTCCCCTATGTTGGAAGACGTAGTTACAAGTATCGATTGGAAACGAAAATATTCATTCCAATACATAAAAATTAAATGGCGGGATATGCGGCAGAGTTATGCCCATATCAGCCACTCAAGCCAAGAGCAAACGTAAAATGACACATGCGAAGCAAAATGTAGACAAACCATCTGGCCGTAAGATCGAAAAAATATCTTTTAAAAATCTTCAAATCCATACAAAAGTACTAAAGATTACAACAATAATTCCATTCCAATAAAATACAAACTCTCACAAACCACATACCTATTACATTAACACTCTTAAGTCCCTAGCTATATGCTAGTAAGGCCACAATGGCCCTCAAAAGGAATAGGATGATAGCTTATTCTCCCTATCAAATTTTCTATAACTAGTGCCCCCAATGACGAGGCACTATCCTTCTAATCAAAGAAAAAGTGTACTGGAAAAAATGATGAGATCACTCTGCTCAATATGCTAATCCTACCGTCATGGAATACAGGCGGCAGATATGCAAGCACGTCCACCGCATGCACTACACATCTTCTTCTATTGGCTGCAACTTGGAGAAGGTTTTCGATCTATCCCAAATCAGTTCTTCCTCACGCCCATATTAGTGGGCTTTTGAGATGATGTCATGACAACATCATCCACATCGCTTCCACATTCACTAATCCAGTTCGCTGATCCTATCCAGAATCAACATAAATAAACATTTATTAAAATACATCATAAAAGACACCAACCAAATAATTCATAACAAATTGCTTAATGCCAAGTATCAATAGCTTAAGTCCAATCCACAAAGAATGGTGCATGCACCAACCAGAGTGAAAGCCCTAAACAACCACGACCATCACATAACCGGTGATACGCTAACCCCATTGGTACCACAGATAAATGGATCAGAACCATGGAACATAAAAACCACTACCCTAATGCCTGAGAAACTTAATAAAAAACTATCCCCGCAAAACACTATCCCAATAACCACAATGACATTAAAGCTCTCTAATAACAACCCCTTATAAAGGTACAGCCTAGTCTTGGGTATGTAACCAGTCATAATTAAAACACTCGAAAAGACATGTTCACATGTTTCCCCATAACTAATTAGTAGATTAATTAGTCATGAGAAACGGAACACCAAAATATTTATAAAGAATTTGCGCAAACTTTGCCCACGTGGCATCCTTATTCAGTACCTAAGCCCATTATCCCCGTAGCATATGCCCGAACCGTGTCAACAAAATCCCAAGGCATAACACACCCCTATTAGGTAGCCATACCCCGTCCTACGACTCCTCGCTTGTAAAAATGACACAAGTAGGGAAATCGCCCGTAGGCTCTAATGAAACGAAGTAAGATACACCTTGAGGAAGACAAATAATGATTGCCACAATTTCACATATGCTTGGAAACGAACCAGTCGGTGACACAAGTGGAAGATCACATGCTCTCTCAAAACTAGGAACCACCAAACCCCACCCTCAAACAAATCTAAAACCCCATGACCAGTCCAATAGGAACCTAAGATGACTTATCAACTACAAAACCAAACACACCACGTGACAGATACAGGAAGATCACCCGCAGATTCGTATACGCTTGGAAAAATACCAGCTAGCAACACAAGTGGAAAATCCACTGCCTTGTAAAACGCGAACCGAACAATTTATGAACCCCAACCTTAAAACCACCCGATCGAAACACTTTCAAACCCTAATTGGGGTGATGGGTTAGGCTACGATAGAGCGTTGAGGTGGCGGTCGGTGAAATCGATTCAGAGGCCTCAATGTCGATTGAGGTGGTGGAAGGCGACGAGATCTGGGTTCTAGTGTCATTTGAGGTTGCAGGATGCGGTGGGTTCCGACGTTGGTTGAGGTGGTAGGGTTTATCTGCGGTGTGGTGGTTGGTGTGATGTTAGGGCATGTGTGGTAGTGGTGTTTGGGGCAGGTGTTGTGTTAGGTCAGGTGTGGTGGTGGGTGTGGTGTTGGGGCTTAGCAAAGCCGAGAATCGACGTGAGCTGTTTTGGTAGTTGTGGGGGTTGTGGTTAGTGGGGAGGTGATTGGTGGCTGGGTTTTTGGCCGATGGGAGGGAGTTTTCCAATGGAGGGGCGATGGGGGCGGAGATGGTGGAGTAGCTAGCTAGGTGGCGATGAGATGTTTTTTGGCAAGGCAATGGCAGAGCGGCTTGAATTTTAGAGGGGTATTTTAGTCCTTTCAAATTGGTTAGCGCCAAAAAAATCAAGGTCAACGCTAGAAACCGGCATCAGGGGTACAACTCTTTGAATCAGTGCAAATCCAGGATCATAAGTGCACTCTTAAAAAACACAGGGAATATCTACACAAACACAAGAATTAGGGGGTATGAAGGCATTTTGTCCGGTACAAATTTATGCCATAAATTGAATTGTTACGATTAGATGAACAAAAACCGTAAGAAAGGTGCCAACAATAATAAAAATCATATAAATAAATGAAAGTGTATCAGTATTATTAAACAAAATAAAAACTACAATTTTGAGTGTAATATTCTTCTCTATTTGACATGCTAATTTATTAGCATTTTATGTTGATTTTAAACTTTTGGTAAAATATGGAGAAAAATCGTCTTTCCATAAACTTATTGAAAGAGTGAGTTTAATTAAAATAATAAAATGTAAAAATTTGTAGTTGTAATATTAGAATTTTATTCTATAACGTGTAGTAGTTATAAAGTTTATGACCCGATTCAAGTAACTCAAAAATTTTATCTTCATTTCTTCTAATTTGCGTTTTAAACTTTGTCCATGATTTATGGAAAGAGACGGACTCTTAAACTTTACTAAATGTATGAAACAAATTGAACATTAGTTATTGAATATTCCACATTATATGGTTATAAAATTATAATGTTTTCATTTATTCGTTCGACCATGTTTAAAACTTGAATTTAATATTGGGTTCAAATATCAATATAGAAAATCCTTAGTACGTGTTTGGTTGTTGTAGGAAATTAGAGAACTTGATTCCTTTAGTTAGTATTTGGTTTGGAACTTTTATCATTCCATTTCTCTATTTTTAGTTTTACAATTCCACCAATTAATTGGATGTATTATGATTCCCTATTCTTACCCTTGGACTGAGTTTCCCCTACTTCCTTCTTCTTAAAACCTTCACGTCATCGTTAATTTTCAAGTAACCCGTGAACTCTATTTTTTTATACTAAGATAAGATTATACTTTGTATTTATTATCAAAATAAAAATTACAATATTATGAATATTATTTCAATAAAAATATTATAATTTTATTTTTTGAGTTGTGTATGGATTGAACTTAAATAAAAATTAAATTTTATATGAACTCTTTTTTAAGATTAAAAACGTATTATTTTTTAACTTTATACTGCGAATAATAGTTATATTATTTAAAATAAATTTATTATTTTTACATTAATACTATTATTTTATAATTATATAGTATAAATATTAATAAATTAAGTAGTAATGTTATACTTTAACTTAAATAAATTTAAGACAAAAAATTTATTTTATACGTAAATATATATATATATATATATATATATATATATATATATATATATTTATGAGTTTATTTTTTGAAAGACGGTCTTTCCATATGTCATGGAAAGACCAAGGTTTAAAATGCAAAATTAAAGAATCAAGAAAATTTTTTAGGTTGAATGAGTCGGGTTACTCCCTCCGTCCCAGCCTATTCTGCACAGAAAATTTTTTTGGTCAAATATGCCAAACTTTGACAACATATTTGAATATGTATATGAACAATAATATTATCGTATGAGATATGGTTAGATTCGTCGTAACATGTAGTTTTTAAATATCAATTTTTTATGTGCCGTTATTGTCTGTAGCTACATATATTTACAATCAAACATGTTTATTGGAGATCGTGAAAAGATTCTGTGTAGAAATGGCTGAGATAGAGGGAGTATAAGCTTTATAACTACCACATGTTAAATATTAGATTTTAATATTGCAACTAAGACCTTTTATCTTTTATTATTCTAATTAAACTCCGTCTTTTTATATGTTTATGGAAGATGATTTTTCCCAAAACTTTTTCTATATATATAATTTTACTTTTCAACATGTATATAGAGTATTATTTTTAATAATTAATATTAATATGATTTTAAAAAATAAATATTACTTCATTATTTATACTATAAATGATAGTTATAATATTTTAATATGAATATATTAATTCTTATATAAATAATTTAATTTATTATTTTTGTATTATAAAAACTAATTATATTATTTTAAATATAAATATTATTATATTATAAAAGTCAAACAAACAAATTGAATATCTTATATTTGTGAGTAGTTGAAAATGCAATATGTGAATTCTTTACTTGTTTCTAATGGTGGTGGTGATATTTAGGTTTAATTTTGGAATCCGTCTCTTGAAAGACGGTCTTTCCAGGTTTAAAGTGTAAAATAGAAGAAATTAAGATAAAATATTCGGGTTGCATGAACCGGGTTATAAATTTTATAACTACTACATGTTTCATACTAAAATTTTAATATTGCAACTAAGACCTTTTACCTTTTATTATTCTAATCAAACCCCGTCTTTCCATAAGCGTATGAAAATACCGTCTTTCCCAAGACTTTGCCTTAATTTTGTTGCTGATATTGAATAATCAATGGTTGAATTTTAAATTTAAACTATTTTATTAGAAATTAATACTTCATTTGTCCCAGTTATTTTTGCACTCTTTCTTTTTTGGCACGTCCTATCTGTTTTTACATTCTTCACTTTATTTTATTTTTTTGCCAGCTTTTATTCATTTTTTATGTTGAAAAAAAGATGAAATCAAATGAAAAAGATAAATAAAATGAAGGTACCCAAAAAATATATACAATAGTAGATTATTAAAAAAACTTCCTCTTTCTCTCTCTATAAAAATAGCTAAATTTTAGGGAGTATTTGCTTCTCTGGTGTGAACCAAACAATAATAAAAAGAATAAGAGATAATTCAGATCCCTTTCTATAGACCAAACAGATTTAAAATCCGGGTTATTCCTTTCCTTTATTTTCCTTTTCCCTTAGTAATTCCTTACACTTTCCCTACTTAACCATCCCCGAACTAAGACTATGTATTACGAACAAAGGACGGTGCCTACAAGATAAATCTTTTACCATTCGACAAAACCCTAAATTTGATTGGGGAATTTGGGTATAGAGTGAATTGCCAATGGATCTTCAGCCCGAGCCCGTCACGTACGTCTGCGGAGGTAACTCTTCCATTTTTGTGGCTGTTTTTACTTTTCTGGAAAAAAATTCCGTGAATTTATTGGCGAAACTCTGTAGATTGCGGTCAGGAGAACACTCTAAAGGCAGGGGATGTGATACAGTGCAGAGAGTGCGGCTACCGCATCCTCTACAAGAAGCGTACCCGCAGAAGTACGTTTCCTGGACTCATATTTTGATTTTGTTTTTCTTAGTTTTAATTATATCGAGATAGGCAACCGGAAATTTATTCCTGGCTGGTGGTCAAGAATTCGAACTCCTAGTGTCAGTTTCACCTTCCCGAGTTTAAATACTTCCACCCGATTTTAAAAAATAAAATAAAAATAGTGCGCCTGGAGTCCAATCATTGATGTAAGTTTTTGTGTTCATCAGCTTGTTATTGCTTATATGCCATGATGATATGGACAGTGGCATGGGTATCGTGTTCTTGATTTCGAGTTTCCCACTTCTTGTTCGTTATGGCTTTGATTGATTTGTGTCTGGTTAGTTGTTATAACCCCTGCTAGGAGTCTGCTCCCCTAATTTCCTTACGTTGGTTTGGACGAATGTGTGATTTTGAAACTGTTAGGATGTTTGAAAATGTGGAATTTCGATTTAGGTAGAGTGAAATGTGCAGTTGTTTGGAGTCCAGTGTTTGATGCTATGATGAAAACATATTGACTTGTCTAATGTTGTTTCTAGCTTTTAAGTTGAAGACAGGGTTGGTTTGTGCTGATATAAGTTGTTTCGTATTTTTTGTTGCAGTTGTACAGTATGAAGCTCGCTGAGCTTCTCACCTATGCTAGAATACATCCAGTATTCATCTAGTGCTTCTTTATTGACTCTTTTCATGGTATTTCTGTGGATGCTTGTGATCTAACTGTCTGATGGATTCGATTACAATTCTGTGGTCGGGACTCTGGTAGGGAATCTTGTGTTTGTTCAGGAGTGTTGTGTTGTTGGGGAATCTTGTGTTATATCACAAACCTGCATTTCTATAAATACTGCAAGAGAGGCTGCAGGATATCTCCTGATGTAGTGTTGAGTGTTGATTTTCTGTTAACTACCTTTTTGTGATTATTTTCGACTTGTTGCTGTATTGCTTCTGAGTTTTTATTGGGAGATCCTGATGCTAGTCACATTGCCTTGATAATGCTTCATTTTAGGAAGTGAGGTGTTGGTTGCATTGATAATTCTTTTAGTAACCGTGGTTTGAGGATTCTTCTTCATACCATTCCTTGTTTTGAAGAGGATTGAAACCTGTTCTACTATCTAAGTTACTGTCATATACCACCTAGACTTGAGAAAGTGAAGGAAGAAGGATTCGTATCCTATTAAGAGAAACTAGTCCTGTAATGATTGTAGGGGGTCTTCAAATTGCCCTGGCAGACTCGATCCGACCCATTTTGACCCAATGTTAATGGGTATTAATGGGTCGGGTTGAGTCAATGTCTCATTTGGGTCAATTCAATTTGGGTTGGGTTAGATTTTGACCCAAATCCACCCGTTTTTGTTTCATTTGTGTTTATGCCCCATTTTCTTAACGAAAAATTATTATTTAAAAATTCATACAAGAGAATTAATGTAATACAACATATGAACCAATAATTTACTTCATAAACAAGTTACATTCTTGAAATAAATATTTATAAAGACAATTATTTTGCAAAACTACTACTACTATTAATTATATATAATATGTTGATTAATATATGAAATATGTATTCATGATTATATAATTAAATTTTAGTAAAATTATATGGGTTCGTCTATTTAAAGACGGTCTTTCAATGAGCAATGGAAATACCAAGGTTTAAAGGGTAAGTTAGATGAAATGAAGATAAAATCAATCGGGTTATAAACTTTATAACTACTACACATTGCATAGTAAAATTTTAATATTGCAATTATGACTTTTTACCTTTTGTTATTCTAATTAAATCTCGTCTTTTCCAACGGTGTTTCCCAAGATTTTGCCAAATTATATGTTAACCGAAAAATTAAAAGTATTCTAACTAACTAGAAAGAAAATAATTGTATTTTTTTATTAAGTGAATAATTTATAATTAAATATAATATAATATTTTATTTTAAATTATATAAATTAAAATTTAATTTAATTGATTGTTTAAATATTAATACATTTTAAAATTGTTAATTTTATTTGATAAATTATTAAAAAGTTAGTATTATATGATTTGGGTCATTTGTAGCCTGGCAAGTCCCGATTCAATTCTAAATTATGAAAATTTTGATTCAGCCCAATTCAATTGATCCAAGATTTTAAAAACAATTTCGGCTAGGATAACTGACCCGCTCTGACCCACGACGTGATCAGCCCTAGAAATGAGTGTTGTACTTGATATTTTTAATGCAATTTAACAAATTTTCTCTTCTATTTCTATTCTACAAAAAAGAAGAAGAAGAAGAAAATGTGAGCTACGGATAATTTTGGATTTCACAATTATGTGATGGCGGATGTGTTTGGCAATCCAATCCTCTACATCAGTAAATTGGCAGAAATAAAATGATGGAAACTATCTTCACGTAAGCACTTAAAACGGCTAGCACTCTGATCTAAAACTTATACATCCAGAGAGAACTGCACTAAATGATAATGAGTGGGTATTTTGACATGCGGTATGTTCATAATTATGAACGGTATCTAAGCCGGAAGATCTTCGAATGCTAAGAGCATATGCAATGGTAGAGACCACTCTTGTGATTTCTTTCAATTAAATATTCAATCTCGCTCTTTCACTTCATCAAAAGCAATCACAAAAAAAATCACTCAATTTTTACTTCCACAATGGTAAAGACCACTAAGAAACTATTTCATGGATCCCACTTAATTTTTTCTATACTACTCATTAATGTTATCTTCAATAGTTAATTTAAATAAATTTGTCAACCCAAAATGAATTGAAATGTGAAATTTAATAATACATTTTTAATATTAAAATTGAATTTTGTTGTTTTAAATTTAATTTTTAAACTTATTTTTATTTAATTAAAATACTAGACGTCTTTGAAATTTAAATTTTATAAATAATTTAGCTTTTAAATTTATTTAATCAATTAAATCAAATAAAAGAAATAAATTTTAAAATATTACATTTGTAAATAAAATTTTGGAATGATAAAATAGAAATAGAATGTGGGAATATATTAGACTATACTTTTGTATTTACTATAATTAGTTTACTGACTGTTTCCTTATTGTTGTAAAGTCCTATTCTGTAGGCATTTGTTGTATGTTTCCTAGTCAACAGAAACTCTGTTATACGTGGAGTTAGATTAGGAAATTAGTTAGCCAAATCATGTATATATTCGAAGCCTCATTATCAATACAGAGTAACCTTTTGCAGAAAACCTTTACTGCAATAGTCTTATATGGTATCAGAGCAAGCCACTCGATCCAATTCCCATGGCTTCCGAAAATAATCAAGCTGTTCCCTCCCAGGCTACACAGATCCTCTTCACAGCTTCTGGCTACACAGATCCTCTTCACAGCTTCTGGCGGTGCCGCGGCCAACCTACAATTCCCGGCACTCGCAATCCGTCTTGACCACACCAATTATTCCCTTTGGCGTGGTACTGTGCGCTCGGTTCTTGAAGCTTATGAGCTGGAGCATTTTCTGGTCGACGGGTCTGCCCCGGAACAAACTCAGTCGCCGGCGGCAGGTTCAACAACTCGCCAGTTCTGAGTACACCAAATGGAAGCGTACGGACAGATTGGTCGGCTGCGCTCCACCCTCACCAGCCCTATGCTTGGCCACGTTGCTAGCGCCACCACCACGTCTGAGGTTTGGCTTATGCTCCAGCATATGTTTCAGTCCAACGCTCGTGTGCGTCAGATGTACCTGAAACAGCAACTCCAGGTTCTCACCAAAGGCTCCATGACGATCTTGGAGTACATTGCAAAGAAGCGGGCCATCTCTGACTCTCTGGCAGAGTGTCTCTCCCCCATTTCCGACGCCAACTTCGTCTCTTTCATCATCTTCGGTCTGGGTCCTGAATACAGCGCCTTTAAGACTGCTTTAAGCATGAGGAAGGACACAGTTTCTTCCCACGAGCTCCTTGGTTTACTTCTTCAGGAGGAGCAGAGAATCCTTGAATCTTACGTCGCCGACTCGCCTGCTCTGGCTGCTCACGTTGCCCATCGCAAGGGAGTCTCCTCTCGCTCAGCTATGCCAGACTCCTCTCCCACCGGTGACGGCGGCTGCCTTCTCTGCCAAGTCTGCAAGAAGCCGTACCACAGCGCTCTTGATTGCCATAATCGGCTCAACACCACTGATTATCCACCCACTTGTCGCCGCTCCGCTGCCCGCCAACGACAGAACCACTTTGGCAGCAAGCAAGCTCACGCGGCGTATGTGAGCCCATCGGCGATCACTGACCCCTGGATAGTTGATTCGGGTGCCTCTAACCATGTCACTGCTGATCTTCAGGGGCTGAATTTGTCTCAGCCATACACAGGCAATGATGAGCTCACCATTGGCAATGGTATGTCTCTACCTATTACTCATGCTGGTACTCTTACTTTATCTGCTAAGCATGCTGCTAATTCCATTGACCTTAAAAATGTTCTTGTTGTTCCCCAAATTTCCAAAAACCTGCTCAGTGCATCTCAATTATGCAAAGATAACAATGTTTTTGTAGAATTGCATGCTAATCATTGCTTTGTAAAGGATTTCCAGGGAAACACACTTCTCCAGGGAATTGTTGAGAATGGATTGTATAGGCTCCCAATTCGCTCTTCTGGCCCTAGCGTCTATGTTGGCGAACGAGCCTCTATCTCGTGTTGGCACCATCGTTTTGCTCATCCCCATGAGTCTGTTCTCCATCGTCAGTTGGTAGATTTTGATATGCCTATTTCATCAAATAAAACCTTGTCTCTTTGTAGTGCTTGTCAGTTGGGTAAAAGTCATAGACTTCATTTGCCTTCTGTTCATGTTGCATCAGAAAAACCCTTTGATTTGATATACTCAGATGTTTGGGGTCCTGCTTATGTTTCTTCTCTGAATGGAAATAGTTATTTTGTTCTTTTCATTGATGATTGTACTAAGTTTACCTGGGTTTATTTTCTAGCTACTAAGTCACACGTTTATTCTGCCTTTACCCTTTTTAAAACCATGGTTGAAACTCAATTTTCAACAAACATTAAGGCTTTTCAATCTGATTGGGGTGGTGAGTATCGAAACATCTCTACTTTCCTTCAAAACCATGGCATTATTCATCGCGTTTCTTGTCCCCACACTCCAGAACAGAATGGAGCTTCGGAGCGAAGGAACCGCATTGTGGTTGAAAAAGGACTTGCTCTCTTAGCTCATTCTCACCTCCCAATTGACTTCTGGGAGCATGCATTTCACACTTCTATCTACCTAAATAACCGCACCATAACCCCTTGTCTTCAAAACAAATCCCCTTATTCATGTCTCTACAAACGCCAGCCTGACTATGTTTTTCTCAAATCCTTTGGATGCCTTTGCTTTCCATATCTTCGTCCCTACAACAGCAGCAAACTCGAGTTTCGCTCCGTTGCTTGCATCTTCTTAGGATACAGTGCTAAGCACAAAGGTTACTTGTGCTTTCATGTCCCTTCTTCCAAGACATACATTGCTCGTCATGTTGTCTTTGATGAATCCAGCTTTCCCTATCCTGATCATCTCTCCAACACTCGTCCGTCTGAATCTCCAGTTTATGATGTTTCCACTCTCTTGCATGCTACGGCTGTTCCCATCTCGGTCACCCCATCTCCGACCGATTCTCCCACAGCCGAGCACTCTCCGGTAGGCTCGCCACCAGCTCCCTCTCCATCTGGCCGCACGCCACCCCCTCCCCTGGTGCCATCTTCCTCTACCACTCTTCCAAATCATCCAGCTCCTTCATACTTTCGCCAATCTAACACTTCTCAGCATCCAATGGTTACAAGGGCAGCCACAAACTCCCTTAAACCCAAAGCCTATACAGCCACTAAACATCCCATTCCTGGTGCTCCACTTGACCTTGAGCCAAAAACCTACTCTCAGGCCAAATCAAATCCCCATTGGAAACATGCTATGCAGTTAGAGTATGATGCTTTATTGAGTAATGGGACTTGGGACTTAGTTCCTAGGACCCCGTCTACTAATCTTGTTGGTTGTAAGTGGGTTTTCAGGATTAAAACGAAGGCTGATGGCACTGTTGAACGCTACAAAGCCCGATTAGTGGCGAAAGGTTTTAATCAAGAGGAAGGCGTGGACTATTTTGATACTTTCAGCCCGGTTATCAAACCTACCCTATTCAACTTGTTCTTAGCATTGCTATCACTCACTGATGGTCTCTTCGACAGGTCGACATCAATAATGCTTTCTTGAATGGTGACTTGGCGGAGACGGTTTATATGCAGCAACCTCCAGGCTTTGTTTCACCCTCTCATCCTTCCTATGTGTGCAAGTTGAACAAGGCTATTTATGGGCTAAAACAGGCTCCACGAGCTTGGTTTCAACAGCTCAGTAAAGCTCTGCTTCGCAATGGTTTCAAACAGTGCATCTCGGACACTTCACTTTACATCAAACGACTTGGCAAAGAGGTCATCTATGTTCTTGTCTACGTCGACGATCTCATCATCACTGGCTCTAACTCTAAGTTTATTGATGATTTTGTTCGACATTTGAACTCTGTCTTTTCCTTGAAGGATTTGGGCAGCCTCAATTTCTTCCTAGGTGTTGAAGTTCAGCACCTTCCTAATGGTCTACTTCTCTCTCAAAAGAAGTACATAATGGAGCTTCTGGATCGTAGTAGCATGGTGGGTGCTAAACCAATTGCTTCTCCGGCTGTCCCTGGCTCTCGGCTCCTTGCTTCCGATGATCCATTCCCTTATCAACAGTTGTACCGAAGTGTCGTCGGCGCATTACAATATGCAACGATCACAAGGCCAGAAATTTCATACGCGGTGAATCGAGTTTGTCAGTTCATGCACCGTCCGACTGAGGCACACTGGGCAGCTGTTAAAAGAATCCTTCGCTACCTAAAAGGAACAATTGACGCTGGTCTTTTTTTTTACCTTCCCGTGACTCTCAATTGCTGTGTTACACCGATGCTGGCTGGATATCAGACCCCGAAGACTGTCGTTCACAACATGGTTTTGCTATATACTACGGTGGCAACTTAATCAGTTGGGCGTCCAAAAAGCAAAGTGCTGTCGCGCGGTCAAGTACGGAAGCAGAATATCGTGCAATTGCCTTCGCCGTAGCCGAAATCATCTGGATCCAGCAGCTCTTACATGAGATGGGTGCTTCCCATCATGGCCCTCCGATTGTTCTTTGTGACAATCTCAGCGCTACTTTTCTCACCGCCAATCCGATTCTTCATCAACGTTCGAAGCATATAAAGCTTGATTTCCATTTCGTTCGTGAGCAAGTTTGGGATGGTTCACTTGTCGTTCGGCATGTAAACTCAGTTGATCAGGTGGCCGACATATTTACTAAAGCTGTTGGGACTTCCAGGTTTAAAAACCTGCGTTCCAATCTTCTCGTTCGTGCCCGAACTTGAGCTTGTGGGAGGCTATTAGACTATACTTTTGTATTTACTATAATTAGTTTACTGATTGTTTCCTTATTGTTGTAAAGTCCTATTCTGTAGGCATTTGTTGTATGTTTCCTAGTCAACAGAAACTCTGTTATACGTGGAGTTAGATTAGGAAATTAGTTAGCCAAATCATGTATATATTTGAAGCCTCATTATCAATACAGAGTAACCTTTTGCAGAAAACCTTTACTGCAATAGTCTTATAGAATATGACTCATGTACATGGTAATAAAGGTTTGAGAGTGGTCTCTTCTTTTGAAGATCATGGGATGGTCTCTTATTTAAGAGACCACACAAGAGATCCCACTATGAGCCATTGTGATCTATTTGAAATATTTTTGTGATCTCTTTCAAAGTAAGACATCACAAAAGAGACCCATTGTACATGCGTAAAAGGTACGCTTCAATGAGTACTCAAAGTCATTTCAATCAAATAAAAGGAGGCAGCATGAGGGATAATCATATGCTTGATAATGCGACTGCTAACAGTAAAAGCAGTGTATCATCGTATGGGGGAAACACAGAAAACAATAACTTGAGTGAAAATGGAAACACTACCATATAAGCACGTCTTTCTTATGCGATATAAATCGAAACTGGATAAATGGAGACCGAATGGTTTGTCTGTCAATGGAAGAATAACATTCTGCACTACAAACTATTGCAAACGACATGATGTCTATATATGGACTTCCTACATCTGTTTGTGACAAACTGGATTCACTAGTATTTTTTTTTTAAGTTTAAACCATCCTAAGGATGGGGGGAATTTTATTTGGCTCCCCAGGCCGAAAGAACTGGCATAAGCCTGAAAGTGCATATTGGTTTACAAAATTCATCAATATGATGATCAGAGAGCAAAACAGATGCTTAAGATGCTAAATAACTAGCTATCGAAAGGAAGAGTCTAGTGAGGTACTTCCTACAAATTGCTACCAAATGTAGTCCATAAACAGATCGGCGAATCGGCCAAAGCGAGACCCCTATTAGTCCGTGGAAAACATTAGGAAGGAATCTGTGGGAAGAGCAGCAAGATAGAGAGAGTGTAGCAGTCCTAGATACAAGAGTAGCAGCAAGGAACTTCCACCAGTGAAGTTAAAATTGAGGTAGGTGTTCATCCTTGAGTTGCACCGTGGTTGAACTCCCAGTTCCAGCAGCAGACCTGAAAAGGGAAAAGAAACACAGTAGATTCCATTCCAGTGCAATGAAGAGAGAAAACTCATTGGAGTCCGTATAGTATTAACATGTGAAATTAAGAGTAGAAAGAGTTAAGTATTATCTCCTGGTCTTGAGCCTATTCTTAGTGAGGGGATTTCTAATCTATCAAGGGAGATGAGTCCTCTAAGCACAATTGGAGCCAATAGGAGATCGAGGTTCCCTTGGATATTGTTCTGTAATGAGAATTTAGCTAGATAATCAGCTACATTATTGGCTTCCCTGTGAATGTGAGAGATTGGAAATTTCATATGATGAATATGGAGAGCACTGCAGATGGAGAAGTTCCTCCATGGGGCATTCAATGGGTTGTGAATACCTCTTACAGCATTTAAACAGTCAGTTTCCAATGCACCATTAGCAATTCCTAGTTCATATCCTATTTCATACCCATCCTGAATTGCTACCAGTTCAGCATCAAAAGGTGTTGGTGACTGGAAGGTTTTGGTCCTTATGCAAATCACATTACCAGACATGTTTCTAACAATTACAGCTGATGAGGCCAGACCTGGATGTATCCATGAGGCATCAGTGTTGATTTTGAAGCCAGAGGAAGGTTTCTTCCATGTTATAACTGTTATAATTTTCTTCCTCTTGGGGTGAATCTTGGGAATAATGTTAGAACAGGTCCAATATCTGTTCCTTTCTAGGTTGCCAGAAGGCTGGTGAGCAGTAAATATGTCATAAATGAGGCATCTAATCTCATGAATACAGGCATTAAGGGAAAAAGATTCATTGTCATAAATGTATTTATTCCTCTTAACCCACAGAATCCAAACTGTGACCAAAAGTGAAGCTATGATGATTTGAGACTGAATCCTTGTGGCAGTTTTGAAAGATAGGATGAAATCAACTCTAGACTTCAGACTTCCAAACCTTGGCATATGCATATCAAGTAAGACACCAACAGCCTCCCAAACTTTAAAAGCAAATGAGCATGAATTGAAAAAGTGATCTAGGATATCAGGATGATTCATGCAGGAAGGACATATAGATGCAAATTGGAAGCCTCTTCTTGCCAAAATATTATCAAAAGGCAGAATGCCATTTAAAGCACGCCACAATATAACAGACATTTTCCTTGGAATAAAATAACTCCATACCTTTGATAGTTGTCTGATTCTTTGTTTTCTTTGCCTAAAGGTATGATAGGCCGAGCTAATAGAGAATTTACCATTGATATTTGGAGTCCATATCATCCTATCCTCATGTTGGTATATCAATTCAGCAACCTGCAAGATGGCAAGAGTATTGGTAGCCAGGTGTGGCTCCAGGAGAGGGAGAAATTTATTTTTATTTTGTATGAAAAACCTCAGGGAGATATCCTCAAAGGGGATAGACATCCCTTCTGGCCATTCATAACAAAGGGCCCCTTTTCCAGTCCAATTGGAACTCCAAAAGGAGCACTCACCCTGACCATAAATAACTTTTGAATGTCTATTAGCCTTTTCTGTGATTAAGCAGATTCTTTTCCAGGTGTGGGATGTTTTGTAAGAGTTAGGGAGTGACCAAATTAAAGAGGTCCATTGATATTTGTTGGCTTGTAATTTCCACCAAAGTTTGCATGAGAAAGCCTCAACAATTGCTCCTATATCCCTAAGTCCTAAGCCGTTTTCATCGATAGGTAGACACATATTTTTCCATGATCTCCATTTCTTTTTTTCAGTGTTATCCACTTTCCCCCAGAAAAAAGTAGATGCCAATTTTTCCATTTTCCTTATAACAATCTTAGGAGGGCGCAGAACTGAGAAAATGTGAGTAGGAATTGAGAGTATACTGTGATTGATAAGAACCAGCTTAACAGCACTGGAGAGCCACCTGTTCTTCCAATTGTTTATTGTCTTCTCCATCCTTTCCAGCATTGGCTTGTAATAAACCTGCAAGTTTCGACCATAGAATACTGGCACACCAAGATACTTAAAAGGGAGTGCACCTTGATCCATACCCAAAAGTCTCTTAACAGTTAGAATGAGGTCAGGGGGGGTTTTATGTGAGGTGAAGAATTCGGATTTCCCAAAATTTACTTTCTGACCTGTGGTATGTTCATAGGCAATTAAGAACCTTTTAAATCTCTTTAAAGTTGTGGGTTTGGCATTTAGAAAGATAGCTGTATCATCAGCATACATAAGGTGAGTAACAATTGGACAAGTGAGAGGCAAACTAAACTGGTGAAGGTAGCCAGTGGTTATCATTTTTTTAAGAGTCCTTGAGAAAGCCTCAGAAACTAAGTTATATAGAAAAGGGGACAGGGGGTCTCCCTGTTTTAGTCCTCTGGAGGATTTAAAAAAACCTGAAGTGACTCCATTTATCAAGACTGAGAAATGGGCAGAGGCTATGTTACTCAGAATAATTTTAACAAAGTGTCCATGAAAACCAAATTGAAGGAGTATAGAGTTTAAAAAGGACCATGACACTCTATCAAAGGCTTTCTGCATATCAAGTTTCACAATAATATTATGAGCCTTTGATTTTCTGTTTAAAACTCTCACCATTTCCTGCATTTGTAGCACATTATCTGAGATGTCTCTCCCATTAATAAAGGCACTTTGTTCAAGAGAAATTAAGGAGTGCATTAGTGGTTTAATTCTCTCCATTAACATTTTTGAAAAAACTTTGTTGATGAAGTTAGAAAGACTTATTGGTCTGAAGTCAGAAAAGGAGAGTGGAATTGGCTTTTTAGGGATCAAGGCCAACCAAGTACTAGAGATTGCTAAGGGAATATTTCCAGAAACCAGAAAGTCATTAGCTGCATCAAGCAGGTCATTTTTTATGATCTCCCAGAAAGTTGTGTAAAAATTCCCTGAGAAACCATCAGGGCCTGGGGCACTATCTTTTTTCAATTCAAAAACAGCCTTCTTAAGTTCCTGGATATTAAACTGTTGAAGGAGCAAAAGATTTTGTTCTTCAGATATGAGCAGAGGAATTTCTTGAAGAAAAAACTTAAGATGAGATCCAGTTTTAGGGGTTGGTTCCTCATTCAGTAATTCTTTATAAAACCGGATTCCTTCTTCCTTAATCAGATTAGGGTCCGAGATCCAATTGCCTGAGAAATCCTTAATTTTGCTGATTCTAGATT
The DNA here is from genome assembly GCA_037428765.1 of Rubia yunnanensis. Lineage (NCBI taxonomy): Eukaryota > Viridiplantae > Streptophyta > Magnoliopsida > Gentianales > Rubiaceae > Rubia > Rubia yunnanensis. Next base: position 13,022,891 of record CM075067.1, read on the forward strand.
TTGCCCGGTTTTCCTTTATGGCATGATGAAAAATTTTTGTATTAGCATCCCCAAACTTAAGCCAATTAAGTATAGCTTTTTGTGATAGGAATGTTATCTTTTCTTTCTGAGATCTTAACAATAAGGCTTTTGATTCATTTAAAATTGCTAGATCCTGATCATTCAGTGTTTGTTGGTAAATTATTTCCAGTTCACTAACTCTCTCTTCAGCCTGAATCAGATTCTGGTTGACATTCCCAAAAATAAGTTTATTCCACTGTTTTATTTCCACTTTTAGCCTCTTGAGTTTGAAAACTAAACCAGTCATGCCTTTTAGAGGAGATGTTAAAGTCCAACTCTTTGTTACTATATCCCTGAAATCTTGCCTAGAAGACCACATTTCCTGGTATCTAAAAGGCCTAGGGGAAAACTCAGAAGCTGATTGTATGGATAAGAGTAAAGGAGAATGATCCGAGGTGATTCTATTTAAAACCTGAATAGAGCTGTGGGGAAATAAATCGAGCCATTCTAAGTTGCAGAGACCCCTATCCAGTCTTTGGAATATTATATCTTTACCCCTGTCCTTGGTCCTATTGTTACACCAGGTAAAAGAATTCCCAACAGTGGGAATATCATGCAAATCAGATCTATGAATGAATTCATTGAAATGTTTCATACTTTTATGAGGGGTTGATTTCCTTCCTTTGTATTCATTAACTGAAGAAACCGTGTTGAAGTCCCCTATATATATGGCAGATTCTGAGAGAGCTGAGCCTAAATCATGCCATAAATTTTCCCTCATAATCCTATGTACACTAGCATAAATGAAAAAACAATTCCAACTGGATGAGGTAGCAACTTCAGTGATTTTAGCATGAATGAATTGATCTGATTCTCTAACACAAGATAAATGAAAAGATTGATTCCACAGAATCCATATTTTGGCATTTTGAGCAGCAAGAGCATTATTGAACCCTAGGACATGCTTAAGATGATCAATCTGCTGGTTATCATGCCAAGGTTCTAAGAGGCAAAGGATGTCAATCTTATGATTCCTCTTTAATGTTTTTAGTCTTTCCAGAGATGTGCCATAACCTCTCACATTCCATACCAAGATATTACCTATGATGGTGTATCTAATCATTTAAAACTCATTGGAACGGCTTTATGAGAGGATCTGAGTTTTCTAGATTTACTAGGCAAAGCTATAGTAGAATTATCCTGAGTCTCTTTACCTTTGACCGAAAGTGCTTTAGACTTCGGAGTATCAACAGTTGTGTGCTCTAAGTTAAGTTCATCAGTAGTAGGTTGAGGTTTGTCACCTGGATTGGCAGTAGCTGTTACCTTCTCAACTGGAGATTGCTCAAGAGATGATGATTGTTTTGGTGCAGAGACTAGGTTCTGATCTGGTCTGACTTCAGGTATGTTTTCTGAGTTAAGTTGACCTTCAGAGCTTCTTTCTGATGAATATGTGGTGCCCAAGTGATTTACCTGGTCGTGAGTTTCTTGAGTCTCATGGAAGATCTCCACTGCCTCTTCTTCCTGTTCTTCTTCAAAGGATACATCTAGAGCTTGAAAAGCATTAGAAATAGACACTGAGTGAGTATGCTCTAAAGTTTCTAATCTGAGGTTTTCAGATTGCTTAGTCTTCTTCCTCCATATTATGTTGTTAATAGGCTTTGAAATATCGTCCAAAGAGTAGAAGTCTGATCTTTTCTTATGAGTATTGTTGAATGTGTTAGCAAAAATGTTCTGTGGATGGCCTGAGTGATAATTCTGTTTTTGAAATTCATTTTGTTTCTGTGAAACAGTAAGGGCTGAGGTTCCAGTTATCTTATCCTTAGCTAATTCCTCATGGTGAGACTGTTTCTCAAATATTCCTTCAGTGTGGGCTTGTTTCTCAACATCAGAACTATCCTGAGCCAGATCAGCTGTGTTACTTTCTGCCCTTCCTTGTTTTTTCTTAGTTTCAGTAACCTTTTTTTTGAGCTCAGGGTGTAAGAAAGTACACTTATCTTGGTTATGTCCAACTACTTTACAGTGAGCACAATAATATGGAAGTTCATCATATTCTATTGGATATTCAGAGACCTTATTACCTATACCTACAACAATAGAAGCAGGGGGTTGGGACTGAAGGTCTATTTCAACGCAGACTTTTATTGCCGAGGGTCTAGTTAAAGCTGCCGTAGCAGCGTCCATTTTTAAAAACCTTCCAATCTGACTACTTAGACCAATAATGGCAGAGTTGTTATAGAAATGGAGAGGGAGTCTGTGAATCGTTACCCACGCCGGGACGATTGAGGACTCTGCCGTTGGTGAGAAATCGGGCGTCCATTTTTGCACCTTCATCACCGCGCCCTGGATCATCCACTGCCCCTTCATCCAACAGCGCTGATAGTCTTCAGGGTCCTGAAATCTGATCAAAACATGGCGATAGTCAATAGAACCTAGCTGAAATTTAGATTTAAATCCTATTGATTTGAAAGCATTTTGTAAGAAATCCATCGAGGGCTTTCCCCGATTGAATTTGCCGACCAGAGCGTTCTGGTAATGGGACGCCAGGCGTTCTCCTTCCTCAAGGGGAAGGATAAACGCAATCTTCCCTTTGTATTCTGTGACCGGGTGGAGATTAGGAGTATCCGGGAGGGATGTGAACAGAGGAGATGGCTTAGTGGTGAGAGCTTGGATGAAACTCTTATTGATCGCGGGACCCGACTCCACCATGGGAGCGGGCGGCGCAACGCCATCGGTGGCCGATATGAATTGGCCGAGAATAGTAGCAGATGGTGAAGGGAAAGGAAGAGGGGGAACGGAGGTGTGTGAATCGCACTGTAATCGCCAGAAATCACCCCTAGTGAACAGTAATAAATCCGTTGGGAAGATCCTTGGTTCATTTGGAAAGGCACTTCTCTAGAGAAAGGATTTCACTGAAAAAGTTCGGAGTCATTGTGCAAGTCTAAACATGAAGGGGGTATGGGATTAAAGCAGACAAAGTTCGAGTGCTTTCTTTAAATAGGGGCAATAAATTCGACCCTGATGTAATTAAAGTGAAAACTAAATCCAAAAATAAATGGGGGAGTTAATGCATTCGCATTTCTTGAATGCAACCAATAATTTCTTTTCATTTTATTCTTTTATGAACGTTCTATGTAATGGAATAAAAGAAAGGACTTTTATAACTAGTCTCCATGGGCACTTGTTAAGATTAATGGATTAAAGTTGAGTGGTAGTGGAAATCTTTATGGAACAATAACAACTAATACCACCTAAATAAAAAACAAAATAGTCAATCAATTTTTTTTATGTTAGGAAGCTGTGTATGACGGGGTGATGGGCTAATAAATTTTTAACATGTGTTAAGTGGGTTAATAAAAAAAATAAAAAACATATAAAATTAACTTTTGACCCCACCACCTTACCACATGTTAAAAATTCATTGGTCCATCACCCCCATCATACACATTTCTCTAACATTTCTGCTGGTCATTAAACTCAATTCCTTCATTATTTTTTATTTTAAGTGTTTTCAATTTCTCTCCAATTCATGTTATACTCACAATCAATATCTTCAATGCAAACATGAATAAAGTTTTTAATTCATATATTATTTTTCTGGTTTAACATTATAATTTTTATTTTGAATAAATATAAAGTATAATTCAATAACAATGTATAAAATAGTTATATTTATATAAAATAATATAATTGTTATTTTTAATATAAAAGCAATCAATTAATGATGTTTATAATAAAATAATATATATTTACACTAAAATATTATACTCTTATTTTGTATAAATTATGAAATAATATTATTTTGGAACAATGTAAACTTTCCATTCATCATAAAAAATTAGACTGCTCCTTTACAACTCATGCGATCATCCTATCTTTTCCTAACATGCACTTAGCACAAATTTTCCTCATTTTAGGTAGCTTCCCAGCTCCTATATACAATAATACCGACAATTTTTGTCAGTATATTCTCCTCATGACGGTCTCCATTAAAGCACACTCCATTTTGCCATTGCCAGACTTCATAGACAGCTTCAGTGATCGCCGTTTTCAGCTCTTTACAACTTTTCCTCTGCCTTTACATTGTCTCAGAATCCAATCATACTCACATCTCCACATCTCTGGCTGTCGATAAACCTGCATCCAATTTAGTACTCCCTGCCATATTTGCATAGTTTTCCTGCATCCGAAGAACAAATGATCCTGTGTTTCCTCCTCGCCACATAGAACACAAAAACTATCAACCTGAATCCCAAGTTTCAGTAGCCTATCTTTCGTCTAGTAAACAGCCATGACAAAGCATCCAGAAGGTAAACTTCGCTATTGGTCGAGCAAAATTACCATAGAACAATGTCCTCCAGTTAACTCCCAAGCTCTCCGTTTTCAGTTCATTGTAGAGTTGCCTGATGCTGAACTTACTGCCATGAATCTGTTTGTGCCATGCCCCCCATCGTCTTCACTTTGTCTCTACATTTACTGACCCCTTTTAGCACCCAAGAATAGTCCAATGGGAATTTCACCTCATTACATCTCTACCCCTTATATACATCTCATGTACCCATTTAATCCATAATCTATCCGTTTTCCAGCATAGATTCCATAAGTTTTTACACGTACTGGAAAAGCTCCAATCGATTAAGCTGATAGCATTCAGTCCACTCGTTTTCTTGGGCTCACAACCTTTGGAATTGGCAAAGCTTGCATCCAAAAATTTGTTACAACAAATAGTATGCTTTTGATAAGTTGAATCTTACCCGCGTAAATCAATAATTTTGCACTCCAATGCTTCACCCTTGCTACCACCTTATCAATGGGAGGCTGACACATTTTAATATTGAGTTTTCTGCTTGCCAATGGAATGCCCAGATATCTCAACGGTAAGCTCCCCTTTGCAAAGCTTTTAATACTCAGGATACTAGCTTTCTGCTCCTCAGTCATTCTCCCACAATAAAACTTGCACTTAGCTATACTCACTCTCATACCTGTAGAGTTTTCAAACTTATGGTATGCATGCATCAACAACCTAACTGAGGTATGATCCCCACTGGATAGCATGAGGACATCATCAACAAAGTTGAGGTTCAAGATTTTCAGCCATTCACACCGTGGATGGAACCTGAATTATGGTTTATCTCTTTCCACATGTAACCACTTAGACATGCATTCCATATCCAAAACAAAGAGACGTGGTGAGATAGGGTCGCCCTGTCTCAAACCCCTCTTTGCCTGCAAAAAATCTATAGGACAACCTAACCACATACTTAAAAGACACATATCTCACACATAACATTACCCACTCAACAAACTGCTCAGGCACCCCCAAATGTTTAAGAATTTCCTCCAAATAGTCTCGAGACACAGTGTCATAAGATTTTTGGATGTTCATTTGGATCACACAACTAGGTCTTCCTGATTCCCTGCTGTATCCCCTCACCAGCACATAAGCCATAAGTATATGGTTGTGGATGCTTCTGTTTGGTACAAAGGCTGCCTGGTTCAATCTGACCACTTCTGCTACCACCTTGCTCAATCTGGAATTTATAATCTTGGATATGATCTTGTACACAGTTGTGCAACAAGAGATTGACCTGATATCCTCAACTGTCACTGCTGCCTTATGCTTGGGGATAAATGTCACAATGGTACCATTTACTGCTTTATACAACTTTCTCCTTTCAAAAAACTTCTCCATTGCTCCCGAAACATCCTCCTGAATCAACTCCCAATTCTGCTTGAAAAATTTATCATTAAAACCATCATGACCAGGGCCCTTTAAACTACCAATACCCTTTAAAGCTGCTTCCACCTCCCTTCTACTAACTGGCTGTACCTGTAGTCTTCTTCTATCAATATTGAAACACTTGCCATTCCTGAGGATCTCTGCATCAACCTGCTATGTTCTCACCGCTTCCTGTCCAACCAACTGCCCATAGAAACTGAGCACCTCTCTTTCCAGGTCATTTTGATCTGTTATAACTGTACAATATTCTTTCTCCAGATTTTGAATGTCTGCCATTTTATTCTTAGATTTGGTTGAAGCATGGAAATAGGCATTATTTCCATCTCCAAGCCTTAACCAATCTATCTTTGATTTCCGTTTGGCAATTTTTTTCATCAATTAGGCTCCATCTCTGAAATAATTCAATCCTTTCAATAACTCTCCTGATCATTTCTGGGCTCATCAGTTGTGTTCTCAAGTCCAGTTGTGCCACCTACAAATCCTGCTTGCCTTCTCCAGCTGTATTCTGACTCCACTCAACTTCTTTGTGTGTGGTTTTAGAGCTTTCTGCAGCCTAATCAACTTTCTCCATAAAATATACATCTTAGTTCCCCCCACAGGCTCTTTCTAGCTTCTTTCAATAGCTTCCACAACCTCTCTTCTATCCATCAAACAGTTTAAAAACTTGAACTGTCCTTTCCTCATGACTGTTTCCTCATGTACTGTTAATCTCAATAGAGTATGATCTGAAATACTGGGGACCATGTTTTCCACTACTGTTTCAAGAAATTTCACGTACCACTCTGTGTTGACCACAACCCTGTCTATCTTGGAGTATATTACTCCTCCAACTTACCCGTTAGACCAAGTATAATACTCCCCTATAGAATCACATTCACTCAGCCCTGTGTTTATTAGCTTTTGTTCTAAGTCCCAGAACTCCTAAGGCTGGACCTCATTTCCCCCTATTCTATCCTTCTGTCTCAATACATTGTTGAAATCTCTCACAAAAACCCAATGCCCCTGAATCACCTTATGAGATTGTTTAACCTCTTTCCACAATTGTTTCCTGGACTTCATCTGGTTCCTAGCATATATGGAAGTTTGCCAGAATAGTAGTTCTCCATCCTTCATAACCTCACAAAGAACCATTTGATCAGTTTTCTTCTTAATATGTACAGTAGCCTTATGTTTCTCCCACATCACCCACAGTCTTCCATTAGGATGCTCCTCATAGTTATCCACATATTGCCATTTCTTCCCAAAGCTTTTCCTGACCTCCACAACTTGTTCTTTTTTTACCCTTATTTCTATGATAATAGCAAACATACAGTTATGTTCTAAGAAGCGGGTTTTAACCTTTTCTGCTTTGCTATGTTATTCAAGCCCTGTACATTCCAAGCATATATCATGGGACATTATAGTCTCCCGAAGGATCCTGCCAAATCCCCAAGGTTCTACTCCCATCACTATACTCCCCACTGCATACTCCAGATAGTGTTAGCTTAGTCCTACAGATATCCCCAGGTTTCATCTTGCCTCTATTCCTGGATTGCATCGCTGTCCACCCCGCCTTACCATCATTGCCATACAATTTACCACCCATAGGATTTCCATCAGTTTTATGTTTTCCCTCCTCTGAAAATTTTTCAGCCTTTACATCAGGCTCAGATCCTTTCTGTACATTTCCAACTGCATTAGTTTTCTGCCTTACCAACTATTTTTGTACAGGTTTAGCTTTGCCCTTTTGTTGAGAGCACACATGCCCTCCCATCTGATATGTTTTACAAAACAAAGGACGTCCAAAATATTGTCCTCCATACATTTTTAGACACAGACTGTGGAATATTCTGAGAAATATCCATCTCCACAAGGATTCGAGCATATGAAACTCTCAATTTCACAGCTATACACTCATCAGTACACAAAGGTTTTCCAACTACACTACCAATCTTACCAAGACTATGGAGTTCCCATAAATACAAAGGTAAGTGTGGCCGTTTCACCCAGATTGGAGGTATTCTAGCCATATTATCTTTTAGGGAGAATCTATGTTTCCAGATTTGCAAACACATCATCATAGTATATATGGTATATGGTCCCCTTCTTAATACAGTGTCCCTATCCTCCTTCGATTTAAAATGCATTATGAAGTACCCCTCCATATTATAGAATAAATCTGGCATAACAATAAACAACAAGGATTTCTCCATAAATTTCTTCACAGCATTCATACTCAAATCACCCCCAAAAACATACATGATCAAAGAATTCTCCCAAAAAGTTAATTCATCCTTAACATCATCCAATTCAATTTCAATTTCCACTTTCCCATCTACTAGTTTTGGCGTTACATAATCAATTTTCATTCCCCTCAATTGAGATCGATTACCACTGATAACCTCTACCCATGGTTTATTCATAGCTCCTACCAATTCATCCCTAACTTCATTATCAGGAGGTTTAGGCATAATAGTTACCTCAATCTCAGTCGCGAGTTCCTTCTCTAGTTCTTCATCATCATCCAACTCCAGCCTCAATCTGCTGTCTGCTACCAAATTCCATGTTTCCTTTGCTGCCTAAATTGCCCCACTCTACCAATGGAAGCACCGCATTCTTTCGTGGCCGGCTGCACCCCAGTTTCATGGCTGGAAAACACACCGGATCAATCACACATTCACTGTGTGTTTTTCGCCCTCAGTAGATTGTAATTAAATGATATTATTTATTATTAAATTTTAGTTTATAATAAATTTACAGTTTTAGTAATATTCGATGCATATATAACTCAAAAAAATTATAATACTATTTTTTCATAAATGTTATTAATATTTTTTTGTCTATAATAGATTTAAATTAAAGTAAAGCAATACTGTTTAATTACTTTATTCTCTGAATGTAGCCTTAAATTTTTATTTTTTTTTTGCAACGTTAAAAAAATGATGGAGTTAGAGAGTGTGTCATCTCCTTTATTTTATTTTTAAAAACATTCCACAATACTAATTAGTTATTTTTTTCAAAAAATAATAATTCTAATAATTTCATAATATTTTAAATAACGCTTTCTCCGAATGTGACTCTAATTTTTTTTTGTTTATTTCCTTCTACCAAAAACAGAATAATAATTCCCTTTGCAAAATTGAAACAAAATAAAAAAATGCTGAGAACGCATTTGCTAAATGCATTCTCTATTTTCATTTAAGAAAAAGAGAGAAAGTCTTAGGAAAGACGATCTTTCCATAAGTTTATGGACAATCCACATGGGGCTTTTACCTTAAATGTTGTAATTTTTTAAATAAAATTTAAATATTGTATTTTATAAGTTAAAACAAGTAATAATATGTATTTGAATGTGAAAATATAAAGATATATGATAAAAAAAAATAATGAGAGGACGCATTCACGAAATTCGTCTTCCGTATTTGCATCCATGACGCATTACTGTAGCGCTAGATTAAGAATTTTCTCCTTGAGGAACATATTTGTTTTTTTTTTCTGTTGGTTTTAATGAACTTGAAGTTCCTATTCTGTCATTGCACTTCGTGATATTCCATCCCCCTAATTTGAAGCTTGACCTCAAGCTTAGAATTGAGGGAGCCAATTTCGAATTTACAGAGATCAAATTCAAGAAATTGGCATGCACCAAACGTGTATTCATGTTCGCTGCGAGAAAAGATATTCCATCCTCCTTAATTTGAAGCTTGACCTCAAGCTTAGAATTGAGGGAGCCAATTTCGAGTTTACAGAGATCAAGTTCAAGAAATTAGCATGCACCAAATGTGTATTCATGCTTGCTGCGAGAAAGTTCTATAAATGGTACTACACTAACCCGGTCAGGATGCAATTGTTGAGGATGTCTTCACTGAATGCGTCCTCGTAAATATTAAATTTTTTTTCCTGAAAAATAGACGACGCATTTGCTGAATGCGTCCTCATAATTTCCCCTTTTTGTAAATAAAAGGAACACATTTTTTAATTATTCGTTTTGGTTTTATTGAGTTTGCACTGAGTCTGATCTGATTATTATGTGCTGTAATTGAGTTAAAATTTTATATTGCGAAGATACATTACCGAAGTTTTTGCGAGTATGTAAATTAGTAAGATAATCAATAATGGTGTATGATTTGGTTGCCCCCTGCCAATTGAAGAGTGTATGATTATGGGTTGAAGAGTTGAATTTATGTTGTTGAATAATAACGTCTTTTTGAATATGTAATTATATGTTCTATATTTGTATAATGCAGTTCTACGATGTTTTTGACGGTGTGCTTGTACAAAGGGGGTCATATTAAGTTTTATTTGAATGTTGGTGTGTATTATCATCATCCTATACCTGAGAAAAATGTAACTCTCGAACAGAGGTTATGGCACTCGGAGTTAGTTGAATTAATTTTCAGACGGCTTTGCATTGTTAGTGAGGGGTTTCTATTGAAAATCTATTCTCGTTGTCCTGAGCTGGTTAGTTCGTCTATATATTATCGATATCATAACGTGGATGATGACGAGTCCACCGTGGCCTTCTTCAACATTGTTGATCGATTGTCCTAGTCCTCAGCTAATCTTTACATTCATATGGAAAATATGTCAAACACCTTTGAACGTGTGGGTGATGTTGGCCCAGCCATGTTCATATCGTTGTTGAGAAATGTTCAGAACTATACAACACCATCTTGCCCTACCTTCCCAACCCTTGAATATTGCCAAGAGAACCTCCTTTCATTGGTGAGTCGAGTCAACCCAGTGCGTATGTCTATCTTAACTGCACTTAGCCGTCCACAAGTGCTGGTACATATGGTGTGCATCCTGAAGAGTTGAATGTCTTCGATGATGATTACGTAGGTGAAATTGGAGAGCATATTGTTGGTGATTGTGATGGTGAGCATGTTATTAGCAATGATGAAGGTGAGGAGAGGGAATTTGAAGAAGAAAGAGAAGATGGTCAATCCTTATCAACTTATTCGAATCCAGGGGACGATGATGAACAAGTGGTGTACATGAACAATGTAGTCAGGACTTTCCACCTTATGGAGAATCCTAATACGGCGGCCTACTTTAGGGACTATGGGGGCCCTGATGAGGATGGGTATGGCCCAACTGATTGTGGTGAAAGACTTCCTAGTTATGTTCAAGCAAACGGTGAAGTTGACTTGGGTATGCAATTTCAGAGTAAGCTAGAGTTGGTCGAAGCTATTTTCAGGTGGAGTTCGATGATGAACAGGGAACACCGGATCATAGAGAGTAAGTCGCGTACATGGTATGCGAAATGTAAAGACGTTGTTGAAGGACATGACAATTTTTATTAGATTGTCAGAGCTAGCAAGAAGGTTACCCATGGGATGCAGGAGATCACCAAATAGGCAAGTAGTCATAGTTGCATTGGTGCTGGTCGATCAGATGGTAACACTAACCTGATTATTGATATCGCTCATTACATTTGCCATCAGATTGACGTGAACCCTTCCTTCACGGTGAAGGATGTGTAAGCGCATGTGATGAAGGAGTTAAATGTGACCATTTCCTACAAGAAGACGTAGTATGATTGCTAGAAGGCTATTGATTTGGTATTTGAAACTTAGGATGAATCCTTTGAAATGTTGCCAACATTTGTGGATGAGCTAGTCAGGGCTAATCCTAGCACAATTGTTGATTGGGAAAACGTACCTAACAGAATACACAGTCATGGGTGTAGGAAATTTAAGTTTGTGTTCTGGGCATTTGGTCAGGCTATCGGAGCTTTTCGCCACTGCAGACCGGTGATTAGTGTGGATGGATCTCATTTGAGAGGCACATAGAAGGCCACAATGCTAGTTGCAGTGACACATGACACAAATGATTACATACTGCCCATCGCTTATGAAATAGTTGATGTTGAGACTATTGAGAGCTGGAACTGGTTCATGTTCAAGTTGCGACTTCATGTGGTAGGTGGTGATATAAGGCCCATTTTTATTATATCGGATAGTCATGACAAAATTTTGAATGCAATGAGACATATGGATGAATGGATGGAGCCAGCAGGATACCACCAGTTTTGCTTGAGGCATTTCAGTTCAACTTCCTTACCGTGGATGGGAAGTTAAAAAATTCACATTTGAAGACTCTGGTTTGGCAGCTTGGTAGTGCTAGACGAGATATTAGGTGGAGAGGGTACAAGGAGGAGTTGGAGAGTCTTGAATCAGCTGCTTGGGATTGGTTGAAACGTCGTGATAACAGTAAGTGGTGCCTTACTTTTGATTCTGGATACCGTCGATCGGGAATTCTTACAATTAATTTGTCAGAGAGTTACAGCATTCATGTTTATTTTGTTTTCATTATCGTCCTCTAGTTTAAATAAACATAGAATGCGTCTACTATTTTGCTTTTGTTTATTTAAATTAATCAGTATTGGACAAAGTAGAAAATTTAATTTTTTTTGCATACAACTCAAATTTATTTAAATTAAAAAAATTCTAAAATTTAAAAGGCAAAGTCTTGGGAAAAACGGTCTTTCCATAAGTTTATGGAAAGATGAGATTTAATTAGAATAATAAAAGTCAAAAGGTCTTAGTTGCAACATTAAAAAATTATTATACAACGTGTAGTAGTTATAAATTTTCTAACCGGTTCATACAACCCGAAATTTTAGCTTCATTTCTTCTAATATGCACTTTAAAACTTGGTCTTTCCATGACTTATGGAAAAACTGTCATTCAAGAGACAGACTCAATTTAAAATTTAAAATTTAATATTTTTTTTCCTTTCGTCTTATTTTTAGAATTCAATAATTTTATATATTTCAGAATATTTAAAAAACAAAACATAGACGTTCAAAATTAGAGGAAATAGGACGTTCAAACTTTATTCTCATAACTTTAAAATAGGACGTTCAATTTTTTCCATTTACTTTATTCTAGTAAATAGGATTTTCAAAATTTATTCTCATAAATTTAAAATAGGACGTTCAAATTTTTCCATTTAATTTTGAGTCTATTTCTTGAAAGACAGTTTTTCCATAATCCCTGGAAAGATCAAGGTTAAAAGAGCAAATTAGAAGAAATGACATGAATTTTTTGGGTTGTATGTATCGGGTTTTAAACTTTATAACTACTATACGTTGTATTATAAAATTTTAATATTGCAACTAATACCTTTTACTTTTTATTATTTTAATTAAACCCCATCTTTTCATAAGGTTATGAAAAGATGATTTTTCCCAAGATTTTGCCTTTAATTTATTCTAGTAAATAGGACGTTCAAAATAAATAAATAAAAAAAATTAGAGAACGCATTCAACAAATGCATCCTCTTTATTCCTTTTATAAATAAAAATAAAAATCTCTTCTTGCATTTTTTTTCTCTTCGTTCTGAATATCAAGTTGAATATTAAAAATAAAAGAGAAATTAAAGAACACATCCTGTTAATGCGTCCCCCTCATCAGGGTTTAAAAATTGCCCTGTCAAAAGTTTCCACCACCATCAAGGAAGGAACTGTGCTCGCTTGCAGTTTCATGCACCAGAGCAGGAAATTGGAAATTGCCAGGGCCGGTTGTGGGCAAGCCCAAACAGCCCTACAGAACCGGGCCCCAAAATTTTTGGGGCCCCAAAATAATATGCATGTGTATTATATATATTAGGAAAAAAATAAATTCAGAATGTAGAATCAGTTTTCCTTCCTGCGCAAAAGCCAAAAAGGCAGAAACCTCTCGCCTGATTCCCAATTTATCGCCTTCAACTCTTCCACTCCCCAAAATTTTCTCCTTTCAATTTCTTTTATTTTCTTTCAGTTTCCAAAACCCATTAAAATTCTTATCTCCCCCTAAAATTACTCTAGGATTCAGTTTTCCAATGAAGAACGTTGTCAACCGTTCGACTAACCTCGTCGGAATAGGAGCCACAGAAACTTGGGGTTTTGTTCAACGGTCAAATTTTCCCCTATTTATAGCAAGGTTCAGTTTCTTGAAGTATCAATTGATTAATTCAATCGCTCAGTTACAATTTACTTTGCTGATTTGTTCTTCTCTTTCAATTGTGTTATTGCTCAATCATCAAACGCGGTCGTGCTAGTTGACAAAATTTGGCTGCTCTTGTGCGGTTGATCTTGTGCTCGAGGAGGCGGTGACGGGAACTCAAGAAGCTCTGTTGTTTAGCCCTTTTTCTACTATTTTTTGCTTATTCAAGTAACCAGGTTATATCTATCTTCTTGATTACTTTAATTTCTAGTTGGTAACTTGGTAATTGGTATAATCACTATTTGTTGTTTGGATAATTGGATAATTTGATCTTTGGTGGCATATTTTAATTGTTATTTACAATTGAATTTTAGCTTAATTTCATATTGAATTATGTTTAGAAAGCATGAATCTGGCTCTGATAAGCGTAAAAAGAGACAAAGAATTGAACAATTAATTCAATCTCAAAAAGGAGCTCTTGATAAATTTCTTTCAAAGAAACCAGATTTATCATTAGAGAATGAAAATAACAATGTTGATGATAACAATGGTGATGAAAATATTGTTAATGTTGATCTTATTGATGTGCCATTAGATGGGAATACTGTGCCTGTACATGTGCCTTTAGATGATAACCTTGGTAATGATATTTTAAATGAAAATAGTGTTACTGTTGATGTTAATGATGTGTCTTTAGACAATAGTGATGATGAGCAGGGCCATGATGATAGGAAGAGTAATGAAGATGATGATAATATGAGAGAATTAAATAAATCTGAACCGTCTTACACTGTTGATATTTTTGATCCTCGGAATTGGGATGCTCTTGATTCTAAAATGATTGATATTTTAGCCGTTAAAGGTCCTAAACGTGATTTATCTTTTGTTAAAGGTCCGAAAGATAGGCATTCTAAACGTTTTTCGGCAACTTTATATAGTAGAATTTTACCAAATGGAGAAAAGTGTGATAGAGATTGGCTTGTTTATTCTAAAGAGCTTGATAAAGCTTTTTGTTTTTGCTGTAAATTGTTTAAAAAGAGTTTTTTAAAAGGTCAATTAGCCAATGAGGGTTTTGGAGATTGGTCACATTTTAGTCGACGACTAAAAGAACATGAAATTAGTATGGAACATTTTAACAACATGGAAATTTGGTATAATTGGCGTTTAAGGTTGCAAAAGAATGAGACCATTGATAAAGTTGCACAAAAAGAATTTGAAAAAGAAAAAGATCATTGGAAGAAAGTTTTACTTAGAATTTTATCCATTGTGAAATTTCTTGGAAAACATAGTTTAGCATTCCGTGGTACACATGAGCGATTATATGAAAGTGGTAATGGAAATTTCTTAGGTTTAATTGAAATGTGTGCCGAGTTTGATCCTGTTATCCAAGAGCATATTCGACGTATTACTAATGATGCTATTCATGTTCATTATCTTGGTCACAACATTCAAAATGAGTTAATATTGATGCTTGGAAATGCAATCAAATCTGAAATTCTCATGAAAATAAAACGAGCTAAGTATTTTTCAGTTATACTTGATTGTACTCCTGATGTTAGCCATCAAGAGCAAATGACTTTGATAGTGAGGTATGTTGATTTTTCTTCAAAACCTGTGATTGTTGAGGAGTCTTTTTTAGGATTTTTAAATGTGAATGATACAACTGGTCAAGGGCTTTTTGATGTTTTACAAAAAGAGTTGAATGATCTTGATCTTGACATTGATAATGTTCGAGGACAAGGTTATGATAATGGAGCAAATATGAAAGGAAAACATCAAGGAGTACAAAAGAGACTTTTAGATCTAAATCCTAGAGCTTTTTATACTCCTTGTGGTTGTCATAGTCTTAATTTGTTGTTATGTGACATGGCTAATACGTGTGGTAAAGCTAGGGATTTTTTTGGAGTCATCCAGAGAATTTATACTATATTTTCACACTCTACTAAAAGGTGGAAAATTTTGATGGATAATGTTAAAGGATTGACTCTTAAATCATTATCATCTACTCGTTGGGAAAGTCGTGTTGAAAGTGTTAAAGCCATACGATTTCAAATGGTTGATGTACGTGAGGCTTTACTTCAAGTAGGAGAAACTGATCTTGATTCTAAAATAAGAAGTGAAGCTAATTCCTTAGCAAACAATGAACTTGGTGATTTTGAATTTTTGGTGGCTATAGTTATTTGGTTTGAAGTACTTTTTGCTGTTAACTCGGTTAGTAAGAATTTGCAATCGAATGATGTGCTAATTGATGAAGCTATCAAAAAAATAAAGGATTTAACTACTTTTTTTGAGAAATTTAGAGCTACTGGTTTTCAAAATGCTTTAGAAACAGCAAAAGAAATTGCTTTAGAGATGAACATTGACCCCATTTTTCCTCAAAGACGTGAAATTCGAAGAAAGCGTTTTTTTGATGAGGATTCAAATAGGGCAGCAGTTCAACAATCTGGAGAGGAATCTTTTAGAGTTAATTATTTTTTATACATTGTTGATCAAGCTGTTAGTTCCCTTAAGAGTCGATTTGAGCAATTCAAAGAATATGAAAAAATATTTGGCTTTTTATTTACTTCTTATAAGTTAAAATCACTTGATGATGCAAGCTTGAAACATTCTTGTACTCAATTTGAAGTTGCACTTCAGAATAAGGGACAATCTGATATTGATGGAAATGAATTTTTTATTGAGTTAAAACTACTTAGAGAATCTTTGCCTCCCGGAAACTTGGGACCATTAGATATTTTAAAGTTTTTAAAGAGTCATGATTATTTGCCTAACACTGTTGTTGCATATAGAATTTTGTTGACTATTCCTGTGACAGTTGCATCTGCTGAGAGAAGTTTTTCCAAACTGAAATTGTTGAAGTCGTATTTGCGATCCACAATGGCACAAGAAAGACTTAACGGTTTGGCATTGATGGCAATTGAGAATGATGTTTTGGAAACAATTGATTATGAAGATATAATTGATGATTTTGCATCTAAGAATGTTAGGAGGATTATTCGATTTAAGTAAGATTATGTAGAAAAATATTTTAGATAACAGGTAGAAAAAATAAAACACTTTTTAACTCCGCCTGTGTTATGTACACTGCCGGTCCCCAGCCCGGAAAAGGAGGAGGGAAAAGTATAGTTTTTGATGTAATGAAGGGCCTCATTTTTCATTTAGAACAGGGCCTCCAAATTGTCAGAGACGGCCCTGGAAATTGCATGCAAAAAAAATTTATGATGCCTTGCTTCATAATAGTAGTGAACTGAAGTTTGAAATTGCATGCACTAGACCAAGAAATTACGTGCAGTACTAGGAGATGCACCTTTAAACTTCTGACTCCCTTTCTTGTGTTTGCCGCAATCAGTGGCGGAACCAGGAGTATATATTAGAGGGGACAAAAATGAGATTAAATTTTTTTTGAGCGCTAAATAAAATAATTTTTAACAAACAACGCTTACATAATAATATGAATACATAATAATTAGATTTTTACAACAAAGAACTATCACTGCATAAAAAACTACGTTCCAATACTTGGGTTGCTAGAACTAGAAACACTGACCGCAGGAGACAACTGTGTCCTGCGATGTTGCATACGCTGATAACGTTGCAAAATTGGTTCATTATCAATCCCAACAAAAATCGCCTTCTCAATATGCACTGTCATAACATCATTCATCCATTCTTCTCCCATTCTATTTTGCGTAAATCAGTCTTGATTCTCTTCATGGCTGAAAAAACTAGTTCAACAGAAGCAGTTGCAACTGGTAGAACTAAGGTTAACTCAATAAGACGATATACCAGTGGAAAACATGTATGCCTAGTTGTTTGAACCATCTTTTGAGCAAGACTTCCGAGGTCCTCAATAGCCAAAAACTCATGATCAAGTTGCACATTATGAATGAAAGTACTAAGTTGTTGATGAAGGTGGGAACGATCTTCTACAGAGATGTCACTTGGATATAGTTCAGCAAGACGAACTAACTTACCAATATCAAACTTGGAAAATGAATCTCTTGGATCAAGGCAAGCCATACAAGTGAGTAACTCCGTATTTACTTCAGGAAATCGATTGTTCATTTCATGAATCATCCTATCAACAACCTAGTATTCAGGAAATAAAAGGTTAGCATGTAGCAGTGAAAAAAATTTACAAATCAAATCAAATAAGGTATGTAAATTATAAAAGTAATACCTGAAGAAAAGTATCAACACGAAAGAAATCACCATGAGTCTGCATTTGCGTAAGTCGTTTCCTACGACCACGAATTGTTCGTTCATCTTCCATATTAACTACCGAGATGTCATGATTAACACAAAATGTGTAGACTTCATTTAACAACTCATCCCAACCATTCTCTCTGTATTGTTGCAACTCAAACTTCATTGTATTCATCAAACTCACAGCCAACACAATGTTTTGATTCTTTTGTTGCAAAGCATGGGACAAAGCATCTACAACTCCCAACAAATGCTTCATCATAAGCATCAAAAAAACAAATTCACAACTCTCCATTTGCTCAAGCAAACCGCTCGCTGAAGATTTACTCAGATTTGCATCACCATCATCGTGGACATTTTCAATCAATTGCAAAATAGATTCCCACATAGTAATGAAACGAATAATAGTAGTGTAATGTGACCCCCAACGAGTATCCCCCGGCTTTCTCAAACTAGTCTCTTGATTTTGGCCTCTTCCACTCACAATATCTCCATTCTCCAATCCCTCTACAATTCTAGCATGTTCTAAATCAAGAAGCATGTCTTTTCTTCTACATGAAGCTCCAGCTAAATTCACAATCATACCAAGATAAACGAAAAACTGACACACAGTTCGATTATCATTAGCAACAGCAAGAACAACCAATTGAAGCTGGTGAGAAAAACAATGGACATACCTTGCAGATGAGTTTTCTTTCAATATCAAAGCTTTCAGCCCATTATACTCTCCTCGCATATTTGAGGCACCATCATATCCCTGACCTCTCAACTTTGACATTGATAATTTATGCTTTGCAAACAATTCATCAATAGCACTCTTCAAATTAATAGAAGAAGTATTACGCACATGCACAACACTAAGAAAACGTTCAATAACGCATCCTTGTTTGTTGACATATCTTAAAACAACCCCCATTCGCTCTTTTATTGATGCATCTCTAGCCTCATCAACCAATAGAGAAAAATAACTATCTCCAATATCATTAACAATAACATTTGTTACCTCACTTGCACAAGCACTTGATAGTTCCTTCTGTACTTTGGGAGATGTGAGCTTGCAATTTCCAGGGCCATTGCCGCTGACCGAAACACTTTATACATAGATGGTCTTAGCAACAACATCATTTCGCTTGCAATACCAGTCAATCATTTCGAGATAATTGCCCTTATTCAGAGAATCATGCCCTTCATCATGGCCACGAAAAGCCATACCTTGATTTAGTAAGAACCGTGTCACATCCAAAGCGGCTGTCAAACGCGTGCGATATGCAATCTCCGATTCCCGCCCATGTGCTTGATAAGAATGAAGGATACTCTGTCTTTGACGCTTAAATGCATATAATTGTTCAGCTGCATCATTATAAGAACTACCCGTTACGCCAACATGTTTCTTATATATATCAAGTGCTTTCTTCCAATTGTTAACCCCAGTCACAGTAAATGCATCCTCTCCATCGCGACATCCCTTATGTGAATTCCTAAAGAGATAGCAACATAAGCAAAATGTTGCATCCTTTGACGCGCTATACTCCAACCAATCAAATTTTTCATACCACGAAGGTTGAAAACATCTATAGTCATTTCCCTGCTTTGTCTTTGGAAAAGAATGACCCTTAGGTTGGCAATGACCTCTTAACACATATTCTCTCATCACTTGATCTCTAATAGAAACATCAAAATCCTTAATAGGTTTACGTTTCCCGGGATCATTTATAACATCATCCGAATTGAACTCAACACGAGAATGTTTTTTACTACTACCCTCTTCATTAATCATTTCTTCATTTGATTCACTTGGTCTCTTAAAAATAGATGATCCACAACTTCGAATTAAGAATTTATCCATATCCTATTTGACATGAAATAAGAAAAAATATGTCAAATTAAATATGTATATGCTATTCAATATTCACAATTTCTCAAAAATATGTCTAATTAAATATGTATATGCTATTCAATATTCACAATTTCTCAAAAATATGTCTAATTAAATATGTCTAATTATATATGTCTAATTAAATATGTCTCAAAAATATGTCTAATTAAATATGTCTCAAAAATATATCTAATTAAATATGTCTAATTAAATATGTCAAAAATATGTCAAATTATTCAAATCTATATTTAGCACAATTTCACAATTTCAACACAATCACTAAATTATTCATATCTATATTCAATATTCACAATTTCATACAAATTCAAGTTATTCAACATAAATTACATAACAAACATATATTGGATCCTTCATTACTTCATACCTTGCCCTTGGTTGCTGATAATGGTTGTAGAAGGGACGGCGGCAGGCAGCGGCGGGCGACGGCGGAAGGAGGCGGTGGCTGGCCGGCGGAGGTGGACGTGGATCTGCTTGGAGTTGGACCGTTGGAGGCAGTATGTATATTGCTTTGCTGCCTCTAATGGCCTTTAGTCATTAGAATGAAAGGAATTTCGTTTATTAGGTTAGGCCAAAATGGCCTTTAGTCATTTAAATTTTGTTTGGGCCAATTGGCCCAATTGCCCAATTGGCCCTTATATTATTTTTTTCCTTTCACCTAAACAAAACGACGTTTCACTTAAGCCAAAATGACGTCGTTTTGTTTAGTTATACCAAAAAAAAAACAAACAAAAACAAAAAAAAATCACCTTCTTCCTCACGGCCGTTGCGCCTCACGGTGACGGAGTCACGGCCTCCTTGCTCCTTCCGCCGATGACTCAAGGGGGGGGGGCTGCCAGATCTTAGGGGAGACGCTAGCACCCCTCGCCCCCCTAGTTCCGCCAATGGCCACAACTGAGCATTACCGGCGGTATCATTGGGTATGTTCTTCTAATGTACATTTATAGCTTCGTGGATGTATGACTTGATGATATAATATTTTGCAAATCTATGATATAGACATGCACAACAACAATTTTTAATTAATATTTACATTTTATATTTAAGAAAACGTTTTGGGAAAGATTATTTTTTCATATTCTTATGGAAAGATGAGATTTAATTAGAAAAATAAAAGATAAATGATTTTAGTTGTAATATTAAAAATTTATTGATCAATATGCGATAGTTATAAAGTTTATAACCCGATTCATACAATCCAAAAAAATTATTTTCATTTGTTCTAATTTGCACTTTAAATCTTGGTATTTTCATGACTTATGGAAATACCATTTTTCAAGAGACGAACTCTATTTAATTACCACTGCATAACAAATTATGGAAGTTCATCGTTTAAGGTTTGAGTCCGTCTCTTGAAATACGATCCCATAATCAATGGAAAGACCAAGGTTTTAAGTGAAAATTAGAAGTAATGAAGTTAATTATAAACTTTATAACTACTACACGTTGCATAATAAGTTTTTAATATTGCAACTAAAACCTTTTACCTTTTATTATTCTAATTAAACCTTGTCTTTCCATAAGTTTATGGAAAGATTATGGAAAGACGGTCTTTCCCAAGATTTTGCCTTAACATAGAGATGTCGAACAACTTTATCGTCGAGTGAAATTTTCTTTTTAAATTCTAAAATTAATAAATGATTTATATACAATTAAAATATTTATAAAATTAAAATTTAATTTATACTTATTTATGGTATAAAATGCTAATGCGTATATTACATATTAAAATTTTAATGTGTTAATTGTTTGATTATATTTTATATGAAAATAATAAATTTATCAGGTAAAAAAATTAATTAATAAGTTGAGGATACAAGTGGAAACAATAATGGTTTTTTCTTAAAAACTTGAATCCAGTTGAATAAAAATACACCGAATGAACATCTGAAAGACGTAATAAATGGAACTCGGAACACACGAACTCATGAAAGGCACGTTCATTACAATTTACATATGATTGTACAATGTGATAGCTTCTAAACTCGCATCTATCATTTTTGTTGGACTTCTCGTACATGATTTCAAATCAATTTTACTCGGGCAAAAATGGCGTATTGGTGGTGAAATGGAGCAGTGAAGGTAAAAAATGGCATCATAATTCTTTTGTTTTCAGGTAAAGTTTCAATATTCGAAGATTGGGATGGTGGTTTAACCATTAATTGTTCGAAGATTGATTCAAATATTTTTTTACCGCGTCTCAAAATAGTGTCTACATCCTGCAATGAGAGGGACGTCTAAGATTATGATGCTCCGGGGCTGTGGTCGTTTCAAGGCTCCTGTGAGTAGGAACATCAGGGTCACAAAAGTCATCGCTGTCGACTGTGAATTTTTTTAGGGCATTACTATATCTCGCCCTGTATTTTACTATTCTCGCCCTAATACGTATAAATACACGTATTTTGAATTAAAATAAAATAATTTTTAATTTTAAGAAAACAGAAAAAAGAAATAAAAAATATTAAAAACCCTAAAAAAATCTATAAATACCCCTCCCCCTCCCTCTCTCCTTCCCTCTCCCATTCCTTCCCTCTCCCACTTCCCTCTCCCCCTTCCCTCTCCCCCTTCCCTCTCCCCCTTCCCTTCCATTTCCGCCTCCAGCCCGCCTCCAGCCCGCCGCCCGGCGCCGCCGCCCGCCGCCGCCCGCCGCCGCCCGCCGCCGCCCGTCGCCGACCGCCGCCGCCGGAATCTCGCCGGAATCCTGCCGGAAAATGTAAGTTTTTGAGAAATTTTTTTTTCTTTTCGTGGGAATCGTTGCCCGATCTATTCGAATTTTGTTGAACTTGTCGGAATTGTTAGAATTTTGTTGAGCTTGTCGGAATTAATGACATAATTGGACATGATGACATAATTGGAAGCTTATTGTGTTTTTTAGTAATTATTTAGTTTAAATTTGGCCATAATATTTTAGAAATTGTATTTTTTAGAAGTTGGATTTTTTAGAAATTATGTAGTTATGTGACATAATAGAAATTACTTAGGAATTATTTGTTTAGAATTTGTGATGTTCTAAATTATTTAGGTATGTGACATAGTTGGAATTAAAACGAAGAAATTGTGTTCTGTGTAAATTACTTAGTTTAAATTTGGACATAATATTTTAGGAATTGTTTTTTTTAGAAATTGGGTTATTTAGAAATTATTTAGTTATGTGACATAATAGAATTTATTTAGAAATTCTATTTTTTAGATATTGGGTTATTTAGAAATTATTTAGTTATGTGACATAATCGGAATTAAAATGAAGAAATTGTGTTTTGTAGAAATTACTTAGTTTAAATTCGGACATAATATTTCAGAAATTGTATTTTTTAGATATTGGGTTATTTAGAAATTATTTAGTTATGTGACGTAATTGGAATTGAAACGAAGAAATTGTGTTTTGTAGAAATTACTTAGTTTCAATGTGGACATAATGGTTTAGAAATTGTATTTTGTAGAAATTGGCCAATTTAGAAATTATTTAGGTATGTGGCGTAATTGGAATTAAAACGAAGAAATTGTGTTTCGTAGAAATTACTTAGTTTAAATTTGGACATATTGTTTTAGAAATTGTATTTTTTAGAAATTGGGTAATTTAGTAATTACCTAGTTATGTGTCGTAATAGAAATTATTCAGAAATTATTGATTAGGAATTGTGTTTTTTGGAAATTATTTAGTTATGTGACATAATAGAATATAGTTCTATGTAAACAAACTTTAGTAATCCGATGTAAACAACTGTGTAGTAAACTGTTACGATATGTTTTAACTATTGTTTCCTTGAATGTTAATAATAGTGCGATGTGGTAAGAAAATAAGATTATTTAGTTATGTAATCTCCAATTTGTAACTAGAAAAAATGTTCCAGTTCGTTGATGCACTGTTCGAAAAATCAGTTCACACGTTGTGGAAATGTATGTTAATTTATCTTATCATATCAGTTTGATTCACTTGTTGTTATACTAATTACATATCTTGTGTCGTAGATGAGCACTGGTGGTCAACCTGACGGTCATGGTCGTTCCATACGACGAAGATGTGTTAGTGCCTCGGCGAGACAGGCTAGAGGCCGCGTGGTCGAGGATGAACCGTCGCCTCGCCCGCGGGAGTTTGATGTAGGAGCGGAGCAGCCTTCTCCACCGAGCGTTCGTGCATTCGATCCCATGCCGACATGGGACGGTCCGGAGATTAACATCCTCGCGCCCGGTGGTATCCGTCATGAAAGTGATTGGCAGATGAATTATGACCTGCCCGCAGATGTCCCCCCGGTGGGCCAACCTGGTTCGAGTGTTCCATTGGATGCCGGGATCGAACGTTATGCTGAAGCTGGAGCCAGGCACACCGTGAGGAACAGAGCTGGTCAATTCGCACAGTCTTCAGGTGGATCGTGCAATGCCGGTGAGCCTAGCACCGGAATGGCACCGAGGAATAGGAGGAAGCGACCCGCCGCCGATGAGACGTGGCTAGTGCGGGGACCAGTGGCTGGTGGCCCGCAGGATGACCTCGTCATACCAAGCTTCGGAGGACACGTCGCGCTTGACGTTTGGAATGGTATAGAGCGAGGTGTGTTGAGATGCCATGCTCGGTCGCCGCTATGCAAGCAGCTAGTCGACACGCTCCCCGAACTGAGCGATGTTGCACAGGCCCGGATACATGCGACCGGGTTGGGCCACCTGCCTGCGATTATGTTCCAGTTCCTTGACATGGCACTGATATCCGCTTTTGTCGAGAGGTGGCAGCCGGACACGAACACGTTTCACATGCCGTTTGGGGAGATGACCATCTTGATGCATGACGTTGAGATGATTCTTGGCATTCCCATCGATGGTGGCGCTGTTGCGAGTACCATTTCGGCGGAGACTATTGAGGAAGCGTGCGCCGAACTGTTTGGGAAAGACGTGGAGTCCTTTCTCGCGGAAGACTGGAACGGGGGTAACATAGATGCCCAATCTTTGATGGCGAGGTGTGTAGCGGCGGGGCAGAGCCAGAACTTCCAATTTATGTGCTACATGCTGACCCTGTTTTCATCCACGCTTTTTGTGGATAAAACTGGGAATAAGGTTAGAGCCAACCTTCTACCCCTGCTTGATTCGCAGTTGTCGCAGTTGTCGTGGGGCTCGGCGACGTTGGCCAGTTTGTATCTGCAGTTGGGAATTGCGTCCCGGTCCAAGGCGCGCGGCCTATGCGGATGTTGCACGCTGCTTCAAGCATGGATATACGAGTACTTTCCGATGTTTCGGCCGGGACCGAGTACGTTGCCAGCTCTTCCGGGTCGCGCCAGTCGGTGGCACACAGGGGTTAGATCGGGGAGGGGTACGGGGAGGCTCGGTGCCATCAGGCGACAGTTGGATGCCTTACAGCCCGACCAGGTATGAATTCCATGCTTTTACTCTTATTCTGACAGTAGTAGATAGATCGGATTCCATAGAAACGTAACATGTCTGTGAAACTTTTTGCAGGTGGATTGGTTGCCATATGGAGTGGACGTGGTCAGGGCTGCGGGGGGGAGGACTCACTACCGCGGCGTGATCCGATACCTCGACGCAATGGAGGCGTACATGCCAGATCGCGTTGTGCGGCAATTCGGTCTCCTACAGGGTATACCGCGGGGTCTTGC
Source organism: Rubia yunnanensis (assembly GCA_037428765.1). Taxonomy (NCBI): domain Eukaryota; kingdom Viridiplantae; phylum Streptophyta; class Magnoliopsida; order Gentianales; family Rubiaceae; genus Rubia; species Rubia yunnanensis. Next base: position 13,048,235 of record CM075067.1, read on the forward strand.
TATTGCGCCGGAGCCTTGTTTCCGCCCGGCTGATCCAGCCGGCTATTCAGTGACCTACCCAGGGAGGCTGCAGTTGACCCTATGGGAGATGGCACACACTTGGCACAAGGAACGGCTTGCGGCGTTCCCGGTAGCCACGCCCCAATCAGAGTGTACCATGGATTACGAGGACTGGTACGCGACTCATTCGCACCCAGTGATCGCAAATCCTGAACATGCTGCCGCGAGTGGCCCGGACAGGACACATCATCAGTTATCGGTAAGTTTTCACTAACTGTTTGCTTCGAGTAATTATATTACATTTTGTTGTCTCGTTATTGTAAACTCCGTTTCCTGTGTAACAGATGCTGAGTGACGTGATGAGCGCACTGGATCCGTTTGGCTCGGCGACCGTTGATGGACTCGGCGACCCCAGCATGAGGGAGTTGATGACGACTCTGCTCGGTCATCGCGATGAGTATCGGAGGCTCGGTTATGGACCCATTCCTTAGTCGAATGTTTGTTTATGTGTGAGCTCACAGTTGTGCCATATTCTGCTCATTTATGTAATCGGCTATGTTTTTGCATATCACATTTATGCGTCATTCATTTTTGCATCGACAACGCTTTCAAAATTAATTACGCGACGCGTAGGCAATAACTGTAACGGTTGCGTACATGCCGAGTTAATAACAACAGTTAATTACTCTGGGAGTATGCTCTTCTCCAAGCGCTTAGCCTCCTACGAAAGGGTAACTCCCAACCTACGACATCAGGCTTCCTTAGCGTGGTCCACAGATTAACCACGGGGGGCATGGGACAGTTTTCCTTCATGTTTACCCGGACGAAATGGCTTGCACTGCGAACGTATACAACGTGCAGCTCCCTACTTGTTCCAGCCTCGCCCCCACCTGCCCTCAGTGGAAGGACTGTACAGCAATGGTCCGCCGACCCGTTCTCTGAAATGTAATATAAAACCACGACCGTGTTGTAGTAGGTGGCGACGGGAAACATGTCCGCAATGACCGTGAACCAATGCTCTGGACCACATGGACCGCTGGTGTGGTGTATACGGGCTCTGGCGAGTTCAACGTCATTTTGCGAACCGTAAATGGGAACGTAGTCAGGCCAATGAGTTGATATCTCGTTAAATATTGCCCGTCGCGCTGTGGACCATTCACCTTCACCGTCTACGTGGAACGCATCAGCAACGCATCTGAAGCCACAGTTACCATCACTCACGACATCGTTCCAGCCTCCGATGTAACGCCTGACAATGTGGGGGACACTTTCGAGGAACGGGAATGTCGCTGCAGGACAACACATTAACATAAATATCTTGTGCAGGCGGCGATATACATTTAGATAAACAATAAGATAAACATGTTGTACTTACCGTGGCGGCGACCGCTCCCTGAAGCACGCCCCGGGGACCTTGAACTACTCCCGTATCGCCTGTTCACGTGCTCGTGGTAGCTCGGTGAACGTCGGGTTGATCTTGATCGGGGGACCTGCTCGCTTGGTCTCCCACGTGCACTGGTACAGATGTCCGGCTCGCCAATGCCGCTCTCCTCCGGATGCAACTGCGCATCTACGTAGGATGCAACTCGTCGTCGGACCGAAGGGTCGCTGCGTGCCAACTCCTCCAGCAGAGTGTCGAACCGCGACTGATCCTGTTTGGCCCTCGAGCTGTTCTCCGTGCTCTGCGAGTGATCACCCAATGCTAGGCTCTTAAACAGCGGATGAATGTCGTCCAAGTACAAGGGGATTCCTTCAGCAACTGCCGCGGCCATGACGCATGCACACGGTATTCCGTATGTCGAGCGCAGCACACAGCCGCAGTAAGCATATACCTGTGCTCCCAGTGCATCAATCCTGCGGTACTCGACCCTCAATTTATCCAGGCAGAATTTGGACACATTGTTGATCAAGTTGCTGAAAACGGCCATACGGTGTAATCTTCCGATACACGTTCTTGACTTCTCGAGGCCGGTCTTGATCATAGTAATCTGCTGGGCTATCTGCAGGTCGACACGCCTCCATACCGTGTCCAGTGAACCAGTCGACGTTTGTAACCACCCTTTCAGTGACGAGTGTGCACTCTCGACCCTGCACGTAGTTGTGTTCCCGAAATGCAGAAATCTGTTCGTCCATGCCCTCACAAATTTCTCCTTATGGGGTGTGAGCCACGTCGTCTCAGCGTAGCTAATAACAGCCACGCTCCAAGACCATGCAGCCCTCATATCAACCAAGGCAGTTTCGTACTCTGTAACGGTGGACGCATTGCAAATCCGGAACCATGCACCGTTCTTGAACCCTGACCCGTTCCTCTTACTCCCCGTCAGCACGGTGACACGTGCCTCCACATCCTTGTTGATATGCCAGGTGCAGAGCAGATGTTTCGATTCTGGAAACACAGTCCGAAGTGGCCTAATCAGTCCCATCTCCCGATCGGTGACCACAACCTCAGGGAACGGTCCATCCACAAGCAAGTTCTTCAGAGCGTTCAGCACCCACTCATAGGTGTCTGCCGTTTCGTCAACAACAATTGCGTAGGCGATCAAGAAGTTTGTGTTGCAAGGGGACATCCCAACCATCTCAATGAATGGCATGCCGTACCGATTGGTCTTGTATGTTGAGTCGATGGCCACAACCCACGGAAACGTGCGAAATGCCACAACAGCATCGGGATTGGCCATGAATAAATGAGTCAGAGTGCCATCACCTGCTGAGCGGTGACTAACTACATACCCTTTCGCGGTGGCCAGATGCAAACAATTCTCCGCCGTGTTGCGCCCGCCTCGCCTTTCCGTTACATATGCCGATCTCTCATTGTACACCTGCCTAATGTTCTGATGCAGGTCCGGAAACGAATTACTGAGGCTGGCATTGATATGCCTTGGAGCTGTTTCTGAATCTGTCAAATCTCTGATCATCTGCTTCGCGTCCGCATGGAGCTTGGAGCTCTGTCTGTGACCCTCGGGGTACACTGAGAAAGAGTGGTTGTGCGTCCCTCGTCTAGGATCCTTACACGGCACTACATTCCAACCATTCCCCGTGATTCCCTGTTTCAAGACAATCGCGAATGGGCATTCACAACTTCTGGTCGAGCTGCTACTCCGTCGGACTACATCAGATTCGCTCGTATCTACAGCCTTATCCTTCCGGCCCCGATTGCAAATGCAATATAACCTCAGCGGACCATTCCTGTTCTGTTTGTAGGACCCCGTCACAAGTTCAAATCCCACCTGCAGAGCAATCCGCTGCAGGTACGAATAAGCCTCGTCAACATCTGGGAACACAGCTGAGGTGGCAAATGGAGAGTATCCATTCCGCCCTGCAGTAGCTTCACATGACTGACTGTCATCCTGAAACAGCAATAAACATCAGGTAATTAGTAGGACAACAAAATCAACGCTACAGTAATTAATCGGACATAAATTATTGTACACAAATTCAAAACAGCATTACGTAGTTAAATTAACATAGTATTTTCCATCCAATCAGAATTACAACGGAACAACCAAAATTAACGTTACAATAATTAATAGGGCATAAATTATTGTAGATAAATTCAAAACAGCATTACGCAGCTAAATTAACAACAAAATTAACGTTACTGCAACTAGTAGGAGATAAATTCATAGGAGATAAATGCGCAATAATTTCTACATAACAGTTAACAAATTAAAACACAAAGAGTAGCACAAATTTCTACGGCAATAATTAACAATTTTAACAGAATAACAAAAGCAACGCTACAATAATTAATAGGACATAAATTACTGTACATAAATTCAAAACTGTATTACGTAGCTCAATTAAGAACAAAATTAACGGTACTGCAATTAATGGGAGATAAACTCGTAGGAGATAAATGTGCAATAATTTCTACGTAACAGTTAACAAATTAAAACACAAAGACGGGCATAAATTTCTACAGCAATGCTTAAGAATTTTAACGGAACAACAAAATTAACATTACAATAATTAATAGGCCATGAATTACTGTAGATAAATTCAAAACAGCATTATGTAGCTAAATTAACAACAAAATTAACGTTACTGCAACTGATAGGAGCTAAATTCAAAGGAGATAAATGTGCAATAATTTCTACGTAACTGTTAACAAATTAAAACACAAAGACGAGCACAAATTTCTACAGCAAAAATTATTAAATTTAACAACTACTTACGGACAGAAAACTAATTAGTAAAATTACCTCCGAAGACATGGAATTTGTAACACCCTTTTTGGAGTTTTTTTTCCTCGTCTCGGACTGCAAAAAAATTCAAGTGCCATTGGAAAGAATGGAATCCGAGCACATTTATAGAAGTCAGATTTTTGAAAAAAAAAAAAAAAAGCCTGGCACGGCTCGCGCCCAAGCCACGGCGAGCCGAGCCGCGTCCGGCTCGCACCCACGGCCTGGCGAGCGGACCGCGTCCGGCTCGCGGCGAAGGAACGGCGAGCGGTGGCTCGCGCGCTGGCGAAGGCGAGCGGCGCCGGTCCGGCTCGCGCCCGGACCGTGGCGAGCGGTCCGCCGGCGGCACGCGGCCTGTCCGTGGCGAGCCGACCGGCGGCGGCTCGCCGTCCCGCGGTGGCGACCGGACCGCCGGCGGCACGCGGCCATGCCGCGGCGACCGGACCGCCGGTGACTCTCCGCCACGGCTCGCGCCCAAGCCGTGGCGAGCCGACCGGTGGCGCCTCGCGCCCAGGCGGTGGCGAACCGGGTCCGGCAGCGGCGCCCGGTGGTCCGGCGGCGGCGCCCGGTGGTCCGGCGGCGGCGCCCGGTGGTCCGGCGGCGGCGCCCGGTGGTCCGGCGGCGGCGCCCGGTGGTCCGGCGGCGGCGCCCGGTGGTCCGGCGGCGGCGCCCGGTGGTCCGGCGGCGGCGGAAAATTTTTTTTTTTCCCCCAGATTTTAGCTTTTTTAAAAATTAAATTTTTAAAACTATAATATAGTTTAATTTAGTTATTCAAATTAAATTAAAAATATATACTGTATACGTATTAGGGCGAGGATAGTAAAATACAGGGCGAGATATAGTGATCCACTTTTTTTATGTGTTCGTGTGGTGTCTTGTCATTTCATTTTTTTTTACATGTTTGCATTTTTTTTGCCTTTAGTTTTATTTTTTTACGATGGAACTGATCTAATCTTATTAATGAGAATTTATATCGTTGTTGTTAATGATTTTTTTATTATTATTTTGAATAAAGACTAATTTTTAAAAGAAGAATCTTGGGAAAAATCATCTTTCCATAGGCTTATGGAAAAATGAGGTTTAATTAAAACAATATGTTGGTATGTCTTGAATACTGTAATAGCCGCTTCTGCGACCCTGGCCTGGGGGTCCGGGGGGGCGGCAGACACCCCCGGCTGAACGGGGGTCTCGCTGCTGGTCAGCAAGTCGGGGGGTTCAGGGGGGCGGACCGCACCCTGGCCTGGGGGTCTCGGGGGGGGGGGGTGGAGATGCCCCTGGTCCGATGGTATAGCTTGTCTCTTTATTGGACTGCTGTTGATTTGGGCCGAATTGCGTTTTGGCTCAGCTTGTTAGGGTTTAGTGGAGACAGCATATAAGGTGTCTCTCTCCTCTCTGTAAACACTATTTTGTTCTGCACTTAGATAGATAGAAATCTGGCCAATTTCTTGGCGTCTGTAACTTGCTACCTATTATAGTGAATCCATCTCCCGTGGATGTAGCCAAAATTGGTGAACCACGTAAATCTTGTGTCTTGTTATTTTCGTTCATATTTTCTGTTCTTTCTCCATTGCAACACAACAAACTGGTATCAGAGCGGTTTCTTTTCCCGGTGAGATCCGTAGTGGGTGTATCGGATTCTGGGCTCATCAGATCGGGGCTGATCGGGGAGAAAGATGTCTGGGTTGAACGTGAAGATCGACAAGTTTACTGGGAGAAACGGTTTCAGTTTATGGCAGATCAAGATGCGAGCTTTGCTGAAACAGCAAGGTTTGTGGGCTCCGCTGACGAAGGATTTCACGAGCAGTTCTGGCGATGTGGCAGGTCTGGAAGAAAAGGCACACTCGACGATTATGCTGTGTCTCACGGACGAAATCATCACTGAGGTCTCAGATCAGGAGACTGCTGCAAAACTGTGGCTGAAGTTGGAGAGTTAGTATATGACGAAATCTCTAACCAACAAGCTACTTTTGAAACAACGCCTTTTCGGTCTCCGAATGCAGGAAGGTACGCAACTCAGAGACCATCTAGAGCAATTGAATACTTTGTTATTAGAATTGCGAAATATAGATGTGAAAATTGAAGATGAAGATGCTGTTTTGATTTTGCTAGTGTCTTTACTGCTTTCGTATGAGAATTTTGTTCAGTCATTTATTGTTGGTAAAGATTCCGTGTCTCTGGAAGAAGTTAGATCCTCTCTCCATAGTAGAGAGTTGCGACATAAGGCAAACAGTACAGGTACAGAAAGTCAGGCCTCTGGCTTGTTTGCTAGTGGCGGAAACACAAAGGGCAAGGGAACCGGCAGTAAGAAGAAGGGCAAGAAGTCATCTTCAAAGGGTTCCAAGGCCAATGATGTTTGTAACTACTGTAAGGAGAAGGGGCATTGAAAAAAGGAGTGTCCGAAGAAGGCTAGTCAATCTGGGAGTACATCTAGTACCGCTGCTGTGGCTGAAGGGGATTTCAGTTCTGAAGATGATTTTGCTCTAGCTGCTACTGGGAAAAATAATCATCCTAATGCGTGGTTTCTTGATTCTGGGGCATCTTACCATATATGCCCAAGGAGAGATTATTTCTCAACTTATGAGCAAGTTGAGGGCATCATTACTACGGCAAATGGTGTTGCGTGCAAGGTAGTTGGGATTGGTTCAATCAAGATCAGGACGCATGATGGTAGTTTCTGTACTTTGAACTATGTCAGGCATGTTCCATCGATGACAAAGAATCTGATTTCTCTTCCTACGTTGGATAGAAAGGGTTTCGTCTACTTAGGGAGTGATGGAGTTCTGCGTGTCTGCAAAGGTTCTAGGCTGGTTCTGAAAGGTGTTCGGCATGGTACTTTGTATTTTCTACAAGGTTCCACGGTTATGAATTCTGTTAATGTTGCATCTTCGGAGGTTCACCAGGATGATATGACTAAGTTATGGCATATGAGGCTTGGTCACATGGGTGAAAGAGGGATGCAGATTCTATCGAAGAATGATCTTCTTGGTGGCCACAAGGTCAAGAGCTTGGACTTCTGTGAGCATTGTGTTTTTGGTAAGCATCACCGCAGCAAGTTCCCTAAGGCGATTCATAGAACAAAGGGCACATTGGATTACATCCATTCTGATTGTTGGGGACCTTCCCGAGTTGAGTCACTGGGAGGTCACAGGTACTTTGTTTCTCTGATTGATGATTACTCAAGGATGACTTGGGTTATCATGATGAAACATAAGAGTGAAGCTTTCTCGAAGTTCAAGGAGTGGAAAGTTTTGGTGGAGAATCAGACCGGGAAGAAGATCAAGAGGCTTCGAACTGATAATGGGCTGGAATTCTGCTCGTCTGAGTTTGATCACTTTTGTAGAGATGAAGGGATTGCCTGTTATCATACAGTCAGGAATACGCCACAGAAGAATGTCGTAGCTGAGCGGATGAATCGGACATTGCTGGCGAGAGCGAGGTGCATGCTCTCTAATGCTGGTTTGGAAATGAGATTCTGGGCAGAGGCGGTGAGTACAACTTGTTACTTGATCAACCGCGGGCCTCACACGGGTATAGAGTGCAAAATACCTATGGAGTTGTGGTCAGGTAAAGTTGTTGATTACTCCAAGTTAAAAGTTTTTGGTTGTACATCTTATTATCAGGTTAGTGATGGTAAGTTAGAGCCCCGAGCCAAGAAGGGTGTCTTTGTGGGTTATGGAGATGGAGTTAAAGGCTCCAGGATATGGTCTCCATCTGAGAAGAGGGTTATTCTGAGCAGGGACGTTGTCTTTGATGAAAATTCTTTGCTTAGATCTATGGTGAAGCCCACAGTTGTGCCAGAAACTAGTGGAGTTGATAAACAGGTGGAGTTTGAAGTCACTCAAGGTGAAAATAGATTGGAACAATTTGAGGTGGATCAAGAGCCACAGACAAAATCTGAGATACCGGAATCTCCACCACCAGATCCTCAACCATCAGGAGCTACAGTCCGCTGTTTAGCTCAGGACCGACCCAGGAGGGTTGGAGTTGGGGCGCCAAAGAGATATGGTGGGTTATGAACTGTCAGTTTCCGAGGAAGTGGATACTCAAGAGCCATCAACCTTCAGAGAGGCTACTTCATGTACTGATGCTGATAAATGGCTTGCTGCAATGGGAGACGAGATGGAGTCTCTTTAGAAGAATCAGACATGGGAATTGGTCCAACAGCCTCAAGGGAGAAAGGTAATCAGTTACAAATGGGTTTTCAAGAAGAAGGAAGGAATATCACCTGCAGAGGGAGTCAAGTACAAGGCAAGAGTTGTTGCAAGAGGTTTCAGTCAAAGGAAGGGGGTAGATTATAATGAGATCTTCTCACCAGTGGTCAGACACAATTCCATCAGAGTGTTGCTAGCCTTGGTGACACATCAGGATTTGGAGCTCGAGCAACTTGATGTGAAGACCGCATTTCTACATGGAGAGTTGGATGAAGAGTTGTACATGACTCAGCCAGATGGTTCCAGGTTCCTGGCAAGGAAAAGTATGTTTGCAAGTTGAAGAAGTCTTTGTATGGACTTAAGCAGTCTCCGAGGCAGTGGTACAAGAAGTTTGACAGTTACATGCTTCAGTTGGGATACACGAGGTGTGCTTATGACTGTTGTGTCTACTACAGTAGGTTGAGAGATGGGTCATTCATCTATCTGGTGCTTTATGTAGATGACATGCTGATAGCCGCAAAGAGTAAGCATGAGGTTCAGAAGTTGAAAGGACTTCTTAGTGCTGAGTTTGAGATGAAGAATCTGGGTGCAGCTAGGAAGATACTAGGAATGGAGATTCTTAGGGATTGAAGTCAGCGGAAGCTTTTCTTGTCACAGAAAGGCTACATTCAGAAAGTGTTGGCTAGGTTTGGCATGTCTGCAGCGAAGCCTATAGACACTCCTAGTGCTGCAAATATCCATCTCACCACTATGCTTGCTCCTCAGTCAGACGAGGAGAATGTGTATATGTCTCGGGTTCCTTATGCCAGCGCGGTGGGGGAGTTTGATGTATGCTATGGTTTGCACGAGGCCAGATTTAGCACAGGCAGTTAGTGTTGTGAGCAGGTTCATGGGGCAACCGGGAAAGGAACATTAGCAAGCTGTGAAGAGGATCTTCAGGTATCTTAGAGGTACGTCTGATGTGGGTCTCATTTATGGAGGTGATACCGAGTGCTTAGTTACAGGCTACTCTGATTCTGATTATGCTGGTGATGTTGACATGAGGAGATCGATGACTGGTTATGTATTCACTTTGGGAGGTTCTGTTGTTAGCTGGAAGGCGACTTTGCAACCTACAGTAACGTTGTCTACTACGGAAGCAGAGTACATGGCTCTTACAGAGGCTGCAAGGAGGGATTATGGCTGAAAGGGCTGGTTAGTGATCTTGGTCTACATCATGATCAGGCTACTATGTACTGTGACAGCTTGAGTGCAATCTGCCTAGCCAAGGATCAGGTCCATCATGAGAGGACCAAGTATATTGATGTCAGATATTATTTCCTGAGGAGTGAGAGGAGAATCAGGGTGTGGGAACTGCTGATAACCCCGCTGATATGTTCACCAAACATGTTCCACATAGCAAGTTTCAACATTGTTTGGACTTGCTGAACATCAGAGCTGATTAGGTGCTCTATGGGCAGTCCCGGGAGTGGAGGGCGAAGTCTACTCATCTGGCACTGTAATGGTGCATCTGGAATTTTCTACTTTGAGGATTCAAGTCAAGGTGGAGATTTGTTGGTATGTCTTGAATACTGTAATAGCCGCTTCTGCGACCTTGGCCTGGGGGTCCGGGGGGGCGGCAGACACCCCCGGCTGGACGGGGGTCTCGCTGCCCGGTCAGCGAGTCGGGGGGTCCAGGGGGGCGGAGCGCACCCTGGCCTGGGGGTCCGTGGGGAGGGGGGGGGGGGCGGAGATGCCCCCGGTCCGACGGTATAGCTTGTCTCTTTATTGGACTGCTGTTAATTTGGGCCGAATTGCGTTTTGGCCCAGTTTGTTAGGGTTTAGTGGAGACAACATATAAGGTGTCTCTCTCCTCTCTGTAAACACTATTCTGTTCTGCACTTAGATAGGTAGAAATCTGGCCAATTTCTTGGCGTCTGTAACTTGCTACCTATTATAGTGAATCCATCTCTCGTGGATGTAGCCAAAATTGGTGAACCACGTAAATCTTGTGTCTTGTTATTTTCGTTCATATTTTATGTTCTTTCTCCATTTCAACACAACATAATAAATGGTAAAATGTCTTAGTTGCAATATTAAAAATTAATATGTAAGTTATAAACTTTATAACCTGGTTCATACAACCCGAAGATTTTATCTTCCTTTCTTTTACTTTGCTGGTTAAACTTTAATTTTCTAATTTGCACTTTAAATTTTGGTATTTCATTATCTTATGGAAATATCGTATTTTAAAGAGACAGACTCTTCTTTAAATTCATTTTCTTACTTTGAATAAAAGAAGACTGTTAAATTTTAATAATGCTTTACCAATTCTACAACGGACATGGAATCACATCAACCATTAATTTAATCAAACTCATCAAACTTAAACTCATCTCAATAATAATGATAATGCGTTTACTTAATTCGATGTGATATATATAATAATGTTTTCCAAATCTAGGATATAGATAGGTGACAAAGCAACAATTTTTAATTAATATTTACATTTTATATTTATAATTATTGCAGAAAACTAAAAATTATGGTTGCTTATCATTTAAGGTTTTAAATGTCGAATAACTTTATTGTCGAGTAAATTTTTTTTAAATTATAAAACTAATAAATTGTCGTCTTTTGAAAGACGGTCTTTCCATAAGTTATAGAAATACCAAGGTTTATAATGAAAAATAGAAGAAAGCAAGATAAAATGTTTGAGTTGCATTATTCGGGTCATAAACTTTTAACTACTGCACATTGCATAATTAAATTTTAATATTTTAACTAATACCTTTTACCTTTCTATTGTTCTAATTAAATCTCATCTCCATAAACCTATGGAAAGACGGTATTTCCCAAAAATTTGCCATTATTTATATACAATTAAAATATTTATAAAATTTAAATTTAATTTGTACCTAGTTATGATATAATATGTTAGTGCGTATATTAAAAATTAAAACTATAAGACAAAGTCTTGGGAAAGACGGTCTTTTCATAGACTTATGGAAAGATTGGGTTTAATTTGAATAATAAAAGGTAAAAGGTCTTAGTTGCAACATTAAAAATTTAGTATGCAACATGTAGTAGTTATAAAATTTATAACCCGATTCATGCAACCCAAAATTTTTATCTTTATTTCTTCTAATTTACACTTTAAACCTTGGTCTTTCCATGACTTATGGAAAGATCGTCTTTCAAGAGATGCACTCAAATTATAATGTGTTAATTGTTTAATTATATTTTTTATGAAATAGTAAATTTATCAGGTTTAAATATAAAATTTTAAGTTGAGATACAAGTGTAACTTAATGGTTTTTTCTTAAAAACTTGAATGCAGTTGGATATGTCGGGTGGTCGGGGCGGCCCGGGGCTAGCCGTAATAGCCTTTTTTTAATGCAGTTGGATAAAAATACACCAAAATGAATATATGAAAGAAGTAATAAGTGAAAGTAAAGGTAAAAAGAAAGAATCCATATCTTGAAAGACAGTCTTTCCATAACTCATGGAAAGACCAATGTTTAAACTGTAAATGAGAAAAAATGAAGATAAAATTGTTGGGTTGCATTAATCGGGTCATAAGCCTTATAACTATTACACGTAACATAATAAATTTTTAATATTGCAACTAAAACCTTTTACCTTTTTATTATTCAACTAAATCCCATCATTTTATAAACCTATGGAAAGACGGTCTTTCCCAAGATTTTGCCAAAAAGAAATAAAAAATTAGATAAATGTAAATGACAAAGTCTTGGGAAAGACCGCCTTTCTATAGGCATATGGAAAGACGAAGTTGAATTAGAATTATAGAAAGATGAAAGGTTTTAGTTGCATATTAAAAATTTACTGTGCAACGTGCAAAAGGTATAAGTTTATGACCCGGACTAATGCAACCCAAAAATTTTATTTTTATTTTTCTAATTTGCGAAGACCGTCTTTCAAGAGACAAGTTCAAAGTAAAGATATAAAAATAAAATAAAATGACAAACTACTCAGCTTATCTTAACCACACGAACGCATGAAATAAAAAACGTAAAAGTAAACAAACGCAATCCAAAATCAACAAATTTCCGAAAGTCCATAGAAAAATGATTGCTAATTGACCAAAGTGAGAAGAAAAAATATTATGTTAAAGACGTTCCTCAGTAATATCATCATAACTCTCGAAGTCATATGCGGTAGTAATACCAAACCAAATACGGCAAATAGTGGGGTCCTGAGCTAAGCCTTGGAAATCTTAATACCATACAGCCTTTCAAATACTATTAGCCATTATCCTTATGCAATAATTCTTGCCAAGAAAAATGCCCATGTTGTGGCAATTCCACCCATAAGGTAACACCGTTACATTTGTGGTGCATCATTTGCATACCAATAATGTGTTCGTGTGGTTAAGATAAACCGAGTCGTTTGTCATTTTATTTTATTTTTACATCTTTACATTGATTTTGTCTCTTGAAAGACTGTCTTTTCATAAGTTAGGAAAACACCAAGGTAAGGTTTAAACTGCAAATTAGAAGAGATCAAGATAAAAATATTCATGTTTCATTATTCGGGTCATAAACTTATAACTGCTGCACGTTGCATAATAAAATTTTAATATTGCAACTAAAATATTTTACTTTTTTATAATTCTAATTCAATCCCGTCATTCCCAAGACTTTGCCTTTCTTTATTAAGTGAATAATTTATAATTAAATATAATATAATATTTTTATTTTAAATTACATGAAAATAAATTATAATTTTATTTATTATTTAAATATGAATATATTATTAAAAGATTTACAATTTTTTTTAATGATTTGGATCGATTTGGGCCGAGACATCTGACCTGTCCCAACCCACGGGACCAACCCTAGAAATGAGTGTTGCACTTGATATTTTAATGTAGTTTCACAAATTTTCTGTTCGATTTTTATCCCAAGCACCTTATAATAGATACTGTTTTCATTTTATCTATCAATCGGGGATATTGAAGTAATTTGTTGACATTCTTACTTTGCAAAAACGGCACCATTTTGCCATATTCTAATTCACTGTCTTTCTCCTCTTCTTCTCCATCGCAAAATTTTCCCTCTTTCTTCTTCAGTGGAGTTGTTTTCTTCAAGCAGACTTTTTAGAGCTCGAGGATGTTGCTGATGACGGTGAAGTTTCCGTGGCTGGCGAAGTGGTGGACGGTAGATTCGTGGATTTACAGTTTTTGCATTGTGATAGCTACGTCGTTTCCGACGTGGTGGAGGAGATTTTCAGACCCTTATTGGTAAATTCAAGTTAGAGTTTGAGGAATTCTTCCAGTTCCAAGTCATTACTGTGTTCTTCTAAAGATTTTCAGGCCGTTTCTGTACTCCGGCGATCTCACCACCGTCTTCCCACTCTTCACTCCTTCCAATCCCACAGCCAGTCCACCCTACCACCACCACCACTACCATCACCACCACCACCTCCGCCGCCATGTACCGACATTCGCGAACTGCTCTCTGGAATCATAACAAGCTCCGCAATTGGCCTCTCTCTCTACACTTTTTTCGATTCAAGCTCCACTTCTCTATCATACACCGATGGGTCCATAGCAGTAGTAGCTGATCACTGCGAAGTCCCCAAAAGTCAATCAAGATTTCTTTTTGGAGGTAACCCATAATTTTGATTTTATTTTGACTTTGTATTGACTGAACTCTGAAGGCTGAATTGTTATGGGGATTTGTTGTTGTTGCTGTCAGAGGCTTACAGGAAAAAAATATTCTTCAATTATGGGCAACGGAGTCACATGAGGAGCCCTCCTGAGAAGGTATTTTAGTTAAAGAATCCATATTTCTTGACATTGAGCTTATGTGTAGTTGAAACTTCGGAGTTCTTTACGCTTTTTGACATGGATAATGATGGCCTGATATCTTTCAAAGAGTGATCATTGCCTCCTTAATGAGATAGGAATTTGTTTTGTTTTCAATGATGCTAATCTGGCTAAATGATGGTTATTTGTATGATAATCATAGGTATCTATTTTTTGTTACTCTTCTGAATATTTCGGAATCGAGATTTTCAGTGGCGTTTAAGATGTTTGATCTTGATTGTAACAGGTGGGATTGGATTTGCATTGCAATCTTTTTCTTTGACTGAATTCCTCCATAATTATGGTGCTCATTTTATATGATAGGGAAATTGATAAGGATGAATTCAAGAAAATAATGGCTCTGATGCGAGCTCATAACATGCAAGGGGCTATCCATTGTGATGGAATTCAAGCATGGCATAGTCTTGGTGGTTCAGAAGAAAATGGTGGCCTGGTGGAGTACTTCATTGGTAAAGATGGTCAGATTTGTCTTCACCATGATAAATTTGTCCGATTTCTAAGGGATCTTCACAACGAAGTATGGATTTCCCCACTTTTTCTCGCACTTGTTTGATAACTTGTGAATGGTTGTTATTTGCTTATTGTCTTTCATCAAGTAAGATAAGGTTTCACAGATGAACATATCAGATGTTGATTATTATTAAATCATTAACTGCAACCTTGCTCAGGTATAAAAATGTTATGTATGATATAGTATTGCTGGAAATTGTCTCTTGATATTAAATATACATGTTAACATGCTAGATGAATAGGTCATATGCTATCCATTTCTACTTGCCATTAGAGATTGTCATACTTGTTAGTAAAAGAACAAGACATGGGTTGTTTCTTATCCAAGCCAATATAAGATCTTTACGATCAAATAGGATTTTCCTTTCTCATAAAATTTTCATCAGATCCACTAGATCACCTAAGTGCTTATAATTTATTTTCTCCTGATCTTGGCCCTGTTTATCAAGAAATACTACTTTTGATTGTATGCTTGATAGAGAGTATCTATGTATCTGGACCGAGTTGGTTGAGATTTAATTTCCACTTGTTTATGAATCTGATGTGGAATCTTATTGTATTTTGTCAGATGCATAGGTTGGAGTTTACCCATTATATGACTATAAAGGCAGATATCAGCCAAGGACTTTGCCTTGTCAATGGTTGCCTCAGCTGACCTGAAGCACTTAAGAAAGTTGCATGGAAAGGTTGATGATTTGGATAAGATGCCGCACATGAACACCATCCGGATCACACTCGAGGAATTCAAGAGCTTTGCTGAGCTTTGAAAGAAGTTACAGCCCTTTTCCCTGGCACTTTTTAGTTATGGCAAAGTGAATGGTCTCCTAACAAAGGCGGATTTCAAGCGGGTAGCATCTCAAGTACGGGTTTCCCTTTCTCATGCTATAATCTACTCATGAATTCGAATTTGATTTATGGTTCTCTGTGATAGGTATGCGATATCTTGCTCTCCGACAACGCGATGGAGATAATATTCCACATGTTTGATGCAAACGGCGATGGAAGCTTGAGCTGGGATGAATTCATGAGAGTGTTTCAGAAAAGGAAAAATGATACCAGTTTCTAAACAAGAGCAGGTATATTCAAGTTTCTATCTTGTTGGTCGAAATGTACAGATAGAAGCGGCATATCGCATACTTTCCTAATCAATCATGACTTTCAGACATAGGTGGTGTACATATGATATGACTGGGTTAAACCCAACTCTACTGATTATTGTATAATATAGTGACATAGATAGCAATAGCATAACATAAACCCAATGCATTATGCATAAAGTTTTTGTAAGAAAAAAAAAGATGGATCAGTATAGTAGCTTTGTTTGTCCTTCCTTTTGGCTGTTTCTGGCTGGATTACACTCATTTGCAATTTGGCCTTCCTGCCTTATCTTCAAAAAAGTTTGGTATGTTGTGTTATTTTGTGTTGTTTCTCCGTTTTCACTACATATGCTTTTGTGCGCTATATTTAATAGAAATTTTATGCTGATCTGCAGTCCATGAGTATATAGTTGTACTGGATCTACCTGATCGTGGTGGCATCTTCCTGGTTAGTAGTTTTATTTGAAAATGTCAAGTATTGGTTAACAAGTGTCGTGGGTGTAACAGAATTATTATCCAATTACACTTGGAGATTAGTACCTTATTATGTAGCTTTTGTTTACTGATTGTAGTTCTTGTGGAGTTGAGTAGTATTTTGAATTAAAGTGTTCACAAATACCTGTGTTTAGTGATTGTAATCTAAATTCGTTAACAAACTGCGTTGATGGAGCCGAGGCTTTTGCAAGGGGGCAGGTATGCGGAACTTTCAGTATGTTCCTAAAATTTGATTGCAATCACCTTAACATAGAATGCTTCCCAACATACAAAATTTTCCTCTCCAGGTATTGTTTATGGATTTTTTTTGGAAATATCTGATTTCAAACTCATTCAATTTTACTAAGATGGTTCTTTTGTAGTGGAAGTATGCAATTTTGTGTTCTCTCTACTGTATTTTGTTGCCTTTATGATTTAGAATCATTAGCTTACATATTGGGCATTGTTAGACTGGTTTGATTGAAGAAATTTATAATAAATTAAAGTGATTTGCTTCAAGATGTTGAGGCAAATGACCCGCAGCAAAAACATACATGCTCAATTTGATATAGTTTTCAACTTAGATTCTTCGGATATAGTTATGAAGGTTTGGTACTGTTATATAAACACTTGCTTGCATCTCTTATTTTATTGACTCGATATACATAATGCATGATAACTCCCTGTGATGTTCATGAGGTGTCTATCAGTTTGATTAATCGTGCATACGTGCCTATTTTTTTTCCTGTTTATGGCATTAGAATTATCTTCTCTGTTTCAAACCTTGTAAATTTGCACTATTGTATGGGATCATGTATGTTTTTCTAATACTGTTTTGGCCTACCACTGGTTCAGGTATGTTTATCCCACGGGTAACAGAAAGTGTCTTGTTGTCATTAGAGGAAAATATAATACAACAGAATCTGGTACTAGATTAGTTCATAGTTTTATATTACTCCTGGTTATGGTTAGAATCTGGTACTGTTGGCATTGTATCGGAGAAGCCATGGAGTACAAAAACAAAATCCACATTTAACTTTCAAATAGCTCAAGGGAGTCAGTGGGTGTTTTTTCTTCAGGTTGTTGCACGTTGTCCTTGTGGCCCCCATCATGTCCGTGTGATGAGTGTTGATGATTCCCAGTCAACCATTGCTCAAGGGGGAGGACTTCATCTTGTCGGGCAGAAGTTAACGACCGACTCAGTTCATTTTTCCATTCGAGTTTCATGGGCCAATCATTTCATGATGCAAAGTGCAATACAAGAATGTAGGGATCCCTCCAAGTTACACCACATGCCCGATGAGAGTGAGAACACGATGAACCAGCTCTTAAGGCCGTAACATTCTAGATGTATAACATGGAGAGCTGGCTTATGAAGCTCTATCTGATTGGCGTATATTTTGGCAAATGACATGGGGTGTTCTAATTCCATTATTTTATCTTGTGGAATCAAACGATCCATCGATGAATGAAGAAACTATAAACCATATCAAGTGTAAGGGCTTCTTCACATTACTCTAGTATGCGTGCTTTAATGTATTTAATTATAATTTTATTTTTAGCTTGTTTATCATTTCTTTCTATATGAATTTTGTTGGACCCACATAGGAAGTGAAATCTCAGTCATGGTTATTGCAAAGAGCTTGCATATTTTATTATGAATGCTGATATATGACTTCTTTGTGCATGCTCCTTAAAACATGTTGCACTTGTATGCTTGTAGACTTCTCATTTATCACTAAGACATAGAGTCCTATGAACGAGTGGCATGGTCTTTTGCTCCATGTTTTTTAAAGTGAGCTTTATGTCATTAAATTCGATCTGCTGATATGTCTACAACAGTCTATTGCCACTGACCAGAGTATTGAATCCACTGAAAGCTATAAACAAATGAAATATTTTTTCTCTTGAAGATTTTCCACTTGATCATGGAGTTGTTACATTCAGCGGCCCTTATGAACTAACCTTCAAACACACGTTCAAAGAATGTAACCAAGTGGCAGAAAAGCTGGCTAAAGTATGGCTCTCTAGAGCTTACCTTCAAACTTTCCTACTTCATCAATTCGGCGGAAGAGATTGAGAGTTCATAATCATAGTCGGAATAATCTCACTTGATCTTGCTATAATAAATTGTGAGTGCTTTGAGAACCTTGTCTAATTTGCAGGAACAGTTGATTTGCTCCATATGTGTATAATGGTTTCATCCCGTACTTGGTAATCTACCTGAAAAGTTTGTCTTGATCCTATTTGGAGCAATGCTATTCTACAAAGTGATGCACTGATTAGAGGGTTGAGTAAGACCACTGTAATAGTGATTATCGCGGGTGAAATTGAAATCAGAATCAGCATAGTGGGCTTGTTATTTAAGGATATGTGGAAATAGGAAGGAAATGATGATGGTTTTGAGAAAATAAGTGATTTTCGTTTAGGAAGGATGAATTAGAAACTTTTTCAGCAGTTCAAAACATGTGGAGCAATACGATCTTTGAGCACAACACACAATTGGCTAAGCAGTTGAGTTGAATATGATCTTTGCTTATAGATTTTGTTGTCCCGATTTGATTTTTCATTCAAATTTTACTGAGTTGAAGTGCATATACAAGTAAATGTGAATGACAACTTGTAGGCAAATTATGTTCGGTTCCTGGGATATGGTTCAACACTGTATCCAGTGGTGGAACCAGGACTATATTTGAGGGGGTTGAACTATACTGACAAAAAATAAAATTTCTTCTTCCCTAAAATTCTAAGAAGAACAGGGATGGAGAAAAAACTTCAAGGGGGCGAAACTCTCAGGAGAAACAAAATACTTCCTTAATTATCGGAACTAAGCCGGGCGGCCGCACCAAGCCCCCCTCAATTCCACCACTGATTATATCCCCAGGTTAATTTTCATATGCATAAAAAGTGGAATTGTGTAGAGTTGTATGCCTAAATAATAGAAGGTGTCTTTTTTTACTGAAAAACTAATTTATTCACTGGATATACGACATGGTGTGTATTCCCAGTTTACCATATATAAATTGCAACTCGAATTTATAAAAGTTGTATCCAAACTTTGGTCTCTTTCAATAGAATGGAATTGGCATCAAATAGAGTTTAGATGCCACTGAAAAGTTAACTACCCAGTGGTGGTTTACCATATCCAATTTAGTCAAATATTTTCTTTATCAACCATGCTTATTTTCTTTAAATAAATATTATAAAAAATATATTTTTATTCTATTCATTTAATAATATTTTATAACTAAATTAATTATATCACTTCATAATTTATATAAAATTTTTTGACTAAACATTAAAATTTAATAAAATGATTTATTTTCAATTTATCTGCAACTGCATTTTGTTTTTGTTGCTTTACTCATGTTAACAACCAATTTCACAGATTTTATATGATCAAAAATCTTATTTCATTGTCAATTTTATATCATTATTTCACATGTTAGCATTTACATTTGTATGCCACTTTATCTATCCCTGATTGTTTAAAATGATATAGTATATGTTATTATGTTGTTTAGTTGTAAGAGTGTCAATATCATGCTCATAGTATCTTCTATTAATACTTATACTCTGCCACTTTAGCAGTTTTAGTCATAACACTTGTGGTTGATATTGTTTAGTGACTTTAGTTTATAGAAACTTATGCTAACTGTCACTTTTTTTACTGTTTAAACAATTTTTCTTTTCTGTGTATTGTTTTAATTTGCATAAAGTATTATGTGTTATTGTTAATGCATCATGTGCAGATGAATTTTCATTTTCTTTGATTGAAGTATGAATGCAGTCGAGTTGTTGCACTATTTTGTTGTTGAAGGTGCAAAGCCTTCTTGCTTCTTTCTTTTCTGGGATAAACTTTGCATTGTTGTTTTTATAGTTACTTTTTATCTTTTGGCTGAACATATGTGAAATAATGTTAAAAAATTGGTACAAAACTTAGGATCATTTTCTGGTAATTTTATTACACTCGACTTTATGATATTGAGTTTATAGAAAATCTCGGTAACAATGCTCGTTACAATGGTGCAGAGAAAAATAACTTTTGCTTGTATGGCCTGCCTGTGGAAGAGATACCTCTAGAGCTTCCCGAGCCTATATTAGATAACACTATTGTTAGGATGGGATGCAAGAGAAGGATTGGTGGTCGATGACGTCTTATGTTGCATTTTATTTTACGAACTATTGTCTAAGTGCAGTTTGATTATAGTATGAGCAAAGGTAAATCTTTGAATGCAAGATATCCATCCAGCTATCCCCTGCTTCTCTAAAGCTTGGTTTGATAGCAAAGAATAAATCGTCTGCGCATTGATTACTTTCAAAAATCATATTGGTGAATATATTCTAAATTGGATTTTGATAAAATCCATTCTTTATAATAAGTTCCACTTTAATTGATTACTTTTACTTTATAATTCTTATAATTACTATTACATGAAGATGGGGTCTCCTGCTAGGTGACATGTCCATAAGCTTATGGACATGTCACTGTATTTTTTAACTTATACACTGCATTTGTTAAATTACATACTAAATTTAGAAATTTAAAACATATTTTTATATTATCACTTTCAAATACACAATACTTCTTGTTTTAACTTTTAAAATACAATATTTTAATTTTATAAAAAAAATCACAACCTTTAAGGTAAAAGATTAGGGGTCATTTTCATAAGTTTATGGATACGACACATTTACTGAGACTTTCTCTTACATGAAATATATTTTTAATTTTATTTCATATTAAGTATGAAATATAAATACTACATTTTAATCAATCAAATATTTTTAATCAAAAATACAACGTAACGCGCGGTGGTGGGACTTCATCTAGTCCCAAGCACCCTATAATAGATATTGTTTGCTTTATGTCTGTCAACCGGGGGGTATTGATTGTCCTTTTGACACCCTGCTTTACAAAAATGGTGTCGTTTTGAATGCATTTATTTCCTCTATTTTTAATCACAAACTTCCCTGTCTGCTTTTTCAATCGTTTCTTCGTTGAAATTCAGTTCAATGCAGAATTCCGTGAAGTATATGTTAATAACCCGGAGGCGATCATGGCGTCGGGACGGGAGTCGGAGAAGCTAATTATTCCAGCTCTGCAGTCCAAAATGAAGTCCGACCCGGAAGGCTAAGAAATGGAGCTCCAGTTGGTGTAGAGCCAATTCACGTGGACGGTGGAGCTCTTTAACCAGCAGGCGACGATGAGCTTCTCCTCCGTCAGCAACATCGTGACGGACCCCACTGTGGCTAAGAGTCTGGGTGACAGGGCAATGTTCTTGGCGCACGTGACCCCATTTACCCAAAACACATGGCATTGTACCCTGAGGAGCTTACTGATTTCCTCCGGGCATCATCCCAGACCCTCCCATCTAGCTTATGGATCCGTGTCACTCAGGATCTCATTCTCCTGATTAATAGAAAGGTACATATACGATCCCTGACTTGAACTTCAAATTGTATATTTGATAGTATTTATTGAATTTGTGTTATATATTACTGAAATTAGGATGGTAGTTTATTGGGGTCAAAAAGTGATATTTGATGCTATTCTTCAAAATAATGTTATATGGTAGTGCTGAAATTAGAATGGTAGTAATTTAGTGGACTCATAAAGATAAAGACAATAAGTGAAATGTTAGTGCCTTGAGCTAATAGGGCAATTCCGTGTGTTTTCTAAATGGTCGATATTCAGGAGTACTAGCATTGTTCATGGAGCTCCAGACTCTCGGGGATAGGATTCTTAAGACACTAGCCTTTTCGCACATTGTTCATAGTATCAAGAAGATGAACCAGAAGCATAAGAACAACTTGAAGAATTGTGCGCTTTAGAATATCCTTCCCCATGTTGTTGGTTTGTTTGTGTCTCGCATTCAATGGCCATTCTTTTTACTTGTCAACATTGTAATTTTTTCCCATTTTGAAGAGTTTTTTTATTTAATCTATTTTTTTTGTTTTAACACGAGGATGAGACAAAAGCAAAAAGAGCTCTCATTACACTGTGCGAGCTTCACCGAAGAAAGGTTTGGTTTGATGAGAGGACAACGAATTCCATCTGTAATGCTTGTTCTCATCCATCAACTAAGTGAGAGTTGGTTTGGTTTTACAGTGTGTTTGCTAATTTAGTGAAATTGATTTTTAAAAAGAGTATTTTTAAGAAGAGGTTCAGGATCACCACTATAACACCAAGAAACTTTATGACCATCGCATCCTCACGTGTCTGATGTAGTGAAATCTGTAACTTTTCTCATGTTATGTGTGTCGCATATGTTTACGAGAGGCTTGTCCAACCTGGTAAGAAAGCTGGTTTCTTCCAATTGCTGGCCACACAAACTGTCAGCGCTGTATGGCATGTAAGTGTGAATTACTGGTTTTCTTTTTCCCTCCCTCTCTAAAGGACATGTTTATCAACCATTTGGTGATTGAGCTTTAAACCAAGTCTACTATTGATTGGTGTTTGTTCATCTTGATAGTTAACATGTAGTGGTATGAGGTTTTATTTGATAGTTAGTATTAAGATATTATATGGCAATTTGCTGGTTGAGTTCTTCAGATACTTGCAATTGATTTTAACTTAAATGAATTATATACTGAAGACGATCTCAGTACTCTTGGGAGCAAAGCATGGCTAGCTATCAGAAACTTTTGCACGGGAACATTTTCGCGATGACAGCTATCGTGGACATGTATTCTAAATGCGGGGCTGTTCATGTGGCAAGAAAGCTTTTTGATAGAATGAATGAGCGACACGCGACCACATGGAACACGATGATAGATGGATATGGTACTCATGGGTTTGGAAAGGAAGCGGTGGCATTGTTTGAGGATATGAGGAAGACAGATATGAAACCTTACATTGTGACATTGTTGGAAAATGATGGTTAAAAGGTTGAAATTTGTCAACTTTTGGGCATCGTTTTGAGTGGGACCCGAACGGATTTTGGGGCGGTGGATGTCATTTTTGAGTTCTCCTCCGCGAGTATTATAAAATTGACTATTTAAACTCTCAAAACGGATCAAGGGTGAATGGGATATGGATGTTTCAATGTCACACTTGAAAGAGAAAAATTAGGCGGAAATTGGTCTAGATTAATTTTTCTCTGGACTGTCCAAAATGCGTATGGACCGCATGGAATTCTCTGGAAGGTCCAACCGTATAGTATATATGGAATTGCTTGTGTGTAATTCTTAAGAGATAACAACAAAATATTTCCATATTTTGTGAGATATCTTGTCTTAAATAAATATGCGGTAACCATGTTTAATACGATGAAGAATATTTGTGCAAATATTTCTTCCTTTTCTAGCAGATTTGATTCGAGTATTCATGGAATGTCTCGGATTTGGTGAGTTGGTGATTGGAGATTATTCTTCTCTAATTACAGAAAATTAGAATATTATGTTTCCTTGATCAGGGTCTCTTAGAGTAGTATAAATAGAGCCTCTAAGTCAGTCAGAAAAGTTTACACCATTTCTCAAGTCCCTCCATATTCTAAACTTGAGTCTTCTTTCTGTCTTTCTCGAAGTTTCCATCTGTTGCTATGTCGAGATGATAGTCCCTCGGGCCTTGCGTGAATCCGAGGTAACTCTTACATGTTAATTGTTACCTTCGATGGTTTTATCCTAGGGAACGATGTACACAATAGGAATCATTCGTTTCAAGGGCAGCGAGTGTTACCCGTGACTCCATCATTACTTGAAACATGATTTATGCTTTGATTATTTGTAATTTAAGCTTTTCGATTGTCTGCTTGAATAATTAATAAAAATTTATTATTCTTGCATATGATAATTGCTTGTTCAATTTTGTTATTTAATTTTTCGCATGATATAATCAATGTATGTCCAACAGTCTTGAAACGAATGAAATTTGTTGATTTATATTGATTTAGTTTTGCAAGTCTGTGTAAATTTTGATATGCATGCGAATGATTTTTGATGCATGCGGAAGGTTAATAATATGCATATGGTTAGTAATATACAATACGGAATATTGCATGCCAATTCTTGCTACGGTAATGGAATGTTGCATGCCAAATTTACCTATTTATTGTATGCCTCCAATTTTCATGTTCAATCATATATTTGCATGCTGTCAAGATTAATTAGCATGCTAGATTAATCAATTTGCATGCTGGCAACTTTGGATTAATTTACGTGATTTGTGAATCAATTGATTAAGTTGCATGCTGACAAGATTTATGTCATGCTATGGTTACGTGATTATTGCATGCCTCACATACGAACATTGCAGGCTTAATGTGTGCGAAAAAGTTATTTTGGAAATTCTTATGACTTTGGAAATTCATTGGATTTTGGTTGCTTACAACAAAATCATATTGAGCAATTTGTTATGTATAATCATTTAAAATATTAGACTACGATATTTGATGTGTACTTATATTTAACGATGAATGATTTTTTGTATGTACAAATTGGTGAATCTGGGTATACACGGTTGTATCTATTGGAAGAAAAACTTGGCATGGAGATACAACAGGATTTGCTTGACAACATGAAAGAGTCAAGAGTTGTAACCGCGGTTTTGCAAACTATGGTACGTATACACGTTAGTTAAAGTGAATCATGGCATATGCAATATATACATATATTGCTTGGATCATAGTTGATAACCATTTGCGTGAATCTGGACATGAACATGACTTTGTTACAAAGAGAGTTATGAGAATAATATGTGTACATATATGTCCAGTACATTAAGGCTATCGAATTTGATAGTGAATGGATTTGGTTATATTAATCACTTAATTATGTGGAAAACTGAGTTGAGCATGTATGTTAAATTGCATGGCGTAATTATGGAAATATGTTAATTATGTGATATTCATGCTTATGAGATTAAATGTTGATATGGTAATAAATCATATTTGATTCTTTGCATGAATAGCTTAAAGTTAAAAAAAAATGTCATGAGTTTGGAATATTGAATCAAGCATTACTATTCCTTCTAATTATGAAATTACATGAAAGTAGTGCATGTGTGTTGGAAATTATGAGACATTTAAATTTCCTAAGCCCTCAAAATGTTATAGTATTTGTTTAAATACTTGATCAAATGTTGAAATACCTATTTTGCATGGTATAGTAATTTGGTTGTGCGGGCTGCTCTTGTTGGTTAAAAGATTTAAAACCACATTTTGTGTGAGAATGTGCTGCTAGTGATTCATGACTTTTATATGCTTGGTCTGAGAATCGCATGCAATAAAATGGTAAACTTCGTTTGCACTTAAACATGACATCTCTCGGAAAGAGTGTAATATATTCGTGCATGAATAAAAGATGTGACATTGGGTTATTTGATCCATAATAGATTCTCGTTCATTTAGGGACTTGATTTAGCTGCATAAACGAAAATTTTAGATCTATGATGTGTCTAAAATTTTGTTATGCTTTTATATGCTATGATTATATTAATTGTTTGGGAAAGTGCCTTTTGATGCAATAAAATATTTGACAAGACTATTCCTGATAATTTGCTATCTTGATTGATCGCTTACAAGCATATGGCTCACGAGTGACAATTGTTAGATTGCACAGATAGAGCATATGGGCTCGAAGTTTAACATATTCTGGTTATTTTGTATGACCTGGAAAATGTGAACGTGAAGACATTAGTTTACGACTATGTCTAGGGTATTGGTTCTTGTGAAACATGGTATAAACCCTAAAGCATGAGTTATCATGACTATGCTAAAAACTTTGATTACTTTTAATCAAAGAATTGAGGGAAAAATCTCAAGAATTTGGTTGATAAAACTAAGAATCCCGAGAATGGGAATCCCGAGACTTTTGGTCAAATCTTTTGATTTATGGTTGAAAAATCTAAGAATCATGAGATAGGGAATCCCCAGACATTTGGTCAATTCTCTATATTTTTGTTTGGAAAGCCTTACAATTATGAGATGAGGAATCCTAAGACATTTGGTCTTTGAGAAACTTAACACGTGTGTGGATGTTTAATAAAACCAGCCCAATGTGGGGGGTAGACGAAAACCTAAAAATTCAATGACCATATGAATTTTGATAGGTACTTGAGATGAAAAGTCGTCACAAGAGACTTGAATCAAGTTGTTCAAGTCGGAAGAATTTAACTCGAACCAAAAGGGTAAACCCAAACTTGAGTCGAGCAATGGACTTGAATGTGTTTCGAGCATAAAGGCACTCAAGTTTGATTTGAGTAGTTTGAAAGTAAAGTGTAGTTGTACTGAAACTTGGCTTTAAAATGGGCATGAAATTGTGTGGAGTTGGTAAACTCAAACTGCGCCCTAGTGAGAGTTAATCGAATCCTCGATTGATTGATACTACATTGGTGGTGGTATTGGTCATGTGAGGAAGAACGATTAATTGAGATTGGGAAGTTTAGTTATCTCTAATTCCAAGGGAGTTGAAGGAATAAGAGAGACTTCCGCGATAAAATATTAATACATGAAGGTGTTTTGATTGTTAAAATGATCTAGCCCTAAAAGAAATTTTATGGGTAAGAACCTAGTGTTTGATTCGTTATTGAACACACGAGACTTTTAGTAAGTGGGGTTTGTAAATTAATGAAACAACTTATGTGATGCATAGAAGCCATATGTGGTTATATGTGACCATGATGTGAAGACACATAATCCTTTGGTGAATGTGATTCATAATGTTGAAACATTCGCAAGGTCATATGGTGGTTGAACGAAATCGCTAGAAATGATCAAAGCAATGTGGAAGAGCCTTTACATTGGCTGGCGATCTTTTAAATAAGATGACCCAAGGAGGAAAATAAAACTCCTCATAGAGTCATCCTACAAGTTCTTTTGAATGTGGGGTTGGCCTTTTGCGAAGGTGGTAAAAGTAATACTTAAATAGTATCTTTACTAGACATGCACAATATTGAAGTGCTATCAATTTCTTGAAATTCACAAGAAATAATATATGGAAACTAGAAATACATCTTAATGGAAAGTGTATTTTGTGGAAGTTTTTGTTAGAGATCCCGATTTATCTTAAATGGACTTAAGAGTCAATAGATGAAATCATTAAGGATTGGGGATAAACCAACGAAGGAAATGAGATTCCATGAAATAGTTTTTGTGGAAAGTGGTGATCAATAGAGAGATTGATCTACCATGAGTGCAAATCACTAGAGTACTAGTAGATTTGAACAATTAGTAAGTATATTTGTGTACTTGATGGGTGTTCTCTAGACGTGAGAATGAGTCCAAGGGTGATGGTACTTGCTATCAAGGCTTTGTGAAAGCTTGAAGTACATCTAATAGACCATAATGGTTATTTGGAGACTTAGATATTAAAATCTGAATAGAGCAAAAATGAAAAGCTCAATGCTCCTAAATGACCCATCATGTGACCAAACTAATTGTTGTTTAGCCAGTGATATTAAATCAATGAGTTTGATGAAGGCGGGTATGCTAAGGGACACGGAAAGTGACCATGTCATTTATGTCTTTGAATTGATGATTTTCTCATTGATAGTAAAATTGATACGATGATTGAGCCTCTTGAAGATATGTTGTATTCAATGGAATTACTCTAAACATTTTGAGTTACCTTTTGTAAAGGTGAGGTGTCTCTTAAGAAGATAACTCAAGAGTCATTGATAGTCTGAAGTACTTATTAAAGTGCACATTAGAGAATTCTTACAATGGATAGTAAGATGATACACGAGTATTCCAGAAATGATCACTGGAAACAAGTTGTGTGTGAGACTCGTGGATATGGCTTGAGTTATGTAGAGAAATGGTTCTCTCCTGCTAGATTCATAGAGGAATCTAAGTCCATTGTGTTGGACAAAAATTGGGAAAGATATACCCTAGGATGACCAAAGCACTTGTATGCTTATTGGTGTAGCGTAAAGCCATATCGATGATGGTGTGTCTCGACATAGACACTTTACCATTGGACGACTACTCTCTATGAGAATTATCGATGTTGACTACTTAAGGTCAATATGATAAGAATTGTGATTCTTTGACGAAAGGATTGAACCGATTTCTTGACGAAGAAATTGAATCGAGAGTTAGTTGAAAACTCATGGAAAGGAATACACCCAACCTATGTGACTGGAGATCCCAAGATCTAGGTTCAAAGGGACAACTAAACTGCAAAGACCCATCGCGATCACTGTGGGGGTTTCATACCTCCTCTCTTATTTCTATGATGAAGAAACAGTGATGTGAATGAAGGTTTCGAAAGGGCGCAATAGTTTACGGAATTGTTCTTACACCAAGAATCACCTATGTAAGCGAGAAGTGTGGCCACTTTGAAAGAGAATTGTTGGGACGCAATTCTTTAGAAACCTTACAGAACTGAGGTAATTATCTGCGACTACATTTCTTTTGACTCTTCCACTGCGGCAAAATAATAGAACTCACTACTTAGCAAGAAGAAACTGAAAAGGCATACATTGCCTCAAAATGTAGAAGCTAAAACTAAAAGGAAGAGGTGGAAAAGACTAGATCTAAACAACTATTTATCCTGGTTTGAGGGCTTCCCATACACAAACCTTTCAACACTGGCCTCTTCTTTCCACCACATCTCACTCGAATACGGTACACAACATAGACCTAAAAGAAGTCAGCCACCAATCAATCCTTACTCACAAAACATTATCCTAGTTCAAAATACAAACGTACTCAAGTAGAAAAGAGCACGAAGAGCATAAGAAGCTTACAAACATGTACACAGAACAAAACAACATCAACTGTGAGAAATTTGGTAAGCAGAGGCTGAAAACAATAGTCGGCTAGAAAGCAGCTGGTCAAAACACTAGAATTAACATACTTATCCATCTTCTCACTCATTCTCAAACTTGTATTCTAAAAACTTACGTTCTCCATGAGAATTGACAGCCCTTGTTTTTTCCGCCATCACTTTCTGCAATCAAAGCCAGACAATAATCAGTCTTAGAAATAAAGAGCCTCAAGAGGGTCCCTTCCGTATGAAATTTCAACACCTGACATTCCTACCACATAAAATGGTCCACAATCAATCAAAAGAAAAGGTAAGACTACTGCAACTACCTTCAATATGTTCTCTTCTTTCCAAATATCAATTCCCTTAAAGAAGTAACTGGTCATCTGCATTGTACCAGCAATAGTTCACATTTTTGTAATGGTCACAAAAACTCAGCATTGTGTTTTCGGACCACACATCAAAAGCCTGATCCAATTTAGTTACACAAATAGTCAAGAGCTTGGTTAACATGTTCTACGTTAAATGAGCTTGAACACATATAAAAACAACATTTACTTTGGTAGTTGTCATGCATGGAACAAAAGCAAGGGCTAAATCTTGAGCTGTTGCCAACTGTAAAAGTTTGCTTGTTTGTAATCGTGCAATAAAAGAAGAAGAAAAATAGATACATATTAAGCCCCATTGCATTAGCAGAATTCAACCTTTCTAATCTCCTAGGTTCTTGTTTCCGGACACTAAGACCATTCAGGAAGTTGCAAGTATTCAGTAACCAAACGAAAAACCCATAATTTGAATGACTGGTATCCACTACTTCACATTTGAATTTAGGAGCATATGTTTTCAGGTTGAAACAACAAAATGAACATGCACTTAAAAGGTACCTTTAAATTGAGAAAGTTTGTGCCTGAGCTCAATGTTTTCAGGTGTTCGTCACTGTGGCCCTAGCTCCGCCATCTCCTATTTCTGCCCTAGCTCCGCCAGAAACCCAAGCCACCAGCCACCAGAAAGAACCGTGCGCCACCCCTGCCCTAGCTCCGCCACCCCCTACCTTCGCCCTAGTTCCGCCACCTCATAGCTCCGCCAGAAATCCTATCTCCCACCGCACCGCACCACTTCGCCGCTGCTGCTCCACAACCGCTTCAGTTTGCAGTTGTTCCGCCGGTCCATCGCGACACTGCTGTTGACTCATTTCCACTCCGTCGCTGAGTGGAACCACCGTTTCCCAAACCAATCGATACCCAGATCACATCTGCCTTTTCCCACCACTTTTGCCTAAACCCTAGAAACACCATCGCCTAAAACCAGCTTGTCGTTCCCCACCTCCACCCAACATCTACCTTTGTGACCAGGTGGGAACAACGTTGAGTAGCGGCGAGGAAAACGAAGAAAGAAAATGAAGAAATGAGGGTCAGGGTGTCCTTTTTAATTGTTTTACACAGGGGTATAATGGTTATTTCACTTATTTTCAGCCATTTTTAGAGTTGACATTTTGGTCAACGATTTACAGGGTTAATTTTGCACTTTATGATTTTACAAGGTCATTCCCGCACTTTCTCACAATACACAGGGTTAAAATCGCACTTTACTCAATGTTTTAATTGCAATATTAAAAATTTATTTACAGACCATCTTTTAAGAGAAATGTCGGTTCCCTTAAAGAAAGACCTTGAGGAAGTAACTATTTCCAGAATCAACAAAACAATCAACAGTTGAACAACTAGTTAAGTAAGGGTTGACCGTTGATTAGTCAAAGTCAAACATTTTTATTTGTATTTATATATACTAATTCAAATAAAGTTTGACTGTTAATTAGTTAAAGTTAACTTATTTATTAGTGTTTATATATTGAAAGTCAAGTAAGGTTTGACCGTTGATTAATTATAGTCAACCTAGTAATTAGTGTTTATATATTAAAAGTCAAGTAAGGTTTGACCGTTGATTAGTCAAAGTCAACCTAGTTATTAGTGTTTGTATATAGAAAGTCAAGTAGGGGTTGACCGTTGATTAGTCAAAGTCAAACATTTTATTTGTATTTATATATACTAATTCAAATAAAGTTTGACCGTAAATTATTTAAAATCAACTTAGTTATTAGTGTTTATAAATTGAAAGTTAAGTAAGGGTTGATCGTGGATTAGTTAAAAACAACTTAGTTATTAGTGTTTATATAATGAAAGTCAAGTAAGTTTTAACCATCGATTAGTTAAAGCGAACTTTGTTATTAGTATTTGTATGTAGAAAGCCAAGTAAGGGTTGACCGTTGATTAGTTAAAGGCAACTTTGTTATTAGTATTTTTATGTAGAAAACCAAGTAAGGGTTGACCGTGGATTAGTTAAAGTCAACTTTGTTATTAGTGTTTGTATATAGAAAGTCAAGTAAGGGTTGACCATTGATTAGTCAAAGTCAAACATTTTTATTTGTATTTATATATATACTAATTCAAATAAAGTTTGGCCGTTAATTAGTTAAAGTCAACTTAGTTATTAGTATTTATATATTGAAAGTCAAGTAAGGTTTGACCGTTGATTAGTCAAAGTCAACCTAGTATTAGTGTTTATGTATTGAAAGTTAAGTAAAGTTTGACCGTTAATTAGTCAAAATTAACCTAGTTATTAGTGTTTGTATATAGAAAGTCAAGTAAGGGTTGACCGCTGATTAGTCAAAATTAACCTAGTTATTAGTGTTTGTATATAGAAAGTCAAGTAAGGGTTGACCGTTGATTAGTCAAAGTCAAACATTTATATTTATATTTATTATATACTAATTCAAATAAAGTTTGACTTTTAATTAGTTAAAGTCAACTTAGTTATTAGTGTTTATAAATTGAAAGTCAAGTAAGGTTTGATTAGTCAAAGTCAACATAGTTATTAATGTTTATATATTAAAAGTTGAGTAAATTTTGGTCGTTGATTAGTTAAAGTCAACCTAGTCACTAGTGTTTATATATAGAAAGTCAAGTAAAGTTTGACCGTTGATTAGTGAAAGTAAACTTAGTTACTAGTGTTTACATATAGAAAGTCAAGTAAAGTTTGATCGTTGATTAGTTAAAGTCAACTAAGCTATTAGTGTTTATATATTGAAAGTCATGCAAAGTTTGACCGTTGATTAGACAAAGTCAACCTAGTCATTAGTGTTTATATATTGAAAGTCGAGTAAAGTTTGACCATTGATTAGTTAAAGTCAGCTTAGTCACTATTTCTATATAGAGAGAGTCAAGTAAAGTTTGACCGCTGATTAGTTAAAGTCAACTTAGTCGCTAATATTTATATATAGAAAGTCAAGTAAGGTTTGACCATTGATTAGTCAAAGTCAACCTACTTATTAGTGTTTATATATTGAAAGTCGAGTAAAGTTTGACCGTTGATTAGTTAAAGTCAGCTTAGTCACTAGTGTTTACATATAGAAAGTTCAGTACAATTTGGCCGTTAATTAGCTAAAGTTTTCTTAGTTATTAGTGTTTAATTTAAAGTCAAGCAAAGTTTGACCATTGATTAGTCAAAGTCAACCCAATTATTAGTGTTCATATATAGAAAGTAAAGTAAGGGTTGAACGTTTATTAGTTAAAGTCAACTTAGTTATTAGTGTTTATATATTGAAAGTTAAGTACAGTTTGACCATTAATTAATAAAAGTCAGCCTAGTTATTAGTGTTTATATATTGAAAGTCAAATAAGGATTAATTGTTGGCTAGTTAAAGTTGTATTTATGTATACTAAATCAATTAAGGGTTGAACGTTAATTAGTTAATGTAAAAAATTTATTTCTTATTTTTTATATATTAGGTCAATAAAGGTTAATCGTTGATTAATTTAACTTAACTAGTTATTAGTTAAAGTCAACAAAAGAAGTGAACGATTTTGAAAGTTTTAAAAAAAATTAGCTTAGAGCGGTTGTGCGCAGCTGCTCCCAGCCCATGAAATTTCTAGCAACATTATTTGAAATTATTGGCAATTTTTTTAAAAAACATTTTGGCAAATTTTTTGAATTCTTTGGTAGAAATATTGAACTTTAAAAAATTCGATGAATATTTTGAAAATTTTGGCGGGAAGATTGAATTTTTTAAATATTGGTAATTTCTTTGGCAGAAAAAATGAATTTATTAAAATTTTAGCACCGATTTCATAGAATTTTTAAATGAAGATTAGATTTTTTTTTTTAAAAATCGGTGCTATTTTAAATTTTTTGGAATTTTTATTGGTGGGAAGATAGAATTTTTAAAATTTTTAGCACCGGTTTGTAAAAACCGGTGCTATTTTGAAATTTTTGGCAGGAAGATAGAATGTTTAAATTTTTTAGCATTGGTTTTTAAAAACCGGTGCAATTGTTTTTTAAACCGGTGCTGTTTTAAAATTTTTGGCAATTTTTTGGAGGGAAGATAGAATTTTTAAAATTTTTAGCACTAGCTTTCAAAACTAGTGCTGTTTTAAAATTTAACACCGGTTTTTTAAAAACTGGTGTTAAAATTAAAATTTTAACAGTGATTTTAAAAAAAATTGGTGTTAAAATTAAAAAAACCCCGGTGCTATTTCATATTTGGCATTGGTTTTCAAAACCGGTGCTAAAAAACTGGTGCTAGACGGCGATCAATAAAAGCATTTAAAGCGGCATCCCTAAGCTTTGTTCTTGATCTAGTCATAGGTCCTACCATGTCACTTAGATGATCCCGAACATAACCTTATGTTGTTTCAAGAAGTGGAATGTCTTCATTTATAGTGGTAGTCATCTTGGCATCTCCATCATTCCCTCCACGGTCGAAAGTTTTCGCCCTCGAAACTGAATCCTCTTCAAAGGTAAATGGAGATAAATCAGCAACATTGAAGGTCACACTAACACCATAATGATATGGTAAATGAAGTTTGTAAGCGTTATCGTTGACGAGCTCAACCACTTTAAAAAGACCATCTCATGTGGACTCAACTTAGATTTCCGAGCATTTGAAAACCTCTCATTCAGCAGATGAACCTTAACATAATCTCCCACGTTGAATCTCATCAACTTGCAGCCCTGATAAGTTTGTCAGCATTCGATGCATTTTTCCATTCAATTATCATGCGCACCTTCTCATGAATTTTCTTCACAAAATCAGCTTTCTTTTCTCCATCAAGATTCTTAACCTGTTTAAACTTCAAAATAATTAAGTCAAGAGAAGGTGCACATTGGGTAGAAAACCATAAAGAAGTATTAGAATGAATAGTGCGATTGTAAGCAAACTCTACAATCGGAATTCATTTTTCCCAATTCTTCAAGTTTTTCTGAACTAGGGAACGGAGGAGAGCCCCTAGGGTTCTATTGGTCACTTTTGTTTGTCCATCAGTTTGAGGATGACTGGCAGTAGAAAACAACAACTTTTCTCTAACTTGCACCACAAGGTATTCCTAAAGTAGGATAAAAAATTTAACATCGCGATCATTGACAATGGATGCAGGAATGCCATGTAACCAAACTACTTCCTTAAAAAATAGATCCGCAACTTGCTTAGCATCATCTATCTTCATACACAGAATAAAATGTGCTAGTTTTGAAAATCTAGCAACAACCACAAAGATAAAATCATTACCTGACTGAGATCGTGGTAAACCTAGGAAAAAATCCATGGAAATGTCAACCCAATGATGTGTAGGAACAGGTAATGGAGTATATAGACCATGAGGCTTAGTTTTACACTTAGCCTTCAAGCAATCAAGACAATTCCTACAAACCCTGTCAATAGCAAGTGCCATTTTCAGCTAATATAAGTGTTCTCGCAACATATTATAAGTTTTAAATGCACCAATATATCACATTAAACCACCTAAATGAGCTTCTCTAACAAGTAATTCACGCACAGAACATTGAGGAATACATAACCTATTATTCATAAACAAGAAACCATCATGAAGAAAAAATTCTCATAAGCACCATGTTCGCATGCAGCATAAATAGAGGAAAAATCAGGATCAATCGCATATAAATCTCGCACAAATGAAAACTCTAACATAATGCGTTCAAATTGTGTAATTAAAACATGTCTACGACTCAAAGCATCAGCAACAACATTTTCTTTACTCTTTTTGTAACGCAGTATGTAAGGAAAAGATTCAATGAAACTAGACCATTTAGCGTGACGCTTATTCAACTTCATCTGACTTTTCAAATATTTCAAGGACTCGTGATCACTATGAATGACAAATTATTTATGAAATAAATAATGTTTCCAAGTTTCTAATGCACACACCGTTACATAAAATTCTTTATCATACACATGATAGTTTAGAGCACCGCCCTTTAGCTTTTCACTAAAGTAAGCTATAGGTTGATTCTCGTGCATCAAAATAGCACAAATGCCAACACCAGAAGCATCTCAATGAATCTCAAAAGTACCATTAAAATCAGATAAAGCAAGTACATGAACATTACATAATCATACTTTCAATTTATTAAATGCATCTCATAACTCTTAGTCCAAAAAAATTTCACATCCTTTTTAACTAGCTCATTTAGAGGTGCAGTAATAGATGAGAATTCACGTACAAACCGTCTATAAAAACTATCTAAACCATGAAAAGAACGTACCTGGTTTGCATTAGTTGGTATCGACCAGGTCTTAATGGGCTCAATTTTGGTTTTGTCGACTTTTATGCCCTCCTTAGAGACCAC
Organism: Rubia yunnanensis; assembly: GCA_037428765.1. Classification (NCBI taxonomy): domain Eukaryota; kingdom Viridiplantae; phylum Streptophyta; class Magnoliopsida; order Gentianales; family Rubiaceae; genus Rubia; species Rubia yunnanensis. Next base: position 13,083,831 of record CM075067.1, read on the forward strand.
AAGACCGAGAAACACCACTTCCAAAGCGCAAAATGTGCACTTCTTGATGTTCACATATAAACAAGATTCACAGAGTGCAACAAGAACCATTTTAATATGATCAATATGTTCATTAGTTGACGTAGAATAAATCAAGATATCATCAAAATAGACCACAACAAATCGACCAATAAACTTTCTTAAGACATGATTCATCAACTGCATAAAAGTACTAGATTCATTAGTTAAACCAAAAAGCATAACAATCCATCATACAACTTGAACTTAGTCATAAATGCAGTTTTCCATTCATCCTATTCCTTAATTTGAATATGATGATAACCTTGAGTCAAATTAATCTTAGTATAAATCACAGATCCATGCAAATCTTTAGGCATATCATCTAACCTAGGGATAGGATTGTGATACTTAATGATAATCTTGTTAATAGCATGACAATAAATGCACATACGCCAAGTTTTATCTTTCCAAGGAACTAAAATGACAGCATAGCACAAGGAGATAGGAATTCTTGCACATAACCTTTTTGAAGAAACTCCTCGACTTGTCACCATAGTTTCTTTGTCTCCTCAGAGTTTTCTTTATACGCTTGATGGTTTGGAATAACCAAACTCAGAATCAAGTCATTCTGGTGTTCAATACCTCGCAAGGGTGATAAACCTGCAGGTAATGCCTTCAGAAAGACATTCTCAAATTCCTGTAACATCTGAGCAAACCTTGGAGGAACATGCATAGGAATATCATCACTGGAAAAGTAGCTCTCATTAAAATGCATGATAAGCACATAAAAATAATTAGCAAAAGCACAATTCACATCCCTAATGCATAAAATGATCTACCAGAATCAATAGGAAGTTCATGTCTCATCATGTAAATCGATGGCAAAGGACTAAGATGTGAAGATAGAATTTTACACGACTTATCAGAATCATTCTTAGACTTACCTGGAATGGCATCCATTGATTTTTGGTCGAAATTATCAAGATATTTGCCTCCATTTTCCCCTTTGTGGTCGATCTCCTTCAAGCCCTGGCTTGGGTTTTGGTCGGCCACTTGCACATTAGTCGCAAACTTCTCTTTGTCGACTTTCATGCGCCTCTGTGCTTCTAAGACTTCCACTGGAGATAATAGAGCCAAAGTATACCTTGTTCTATCCTTAATCATAGTAATTTTTTTAGTGTAACCATCATGCATAGATTTACGATCAAACTGCCAAGGTCCCCCTAACAAAAATATGACTAGCTTCCATAGGTATAACATCACATAAGATTGAATCATGGTATTTTCCAATCTTATATTTAATAATTCTTTGTTTGTTAACCCTGATTTCACCACTACCATTCAACCAAATAAGTTTACATGGTGATGGATGAGTAGTCACATGCAAAGACAATGATTTAACAAGAAGATTAGACACAGTATTAGCACAAGAACCACCATCAATAATATGTAAACAATTCTTATCTTTCACAAGGAAACAAGTATGAAAAATATTAATCCTTTGTACCTGTGTTTCGGCCATTTGGGAGTTTAGAACTCTTAATGACAAGAAGTTACCTTGTGTTTCCGGACCTTGTTCATCATGGTCATTTATGATGATTTCTTCATTTAACTGTTCTTCACCACTTTCATACAATGGTGGCATATCAGCATATTCATCTTCTTTATCTCCTTTCTCAATTGTTGTTAACACTCATGCATGTGCACAGTTACTACAAACATGTCCTCTCGCTTTACTAGGAAAACACATAGGGGAGTTAACAAAAACCGAATTTGATGAAGAAGTAGTGGATTTACCTGGAATTTTTAAAGCCTGTTGGGTTGGTGGTTCCACCCTCCTCTTAGTAGGATTGGAATAAGTCTGAACCTATCCTCGTCATCCCATGAGCGTGCCCCTACTGCGGCCATAACTAGGGTTTCCAGAGTCAAACCCTGGTCGTTGACTGGAAAATCCAGGTTTTGGCCTCCTTGGTTGCAGGGTACTCTCGACCAGCCTTACTTTCAACAATAAATCATTCATAGATATGTGATGTTGAAGCTTGATTGGATTTTGAAGGTTTTCACACAAGCCTTCAATGAATCAATTTTTGACGAATGCGTCATTTTCTTTCATTCCAACCCTTCTCATGGTCAAGTTAAGATCTTGCCAGTATTCATCAACTGTGCGATTTCCTTGCTTCATGTTAGATAGATAAGAATGTTTTTCCATCAAGTAAGTAGGCGGAACATGATATTGGCGAAGCTTGGATCTCGAACTCCCCCATGTGGAGATAATCTTCTTTCCGACAAGATATCACAACTCTTTTTTATTTTCCACCATTCAGCCGCATAGTGAGTGAAATAATATTGTGCCACCTTGACTTATTCTTTCTCCCAATAATTGTTGAGATCAAACAAATTCTCAATCTGTCGCTCCCAATCAAGATACTTCACCGAATTGTGTTGATCATCAAATCGAGAGATGTCATACTTCAATCTCTTGATGTCTCGAGCATCATGTGAACCCAAACCAGATCCTGAATTGCTCTTCACTCTCCTTCAGGAATGATTTTTACTATGGCGATGCCTCCTAGAAGATCCACTGTGTGATCGCCTTTCCGAACCATCATTAGAATAATCACCTGAACTGCCAGAACCATTGAATTGGCGGACATATTTATGGATTTCTTCTCTCTTGGCCGATGATGTAGGTGTAGGCGGTACCATGCTGTCAACTTTTCTCGCCAATCTCTGCACTTCAATCATAAGTGCATTTATTGCAACAGCAAACCGATCAGGATCATTGGCTTCATTAGGATTAATTCGCTGTCGCTCCAAACTATCTGGAGCCTCTCCTCGTGGATGTTCACCACGCCTACCATCAGAGGTGTTCGTCAATGGAAAATTTTTAGGAATTCTAAAAAAAGGTGGAACAAATGGATTTTCTTCCTTCATCTTCGCGAAACTGCTAAGAAAAATAAACGGTTAAGTCTAAAAATCGTCCCCCTTTCCCTTTGTTTAGTAAGGTCACTCATCAAGTGTATAATACTCACAAATCACAAGGCGAAGGCTAATGCAAGGAACAAAATTCAATTTGAAATTTAAAAATATAGAGATGAGATTTGAAATTGATCAATTCACCGCAGTTTAAAGCAATATATAGCGATGAGTACTGAAGAACTTATTTCGAAATTTTAAAATATATAAACTCAAAATTGGGCTCTACGATTAGGAATTCCAAATTCTAAAAATAATAAGGAACAAAATTCAATTTGAATGGCATGAATCAGAGCTGTAATTAAGAAGTTATGATCAAAATAAGAAGGCTTTGTATAAGCTACAAATAGGTTCCAAAAATTCAAGCAACTTTTCCGAAAACAAATTCGAATAGGAACTCAAATCCAAATCCCTCAAGGTAAAGGGCTTTAATGACTTATTTGTCTCCCAAGTCCAAAATTCATATAAAAAATCCCCTCTCAATTGGCTTTTATTTCATTTTCCTCCTCCGATTAGGATTTTCACTTTTCTTTTCCTTTTCAAATCGGATTTCCTTTTTGTTTTTTTCTTTTATTTTCAGCCACAAATTCAATTTTTCCACTCAATATAAAAATCACAATCAGAATTATTCCCCAAGCAATTCAAAACCGTGTACAATTCCCAAATTTTTGAAATTGCAAAACAGTCCCCAAACTTTCAAAATTTGCAAATCTACCCCAAATTTCTAATTTCAAAACCCTAATTTACGATTTAGAAACCCAGAAATATGATACCATTCTTTTTGATTTTTGAAAAGTTTTGGAACAAAGATCGCCTATACAAAACTTGGAATAAGAAAATTGCGACAACTTCCTCTTGATTCAAATGAAATTTGAGGTATCAAGATCATAAGGATCAAGAATATGACACTATATATGAGGAAAATGACATAATACTCTAATTTATTTTTGAATAAGGTGTAATCAAGAATCAAAGAACAATTCAAGATCACAGAATCAAAGAACGATAAAGAAAACAAATAGGATTATGAGCATGCAATAATTTTCAGAAGAGTTGACAAAAAATATCAGAAGCACATCAACTATTTACGCTACCTAAAAACTATGAAACCGACTGGTAGGTGAAGGCGGATAGTACTTGTTAATGCTTAGACCCTTCGACTTCTTCCTAACTCGATTGATGAAGGTGAAGACGGATAGTAATACCAAAGTATTCTAACTCTCGGACCCTTCAACATCCTTCGACTCTAGATTTAGTTGTCCTGATAAGAAAGATCATACAATTACAGTTAAAAAAAAGACAAGAAAGAGTTTATAAATAAAATTTTTTGAAAATAAATAAAGCAAGAAACTCAAAACCCCTGATTATTATTTTTTGTTTTTCTCGGCCTCCAGTAGATCGTTTGCTTTGTTTTGATACCAACTGATATGAATCCCCTTGCGAATAAGCTAGATTGCATAATTAATATCATTGACAAAACAAGGGAACTTGCAAAACCCTTCTAATGCCGCACGAACTCAGGTGTCTAGCCCTCGGAGTACGTCTAACTTTGACTTCCTCTCTAACTAGCCCTCAAAATTAGATCACAATGTTTATTGATACTTAACTAGCCCTCGGGGTTAAGCAACAATGGAAAAAGCTCGCAAACAACAAGAGTATGAACGCAAATGTTTGTGTATTTGATTGATAAGAATGGTTTAAAACTCGAGAATTCAACCCTTATTTATAGGGCTGAATTCATCCAAACCCTAGTTCTAATCAAGACAAGATTTGGTAATTCCTGTCAGAAACTGAATAGAATTATGGCAGCTTTAAGAAGCTAAAACTACATCTAATTAAAATACCTAAAATAAGCTGACTATGGCCGAATTCATCCATATCACACCTTGGATGAATATTACCTTATCTAATATTACGAAAATTAATTCTAATCAAAATAAAACTTACCCTAATGGACTGTCTTTTTGAAATTTAGTTCTTCCAAGCCCACATGGCCGAACTGTTAGTCCATAAACCCAAAATAAAATATTTTACAATATTTTACAGTGATCACACTAATTCATTAAAACCAACTAGGAAAATAGAGTATAGTGCTCTTCACGATGTTTCAGTGCTTCGACAGTCTTGAATAATAAATCCAAGATGTCGATGATGACTCTTTCTTCAATTCTTCATCATAAAGGCAATCAATCAAAGCATTTAAAGCAGCATCCCTAAGCTTCGTTCTTGACCAAGTCATAGGTCCTGCCATGTCACTTAGAGGATCCTGAACATAACCTTTAAATGTTTGATCAAAAAGTGGAATTTCTTCATTTATGGTGATAGTTATTTTAGCATCTCCATCAGAAAGTCTGAGTGGGGACCTCCAATAATGGTTCTGGTTTTCGGCGCAATTATGGTGATTGGTCTTATAGTGTTGATTAGGAAGTATTTTGTCAAGAATGGATAGAATTTGCCAATGCTTCTTCATTGGATTAGTTTTGAAGCATCATCTAGTTTTTAGACTAGTTATAAAAATAAATTTGTATTTATGTAATTTATTTTTCAGAGTTGTTAGCACTCTTTCTTAATAAAAATATTCTCAACCTATAATTGTTGTTTTTGTGAATTTCCAAGTTATTGTATGTATGTTTGACTTTTTAAAATCTTCTTCCTGCCTTAATTGCTATTTAATGTTTTTTTTAAAAATAACTAGGGGTTTCCAGCCCGTGCAAAGCGCGAGCTGTCGACATCGGGGCCAACAATGGGTCACCACTCGAACTCTCACAACTTGAATCCTTATCACTTGAACCTCTCTAGTTGAACCCTCTCCAGTTGAACCCTCTCCACTCGAACCCTCTCCACTCGAACCATTTCCACTCGAACCTTCGAACTTCGTCTACTTGAACTTTGCCATTCGAACCTTCACAACACGAACCCAGAACCAATCAAACCTAGTATTACTCGAACCCTCTACACTCGAACCTCTACTCGAACCCTTTCGACTCAAATCTCACCATTCAAACCAGTACAGCTTGAACCCAGTAGCACTTGAACCTCTCCACTCGAGCCCAGTACCTTCGAACCCTCTCTACTCGAACCCAGTAGAACTCAAACCCTTACCACATGGGTTCGAGTGGAGAGGGTTCAAATGGAGAGAGTTCAACTAGAGAGGGTTCGAATGGAGAGGGTTCGAGTGGAGATGGTTTGAGTCGAGCGGTTCGAGTAGTAGGAGTTTAAGTGGAGAGGGTTTGAGTGGAGAGGGTTCGAATAGAGGGTTCAAGTGGAGTGGGTCCGAGTAGAGTGGGTCCGAGTAGAGGTTCGAGTGATACTGGGTTCGAGTGGAGAGGTACGAGCGGAGAGGTTCCAGTGGTGAGGGTTCGAATGATGAGTAATCAAGTGGAGAGGGTTTGAGTGGAGAGGGTTCGAGTGGTACTGGGTTTATGTAGAAAGGGTTCGAGTAGAGAGTAGAGGAGGTTCGAGGGTTCGAGTGGAAAGGCTCCGACTATAAGGTTAGAGTGGAGAGAGTCAAGTGGTAAGGGTACCATCCACCACTAGAGAGAGTACCATCCACCCCTCAAGAAGTTTGACAATCACCCTTCGAGGGTACACCATCTATCTCTCGACAGGGTAAACCTTCCACCATTGGAGAGAGTACACCTTCCACCCATCGAGGGTACGCTTTGTATGTCTTGAGAGAGGTGTACCAGCCCTCGAGGGTACACCACCCCTCGGGAGATCACACATCCACCCCTCTAGAGTACACCAGCCATCGAGGGTATACCACCCCTCGAGAGAGTATACCACTGAGAGCGTTGAACTATCCACATTAGCACTCAAACCATGACCCATTCGAGGCATATAGCCCTCGAACCACCTGCCCCTCAAACATCAACTATCCACTCCTGGAACTATCACCCCTCGAACCATCAGTTCTCGAACATCCACCACGCCACCACTTGAACCATCCACCTTTTGAATCATTAAACATCCGCCTCGAGGCCTCCCTACTACTCGAACCATCCACCCCTTCAACATCAACCATCTGCCTCAAGGGGTGTTTATTCAAGGCATTATTCCTCGATTCATTAACCCTCGAGGCCCTAGAACCATCAACCATCCCCCTTGAGGTATCACCCCCTGAACTATAAAAAGTCCGCCTTGCCACCACTCAAACCCTCTCCACTCGAAACTTGTACCACTCGAATCTCTCCACTCAAATCCTCTATTGGAACCCTCTCCACTTGACCATCACCATTCGAACTCTCACCACTTGAATGCTCACCACTTGACCCCTCACCACTTGAACCTCTCCACTCGAACCCAGTACTACTCGAACCTCTCCATCGATTAATTAACCATCGAGGTCCTGGAACCATTAACCATCTTCCTCGAGGCATCACCCCTCGACCCCTCAACAATCCGCCTCGCCACTACTCAAACCGTCCATCCCTCGAACATCAACCATCCCCCTCAACTAAAACCTATCCACTCTAACCTCTACTCGAACCCTAACTAGTCGAACCAGTACCACTCTAATATTTTCCACTTGAATCCCCTATTCGAACCCTCTCCTCTCGACCCTCACCACTCGAACACTCACCACTCGATCCCTCACCACTCGAACTCTGTCCACTCGAACCCAGTACCACTCGAACCTCTCCACTCGACCCTCACCACTAAAACTCTCACTACTCGAAACCTCACCACTCGAACCAGTACCACCCGAACCCTCACCACTCAAACCAATACCACTCAAATTATTTCCACTCGAATCCTTTATTCGAACCCTCTCCACTCGAACTCTCACCACTTGACTCATCACCACTCCAACTCTCTCCACTCAAACCCAATACTACTCGAACCTCTCCACTCGACCCTCACCACTCAAACCCATTACCACTCAAACCCAGTACCACTCGAACCTCTGCACTTGGACCTCACCACTCGAACCTCTTCACTCGAACCCTGTTCACTAGAACGTAGTACCACTCGAACCCTTTCTACTTGAACCCTCTACTTAAACCCAGTACGACTCGAACCTCTCCACTCGAATCTCGACTCAAATTCTTTCTACTCGGACCCTCACCACTCGAACCAGTACTACTCGAACCTCACCACTCGACCCTCACCACTCGAACTCTCACCACTCGAACCAGTACTACTTGAACCCTCACTATTCGAACCTTGAACCATTCGAACCCTCACCATTCGAACCAGTACCACTCGAACCTCTCTACTCAAATCTCGACCCGAACTCTTTCCACCCGAACCTTCACTACTCGAACTAGTAAAACTTGAACCCTTTCCACTCGGACCTCTAATCGAACCCTTTCCACTCGACCCTCACCACTCGAATCCTCACCACTTGAACCAGCACCACTCGAACCAGTACCACTGAAACCCTCTCTACGCGAATCCAGTACCACTCGAACCTCTCCACTCAAATATTGACTCGAACTCTCTCAACTCGAACCCTCATGACTCGAACTCTCTTCACTCAAACCCAGTACCACTCAAACCTCTTTACTCGAACCCAGTGCAACTCGAACCTTCACCACTCGAACCCAGTACCATTTGAACTCTCTCTACTCAAACCACTCTACTCAAACCCAGTGCCACTCAAACCTCTCCACTCGAATCTCAACTCAAACTCTCTCCAATCGAACCCTCACCACTTAAACCAGTACCACTCGAACCCTGTCCACTTGAACCTCTCCACTCCACCCTCACCACTCCACCCTCACCACTTGAACCAGTACCACTCAAACCTCTCTACTCGAACCCAGTATCACTCAAACCTCTCCACTCGAATCTCGACTCAAACTTTCTCCACTCGAACCCTTATCACTCAAACCAGTACCACTCGAACTCTCATCACTCAAACCTCACCACTGGAACTAGTACCATTCGAGCCAGTACCACTCAAACCCAGTACCACTCAAAACCTCTCCAATCGAACCCTCTCCATTCATACTAATCAAACGTTCTCCACTCAAACCAGTAGTACTCGATCCCAGTACTATACGTGTAATTGGAAAGAGCTTCGGATATGACCACGTATAAAAGTAGAAGACACACGTTAAATGATGGAGAATGGATAAACATAGACAATAATGCATATGAGGGGGAGGGGGAAAAATTATGACAAAGTTTACTGTTCATCTAGGGATCGACACATTTAAGAGTAGTGGATGAATGGATGGATTTGGATAAGGTAGATAACCCCAGTCTCTATATTTGGTTGATATTCCCATTGATCAGAGGAGTTTTTGAATATGAAACCGTTGATATCATAACCTTACACAACATATATACTACCATTTAGAATATGTTCTATTTCCATCTTATATAGCATTGATTGTTGAACAAGAAGGTCACAAGATCAGAGGAATGGAGAAGCAAGAATCCAGTGAATACAAGGAGCTATTACTGGTAATATTGGTGATTGCATAGGGATGCAGATCCCCTGCTAGTAATGGATCTGGAGAATCTGCAGCTGGGTGATCTGTTCCAGCAAAGTCTCTGCTTGAGGGAATGTCTCCATCGAATCAGGATGAGCTCAGGACCGCCAACGAGTTGCTCTGGCCATCTCCATCAGTGTTGTAGCAGCAGTCTTTGCAAACAGGGCTCTCTGATGGGGTTGGAGCAGAGTTTGCCAGGCTTTATTGTTCTTAGCGGTGGCAGAAGGGGATATATGGTTTTCTTCACGATGCCACCTCTCAAACAGTTCATTCAGGCTGGGCCTTGGTCATCTCCGGCGAAGGTGGGGCAGATAAGGCGGTCGTCTTAGGTTGTAGAGGTGGTGGGAAGGTTGGGAGATGGTGGTGGTAGGCAGGGATGAGTGGAAGAGTGGGAATTGAGCTGGTGGTCTCCGGTGCTGTCGCCATCGAGGCTTAGTGAGCCACGGCTTGCTGTCGGGTGGGTGGTGGAGAGGAGACCGACGGTGGTGGAAGGTGGTGTATGTAGAGCAGGAGGCGTACTCGAATTCTCAACACTCGGATAAGGAGTACTTGAACCCTTTCCATTAACCATCCACCTCGAGGGGTGTTGATTCGAGGCATCCTCCCTAGAATCATCAACTTCGAGCCCCTGGAACCATCTACCATCCCCCTCAAGGTATCATCCTCAGACCCATCAATCAACCGCCTTGGTATCAGTCGAATCATCCACCCCTCGAACATCAACCATCCATCTTAAGGGAATTCGAGGCATAATTCCTTGATTCATCAACCCTGGAGGCCCTGGAAACATCAACCATCCCACTCGAGGCATCACCGCTCGACCTACGCCTCGCCACCACTCAAACCATTCACACCTCGAACAGTAACCATCCGCCTCCTGGGACCATCACCCTCAGATTATCACCCCTAGAACCCCTGGAACCATCAACCATGCACTCCTGGGACCATCACCCCTCAAAATATCATCCCTCAAACCATCCACCGTGTTACAACTTTAACCATCCACCACTCTGACCTTGAACATTTGGTTCCTAACCCCTGGGAAAATCTATCACAACTATTGGCTCCTTTATACCAAACTCCGTCAGAAAGAATCCCCCAATTCATGTAGCTGTCCTGAATCGTGGTGGCACGACCTCTGTGAATAAGAAGGGGAAAACAAGGAGAAAAGAATTAGCAAAGCAAGTCAGGAAATTCATCGAACACCTTGCGTTCACAAATCAAGCTTTGGTAGGTTGAAGTAGAAGAACGCATGAACATTAGGAACCCAGAGAAAATGCCAGAATCACATTCTATCGGACTCTATTTTGACTAAGAAATTGAAAGCATACCAGAAACATTACACAAATCAGAGCAACGATGATGGAAAAGGTGGGCAATTTTGGTTAGGAAAACTATGAAATTACCTTGTGGAATTGTGCAAGGATAGGAACCCAACCATCTGAGAGCAAAATCTTATGGAAGCCAAAAAAGAGAATGATAGAGAACGGATAAACATAGACATGAAGCCAAAAAAGAGAAGATACGTGTAATTGGAAAGAGTTTCAGATATGGGCACATATAAAAGTAGAGGACACACGTTGGCATTTGAGATAGATTACAACAAAGAAGTGAACGGATAAACATAGACAATAATGCATAGGAGGGGTAGGAGAAAAACAAAATTTGGAAATGACGACGAAAAAATACTGTTCATTCATTGGATTTCCACATTTAAGATATAGAGATTTTAGGAATGTTTGATTCTTTTTAAACAATCATATTACTGTGGTGTGTTTGTGTTACCATGTCTTGTACATCTCATTATTTATCACCATAAAAGTTGATCCTAAAACCCCAAATTTCAAAAATGGTATAACTTTGAAATTAAAGGAATGGAAAAATAGATCTACTGCCATTACCGAATCCTCTGAAGTGAGCTTCTGATATGAATCCCCTTGCAAAAAAGGTGGATTTCAGAATTAAGATTTTTGACAAAATAAGGAAACTCGCAAACCCTTACCGTGCTACACGAAATTCAGGTGTCTAGCCTTAGGGGTACGCCTAACTTTGACTTGCTCTCTGACTAGCCCCCGGGATTAGATTACAAGGTTTATTGATACTTAACTAACCCTCAAGGTTTAGCAACAATAGAATAGCTCGCAAGCAAATAGTATGAACTCAAAATGTTGTATATTTGATTGATAAAAGTGTGTTAAAATTCGTTTGACAAGCCCCCCTATTTATAGGGTAGATTTTGACCCTACACCCTAATCCCAACTAGAAACTGAATTGACTTATTGCACTTTTAAGAAGCTAAAACCATATCAAATTAACATACCTAAAATAAATGGTAATCTGGTCGAATTCTTCAAGAAGTAACCTTGAAGAATATTAATTTATCTAATATTTACTAAATCTAATTCTAAGCAGAATAAAACTGAATATACTAAACCCTAATGGACTGTATTTTCAAAATCCAGTTTTTCAAAGCCCACATGGCCGAACTATCAGTCCATAATAACAAAATGAAATAATTTTACAATATTTTACAGTGATCACACTACCTCATTAAAAACCCAGTGGAAAAAAAGTGTATAGTGTTCTTCATGATGTCTTTAGTTCTTTGACGGTCTTGAACAATAAATCCAAGATGTCGATGATGACTTCTTTCAATTCTTCATGATAAAGGCAATCAATCAAAGCATTTGAAGCAACATTCCTAATCTTAGTCCTTGACCTAGTCATAAGTCCCACCATATCACTTAGAGGATCCCGAATAAAACCTTTAAATGTTTGATCAAGACATGGAATGTCTTCATTTATGGTGATAGTCGGCTTGGCATCTCCATCATTCCCTCCATGGTCGAAAGGTTTTGCCCTCAAAATTGAATCATCTTCAAAGGCAAATGGAGATAAATCAGCGACATTGAAAGTCACACTAACACCATAATGATATGGAAATTGAATCTTCTATGCGTTATCATTGACACGCTTAACCACTTTAAAAGGACTATCTCTACGTGGACTCTACTTAGATTTCCGAGCATTTAGAAACCTCTCTTTCCGCAGATGAACCCAAAGATAATCTCCCACATTGAACCTCATCAACTTGCTGCCCTGATTAGCTTTGTCATAATTTTGTTCAGTTGTCCGTTCAATTTTCATGTGCACATTCTCATGAATTTTCTTCACAAAATCAGCTTTCTTTTCTCCATCAAGATTTTTAACCTGTTTAAAATTCAAAGGAATCAAGTCAAGAGGTGTATCAAATAGAAATCCATAAACAATCTCAAATGGAGGTAAAGAAGTAGTAGAATGAATAGTGCAATTATAAGCAAACTCTGGAATCGGAATGCATTTGTTCCAATTCTTCAAGTTTTTATGAACTAAAGACATGCAGGATAGCCCCTAGGGTTTGATTGGTTACTTCTCTTTGTCCATTAATTTGAGGATGACTAGTAGTCAAAAACAACAACTTTGTCCCTAACTTGCACCACAAGGTATTCCAAAAGTAGGACAAAAATTTGACACTGCGATCAGAGACAATGACGCAGAAATGCCATGTAACTGAACTACATCCTTCAAAAATAAATCCGCAACATACTTTGCATCATCTATCTTCATACACTGAATAAAATGTGCCAGTTTTGAAAATCTATCAACAACCATAAAGATAGAATCATTACCTGACTGAGATCATGGTAAACCTAGGACAAATTCCATGGAAATGTCAACCCAATGATGTGTAGGAATAGGTAATGGAGTAAATAGACCATGAGGCTTAGTTTTAGACTTAGCCTTCAAGAGTTCAAGACAATTCCTACAAACCCTGTCAATAACAAGGGGCATTTTCGGCCATTAGAAGTGTTCTCACAACAAATTATAAGTTTTAAAAACACCAAAATGTCCAATTAAACTACCTGAATGAGCTTCTCTAACAAGTAATTCATGCATAGAACATTGAGGAATACATAACCTATTATTCATAAACAAGAAACCTTCATGCCGAAAAAAATTCTCATAAACACCATTTTCACATGCATCATAAATAGATGAAAAATTAGGATCAGTCGCATATAATTCTCGCACAAATGAAAACCCTATCATAATGCATTCCAATCGTGTAAGTAAAAAAACATGTCTACGACTCAAAGCATCAGCGACAACATTTTCTTTACCCTTTTTGTAATGCAACACATAAGGAAAAGATTCTATGAAACTAGACCATTTATCATGAAGCTTATTCAACTTCATCCGACTCTTCAATTATTTAAAGGTTTCATGATCACGATGAATGATAAATTCTTTATGGAATAAATAATGTTGCCAAGTTTCTAATGAATGCACATTTGCATAAAATTATTTATCATACACATAATAGTTTAGAGCACCGCCCTTTAGCTTTTCACTGAAGTAAGCTATAGGTCGATTCTCTTGCATCAGAACAACACCAATACCAACACCAGAAGCATCACAATGACTCTCAAAGTACCATTAAAATCAGGTAAAATGAGAATAGAAGCATTACATAATCATACTTTCAATTCATTAAATGCATTCTCTTGACTCCCACACCAAACAAATTTCACATCATTTTTAACCAGTTCATTTAGAGGTGCAACAATAGATGAGAAATCACACACAAACCATCTATAAAACCTAGCTAAACCATGAAAAGAACGTACCTAGTTGGCATTGGTAGGTCACAACCAGGTTTTAATGGCGTTAATTTTTTTGTTTCGTCGACTTTGATGCCTTCCTTAGAGACCACAAAATCGAGAAACCCAACCTCCGAAGCCAAAAAGTGCATTTCTTGATGTTCGCATACAAACAAGACTCACAGAGTGCAACAAGAACCATTTTAACATGATTAATATGTTCATCAATCGATTTAGCATAAATCAAGATATCATCAAAATATGCCACAATAAATAGACCAATACATTTTCTTAAGACATGATTCATCAACATCATAAAAGTACTAGGTGCATTAGTTAAACCGAAAGGTATAACAATCATTCATACAACTCGAACTTAGTCTTAAATGTAATTTTCCATTCATAATCCTCATTATTTTGAATATGATGATAACCCTGAGTCAAATCAATCTTAGTATAAATCACAGATCCATGCAAATCTTCAAGCATATAATCCAACCTAGGGATATGATGACGATATTTAATGGTAATCTTGTTAATAACACCAAAATTAATGCACACACGCCAAGTTTTATCTTTCTTAGGAACTAAAAGGACAAGCATAACACAAGAATATAGGGATTCTCTCACATAAACTTTGTGAAGTAACTTCTCGACTTGTCGCTGTAGTTCCTTTGTCTCCTCAGGGTTTGATTTATACGCCGGACGGTTTGGAATAACCAAACTCAGAATCAAGTCAATCTGGTGTTCAATACCTCACAAAGGTGGTAAACCCACAGGTAAGGCTTCCGGAAAGACATTCTCAAATTCCTGTAACATCTGAGCAAATTGTGGAGAAACATGCATAGGAATATCATCACTGGCAAAGTAACTCTCTTTAAAATACATGATAAGCACATAAAAATGACTAGAAAAAGCACGATTCACATCCCCAATCGATGCATAAAATGATCTACCAGAATCAATAGGAAGTTCATGTCTCATCATGTAAATTGATGGCAAAGGAATAAGATGTGAAGATAGAATTTTACGCGACTTATCAGAATAATTCTTGGACTTACCTGGCTTACCTGGATCACCCTCCCTTTATTTTTGGTCAAAATTATCAAGGTTTTTGCCTCTATTTTTAACCTTGTGTCCGAGCTCCCTCAAACCCTGGCTAGGATTTTGGTCGGCAACCTGTACATCTGTCGCAAACTTCTCTTTGTCGACTCTCATACGTCTTTGTGCTTCTAGGACTTCCACTGGAGATAATGGAACCAAATTATACCTTGTATTATCCATAATCATTTTATTTTTTATTGTAACCATCATGTAAAGATTTACGATCAAACTGCCAAGGTCTCCCTAACAAAATATGACTAGCTTCCACATGTGTAACATCACATAAGATAAAATCATGGTATTTTCACTCTTAAAGTTAATTATGCATTGTTTTTTAACCCTATTTTCACCACTACCATTTAACCAAATAATTTTATATGGTGATGGATGAGTAGTCACATGCAAAGACAATGATTTAACAAGAAGATTAGACACAGTATTAGCACAAGAACCACCATCAATAATCTGTAAAAAATTCTTATCTTTCACAAGGCAGCAAGTATGTATTAATCCTTTTTACCCATGTTTCGATCATTTGGGAGTTTAGAACTCTTAATGACAAGAAGTTACCTAGTGTTTCTGGACATTGTTCACCATGATCATTTATGATGATATCTTATTCTACCTGATCTTCACCACTTTCATATAATGCTCGCATATTAGCATATTCATCTTTTTCATCTCCTTCCTCAATTGTTGTTAACACTCGTGCATGAGGATAGTTACTACAGACGTGCCCTCTCTCTTTACTATGAAAACAAGTAGGATAGTTTACAGAAACTGAATTTGATGAAGATTACTTAGAATTTTTTAAGTCTATTGGGTTGGTGGTATCGCCCTCCTCTCAGTAGGATTATAAGTCGAATTTAAATAGGTCTGAACTGATCCTCGTCCTCCAATGGGTGTGCTCCTACTGTGGCCATAACTAGGGTTTCTGACGGGAAAATCCAAGTTGTGGCCTCATTGGTCGTAGGGTACTCTCAACCAACCTTACTTTCACCAATAAATCGTTCATAGATATGTGATGTTTAAGCTTAATTGGCATTTGAAGGTTTTCAAGCAAGCCTTCAATGAATCAATTTGTTATGAATGTGTCGTCCTCATGGTCAATTCAAGATCTTTCTAGTATTCATCAATTGTTCAGGGTGTGGACGACTCTTGCCAGTGTTCCAACCCTTCTCATAGACCACACCATCCCCTTACAAAGAAGCTGGATTGCGGAATTAAGATCTTTGACAAAACAAGGAAACTTGCAAACCCTTATCGTGCCACATGAAATTCAGGTGTCTAGCCCTCAGGGTACGCCTAACTTTGACTTGCTCTCTAACTAGCACTCGGGATCAGATTACAAGGTTTATTGATACTTAACTAGCCCTTG
This sequence comes from Rubia yunnanensis, assembly GCA_037428765.1. NCBI lineage: Eukaryota > Viridiplantae > Streptophyta > Magnoliopsida > Gentianales > Rubiaceae > Rubia > Rubia yunnanensis. Next base: position 13,100,372 of record CM075067.1, read on the forward strand.
GGGTTAAGCAACAATGGAATAGCTCGCAAGCAAAGAGTATGCACTCAAAAGGTTGTATCTTTGATTGATAATAGTGTGTTAAAATTCGTTGGACAAGCCCTTCTATTTATAGGGTAGATTTCGACCCTAAACCCTAATCACAACTGGAAACTGAATCGACTTATGGAAGCTTTAAGAAGCTAAATACATATCCAACTAAAATACCTAAAATAAATGGTAATCTAGTTGTATTCTTCAAGAAGTAACCTTGAAGAATATTACCTTATCTAATCTTTACAAAATCTAATTCTAATCAGAACAAAACTGAATATTCTAAACTGTTATGGACTGTATTTTTGAAATTCAGCTCTTCAAAACCCACATGGCCAAACAGTCAGTCCATAATCCCAAAATGAAGTAATTTTACAATATTTTACAGTAATCACACTACCTCATTAAAAACCCAGTGGGAAAAAAGTATAGTGTTCTTCATGATGTCTTCATTTGTTCAACAATCTTGAACAATAAATCCAAGATGTCGATGATGACTCCTTCTTCAATTCTTCATAATAAAGATGATGACTCCTTCTTCAATTCTTCATAATAAAGACGATCAATCAAAGCATTTGAAGTAGCATCCCTATACTTGAGAGCTCTAGCAACAGTAACAGCAACAGGTTCCTTTATCCAAACCTTCGGCCAATTTCCAAATCTTTCTCCCTTGTAACCAAACCTGGTAATCAAGCCCAAATCCAAGCTTCTCTCTGTTTCATTTCCACTAGTTTTCAACTTCATACCAACATACCATCCTGCAAATAGCAAAAATACCATTAGTTTTTAACCCTATACACCTAAGTTAGTAGCAGTGAAGGAATCACAAGGTTAAACAAGTTTATGGCGCGCAGGAGACTGGAGGACCACTGGTCGGATGACTCACAGCAAGGGTCTGAATTCTCGGAGAAATACAGGGATGTCCCACTTGGGGATGATTTCAACAGAGTCATGCACAAGCCGGTTCGAAGGGGCCCAGTCCTTGTCGGGGATGTGGAGGACTATAATGAGGGTAGGCACACGTTTGCAAACTCGTTAGTGGGGTATTTGGTGGACTACAAAAAATTTAGTGCGGCTTGGATGCAAGCACGCGTGGATGAATTTTGGGGTGGTGGAGTGGAAGTAATGATCAAATCAGGTAAGTTTGATGTATTTCAGTTTGATAGTCGCCCACATATGAATGCAGTTTTGCATAATGGGCTAATGGTAGTGGAGGGAGGCCTTCTAGCTTTGCGTCGGTGGATGCCAGAAATGCTGCTTTCACATATGCGTGTTACCCACGTCTTGATGTGGATTAGGATTTATGGTCTCCCATCGGAATACCTGCCACCGGATGCAGTTTCTAGGTTTGCAGCGGTGGTTGGGGAGGCTGAGGAGGCCTATCAACAATGGAGAATGGAGACTATGCTAATGTGCAAGTATGTATTCCAATAAATGAGCCTCTGGTTTCAGGGTTTTTTTCTGCAGCTCCAAATAGAGGGGAGAGGGCTTGGATGTCTATTGGGTATGAGGGAGTCCATAAATTGTGTAGAAGATGTGGCGGTCTAGGGCATACAATGCCTTTATGTCGGTTTCAAAGTGATGCGGCCCTGGAGTATTATTTGACAGAAAGATTTGTCAGATTGAGTCAGGAGTTGGAAGTGGAAATTTTCAGGGATAATGCTTCTGAACTCTTCCCTATGACAGTAAGGGTTCACCGGAACTTACCGGCTAGACGGTTTACCAGAATCCCTCACGACTTTCTTCGAATAAATGAATACAGGTTTCAGAGAGATATGAGGGACATCCTAGAGGGGTTTCAATTTCATGAAGATATAATTTTCAGTTGGGAGGAGGTCCAACAGAGGAATATGAAGCAGGATATGGTTGTCAAAAGTCAAAGAAGTCCTATACATGACCGGGGCCTAGCGTCTGCCTCACAAGAGGGTGGTTCTGGCAGTGATGGAGAGGAGGAGATTGCAGGGGAAGACTACAACTCATCTTCCTCAGAAAATTATCCTGACTTTAATATGGATATTGGTTTTATTCCAGAGGTACTGTCAATAGATTTGTTTCCAGACACATTACAGCAGCCAGAAGTTCAGGTAAATCCGCAGCATCTAGTCTTAAATCCATTTGCTGGTTTTGAACACGAAGATATTGTTGCCATAACTGAGGTACCAACTGAGAATGTTGATCCAGATGTGTTGGCAATGGTGGAGCAGTCCGGGTCTAATGGGGGTGCTGACAGTGGTTGCCAATTGGACTTTAGCTGATGATGAAGCTAGGGATAAAGATCCTACCTCCCTTATTTTGGAAACGATCAATGAAGATGGCATACTCATCCTTCACCCCGATAGAATTCTAATACAATTCAATGACGACAGGAGGGATCAGTTGCAGGGGAATTTTCCAAACCCAATAAAAAAATTGGAAATGATCGAGGTGGACAACTGGTGCTGGAAGGCCACGGGGAACAGTCGAGGCAATTATCGATAAGTGATAATTCGGACCCGGAGGAGGAGCCCGCACCACAGGATGCAGATTTGGTAGGTGGGGGAGATCAGGAATATTCAGTGGTTAATTCAATGCTGGATGATATTCTGATAAGGGACATTAAAGGAAAGGGTAAGCGCCAGTGTGAGGATCAGGTTGTTGTTAGAAAGAGAAATAAACCTTTGTACTAGAGAAACATGAGATGTAGAGAAGGTGGAGTAAATGGTGAAGGAGAGTGTTCTGCACGAAAGGATGGGGAGCAGCCACAATTTGACGGTTCACAGACAGGGGATAAGGTCAACTTAATGGGGGAGTTAATTGCAAAAGGTACTGTTATTCTGTACTCTTTACTACCAGTCAACAATGACAGCATCCATAGTTATCCCCAACATTTAAACTCTCCTGACCCAGACCTTTGTAATTTTCAATCTCCCCTTCTAAGCCCATCTCAACCCAATATGGGCCAACCCAGTTTACTAAGCCCAAACAATAACAGTGTAGCTATTTCTGATAATATCTCCCCACTCTTTACCACGGGTCAAACACAGGACCCAGGTGATATCATAAGCCCAATTCAACAACTTGTTTCTGCAGTTCCAATTGTTCAACATAACAGTACGATAGAACTACAGAAAACAACTGTACCAGGAGCTATGACTACTGAGGAACTTACCTTTGTTGTGGAGGTGAAGGAGGAGGTCGGATTACATCTTCAACAGATCGCTGCCGACGGTCTTGCGATGGAGATTCCAACACCTTGTGACACCGGAGTGGACTCTATACCTTGCGTCAGAGTGTTCGAGGGGCTTCAGCTTATTCTTTCCGATGATCATGGCAGATCTGACGGAACTCCATTCTCCGGGCAAACGGCTAGACTGGATACAACAAAGGAGGATTTTGGCATTCGGGAGGAGGAAGTTATCGAGGAATAAATGAGAGGGGATGAAGATGTGGTGGTCGAAGCTTTACCAGAGGCTTTTTCTGTCCTTAATTTGCAAAGGGATCGAGAGTTGGTATTGTCTGAGCTGGAGATTGGGAATTTGTTGATACAGGGGAAGACGAAAGTTTTTAATTTGGCTAGCCTCACAAATGGAGTGACCTTGGTCAGTGGGCGATAATCATGGAATCAGGCCCATCTGATACTAGTCTAAAGGAAGTTGACAATAATCCGAGAACTAGTAAATTGAATGGATATTGTGGAGGAGCTAGATGGGGAACCCAGGCGAGATTATCCCCTTCTAAATCAACGATTGCCTCAAGATTGCTGATCGAGAGAAACATGCAGCGTAAGACTTTACCAGCTTTCCTATTCCCAAAAATGATCCCAATCCAGCCACGTCATCTTGTACATCATCCTCACACTCTATTGGATAGCACAGACGTTTCCATTGATACAACTTTCACTTCATATCAAGCGGACGCTATGACTTGGGCTATGGATGACCTGATGCTGGTGGCAATAAAGCTTGGAGAAAAGAGAAAGAGAGACTTACAATCGAACTTGGGAGTAATTGCTTTTCATAAGTGGTCGTGTTTAAATGTGGAGGATGAACCACAACTTTTACGAGTGGTCGAGAGGTTTCATGAGATTGACTATAATCTGGGAGTGGAGCAGGGGCAAATGGTCATCGTCGGTGCTAGAACCTATGAGGACATTGTCACAGTAGTTTTGCAATCCTTCGAACAGTCTGACGATGGTATTTCGGTGGTTGGCCCAGAACAACCACCTTTAACAGTATGAATCTACTCTGCTGGAACTGCAGAGGGCTGACGCACCCTCTGACAGTAAGTACCCTAAACAACCTCCTTTTACAGTATAAACCTAATATTATTTTTCTCATGGAGACAAAATGTAATAGTAGTAAGATTAGTAAATGGCTACATAGGTCATATTTTAATAGCTGGGAGATCATAGATCCAATAGGTTCTAAAGGTGGTCTGTGTGTGGCTTAGACACTGGATATCAGCCTCGTGGTAGCAAACATCTCCCAAAATTTTGTAGCATGTAATATAACCTCTTTAGTTGGGGATGAATAGAAGCTTGTATTACTGTATGGTCATCCGGAAAAAAGGGAGCGGGACCCAGTTTGGGACGAGTTGAATATTCTACTGATGTCATATTCATCACCAACACTTATTATAGGGGACTACAATTAGGTTACTGGGAATGAAGACAAGAGAGGAGGTAACATAGTCACTGCCCAGCACACAGCTGCACTGAATACTGTAATAACAAGACATAAACTACAGGAGCTACAGAACCAAGGACAGTGGTATACATGGTCAAATGGACGTCAGGGTGACCAGCTTATCGTAGAGAGGCTAGATAGAGATTTTTCTAACCAAAATTAGGTGACACTATTCCCTAATTACATGCTTACCCATTTGCCAATGTCAATATCTGACCATGGGCCGCTGGTACTGAACACACAATATTATGCTTCGGGTAGGAGACTAAGAGAGGCCTAAATTTGAGTCCTTCTGGACCCGCCGGGAAGGGGTTACTGGAATCATTCAGGAGATTTAAATGAATAACCGACATCGGAATAGGTTTCAGACTGGAGCAAGAGTCTGGCCTGCAATACCACAATGTCATAGGTCCATGTTGGAGAAGAAGCTACAATCCACTATGAACGAGCTTAGTAACTGGAGTAGGGATAATGTGGGCGTATTGGACAAAATGATTCGAAGGAAGGAGAAAGAAATTGAGAGCCTCCAGTTCAATCATAACTTTGAAGCAGCGAGAAATTCGGTAGAGGAATTAGATGTTCTCTTCACACAACAACTTGATTTTTGGAAGCAGAGAGCCAAGATAAAGTGGAAAGCTGAAGGTAATCGGAATACAAGTTTTTTCCACCAATGGGCCAAGAAGAAACAAGGAATAGAATCACTCAGATGTTGGATAGTCAAGGAAGGTGGGTGTCCGACCCAATCCAGTTGCGGAAGATGGTGGTGGATCATGTCAGCATGGTCTTTGTGAATGATTCTGACATGCCACGTGATGCATATGGGGATACAACGATCACAGACATCTTACAACTTATAGATCCGAAAGTGAGTTCGGTACAACAACGACAATTAGCTAAACAGGTGATGGTGGAGGAAGTGAAAATGGCAGTATTCCAAGTGGGAAATTGGAAGGCACCGGGACCAGATGGAATACCAGCGGGGTTTTATAAAAATTATTGGAGTCAAGTCGGGGACGATCTATTCAATGCGGTACAGGAATTTTTTATAACTGGGAGAATGCTCAACGAATGAAATGCTACTAACATCACACTCATTCCCAAGAATCAGGTTCCCACGAAGCCTGCTCATTTAAGACCTATTAGTTTGTGAAATGTTAAGTATGAAATAATTACAAAGGTTCTAGCAAACAGGTTAAAGTGCATAATGGGGTATTTGGTTTCTGGTAATCAAGCAGCCTTTGTACAAGGTAGATCGATCGTTGAAAATTATTTAGTAGCTCATGAGCTGATTGAGAAAGTCCGGAAGCATAAGACAGGGAAAGTAGCCCTTGCAGCTTTAAAGATTGATATGAGCAAAGCTTATGACCGGGTGTCCTGGGATTTTCTTAGGAATGTTATGGGGTGGATGGGTTTTCCTATAAAGTGGATTCACTGGATTATGGAGTGTGTCACCACTGTCACCTACTCTATAAAATTCAATGGCGAGTTATCAGAAACGTTCAAGCGCAAACAAGGTTTAAGACAAGGTTGTCCACTCTCACCGTTCCTGTTCATCCTATGTCAGGAAGCATTGTCTTCCATTATTGCTTCAGTACCATTTCAACAAGTGTGTAGGGGAATACAATGTGGTAGGGGAGTTCCACGAGTATCAAGCCTGATGTTTGCGGATGACTGTATTCTGTTCTTTGAGGTCACAGAACAAGCTATGAAGCAACTAGCAGCCGCATTGAATTTATTCGCAGCCTATTCGGGCCAGAGATTGAATTTTGAGAAATCTTCTTTTCTGATAAGTCCAAATGCTAGTGCCTCTACCACGAACTTGATTCAGTTGAGATTAAACAACAAGCCAAATCTTCTGCAAGGAAAATATTTGGGCCATGACATAAATTTCAAGGGTTCAAAAGTCGCTTTATTCAAAGGGTTACAGAGGAGTATTCTTTCAAAGACGTCTGCGTGGAAAACAACCGACCTTTCAGTAATGGGCCGAGTTACAATGTGTAAGCATGTACTCTGCTCTCTATCTCAGTATACTATGGGGACATTCAGGATTCCAAAAACAATTGCCAAGGAGATTGATAAGCAAATGGCAAGGTTTATTTTGGCAGGAGATCCAGATGGAAGGGGGATACATTGGAAGTCATGGGATAAGCTGTGCGATTCAAAATGGATTGGCGGTTTAGGGATGCGATCAACGACGGAAATGAATCAAGCCATATTAGGAAAGCAAGCGTGGACGTTGTTAACAACCAAAGATTCCATCTTTTCTAAGTTCTTCCTTGCAAAATATTACAGGAAACAGGACTTTCTACATACGAAACAAAAACAGGGTGATTCTTACGGATGGAAGGGTATACTTTGGGGACTGGAACTACTTAAACCCCATATGAAGTGGAAGATTGTGACAGGGGAGACAGTTGACATTCAATAGAACTGGATTCCAAACCAGCCTAATCCAATCAAGTATGACGCATCTATCCTTCCTTTGCTAGGTTTTAAATTTTCTGACCTTATTGACGCAAACAATGCCTGGAGAATGCCACTTCTCGCAACATTTTTCCCAACCCACACAATTAGGGAAATACAAAAAATTCATATTCCAACACAATGTTTTAGAGATGTGGACTATTTGGTATGGGACAAGGATGTTCTAGGGAAATACTCTGTCAAAACAGGTTTCCACACAACGAAGGAAGCTAAAAATCGGGACAATCCATCATCGTCAACGTCGCCAGCATCACAGGAACACCCTGATTCAAAAATGTGGAAGATTCTTTGGAATGCGAACATCCCAGAGAATATTAAGTTCCTTATTTGGAGAATGATCAATGGTGCTTGCCAAATAGCTCATAGTCTTCTGAAACGAGGTATGTTATTGTCCACGAAATGTCAAATGTGTTCCATGGCTGATGAATCAATAGAGCATATGATTTTTAAATGTGAATAACTAGGAAGGTGTGGAGGCATAGTAGATTGGGATTAGATTTCAGTACAGCTACCCCAATTTCTTTTAAGCTATGGTTACAAAATTGGTTTACTATCGCCCCACAGAAGGATCAGGAACTTGCTTGCTTCGTAATATGGGGAATTTGGTGTGCGAGATGTGCCATTACGGTGGAGCAAATACCTATTTCTTTTTCTCATATAATGGATGTAATACATGGTTTGGCTAAGAGAGCTAGGATAAGGGATGTTTTTCGGTCATCACAAAGGTCAGACACAGATTTGGGGTTATCGGAGGTAGGAATCCATTCTGTTACAGGAAACGGGCCTTTCAAAGAGATACGGCAGTTGGGTGATCTCAACCTCATGTGGTTAAACAAGGATGGCTACATAGACCATCTTTTTCATGATTGTACTATCATCACTACTGATGCGGCCTTCTGTATTGCTAGTGGAGAAGGAGTGGCGGCGTGGTGTGCGCAGACTCCCACACAAACAAGGTGGGCAGGAAGAGATACCATCCATTCTTCCTCGGCAGTCCAAGCAGAACTATTAGCCATTTACAAGGCTATGAAGCAAGCTACTTACAGAAGGAATTGGAACATAGTCATCAAAACAGATTGTGACAATGCACTGCGATATATCATCAATTATCCAGAAGTTCTGCCAAATATAAGACATTTAGTTAAGGAAATTAAAATTCTAGGTTTGGTGTTCCACCAATTATTAATAATTAAGGTGGATAGATCAGCAGTCGCAGAGGCTCATAGTCTAGCTCATGACAATGTAATCTGTAATAACCTTCTTCATAATCAATGATAAGTAACTCTTTGTCCAAAAAAAAAAGCAGCATCCCTAAGATTAGTCCTTGACCTAGTCATAGATCCCGCCATGTCAGTTAGAGGATGTCGAACAAAACCTTTAAATATTTGATCAAGACGTGGAATGTCTTCATTTATGGTGTTAGTCGTCTTGGCATCTCCCTTAGCGTCCGTCAAACCTTGAATTTTGTGGTGCTTATGTTGCCGGAATATATTTACTCAATACGTTAATGTGTGTTTAGATAGTAATGGATATAATTCAGTTAACAGTGATGAAGGATGATGCATAATGAGAGCAATATATACTCTGACCGGAATAAGTGTAGCTTAACTCGTGACACTGGCCTGCAATATTAATGGCAGCGATCGATCAGATAAATAAACACTAGATGAATATACGGCTCTGACCGCCTTAACTGTAGGTTTCGGTGACCATCTCAATCAAAGTGTTTGAATGAGGGCACTTTATTGTTGAACTCGTGATTTTTAAAATGCCCAATTGCGTCAGTTAGGGGACAAGTTGAAATGTCATATTCTTTATATGTAATGCAATAGTGATGAAGGCAAACACTTGATTTATTTGGTCAATTTCTGGGACGATCATATCAGGCTTGAAAAGCAGCAATATGAATGCCCTTGTGTTTCTGGAGAACGGGGGCGTCATATTTGCTGAACAGTCTATAGGAAGATATCAGTGACAGCCCTGCATAACAAAGCATGGCGACGAAGGTTATGGCTACCGAAACCGTCGCCTTCCGGCAAAATCCATCGAATGATCCACATGCTTCACTCCATGTTACAGCCTCGTCTCCCTTGTAAGCCAGGTACACCACCTCCGTGGACACCGCGCCAGCCCCCAGAATGGCATACGTCAGAATCTGCACACGCACAAACACAGCCATGCTCTGTCAGTTTGATTAACGCGTGATCATGAGAACGATAAAGCATGTTATAAGTTTGATGTATACCTGGTCCAGGAGGAAGAAAATCCAGGCCCGGGCCATGGTTGAAGGGCGAGGAATAGCCACAACAACTGCTGATAATAGGGAGTAGCCGGCACAGACGCTGTTGGCATGCACCAGATACCTGTGTGATGACATGCAGTACTGGATTACTATTCAATAAAAGCAGTTACTGTCAAAGGAGTATAAATGAAGTTTTGTTACCTGAAAGCCCCCAAGTTGGAGTATGAGAGGGAGCCATTGTCATTAGACTGGGAGTCCTTGAGCATGAGCACCAGCGCCACCACGGAGAGGCTGACCGGGAGGAGCCTGAGCAGCGTCTCCGCGGTTCGCACGCAGGGGCTGCCGTTGCTCTCATCAACCACTGCTGATCCCATTACCACCGCCCTCTTCTCAGCCATGATGTTCAGTTTTTTGTTTTTTTGTTTTGTTTTTTCGACTTGTGTGATGTTGGTGGGAAAAGAGTGGGAGTTGGAGAATGGAAAGCTCCCCTCACGAGTTAATACTATTAGTAGTAGTGAAGATGGGTGGGTGGGTGCAGTGTAGCATTCAATGCTCATCAAGGCAATCCACACTTTTCTATGCAAACCATGCACATATACGATGTTCCACTTTTCTATCTATCTTACTGTTTTTCTATTTGGAGAAAGGTGCGTATGGTTTGCATCTCACCATTTCGGCTTTTGGGCAACATTAATTCAAGGATACGGTAGCATGACGATTGAGTAAAATAAGGCGTACCGCCCTTGAATGGCCTTGAATGCATGGAGGATTGGGCATTCAAGAGCATCTCCAATTACTACTCCCTCCGTCAAGGCAAATTGTACAAAATGTTTTTCAAGATATCCTAAGAACATGTTTGATTGTAAATATATGTACGTATAATAACAATACATAAAAAAATTATTATCTCTATCTCGTTGGGTTTAATTGACACTATAATCTTAAGTGTTTGGATTTCCGTGAATAATTTAAATGAGTGGATGAAATTGAGTAATCTTTATAGAAACAAGTAAAAAAGGAAAATGTGTCTAACCCTACGAAATGAAGGGAGTAATATTTAGAAAATACTCCCTCCATTCCAGCTATTTCTGCAAATTTTGACTTTTTCAGATTGACCAGAACTAATTTTGAGCATTAATATTTTTAATTGTGTATATTTAAAAATGATGATTTTTTTTTATAAAAATATATGTTAACACGATTATAATGATATCACATATGATAATATATTATTTTATGCATTACTTGAAATTTACTTTTCTAAGTAACAAAGTTTGACTAAATGAATAGTGACAAGTGAAAAAATAGCTGGGACGGAGGGAGTATATGTTATGACGAATCTAACAATATCTCATATGATAACATTGTTATTAATATATTTATTCAAATATGTGGTCAAATTTTGACAACTTTGACTGCCAAATAGTAAGTGTACGGATTCGATTGGGATGAAGGGAGTATTACTATTTTTTTAATCAGACAATTTTTCAAAAATAAGGATCACACTAGTGTAGGGAGGGAAGATTTAAGGCGGTTGTATCGGACCAGAGAAGCCACTTTGGGGGTGACTTCTCTGACCCCGCCTTTGATCCTTTCCAATCAAAGACGATTTGGGGAACCCCTTTTAAAATGACACCATTAAAGGCGGTTATGAACCGCTTTTGAACATGGGGGTAGAATTGTCTTAGATAAGTTCTGAGTTTAGAAAGTGTACTAGGGGTGGAACCATCTTAGATTTCCCTCAGATGCTGTACTGAGTTACGAGTTCGGAACCAGCTACAATTTCCAAACTCGAAACCACTATTAGAGCTGCCTAATGGGTTTCGGCCTCGTAGGTCCAATCTGGACCTCCACTGTATTTTGATGCCTAAAACCCATTTTTGTGAGTAATTACTTTCGAGTTCGGAATTTGACTTGGGGATTCGATTTCGTAACTGCCAGTCGGGCTTTAAAAAAAGGTGGTAGTGGGGATGATAATTCCAAGTTAGGAACCCTGATTGGGATTTTTTTTTTGTAAATATAAGCTATTTCATTAGAATCGGTTTGAATAAAGCCTCGTATATTAGCTCTAGTTGTAAAAAATACATGACATGATGACACTAGCTAACAAATATCTATGAACTACGCTAGCAAAGCAACAATCTATAAATTTGAATAAAAATCATGCAAATTCTATTCGACATGATTCATGTCATCGTATATACTAGTTTTATATACTATCGTGTTGGGATTTCCAATAGAAGAGGAATGTGCGTGCAATATATACCTAGTCAAGCAATTTCTTGCAATGTCGATATCATCTTGCGAATACAGCTTGTGGACCCTTGGAAAATTCTGCGAATTGGTAAATATTAATAATATGAATAACAGGACGATAAATTGTGTTACAACAATGTATACAGGAATGAACTCAATACTTATTTCGTCAATTTCAGGATGATTTATTCGCACATGTTGGACACCCTCCGCAACATATAAAATAATGTAATATCTACCCTCCTATGTTTTCATTTGTATATTGTACTAATTAATACGAATGGAAGTATTCAAAATTAATTATAATAATTGATGAATAAATAGTATTTCTCCAACATGAAAAGAAAATCACAACTTGATTTCAACTAGGTTAAAACCTATACTACTATTATAGCTTGGATCATTGATAGAAGCACCCAAAATTTTAACAAACTACTCAGAATGGTTGAAATTGTAGAGGATCCATCTAGTAAACACGCTTCTTCTCCAATGGTCCTTACAACATTTATATACATGAAAATAATGTTTGTAAAGTGATTTCCGTAATGTAGTGAGTATCTAACCATCACCTCTCAATAAATGGCGAAACGAATATTTTTTTATCCGTCTGTCCTAGAATTTTGCGGATGTAGTTGATCTTCTCTTGGACAGTATAACCAATTTCTTGAGTCATCACCCCTTCTCCTTTTGGTTAGCAAAGTGATATATGTATCTTCCAAATAAAAGTGGGAACATTAATTGTAAAAATGTTAAGAACAATAAATATTTTATTTGAATGCATAAAGCTAAACACTCACAATAGGTAGAGGGACATTAGCGTTTGTTTGACTTGCTCACACCTCTGTAGGTCTTCAAAGTCAATCCATGAGGCAATGATTTTGTGCTTTTGACAAAAAACACATTCATTTCTCGAGAATAAGTACGTTAATTGACATCAATTCATATAACACCCTAACAAATTGCGGTGACTCCTTAATGACCAGCACCCCTGTAATGGGAAGTTTAATCTTCTTGGCCATTTTTACAACTGGTTTAGGTGTCGTGTTGAGGGTGTCCTTCAAGTGATGATCCTTTAGAGGGTCGGCATAAATTAGGCGACGAGGACATAAAAGAAACATTCCTTGGGCGGATCCCATTAGCTTGTAATAGCCATCCAGAATTGGCAATAGGGCATTAAGCACCACCAGCTTGTCTAACATAACTCTAGTAATACCATCCCCAATCAGTACCAAGTGATGATGTCGCATTGACCGGTGTAAAATTCCATCGGCAATATGGAGTGTCCTACCTTTGTCACCTTGGTCAATTTATAGCTCACACATTTGCGATGTCTAGAATTGTATTGAAAAACTTATGTGAAATATATTTCAAGATATGTACTAAGGATCGAAAGACAAAAAAAATTGTACCTTTTTTTGGCCGTCAAGATGGCTTTGTCAAAATTATTGTCTTCATTTCTTGGCGTAAGAAGAATTAGCTTGTGGTTAACCTCAACTTCTCCCGGTGAGTGGAGAGATCCTCTAGACGGCAGAGTCCAACTTGGAGTAAGAATCAAGATGTCTTGTTGTTCTATCCGCTTGTCTCGGATAAGGGTTTCCTTTTGCAAGACCCGGATTCTCGATGGTTTAGCCCAATCATTGGACCGAACGATTCCAAAGGCCTCTCTTTGGGACAAGAATGCTCCTACTCCTCTAGCACGTCAATGGTGGTCAGGTTTTCCTGTAGACTCACAAGGATGTTATGCTTACCCGTGGAAATGAATCGGCCTTCCAATTGATCATGCTTTAACTTAGCCTATGTACATGTAGTTCTTTAGAAAATGTTATTATTGGAAATAAATATATGTATGGAATAAAAAATAATCCTTAGGGCTTACCACTCGTTCTGCAACTTCAATTTCCAAAGCTTTATTGAATCCACCCTTATCATTTTTTCAGCTCTTTAGGAATAAATCACACCTCTCAATTTCATCAACATCAATAGGTGTTACCGATGACCCTTCCTCTCTTGGTCATCCACCTATCGATTGCAATTTGGACATCCATTTCTATACATTCCCCCTCATTCGAGTGCCGCCAATTCATTACCCCCACGACTCTTTCGATGATGAGCTATGTTATTCAATGCAATGCATTGCTTTTCTTCCCTCGTTTCCTACATTAGGATGTTATTTCCATGTCATTAGTTAAGACTAGGTGATGTAAATAACATCTAAATGTTTAAGAAGTGGACTTAGTTTATGCTCATTCTCCAAATCTTTTTTCTTGTGGATCTCCCAGCTTTCCGGTTAAATATGTGTATAATTAATCACAAACGATCTCCTTTCCTATTTGAGAATATGTAATATATAGATAATTTTTACTTTTGTTCTCTCTAACTATTAGATAACATTGCCATTTCCTTTTTCCTTAAATCCTCCATATCCAGAACATCAATCGCAAATAGCCTCTACTAGAAATTTGAAGGGGTACAATGTCAAAAGTAAAGATTTAACTGTAGGAAAAAACAAAGGGAATGGTGCGTAAATAATATATTTCCAATATCGGTACCTTACACTTCATCCATAGGATGTCTTTGTACTCTTAACACACATCGTGCTAATTATTGCACCGAATATCTACCCTCGGCCTTCCAACCTTCCCTACCCAACTAGTCCACACACGCTCCTCCAACAAAATTTTCCCGAGTTGTTGAAAACCACCAAAGTCATCTTCTTCCCCACCATTCTCCATTCTAATGTCTGACAATGTGTCTTAGCAATCCCCCTCCCCTTCTCCTCCTTGCCACCTTCGTTATCGGTCATTGTTTGTGAATTTCCACGGTGGGAATGTGAGGCTTCATGGTGTGTCTTTTTCCGAGACATTATACTTCCTAGCAACATCCTACAAAATCAAACGAAAAATAATTCCAGTACGCTATATCAGTATAACATCGGAAATTGTTTCTAGTAAACTAAACCCTAGCACTACATACTTAAATTTTTTCATTCGTTATTCCGATAAACCCTAACCTATTATATACACACTAGCTACCAAATAACACACTCCATTTACTAAAAACTTAAATATCACATTAAAAGTGAGGCATCTACAGTTTGATTCATACAACAATTCTAATGATGCTACTACATATACTTCTTGAATATAGTAATAGTTACCTTTTAAACCACATAGGGGATTTTGAAGTTAAAATGATCTCATCCCCACCACAGTAACCTCAAAGAATAACCCGAGCCCCAAATCTTCCCCTATAATGGCACGATTCTTGGAATATTAGTAAACTAGATGAATGCCACACCACAAAAACAACTACATTTACACACATTAATAATTATTTTAACAAAGTATTTATAACAACATTTGAGTTATTACTATGTTGATTCTAAATGTAGTTATAGGAGGTGTTGGGACATATATAAAGTGTAGTTATTGATAATTATTCATTAAAATAATTGAATATAATGTCCGACTATGCATTCATATTCATTACCCACTGACCCGCACCTCACATGTTCGTTTAATTACCTGCGAAGTGCGAAGAGATCTAAGGTAAAGAGATTTGTTTGTTGCTCCTGTAGTCACACTACTGGGAGAACCCCCCACAGGCTCCAGAATATACTCACTATCGCACCGGAAATTTGCCAACTGGGATACCGGTGCTTAAGTGCCCCAGTGCAAATTTGAAGAGTTCTTAGCACCGGAAAAACCTACCGGTGCTAAAATATGAACACCAGTAAGATATGTACCGGTGCTTAAAAATATTTATACCGATGTTCAAATAGGCATGACTAGATACAGATACTGGGTACTGGTAAGTACAATCTATGCAGGTGCATTTTCTTTCAACACCGGTTTGGCATTGTGTTCCGGTGCTTAAGAACTTTTAAAAGGTTGTTCAAATATTGAACCGTCATATAACATAGTAGCACCGGTATCAAAAACTTGACGGTAGTCGTAATTTTTAGCACCAGTAATTTTTATGCACTAGTGTCTATGGTTGTTTTGAATCAGGTTGTATTTAGAGCCGACTAAGATATTTTTAACACTAGAAATGCAAGGCCGTCTCTTTTTTGTGAGCACCGGTATGAAATATACTGGTAGCACCAGTATCAAATCAAAGCAGAGCTTTAGATCCACAAAGTATAGCACCAGTATGTTGTTAAATATATAACCGGTGCTAGTTTTTGAAAAAAATGGATTGGATAATTTTTAAGTTCAGGCACTATACCGGATCAACCACGGGGAAAATGGATTATAATAAATCCTACAGAACTTATAACTATTTATAATTTATTCTCTTTATGTGTTCATGTTCTAATTCACTTTCTTACTAAAACTCTCGAGATACAGACCATCGTAATTTTAATTATTAGCATTGTTTTTTGTAATCCCCCTATGTAAACAACTCATCTCTCCTCTCTTCTATGTTTGTTTGGATATGATTTTAGCCTTTGTCGTACAGTTCTAAATATTTGAAAAAATGGTACTCCTTCCGTAAAATTGTTTAGATTGCATAAAGACAAAGTTGATGCTTCGTGATATACCTCACCGGAGTCTGATTTTATGCTTGCACAATCTTTTTCTGCCTCGAGAAATGATATTTACATTGACATTTCATAAGCATGTAAACACGTCACATTACGTGCATGAATAGTGCACGCTCAAATGCTCTTTGTAGTTTTAGTTTATATATTATATTTTTCTTCGAGATATACCTCTCTAGAGTCTGATTTCGAGATATACCTCTCTAGAGTCTGATTTGGGCTTGCACAATCATTTTCTACCTCGAGTAATGATTTGTGCATTGACATTAATAAGCATGTAAACTTGTCACATTACGTGCATGAATAGTGCACGCTCAAATGGTCTTCGTAGTTTTAGTTTATATATTATATTTTTCTTCTACATTTTATTTTATTATAAAAGAATTAATTTGGACCACTTTTTTCATTTGATTTCAGTCTATTGGTTGATTATGTGTGGTTTTGTTTTTGAATTGCGTGTTGGATTGAAACTAAATCAATCCACATATTTAACCCAAATGACTTTATATGTCAATTCATATGGCAGAGATGTATTAGAGATTGTTTTTCAGCTTTTTGTTTTGTAAAATCATTTTTTTAACTCAGCAGAGCTCTTTTGTGCCCTTCAAACTAGGCAAATGCCCTCTCAAACTTCAAAATTCAAACTACATTTTGTGTGCCCATTCACTTCCCTCAAAATGGGAAAAACAAATAATAGAGGCAAGAATAGTAAGAAAAACACACGAACACATGAGAAATATATGTACCAAAAGACAAATATGTAGATAATTATGACGATGAAGGTGTTTCTTTATTCCCTATCAATAAATAATTTTTTAAAGAAATGTTATGATTAATTTATTTTTCATAACCGATTAAAAGTAAGATATATATCATGAATGTAAGCTATTTATTATAGTATTAGTAATTAGATAAACATTCACTTCTAACTATTTATAATTTATTCTCTTTAATTGTTTATGTTTTTATTCACTTTCTTATTAAATCTCTTGAGATACAGACCATCGTATTTTTAATTGTTAGCATGATTTTTTGTAATCCCCATGTGTAACAACCCATCTCTCTTTTCTTCTTTATTTTTTTGGATTTATTTTAGTCTTTCCATACAGTTCTAAAGGTCTAAAAAATGGTTCTCCTAGCGTTCTAGCTAAACTTGCAAAGAACTCGTTTAGATTGCATGAAGAGGAAGCTGATAGTTCGAGATATACCTTTCTGGAGTCTAATTTTTGCTTGCACAATCATTTTCTGCCTTGAGGAATGATCTGTGTATTGACATTTGATAAACATGTAAACTCATCCCATTACGTGCATGAATAGTGAACGCTAAAATGCTCTTCGTAGTTTTAGTTTATAAATTTTATTTTTCTTCTACATTTGATTTTATTATAAAATAATTAATTTGGACCCTTTTTTGCATTTGATTTCAGTCTATTAGCTGATCGTGTATGGATTTTTGTTAATTGTGTGTTGGATTGAAACTGAAATTCCACGGATTTAACCCATATGAATCTATATGTCAATCCATACGGGTAAGATGTATTAGAAATTTTATTTTAGCTTTTCTTTAAAAAAAATCATTTTTCAAACTCAACCAAACTCTTTTGAACTCTTGAAATTAGAAAAATGCCCTCTCAAATTAACCCTTTAACAAAAACTCTCCAAAATTCAAACTACATTTTGTGTGCCCACTCACTTCCCCCAAAAATGGGAAAAACAAAAGATAGAGGCAAGAAGAGTAAGAAAAACTCCCAAACACATGAGAAATGCAGGTACCAAAAGACGAATATGAAGATCATTATGACGATGAAGGTGTTTCTTTACTCCCCATATATAAATATTTTTTTAAAGAAATATTATAATTAATTTATTTTTCTTAACCGATCAAAAGTAAGATATATATCATGAATGTAAGCTATTTATCATAGTATTAGTAATTAGAAGAACATTAACTTCTAACTATTTATACTTTATTCTCTTTATTTGCTCTTATATTAATTCACTTTCTTATTAAATCTCTTGAGATACGGACCATCGTATTTTTAATTATTAGCATATGTTTTGTAATCCCCATATGCAACAACCCATCTCTCTTATCTTCTCTGTTTGTTTGGATGTGATTTTAGCCTTTATGTACAGTTATAAAGGTCTAAAAAAATGGCACTCCTTCCATTCTAGCTAAACTTGCAAAGAACTCATTTAGATTGCATGAAGAGGAAAGTGATACTTCGAAATATTCCATTCTAGAGTCTGATTTTCTCTTGCACAAACATTTTCTGCCCTGAGGAATAATCTGTGCATTGAAATTTAATAAGCATTCAAACTCATTACATTACGTGCATGAATAGTGCACGCTTAAACCCTATTCAAAATTTTGTTTTATAAATTTTATTTTTCTTCTACATTTGATTTTATTATAAAAGAATTAATTTGGACCATTTTTTGCATTTGATTTCAGCCTATTGGCGGATCATGTATGGATTTTGGTTAATTGTGTGTTGGATTGAAACTCAATCAAGCCACAGATTTAACCCATATGAATCTATATGTCAATTCATACAGGTGATATGTATTAGAAATTGTTTTTTAGCTTTTTTTTTATAAAACAAATATCATTTTTTTAAACTCATCTAAGTTCTTTTGCGCTCTTGAAACTAGGAAAATGCCCTCTCCAATTAACCCTTTAACAAAAAATTTCCAAATTCAAACTACATTTTGTGTGCCCTCACTTACCCTAAAAATGGGGGGGGGGAAATTTTAAGGCAAGAGGAGTAATAAAAACACACGAACTCATTAGAAATGTAGGTATCAAAAGATGAATATGAAGATAATTATGACGATGAAGGCATTTCTTTACTCCCCATCTATAAATGATTTGTCAAAGAAATATTATAATTAATTTAATTTTCTGAACCTAATAAAAGTAAGATATATATCATGAATGTAAGTTATTTATCATAGTATTAGTAATTAGATAAACATTCACTTCTAGGTATTTATACTTTATTATCTTTCTTTGTTCATGCTCTACTTCACTTTATTACAATATCTTTCGAGATACAGACCATCGTATTTTTAATTGTTAGCATGATTTTTTGTAATCCCCATATGTAACAACCCATCTCTCTTCTCTTCTCTATTTGTTTGGATGTGATTTTAGCCTTTCCGTATAGTTCTAAAGGTCTAAAAAATGGTTCTCATTCCGATCTAGCCAAACTTGCAAAGAGCTTGTTTAGATTGCATGAAGAGGAAGCTGATACTTCGAGATATACCTTTCTGGAGTCTTATTTTCACTTGCACAAACATTTTCTGCCTCAAGGAATAATCTGTGCATTGACATTTAATAAGCATGTAAACTCGTCATATTACGTGCATGAATAGTGCTCGCTTAAACGCTCTTCGTAGTTTTAGTTTATAAATTTTATTTTTCTTCCACACTTTGTTTTATTATAAAAGAACTAGTTTGAACCTTTTTTTGCATTTGATTTCAGTCTATTGGCGGATCATGCAAGTATTTTGGTTAATTATGTGTTGGATTGAAATTGAATCAATCCATATATTTAACCCAAATGAATCTATATGTCAATTCTTATGGTTGAGATGTATTAGAAATTGTTTTTTAGCTTTTCTTTTTAAAAAAAACATTTTTTTTAATTCAGCCAAGCTCTTTTGCGCTCTTCAAACTAGGAAAATGCCCTCTCAAATTAACACTTTAACGAAAACTCTCCTAAATTCAAACAACATTTTGTGTGCTCACTCACTTCCCCAAAAAATGGGAAAAACAAAAAATAGAGGCAAGAAGAGTAAGAAAAACACACGAACACATGAGAAATACAGGTATTAAAAGACAAATATGAAGATAATTATGACGATGAAGGAGTTTCTTTACTCCCCATCTATAAATCATTTTTTAAAGAAATGTTATAATTAATTTATTTTTCTTAACCAATTAAAAGTAAGATATATATCATGAATGTAAGCTATTTATCATAGTATTAGCAATTAGAAAAAAATTCACTTCTAACTATTTATAATTTATTATCTTTACTTGTTCATGTTCTAATGAACTTTATTACTAAATCTCCCGAGATACGGACCATCGTATTTTTAATTGTTAGCATAATTTTTTGAATTCCCATATGTAACAACCCATCTCTCTCCTATTCTCTTTTTTCTTTGGATGTGATTTTAGCCATTCCATACAGTTCTAAAGGCCTAAAAAAATGGTACTCCTTCCATTCTAGCCAAACTTGCAAATAACTCGTTTAGATTGCATGAAGAGGAAGCTGATACTTCGAGATATACCTTTCTGGAGTCTGATTTTTGCTTGCACAAATATTTTTTGCCTCGAGGAATAATCTGTGCATTGACATTTAATAAGCATTATAACTCGTCACATTACGTGCATGAATAGTGCATGCTCAAACGCTCTTCATAGTTTTAGTTTATAAATTTTATTTTTCTTCTACATTTGATTTTATTATAAAAGAATTAATTCGAACATTTTTTCATTTGATTTCAGTTTATTGGTAAATCATGTATGGATTTTGGTTAATTGCGTGTTGGATTGAAATTCTTTTTTTAAAAATTAAATTGGGTAATAACTCAAATGAGCCCCCAATAAAATCCACCCCCTCCCCTTGCTCTTGGTGGGAATTGAACCCAAGACCTCATGGTAGTAGCACTAGACTTCAACCGCTAGGCTAACATTCAATTCCCAGATTTAACCCATATGAATCTATATGTCAATTCATACGGGTGAAATGTATTATAAATTATTTTTTAGTTTTTTTTTAAAAAAATCAATTTTTCAAAATCAGCCAAGCTTTTTGCTCTCTTAAAACTTGGGAAATGCCTTCTCAAATTAACCCTTTAACAAAAACACTCTAAAATTCAAACTACATTTGGTGTGCCCACTCACTTCCCCCAAACATTGGGGGGAGGGGGGGGGGGTGGGGGGGGGGGGGGGGAAGAGGCAAGAAGAGCAAGAAAAACACACAAATACATGAGAAATGCAGGTACCAAAAGACGAATCTGAACATCATTATGATGGTGAAGGCATTTCTTTACTTCCCCATCTATAAGTGATTTTTTAAAGAAATGTTATAATTTTTTTATTTTTCTTAACCTATTAAAAGTAATATATATCATGAATGTATGTTATTTATCATAGTATTAGTAATTAGAGAAACATTAACTTCTAACTATTTATACTTTATTTTCTTTATTTGTTCATGTTCTAATTCACTTTATTACTAAATCTCTCGATATACGGACCATCGTATTTTTAATTGTTAGAATGATTTTTTGTTATCCCCATATGTAACAACCCATCTCTCTTCTTCTCTCTGTTTGTTTGGATGTGATTTTGGCCTTTCCGCACAAATATAAAGGTCTAAAAAAATGGTACTCCTTCCGTTCTAGCCAAACTTGCAAAGAACTCATTTAGATTGCATATAGAGGAAGCTGATAATTTGAGATATACCTTTCTGGTGTCTGATTTTCGTTTGCACAAACATTTTCTGCCTCGAGAAATAATATGTGCATTGACATTTAATAACCATGTAAAATCGTCACATTACGTGCATGAATAGTGCATGCTCAAACGCTGTAAGTAGTTTTAGTTTATAAATTTTATTTTTCCCCTACATTTGATTTTATTATAAAAGAATTAATTTGGACCATTTTTTGCATATGATTTCAATGTATTGGCGGATCATGTATGGATTTTTTTTGATTGTGTGTTGGATTGAAACTCAATCAAGCCACAAATTTAACCCATATGAATCTATATGTCTATTCATACGGGTGAAATTTATTAGAAATTTTTTTAGCTTTACTTTAAAAAAATCTTTTTTTGAAACTGAACCGAGCTCTTTTGCACTCTTCAAACTAGGAAAATTCCCTCTCAAATTAACCCTTTAACAAAAACTGTCCAAAATTCAAACTACATTTTGTGTGCCAACTCAGTTCCCCCAAAAATGGGAAAAACAAAAAGTAGAGGCAAGAAGAGTAAGAAAAACACACGAGCGCATATGAAATGCAAGTACCAAAAGATGAATATGAATATCATTATGACAGTGAAGACATTTCTTTACTCTCCATGTATAAATGATTTTTTAAAGAAATGTTGTAGTTGATTTATTTTTCTTAACTGATCAAAAATGTATAAGATATATATCATGAATGTAAGCTATTTATCGTAGTATTAGTAATAAGAGAAATATTCACATCTAACTATTTATACTTTATTCTCTTTATTTGTTGATGTTCTAATTCACTTTCTTACTAAATCTCTCAAGATACGAACCATCGTATTTTTTTATTGTCGGCATGATTTTTTGTAATCCCCATATGTAACAACCCATCTCTCTTCTCTTGTCTTTTTGTTTTATGTGATTTTAGCCTTTATGTACAGTTCTAAAGATCTAAGAAAATGGTACATTTTTCATTCTAGCTAAACTTGCAAAGAACTCGTTTAGATTACATGAAGAGGAAGCTGATACTTCAAGATATAACGTTCTGGAGTCTGATTTTCCTCTAGCACAAACATTTTCTGCCTCGAGGAATAATTTGTGCATTGACATTTAATAAGCATGTAAACTCGTCACATTACGTGCATGAATAGTGCATGCTCAATCTCTCTTCGTAGTTCTAATTTATAAATTTTATTTTTCTTTTACATTTGATTTTATTATAAAAGAATTAGTTTGGACCTTTCTTTGCTTTTGATTTCAATCTATTGGCGGATCATGTAAGAATTTTGGTTAATTGCATGTTGGATTGAAACTGAATCAATCCACATATTTATCCCATATGACTCTATATGTCAATTCATACGGGTGAGATTTACTCCCTCCGTTTCTTTTATTATGGCACCTCTTTTTCTGACATTTTTTGAAGGCATGTTTGACCATCGATAACTTTTGTTGCGTACGATATTATATTATGAAAGTTTACTTTTCGAAAACTATACGTTACTGAGAATCCAAAGACATCTCACATAATGTCCATACATATATACAATAAAAGTTATCGCTGGTCAAACATGCCATGAAAAACTTCATGGTCAACGTGTGCCATAATAAAAGAAACGGAGGGAGTATTAGAAATTGTTTTTTAGCATTTTGTTTTTTTAAAATCACTTTTTAAAAATTATCCGAGCTCTTTTGCGCTATTTAAACTAGGAAAATGCCCTCTTAAATTAACCCTTCAACAAAAACTCTCCAAAATTCAAACTACATTTTGCGTGTCCACTCACTTCCCCCCAAAAATGGGAAAAACAAAAAATAGAGGCGAGTAAGAAAAACACATGAACACGTGAGAAATGCAGGTACAAAAAGACGAATATGAAGATCATTATGACGATGAAGGCATTGCTTTACTCCCTATGTATAAATGATTTTTTTAAAAGAACTGTTATAATTCATTTATTTTTCTTAACCAATCAAAAGTAAGATATATATCACGAATGTAAGTTATATATCATAGTATTAGTAATTAGAGAAGCATTCACTTCTAACTATTTATACTTTATTCTCTTTATTTGTTGATGTTCAAATTCACTTTCTTTCTAAATATCTCGAGATACGGATCATCGTATTTTAATTGTTAGCATTTTTTTGTAATCCCCATATGTAACAACCCATTTCTCTTCTCTTCTCTGTTTGTTTGGATGTGATTTTAGCCTTTCCGTACAGTTCTAAAAGTCTAAAAAAATTGTACTCCTTCCGCTCTAGCTAAAGTTGCAAAGAACTCGTTTAGATTGCAGGAAGAGGAAGCTGATACTTCGAGATATACCTTTCTGGAATTTGATTTTTGCTAGCACAAACATTTGCTGCCTCGAGGAAGCATCAGTGCATTGACATTTAATAAGCATGTAACCTCGTCACTTTACGTGCATGAATAGTGCACACTCAATCTCTCTTCGTAGTTTTAATTTATAAATTTATTTTTCTTCTACATTTGATTTTATGATAAAAGAATTAGTTTGGACCTTTCTTTGCTTTTGATTTCAATCTATTGGCGGATCATGCATGAATTTTGGTTAATTGCATATTGGATTGAAACTGAATCAATCCACATATTAATCCCATATGAATCTATATTTCAATTCATACAGTTCATTTTTTTAAACTCAACCGAGCTTTTTAGCGCTATTTAAACTAGGAAAATGCTCTCTTAAAATAACCCTTCAACAAAAGCTCTCCAAAATTCAAAAATACATGTTGTGTGCCCACACTTCCCCCAAAAATGGTAAAAACAAAAAATAGAGGCAAGAAGAGTAAGAAAAACACACGGACACGTGAGAAATGTAGATACAAAAAGACAAATATGAAAATCATTATGACGATGAAGGTGTTTCTTTACTCCCCATGTATAAATGATTTTTTTTAAAAGAATGTTATAATTAATTTATTTTTCTTAACCAATTAAAAGTAAAATATATTTCATGAATGTAAGTTATTTATCATAGTATTAGTAATTAGAGAAGCATTCACTTCTAACTACTTATAATTTATTCTCCTTATTTGTTGATGTTCAAATTCACTTTCTTTATAAATCTCTCAAGATATGGATCATCGTATTTTTAATTGTTAGTATATTTTTTGTAATCCCCATATGTAACAACCCATTTCTCTTCTCTTCTCTGTTTGTTTAGACGTGATTTTAGCCTTTCCGTACAGTTCTAAAGGTCTAAAAAAATTGCACTCCTTCCGCTCTAGTTAAAGTTACAAAGAACCCATTTAGATTGCATGAAGAGGAAGCTGATACTTCGAGATATACCTTTCTGGAGTCTGATTTTTGCCTGCACAAACATTTTCTACCTCGAGGAATAATCTGTGCATTGACACTTAATAAGCATGTAAACTCGTCACAATACGTGCATGAATAGTGCTCACTTAAACGCTCTTCGCAGTTTTTGTTTATAAATTGTATTTTTTACATTTGATTTATTATAAAAGAATTAATTTGGACCAATTTTTGCATTTGATTTCAGTCTATTGGCAGATCATGTATGAATTTTTTTTAATAGCGTGCTGGATTGAAGCTAAATAAATCCACGAATTTAACCCAAACAAATCTGTATGTCAATTCATACGGGTGAAATTTATTAGAAATTGTTTTTTAGCTTTTCTTTAAAAAAAATCCTTTTTATAAACTCTACTGAGCTCTTTTGCGCTCTTCAAATTAGGAAAATACCCTCTCAACTTAACCCTTTAACGAAAAATCTCCAAAATTCAAACTACATTTTGTGTGCCAACTCACTTCCCCCCAAAATGGGAAAAACAAAAAATAGAAGCAAGAAGAGTAAGAAAAACACACGAACACATGAGAAATGCAGGTACCGAAAGACGAATATAAATATCATTATGATGATGAAGGCGTTTCTTTACTCCCCATGCAAAAATGATTTTTTAAAGAAATGTTATAATTAATTTATTTTTCTTAACTGATCAAAAGTAAGATATATACCATAAATGTAAGTTATTTATCATAGTATAAGTAACAAGAGAAACATTTACTTCTAACTATTTATAATTTATTCTCTTTATTTGTTCATGTTTTAATTCATTTTCTTACTAAATCCCTCGAGATACGGACCATCATATTTTTAATTGTTAGCCTGAAATTTTGTAATCCTCATATGTAACAACCCATCTCTCTTCCCTTCTGTTTGTTTGGATGTGATTTTAGCCTTTCTGTATAGTTCTAAAGGTCTAAAAAATGGTACTCCTTGCGTTCTAGCTAAAACTTGTAAAGAGCTCGTTTAAATTGCATGAAGAGGAAGCTAATATTTCGAGATATACCGTTCTGAAGTCTTATTTTCGTTTGCACAATTATTTTTTGCCTCGAGGAATAATCTGTGCATTGATATTTAATAAGCATGTAAACTCGCCACATTACGTGCATGAATAGTGCACGCTCAAACGCCATTCCTAGTTTTAGTTTATAAATTTTATCTTTCTTCTACATTTGATTTTATTATAAAAAATTTAATTTGGACCATTTCTTGCATTTGATTTAAGTCTATTGGCAAATCGTGTATGGATTTTGGTTAATTGCGTGTTGGATTGAAATTCAATCAATCCACAAATTTAACCCATATGAATCTATATGTCAATTCATACGGGTGAGATGTATTAGAATTTTTTTAGCCTTAAAAAAAATCTTTTTTTGAAACTCAACCGAGCTCTTTTGCGCTCTTCAAACTAGGAAAATGCCCTCTCAAATTAACCTTTTAACAAAAACTCTCCAAAATTCAAATTACCTTTTGTGTGCCCACTCACTTCCCCCAAAAATGGGAAAAACAAAAAATAAAGGCAAAAAGAGTAAGTAAAACACACGAACACATGAGAAATGCAGTTACGAAAAGATGAATGTGGAGATTATTATGGCGATGAAGGCATTTGAAATTCATCTAGGCCTTGCTCAATCCATAGATTCGACCCATATGAATCTATATGTAAATTCATCTAGGTGAGATGTATTTGAAATTTTTTTACCATTATTTTAAATTAATTTTTTTTAAACTCAACCAAGCTCTTTTGTGCTCTTCAAACTAGGAAAATGCCCTATCAAATTAACCCTTCGAGAAAAACTCCCCAAAATTCAAACTACCTTGTTTGTGCCCACTCCATTCCCCCAAAAATGGGAAATGCAAAAAAAAAAAAAAAAAAGAGGCAAGAGGGTAAAAAAAACACATGAACACATGAGAAATGCAGATAGAAAAAGACAACTATGAAGAACATGATCAAGCTCAAGCTCTCCAAGTCTGTTGCAGTAAACATTCAAAATGCCGAGTTGCTCTTCTAGCTGACTCTTCCATTCTGCTGCGAAATCCACCACAATGGCTTTGATATCTGATAGACTCTTCTTTTGGCGTTCTTCCTTAAGTTTCTTCCAATCTGAAACAAGGATGACATTTCCACCTCCGTTAAGATGAGGCATGTAGAGAGACTCCTCGGGCAATTGAACACGCTCTCTGCACTTGCAATTTCAACCTGTTTGAGAGCCTTGCTGTAATCCTCCACGACGCTGTGCATGAGATGTAGCTCGAGTTCGTATCTAAAATTGCTTGCCAGCTTCTGCTGTTGCTCCTTCTGCAGCATGAGCTCACACTGCTGCTTCTCTTGTCACTCCTTCTGTAACATGAACACATACTGCTGAATCAATTGGTTTTGATCTTCGATTTTCTTTTGCAGTGTTGCATTAGAGTTGTGATGCTCTTCAATTTTTCTCCTAGCTGAATTTGTCAACCCTGTTGTCCAAAGTTTGACCTGCTCAGTGCAGAGATCAAGGTCCATCAACTCTTCAACATGTGCGTCACTCGTTATTTCCAAGTCTTCAAATGCATTCTGGCACTCCTCATCAGACTTTTCATAACATAGATCAATCTGCATATAACACAATAAGAAAGAACAAACAGAAGTTGTAAGCATCCTCATACTTGGATGGTTCTTTTAACTAGACAGTGTTCCAAAGAGCAGGCTATTCTGAGTGATATATGTTTTCCTTATTTAGGTGTTACATTTGAAAGAACCAACTTACTAGAACGTAAAAAGTAACAGACAATCAGAAAATGAGAGAATGTGGAAAATTCAAAAGAAAGAAACTAATTCAGTGCGTATGTAACAACTGCAACAAACAAACACTACATCTAGCAATAAATTGATGCTGAAGGAGGAAAACTATGCACTTTCTTATGGAAAAACATCAAAGCAAAGAAAAGAACCAGAAAAATAAAGCTGAAGATGATTAATGTCTATTAAATACAGCCTTTAAGATGAAAAGAACCAGAAAAATATATAGTTGTACCTGAACCTTAGGCAACTGTTGTTCTTTATCGCCATTGTTTCGTTCACGTGTTTGATTCACCAAAGTGGCCATTGCATCATCTTCCTTGTTACTTTGTGTCAATCTCAATTTAGTTTCACTACGATCCATTTCTTCACTACAAAGTTCATCATCTTTTTTTCTGCAGAAACAAGTGCAGAAAACTCAGTTTCTCATTGTCTTTCAAGAGTTTCAACATCTTTTAATCTCTGAAATATAGTTTCCTCTTGCCTAAAGCAAAAAAATAAAAAAAAACAGTTCAAACCATGCTTGTGCAAATATGAAGTAGCAGAAATCTTGATGGGTATATGAATACAGGATAACAGGAGAGAGACTTAAGCATGACAACAGCAACGCTCATCACCATGAGTCGGCACTTGGCAGAAACTGCCTCTTGCTTGCTCTTCTAATCCTCCAAGGATGCATGCCTCGACTCCTAAAACAACATTGTTTATGCTTTCATGCATTACACATTTCCGAGAAAAACAAGCTTGAATCAGAGAAGAAAACAGAAATAACATTACAGGAGGCGGGAACAAAATGTATAAAAAGCAAGTAACAGTACGAATAAGCCTGAACCAGAGTGAACCAAAAGCAGGGAACATACTACAAGTTCCGCATACCTATCTTCTTGCAAAAGCATCGGCTCCATCAGCGCAGTCTGTAAAGGGGTTCAACTTGCAGTCACTACAATTAGTAACAACAGCTACTCAACTCCGAAAGCACTACAATCAGTAAACAAAAAGCTACATAATTAGGAGAACTACCTGCTTCTAGTCATGGTAGAATGAGCTTCTCCTCCTTGGGCTTGTTCGACAACCACCTAGGCTAAAAGAACAACAAAACCAACAAGCACAAGCTAGATACAGAAGAATTTTAAGCGGGCATGTGAAAAATAAAAGATTCAGGTTAAAAATTTAACAGTTGTTACGAAATGGGGAAATGGTACCAAAAGATAAGTTGATTTTCATTCATGTCAAAATCATCAACACCAACAATTGTCAAAACCACTAACCATTGTCAAAATCATCTACAGTAGACTAACAACAGATCAACAGACAGATCAGTAAACTGCACTAACTCTAATCTTTACAAAAGAATACTAATCAGTTCAACTGTCCAAGAGCATGTAGAAGTCTTTCATAACCTTGTAGTTATCAACAATATTAACCTCATGCTTCTCCTCCATCATTTCCAGCGCTAGTCTTTCATCTGCTCTCTGTTTCTTGATCTTTTCATCTTCCTTGGGAGTCCTTATAGCTATAGCAGAATTTATTTCAAGTTGTATTTTCATTATGTGTTCCCGCTCCTCCCCTTCCCTTCTCTTCCTCTGTTCACACTCCCATTTTTCCCGTTTCTTCTTCTCCCTCCGGTCTTCCTCCTCCTCTTCCCGCCTCATTTTCTTCACTCTCTCCTTGCCCTTTGTTTCAAAGGTAAAACCTTTGGCCTTGGAAGTTTCTGGCGCAAACGGAGTCTTATTATTGCAGATCGAAGGTTAGGGTTTAGACCAGTGTCACCATGTAATTCCCGGTGGAATTGCATCAAAAGTGAATCGTCAGCATCGTCAACATCAATGTTGACCTTGGATCGAGTCGCGTCGTAGCGAAGGCCGAGCCTTTCCAACATCACTGTCTTGCCAGCGGAAAAACGCCGATCGATAAATTCATGGACTTCCCTGTTCAGCCTTAGTCTTATCGGATCAGAGATGGTTGCCGCCATCATTATTGGGATCTGGCAAATTAGGGAAAATTTGCTGCGCTAGGGTTAAGGTTTGGAAATTGGGGGAAATTTGCGATATTCAAACAAATGAGAGGATACAGGTGCGTGTGTTTGGATGTGGAATGAGTGTGTTTGGATGTGGAATGAGTGTGTTATTTTTGCGGATGGGTTAATATACGCACGATTGGGGTTAAAATACAGACTCCTGATTTTCGATTAAACCATTAGTAGTATTTCACAACTTTATTTAACAACTTTATTTCACAATTTTTGAGGATGGGTACAACTTTATTTCACAATTTTTGAGGATGGGTTAATATATGCACGCTTGGAAATAAGATGAATGGATGTTTGTTTTCATTTATTTGCAACCAGATTATCATAATTCTAAAACCCTTTTAAATATAATTTGCAATACAAATAGTTATTATAATATCTTAGAGAATAAGAATGCAGTTTGCCATAGTATAAACGTTTGGCAATTTAATACGAAACATTCTCTATATGTATTTTAGAACTCAATTTAGTTTTTAAATCTAATGTCAACTATTGACTTATTCCTAATTAATAAAGTTTTACAATAACTTACCGTCGAATTATAATCATAATTATTAATACATCAACTTAAACAAAATCAATATATTAATGAAGTTGATAGAGAAGGTCTAACTAACAAATACAACCAATATTGACAGGCACAACCCAACAATCAGAGAAACCAACAAAGTTCATCATTATACTCTTTTGAAATTCGATTTAACTCCCTTATTAGCATTAAATATGCTTAATTAATTTTTTTAACACCGTCAATTTTTAGTTCTACACATAAATTTAGAACAATAAAATTAAGAGAAGTTCTCATGTTAGTGGTGTGTCGTTTTACACCAAAATAAATCGAACTCTAAGCTGAATTTTCATTTCAGGATTACGCGGTCGGTATGGGCGTCCCGACCAATATAGCTGCGAGCAGGTTCGTTTCCCAAGAGATTGGCAAGACCTTTTCCTTAATCTTTAATCTGTGAATTTGTAACCAAAAGAACCAGATGAGGGTCGTGAATAAGAGAAACTAAAAGTCGAGTAAAAACAAGAATGAGAAATTGTTATAAATTGCAAAACAATTCAACTATGACGAGAAAATTTCGGTTTCGATCAATTCCGTACTGGCTTTCTTAATGCAAAGATAACTTTAAATGCATGCACACAAATTGGTTATAGTTACAAGCAACCAATCTTTCCTTACCTTGTCGATAATTAGGAGGACACCTCACCAATTATTTCTCTAACTAATATATAACCTAAGAGACGCTCTATAGATTTAATATGCTAGCAGCATTAAGAATCAGAAGGACCCAATTCATAACCAACAAACTCGGATGCTGGATTGTTAAATTAAGACTGTAATTCCCTACCACTGATTGAACTGGAATCACAATTACGGATGATTGGTTCAATTGGCATCAAATTAACTAACATGCTATCAAATATTGCGCACTACTTAATAACATGAAAGCAATCATAAACATTATAATCAAGAACAACATATGCTAGCATGCAGTCAAAGTATAAAAAATAATTAGATCTCACAAGAATCGACACTAGTACTTCCTTGATCTTTACCAGAAAGGAAGAATTTAGCTAGAATACATGATTAAATTAACAATCAAAAGCATAAAAATAAAAGATGAAAATTGTCTGAATAAAATACTGGAAAACCCAAATCGCAAAATACTATTATGAGCAAATGGACTGTGGGTACGTATTTCTGTCTCTGTCCTCTCGCATACAGTCTATGCTTAAGAAATAAAAATAGTAGTCTCCAAAATATTACTACAATCAAAAGATAGATAATGAATAAAATAGGTCTCTCCTTATCTAATTAGAACTCAAAGAGATAAACATAATATTATCTCCTAACATTTAGGAGTCTTCGAATCAATCTTGATTCTTTGCCCAATACATTTATAATTGCCATAATTCAACACCAAAATTCTCCATAATTATTCCAGCATCTCCTTATTTTTTCCTCTTCCATCTCCAAGCACAAATGACCACAAACTGCAACAACTTGCCAATTTGGCCTTTAAATCTTAAGAACATTACAAATAGCACAAAATATCCAAGGATTTAATCAACCATTCAACTCAATAACAATCCAAAATATATGGTAAAATCAATCACATCAGTTAGACTAACTAACGGTGTGACCAATCATAAAATACCTCATTTTTATAATTTTCAAGGTCAGATTATAATTGTTTATATGTTGATATTCATTTTGAATGATTTTGATCATACTAATAATTTTAAAATGATCCCATACAACGGTTAGTCGGTCTAAAGCAAAATTTGCGTAGAACAAATATAAAAATTTAATTAGAATGAATCAATGAAGAGAAAGTCTCCTGTTAGACCGACTAACTATCAGACCTATAATAAAAAGCTCATTTCAATAACTTTTAGGGTTAAATAATAATTATTTATACATTGCGATACATTTTTTAAAAAGAGTTAAGTGCTAAAATAACCCTATATTTTGGTCGAAAGTGCCAATTTAACCCTATAAAATCTGAGAGTGCAATTCTAACCATATTATTTGGCCGAAAGTGTCAATCTAACCCTAAACCCTATATACCAATATAACCCTACATACTTGAGTAAGTGTCAATATAACTCTCATATAATTTTTAGTGCGAAAATAACCCTACCTAGTTGATGAAAGTTCCCATATAACCATAAAACACTATTTTTGACGTTGACCACACATCAAATGATTAAAATACCCTTTGCCCTAAAATCTAAAAGTGTTAGGACAAAATTTCCCTCATGCCACCATCACCACCGCCAATTTGCCGTTGCAGAAGAGCTTCCATCGCCACCGATTGTTTCCTACCAGCCCTGTTACCCACCCCACCCAGCCAGTGGCGCTACCACCACCTTACACCCCTGCCACCACCATTAGCCCGCTCCAGACCCACCTTACACCCCCACTACCACCTTTCACGGTGACTGCGAAAGAGCTTCCACCACCGCCCCTCCAGCCAGCCCTGCCACCAGCCTTACCCAGCCAGCCACACCATCACCACCACCTTACACCCCCCGCCACCACCATCAGCCCGCTCGAGACCTACTGCCGAGAGCTTCCTTCTCCGACAAATATCCCTCTCTGATGACCTCCCTTCTCCAATAAATATTCCTTTCTCGATTAAGCTCCACTTCTCTTCTCTTCAAATCCGGCCGGTGAATCCGACAAATCTTTGAATCCGGCCGCCATTCTCCGTCAATCCAAGTGGCGATGCTAGCATCAATCCCAGTGCCTTTCTCCGCTTCCATGAAGGTATAACAAATGTCGGCAGGCAAATAAATAGAGAGCAGGAGTATAAGGCAAATCTTGGCGCCGTTCTCCCTCAATCCCAACAGCGATGCCAGCGTCAATCCCAGCGGCGTTCTCCGGTTTGATGAAGGAGAAATAAATGTAGGAGAAGAAATAAAAGAAAATAAAAATAAAGGTTTTGGAGGGTATAAATGTAATTACTTCTTTTTTTATTTTTTAAAAATTTGTTCTGAGGGGTAAAATAGTTTTTCACCTTTTCGTTAACTGCATCTGTAATCGTTAGTGACTCCGCTGAAAAAATGCTCTCCGGAAAAAATCCTTGCTCACTGTTTTTTTCCCCCGCCGATAACGGCTATCTTGCCGGCAACGGCTAATTTCCCGTCGGCTTGGGCTTCGTCGGCCACCCAATCGGCGATGCCGACGGAGATGGCGACTCCCAGTGCTAACCAAGTTCCCCCCAAAACCTTCGCTTCAGTTCTCCAAAGCAAAGCTCCGCCCCTTTTGAAAACTTTACCTAACAATCCAGAGCTCATTCCTAAATCTCAACACCTAGGAGAACCATCGTGCTTATACTCAGATGATCAGATAGCTACCCTCTCAGCCCATTATGCAAATGCTCTGGTCGGAAAGTTTACAAGGGGCAGACTCTCAATGGAACAATTGGAGCAAGCTTTCAAAACTGTGGGATTTGAAGGTAAGTATCAACTTGGTTCTCTAGATTACAAACACGTTTTGATAAGATTCGAGCACATAAATGATTACCAGAGATGCTGGATGAAATGTATTTGGAATCTGAATGGTGTCCTCCTAAAAATGCTGAAATGGACCCCTGATTTTTCAACCCATAGAGAATCACCTATAGTCCCTATCTGGTGCACTATCAAAGAGGTGCCATTGCATTACTATAATTCAGCTTCTATTGAGGCTATTGGAAACAGCATAGGAAGTTTCATTAAAAATGATTTAGCAACAGAAATGTTTACAAGGCCCTCTGCAATCAAATTTTGTGTTGAAATAGATATCCAAAAACCTCTGAGTAGCTTTATAAGGTTAGGCTCTGTGACCAACAACAGGAAATACCAGATTGAATATGAGGACATACCTCTCTACTGTGATCACTGTGCAAAATTAGGTCATTCCCTATCCCAGTGCAAAGTTAACTCCCAGGCTAACAATGAAAGATCTCAGGAGCCTATTATTGAACATAACCTACCTCAGTTCCAATGGCAGGCAACAGGTAAAAAATTTGATAAAGCACCCCTAATCCTAGACTCTGTGGACGAACAACCTCTTCCAGGGGAAAATTTGGAGATAGTTTCCTCTGAACAACTCAGTGAACTGACTAATCCAAACTTGATAGTCAATCAGGGCATTAGTTCAAGTGATACTAACAAGTCTCTTCATAGTTTGGATAACTCAATATCAAGGCTGCTAAATGATACTGCAACTTCTAAACCCATATTTTCGAATTTTGCTAAAGATGATATGCAGATTGGCTCCTCTACTCTCCCTTTGTATAGTCCTGGCCATAAAAACTCCTACTCCCAGCCAGGGAAGATGGCAAACAGGTTTTTGATTTTGCAGGTTCCTGAAAACACTAAGGATAAGGATGTGGAGGCTGTGGCTACCAGGCCTATAAATGAGATCTTGACTGAGGAGATGCATCCTAACATTTCCCCTTAAGGTAACATCCAAGGTAAGGCCAAAGCTAAAAGAAATAACTACCTAAGCCAGATTAACAAAATGATGCTCAGATCATCTACAAAAAGTAGTAAATCAGGTGAACAATGATAGGAAACCAAAATGTTAATTTCTTAGTATGGAACCTTAGGGGAATGGACTCTTCACTGTTTAGGCTATCTAATTTATGCAAGGTAAAGAAAATTCAATTGTTGTGTATTATTGAACCTATGCATAATAACCCACAATGTGAAGACTACATGAAAAAATTATCTTTCTCCCAGAATTTGACACTGTCTAATGGTAAAATATGGCTTATGTGGTCTAATAACTTATCTGTCTCAATAATATCCACTCATGAACAGTTCATGCATGTATCCATTGCTCATCAGTTTACAAATTTGATAATGGATGCAGTTTTTGTATATGCTCTAAGGGATAGAGAAGGTAGAAAGATTTTATGGTCAGAGCTTAGCTCTATCCCAAAGGGTGACACTATCTTTATGGGCGATTTTAATGCAATTACTTCATTAACTGAATACAGAGGTCCAAGTTCCCCTGCATTAGGCAGTATTAGGGATTTTAGCTCATGGATTAACTCTAATGGCATCCAGGAAATTAATACAGTAGGAAACCTATTTACATGGTGTAATTCTAGACTTAGAAACCCTACCTCAAAAAGGCTAGACAGGGGTCTGTGCACTTTGTCTTGGATCTCTAAATTTCCATCTTCATCGATCCAAATTCTAAATAGACAAACCTCGGACCATGCTCCCCTTTTTCTTCAGGTTTCTAACCCGACCTCTTCGAATCCGAAGCCTTTTAGATTCATTGATGCTTGGTTTCAGCGGGAAGAATTCATTTCAGTGATAAAAAATAGTTGGGACTCTCCAATTGGTGGAACTGGTATGCTAAGATTCTATCTCAAATTGATTAGACTTAAGAAAACTGTAAAAAACTGGAACAGAGAGATATTTGGAAACATTGATTTAAATGTTAAAAAAGCTGAGGAAGATTTAAGAGTACAAAAGGAGATTTATGACTTGAATCCCACATTATCTGAGCGTATAAAATTGAATGAAAAAATGCTGTCTTGCTTAAGGTTTTAAAGGAAAAAGAAAAATATTGGAAACAGAAGGCTAGATTAAGATGGCATAAGCTTGGGGATAATAATACTTCCTTTTTTCATAAGGTAGTGCAAGAGCGAAACAGTAAACTTCAGATAACTAAAATAAAAAATAG
This sequence comes from Rubia yunnanensis, assembly GCA_037428765.1. Classification (NCBI taxonomy): domain Eukaryota; kingdom Viridiplantae; phylum Streptophyta; class Magnoliopsida; order Gentianales; family Rubiaceae; genus Rubia; species Rubia yunnanensis. The sequence continues at coordinate 13,136,398 of CM075067.1, forward strand.
AGAGGGGCAATGGATAAATTCTCAAGTAGATATTCAAAATGAAGCTATTCACTATTTCTCTAAGTTACTGTCTGAATCTGAGCTGACCACTGATGATACCTATTTCTCCCATTTTCTAAGCCAGATCCCGGTTCTTATAGGAGATAATGATAATCATGCTCTTGGTAAGCCTGTATCAGAACTAGAACTTGAATATGTCATTAGGAGTTTAAACAAAACAAGTAGTCCTGGGCCAGATGGATTTTCTCCAAAGTTTTTTATAAAAAGCTGGTCTATAATAAAAACAGATTTAATGGATGCTGTTAATGAGTTTATTTCTGGTGCTGATATTCCTAAGGGTATCTCCAGCACCTGGATTACCCTCATACCAAAAAAACCAACTCCAAGCTCATTTGATGACTTTAGACCAATTAGCTTGTCAAATGTTCTGAATAAGATTTGTTCTAAAGTACTAAATGAGAGATTAAAACCTTACATGGATAATTTGATATCCCCTAACCAAACTGCATTCATGAAGAATAGGGATATATCAGATAACATTCTGTACTTAAATGAAATGATCAGATTTTTGGACAAGAAATATAGAATCCCAAATTGCATGCTGAAATTGGATCTTAGGAAAGCTTTTGACAGAATTAGATGGAAGTTTCTAGAGCATATTTTGATGAAGTTTGGTTTTAATGGGAATTTTTTAAGGGCAGTCATGAATAACCTGTCACAAGCATACTTTTCAGTTTTACTTAATGGAAATCCAGTAGGATTTTTTAAGGCAACAAGGGGAATCAAACAAGGTGATCCTCTATCTCCCTTTCTCTTTAATTTATTTTCAGAGGCCTTCTCAAGAAGCTTAACTTATATTTTTCACAATAGAAGTTTATCTTCATACCAAATTCCTGGTTCAATACCTGCTGTTTCTCACTTGATGTATGCGGATGATACGATAATATTTATGCAAGCATCTAAGGATAATCTTATTAAAATCAAAGCTTTTCTGGAAGTTTTTGAGTACACCTCAGGCCAAAAGTTTAATTTTGAGAAATCGGATTTTTATCTAAGTAGTAAGGCTACTGTATCTAGGAAGAACCAGGTTAAAGCAATTCTGAAAATGAAGAAAGGCTCTTTTCCATTTAAATACCTAGGGTGTCCCATTTTTAAGGGTAGGGCTTTAAATAGATATTTTTTCCCCATCTTAGCTAATGTTGATCTTAAGCTACAAAATTGGAAAAATAAATGGCTAAGTTCTGGGGGGAAAATGACCTTAATCTAATCGGTATTATACTCTATCCCTCAGCATATATGGATGGTAATCAAACCCCCAAAAGGGATCATTAAAGCTTTTGAGAAAAAAATGGCCCACTTCTTTTGGGGAGAATCAGAGGGGAAAAAAATAAGATTTGGAAAAGATGGTCTCAAATTGCTAAACCAATAAAAATGGGAGGACTAGGGTTCAGATCTGTTCAAGCAATTGTAGCTTCTTGTTCGGCTAAACTGTGGTGGAAAAGCCAATTAGGGGTTTCACTGTGGGCTAAGCTATTATGGTCACTTCCTCCTTCCCATAGAAATTCTGCAACTTGGAAGAGAATATGTTACATTAATTCATTTGCAGAAAACAATTCGTATGTTATTTATGGAGCTGGAAAGTGTGACTTCTTATCTGCAAACTGGTGCCCTCAGGGACCTTTGATTGGTCAGCTACCTGAAAGTACACATAATCTGTTAGCTGGTCTTTCTGTGGCTAATTTTATAGCCAACAAAGTAAATATTTTAAGTCAAATATCATCTTTTCTGGACAATGATACTGTACTATTTTTACAGGATGCAGAGCTGAACCTTGAGAGGGAGGACAGGATGATTTGGAAGCCTGAAGCTTCGGGTAATTTTACGTTTAAGTCTGCATATAGGGCACTCGTTCAACTATCAGGTAACTACCCTGCAACTAAGTATCTATGGAACTCCCTCTTTCTCAAAAAGATTTCTATTTTTGTGTGGAAACTGCTACATGTCTTTCTTCCCTTTGATGATATACTGATTACATGTGGTTTCAGTTTAGCTTCCAAGTGTCCAGCTTGCTGTGATTTAGACTCTATCCAACATTATTTTATCACTTGTCCATTAGCTAAGAAAGTTTGGTCTCACTTGACTGCATCCATTCAATTTAATCTTAATGACCAACACTCGATACCCCAAAGATTTTTTCTATTCTGGAGTTGTCAAGATTTACCTCAGTTTTATCAAGTTTACTGCATGATACTGCCATCCCTAACCTGCTGGTGCTTATGGAAAGCTAGAAACAGCTTTCTATATGATCATAAACCATTCTCTGTGGATAATATTTGTAGGGAGGTTGATGAACTGATCAGATTGACACTGAGTGAGTGTCAGCCTAAGTTATTATCTACACACTCAATTCCTCCAGCTTTTAAGCACCTAATCCCGCTGTTGAGACCTCCCCCAAAGCCAAATATAATGAAAGTTTACTGGATTAAGCCTGAACCTGGTTGTACTAAAATAAATGTGGATGCCTCCTGGAGCTCCGGTAAAGCTTCGGTTGGTCTTATTGCCAGGAATAGCCTCGGTTAGCCTATTTGTATTAGCTCAACTTCAATTTCTGGTGTATCTCCTTTACACGCAGAAATCGAAGCAATACTGCATGCTTGCTACACCTTTACCCACCTTGATCATAACTTTATTATTGAATCAGACTCAAAACTGGCGGTAGAGATAATCAGTAATCCTTATGCTGCAAAATGGGAACTCTTTCAGATGGTTTTTAAGGCTAAATCTTTGATTGATTCAGCGGTACTAAAACATGTCTATAGGGAGGGTAATGTAGTGGCCCATGCTATCTCTAAACATCACTTTCTGAACAACCAAAGTCTCAATCTTACCAATGTTACTCCTGAGATCAGAGGGCTAATAATCATGGATAGAGATAATATACCCAATCTCAGAAGCTCTAAACATTTATAACTTAGGAACAGATACTGCCTAATTACTTGCTGTTATGTTTGTGCAGGACTGAAAGAAGTGAAGCACTATCTGGCCTATCTGGCATCCACTCTGAGTTGCCATGTCTGGCTCTGAAGATCCCAACTTTCTTCACCTTCCAACTCCAGGAGATGGTTTGTTTGCCGAGGCAGCACCATTTTGACATCGCATTGACGACACAAAAGGTCATATCCACATCTTTGGCACTTGGAAAATTACATTTGTAGGATAGCTTTCAGCTAAATTGCTACTTTCCTCACCTTTTGAGTTTGTCTGTTCCATTTACTTTCATGTACAAGTTGCCTGGCCAAGGGAGAGAATTCACACGAGGGATGGAGATTCTCTCCCTAGGATCGTAACTTCTACATACATCACACTACTTTGTTTACTGTTTATAGGGGTAGATTAGCACTTTTGGAGGCAACAATTTTTGTCTCAACTCTTCGGTTTTTGCCGAACTCATGTACAAACAGACTCTAGGTTTTTTGATATAGGGCTTGGGGATCCCAATAAAGAACTCCCCCACCTTCGGGTGTTTCATTTAAAAAAAATAGTTTTTTTATCGAATTTTGGCCAAATCTGCTGGAAGGGGTAAAATTACACTTAGATCAACTATCTAGGGTTATATTTTCTTTTTCAATTATCAAAAGTTATATTGGCACTTATGTCAATTAGGTAGGGTTATAAAAGCTTTTTTTTTTTAAGTTTTAAATTTGGGGAAAATACAAAACTAATCTATGTGTCACACGAAAGTGTTAAAATAATCCTGTATATTCATGCCGATGTTAAATATAAAAAAATTCGGTGTTGATCATTTAAAAAATGATTAAAATAACCCTGTTTAATTTTTCGAAAAGGCTCAGTTTTTCTTTCAAGTATCTCAATAACGATGTTATGGATGGCATGGTACCAAAAGCTGAACATTGTTCTTGCATCATTGATATTTAACCTCGTTATGGGCGAGCAACACATTTCAACATCAAATGGAATAAAATACGGAAATTTAACAAACTGAAGAAAAACAAAGAACACGTTGAGTAGGTGAAACAGAATGAAAGTAAGGGAAAATTTCTGATATTATTAAAGTTAAGAAACCAACATACGACTTCCCCTTTATAGAGGTTGAATTCAGTTACTAACTAATCTAACAAACTGTACAAACTGATCTAACAACTAGACTAACTACTTCTTTAATTACCTAATCTAGAGCAGCAGCAGCAGCAACAACAGCAGCCGAGCAGCAGCTTGAACTCCACCAGAGATTCACTTGAAGAACAAGAATAAAAGGCAGCAATGCATAATAGTAGCTGCAATGCATAATCTTGTGAGTCAAGGAAATCTTCAACAACATAAATAAGCCAATTACTTAAACCTATTGAGCTTCTTTACATCAATTTTATTCCTGTAATTCAAAATTATAAGCAAAATATTGGCTCGAAAGAACAGCATTCGTAGTTGATTGATACAAATTAGGTTTTTCTTTATTTATTTTTATTTATTAGGGTTTTTAGAAGATAACACTATATTCTCTTTTTTCACTGGATTTTTTAATGACGTAGTGTGATCATTTATTTTATTTTAGAATAGGCCCATTATTTCAGCCATGTTGGTTTTGGAAGAATTAATATTTCAGTCATGCATTTATTTTAGGGTTTAGAATATTCAGTTCTGATTTGATTAGAATTAGATTTGGTAAGATCAGATAAGGCAATATTCATTCAAGATTTATCTTGAAGAATATATTCATTTATTTTAGGTAGTTTGGTTAAATATGATTTTAGCTTCTTAAAGCCGTCATGATTATTTTCAGTTTCTTGTTTATATTTTTTTGAAGACCATATGCATGCACTATAAATAGGGGTGGTTTTCAGCATTATTTTTACCAACCACTTTTATCAATCAAATATACAACATTTTTGAGTTCATACTCTTTGCTTGCGAACTATTCCATTATTGCTTAATCCTGAGGGTTAGTTAATTATCAATAAACCTTGTCATATGATCCTGATGGCTAGTTAGAGAGCAAGTCGAAGTTAGGCGTACGCCGAGGGCTAGACTTTTGAATTTCGTGCGAAATACTGAGGGTTTGCAGATCCCTTCACTAGATGAAAGATATTAATTCCACAAATCGTGAAATTTTGCAAGGAGATTCATATTATTGATGTTGCACCAGAGCAGCAAGAATGGAATGAGACTTTCTCCTTGTAACTGGTTGCACCTGGAGTGACTTCATCATCTATCCATTGACTTCCAGAATTTGAACTCGTGACTCCCACAACTTGAATGCTACAAGGAAAATCATTAGACTAACTTCAGAGATCCTTTGTCAGGATCAACAGAATCCAATCTCAAATCATCACCGGGAATTTTTATGGACGGGACTAAGTCATTTCCAATAGCAATCATGACTGGCTTGCTCATAGTGGAGTTCAGCCCTTGGGAATAACATCATTGCAGGGATGAGGAGAGTCTGATCCATCAGAAATTTGCTCACTGTGAAATTCTTGAACACTATTTGCTAGGTCTAACTTCGACGATACAATTGTTTGAACAGCCCTTGGGAATAACATCATCACAATCTTTTGCGACATCTTCAATTATTCAATACTCCATAGTATCCTTGTCAGCATTGACAAAATGATTTGCCATAATCAATTATATAATTGATATATGAATATATAGAGAGTACAATATAGGTGTAATAAGGAAAGAACTCTAATCATAATAAATCACAATCTAATCAGGGGTCTGATTTATTCTAACATCCCCCCTGAAGCGAAGCATCGGATGCTCGCTGACGCATAGCTTGGACCTGACGAACTCAAACAGCGGACGAGAGAGCCCCTTGGTGAAAATGTCTGCAATCTGAAGCGAAGTTGGAACATGAGCAACGCACAGCTTTCTGCATGTCACCAACTCACGAACAAAATGATAGTCGATGTGCTTCGCCTGCTTGTGCACCACAAGATTTTGAGCCAAGAAGATAGCACTACTATTATCGCATAACAACAGTGGAGAACCAGAAAGCGGAATCCAAAGATCACGAAGCAAATGAGTGAGCCATACCACTTTTGAGGCAGTGTTGGCGAAAGCATGGTATTCAGAATCAGTGCTAGAGCGAGAAACAGTGGGCTATTTCTTGGCACTCCAAGAAACCAGATTCCCACCAAGAAAAACCGCATAACTATAAGTAGACCGACGAGTCTCCAGACAGCGAGCCCAATCAGCATCAGAGTACCCTAACACATCAGGAGTAATAGCAGAATAAAACCTGAGACCAAAATGGAGGGTGTGATGAGGTTGATTTTACCATATATTTTGGGTTGATTATTGAGTTGAATAGTTGATAAAATCTTTGGATACTTATGTTATTCGTAATGTTCTTACAGTTTATGGTCATTTGTGCTTGGAGATGGAAGAGGAGAAAAATATGGAGATGCTGGAATAATTATGGAGAATTTTGGTGCTGAATTATGGCAATTACAAATGTAGTTGGAGAAAAATCAGATTGATTTGAAGACTCCTAATTGTTAGGAGAGAATATTATATTTATCTTTTTGAGTTCTAATTAGATAAGAAAAAACATATTTTATTCCTTATCTATTTTTTGGTTGTAGTAATAATTTTGGAGACTATTTATTTTGATATATGTGTATAGACGTACCGATAGAGAAGACAGAACAGGAATACGCACGCACAGTCCATTTTTCACAGAATAGTATTTGCGATTTGGGTTTTCTAGCATTTTATTTAGACAATTTTCATCATTTATTTTTATGTTTATGATTGTTAATTTAATTATGTATTCTAGCTAAATTCTTCCTTTCCGGTAAAGATCAAGGAAGTACTTGTATCGATTCTCGTGAGATCTAATTAGTTTTAATACTTTGATTGTATGCTAGCATCTGTTGTTCTTGATTATAATGTTTATGATTGCTTTCATGTTATTGAGTAGTGCGCAATATTTGATAGCATGTTAGTTAATTTGATGCCAATTGAACCAATCATCCGTAATTGTGATTTCAGTTCAATCAGTGGTAGGGAACAACAGTCTTAATTTAACAATCCGGCGTCCAAGTTTGCTGGTTATGAATTAGGTCTTTCTCATTCTTAATGCTGCTAGCATATTAAATCTATAGAGCGTCTCTTAGGTTATATGTTAGTTAGAGAAATAGTTGGTGAGGCGTCCTCCTCATTATCGACAAGGTAAGGAAAGATTGGTTGCTTGCAACTATAACCAATTTGTGTGCATGCATTTAAAGTCATTTTTGCATCATGGATCGAGATAGAAAACTAGTATGGAATTGATCGAAACCGGAATCTTCTCATCATATAGAATTGTTTTGCAATCTGTAACAATTTCTCATTCTTATTTTTACTCAATTTTTAGTTTCTCTTATTCACTACCTTCATCTAGTTCTTTTGGTTACAAATTCACAGATTAAAGATTAAGAAAAAAGTCTCGCCAATCTATTGGGAAACGAACATGCTCGCATCTATACTGGTTGGTATGGCCATATCGACCGCATAATCCTGAATTGAAAATTCAGCTTAGAGCTTAATTTATTTTTGTTGTAAAACGACACACCAAATTTTGGTGCCGCTGCCGGGATTGGTTTTAAGCAGTATTTTTTCGTTTAATTCTTTAGTTTGTTTCATTTTTTTCTTGGTTTATTCCACGTTCTTCTCGTATAGGAGAATTGATCTTCACTCCAGAGATTGAGAAACTTGCACGAAGTCTAACGAAGCAGACAAAAGCCTTGAAAGGACCTTCCTTGTCTGAGTCAACTGTCACTGAAACCCATTTCAATATGGCTGACGAACAAAGACGTGAGGAGGAACCACCAGCCCAGCGTATAAGAGACCTGGGACGTTACTGACACAATCGTCCTTTGTGCATTGTCCTTCCCAACATCAATCGCAACTTCAAAATTAAACCAGGTTTTATACAAGTATTACCTAAATTTGCTGATATGCCAAGTGAGAGTGCTCATAACCATCTTGATGAATTTAACCTTGTATGTGCAACTCTTCGACAATAAGGTTTTTTGGAGGATCATATTAAACTACTCACCTTTACACACACATTGCAGGGAAAAGCCCGTGAATGGTTTTTTGAACTCCCAACCGGTTCAATTCAAACTTGGGAAGATTTGGAGGAGAAATTTTTACAAAATTTTTTTTCAGAGTCTAGAGCAGCTAATTTGAGATCTGCAATAAGTGGCATTAGACAAAACAAGGGAGCGGGTCTTGTAAGTTATTGGGATAGATTTAATCAATTGTGTCGCAAGTGTCCTAACCATGGTTTTACTGAGTATCAGCTTATCACTAATTACTTTTATGGTGGTATGTGTTCTATTGACAGGAAGATTTTTGATACAGCTTGTGGAGGAAATGTGCTGAACAAAACCATGGATGAAGCAAAAGAGATCATCCTTAATATGGTCACTCATGAGTATGATAAAGATGATGATAGATCTAGACCAGTCAAGGCAGCCGGTAACTCATATTTGGATGAGAAGCTAGATGCTCTCACTTCAATTGTAAAAGATCTAGCCATGAAGAGTGACGGAGGAGCCAAGTGCAAAATTTGCTCACACATGGAACACTACATTGATGCTTGCCTTACTCTTCAAGATTCTCAGACCGAACAAGATTTCTTTGGATATGAAGATATCCCACAAAGGTCGAGGCGGAGCGACCCATTTTTAGATACATATAATCTGGGGTGGAGGAATCATCCAAATTTCAGATAGAATCAAAAGGGCCCTGGAATGTATGCTCTGAAACAAGCACAAGTTGGTCGCGATGCAAATCCAGCAGCAGATGATTAGAGAGTCACCATGAATGAAGTTCTTAAGACAATGGCCCAAAGTAGCGAAGTGGTGCAGAATTTAGCCAAAAACACAAATGCTTTCCAGCAAGAGACAAGGGCTACTATAGGGAACATTGAGCAACAAATGACTCAACTGGCTGCAGAGGTAAACAAGTTGAAGTTCAACACTGGGAGGCTACCATCCCAGACTGAACAGGACCCTAAGGAGAATGCAAGTGCAGTCACACTAAGGAATGGGAAGATATTGGATGATTCTGAGCCTAAGGAAGTTGATAAGGAGAGAGGCAAGAATGAAGAAGCCAAGGAGAGTTAAAATGAGTCCTCAAAGGTAAATCCTGAACCTATGACATCTATTTCTAACCCAAAGGTCGCTCCACCTTTCCCATCCAAATTAGCTCGTAACAAGAAGGAAGATGATGATAAGGAGATTTTGGAGATTTTCAAGAAGGTAGAAATAAATTTTTCCTTGATTGAAGCTGTTAAGCAGGTTCCCAGGTACGCAAAATTTCTTAAAGAACTTTGTTCAAAGAAGATGAAGTATGGGAAAGATGCAAAAATTAGGGTGGGGGAAAATGTTTCTGATGTCATTCAATATAAGTTGCCACAAAAATGTAATGTTTTCTATTCCATGCATAGTTGGCAAAAAAATCAGCCAATTAAGACATAAAAGATATTAGCCCTTCTATTTGTATGCATCGCATTTTACTTGTGCATGATAGCAAACCTTCTAGAGATCCTCAGAGAAAGTTGAATCCAGTCTTGAAAGAAGTTGTGCATAAAGAAATCCTTAAATTGTTAGAATTAGGGATTATCTACCCTATATCTGATAGTGCATGGGTGAGTCCAGTGCATGTGGTACCTAATAAGTCCGGGTTTCAATTGGTTAAAAATGATAACAATGAACTAATACCCATGAGACTTCAAACTGGTTACCGTATGTGTATAGACTATCGAAAGTTGAATAATGCTACCAGGAAGGACCATTTTCCCTTACCCTTTATTGATGAGATACTTGAAAGATTGGCTGGGAAATTATATTTTTGTTTCCTTGATGGCTATTCTGGTTATTTTCAAATCTATGTGGCCCAGGAAGACCATGAAAGGACAACTTTTACATGTCCATTTGGAACTTTTGCTTATCATTGCATGCCTTTTGGTCTTTGTAATGCTCTAGGAACATTTCAAAGGTGTATGATGAGTATTTTTTCTGACATGCTTGAAAGTTGTATTGAGATTTTCATGGATGATTTTACTGTACGTGGTGACTCATATGATCAATGTATTGATAATCTTGATAGATTTTTGAAAGATGCACTGATACTAACCTTGTTTTGAACTATGAGAAATGTCACTTTATAGTTAGAGAAGGCATTGTACTTGTACATGTGAACTCCGAAAGGGGAATAGAGGTTGATAAGGGTAAACTTGATTCAATTGTGAAGATACCTTATCATCCTACTAATGTGAAAGAGATTTGTGCTTTCTTAGGGCATGCAGGTTTCTACAGGTGTTTCATCAAATATTTTTCAAAGGTCTCTCAACCCCTAACAAGGTTGTTCCATCAAGAAGTGTCATTCAACTTTGATGACAAATGCCAGGAAACTTTCGACCTCTTGAGAAGAAGTTGACATCAGCCCCCATAACTCAACCACTAATGTGGGGAGAGCCATTTGAAATCATGTGTGATGCGAGCGACTTTGCTGTTGGAGCAGTGCTTGGGCAAAAGAATGGGAAAGAGAGTCATGTCATCTATTATGCCTCAAAAACTCTTAACCATGCCCAATGCAACTACACAATAACAGAAAAAGAGCTTCTACCTGTGGTTTTTGCTTGTGAAAAATTTTGATCATACTTGATTGGTTCTAAAGTTGTTGTTTATTCTGATCATGCAGCACTCAAGTACTAACTCTCGAAGAAGGAATCTAAGACTAGACTCACACGGTGGATCCTTCTACTACAAGAATTTGACCTGGAGATCAAAGATAAAAAGGGCGTTGAAAATAAAGTGGTGGATCACTTGAGTAGGCTGCAGTTGAGCTCAGTCAGTATGCCTATACCGGAAGAATTTCCAGATGAGCAATTGTTCACTTTTCAAGGTAAGACCCCATGGTATGCTGATTTGGTCAACTTCTTAACTGCTGGAATTTTTGCCAAAGGCATGGAGACATCTCAGAAGAACAAATTAAGGAGTCAAGCCAAGTGCTTTATATGGGATGATCCGTACCTATGGAAAATTTGTTCTGATCAAATTGTTAGACGATGCATCCCTGAAGAGGAGGTTCACTCCATCTTAGAGTACTGTCATGCCCTTACTTGTGGTGGCCATTTTAGACCTAGAAGGACAGCTAGACAGGTTCTTGATACTGGTTTCTACTGGGAAACCATTTTCAAGGATTCTTTTTGGTTTTGTAAGAATTGTGATCGTTGCCAATGCACAGGTAATATTTCTTCCCGGAATGAAATGCCCCAAACACCTATTCTTGTATGTGAAATTTTTGATATTTGGGGAATAGATTTTATGGGACCTTTCCCGAGCTCTTTTGGAAACCTATACATTATATTGGTTGTTTATTATGTCTCAAAATGGGTAGAAGCAAAAAGCTACCCGGACTAATGATTCTAAAGTGGTTGTAGGTTTTCTTAAGTTTAACATCTTCCATAGATTTGGTGTACCACGAGCCATCATCAGTGACCAGGGATCTCATTTCATCAATAAGACTCTTAAAGCTCTTCTCAAGAAGTATGGGGTGCATCATCGAGTGGCCACAGCTTATTATCCACAGTCAAATGGACAAGCCGAAGTTTCAAATCAAGAGATAAAGAACATTTTGGAGAAAATAGTGAATCCAAATAGAAAAGACTGGAGTTCACGACTAGATGATGCTCTACAGGCATATCGCACAACATACAAGGCTCCAATTAGAATGTCCACGTACAAACTGATATTTGGTAAACAGTGTCACCTTCCAGTGGAGTTAGCTCACAAGGCATATTGGGTTGTCAAGCAAGTTTGCATGGATCCAAATGTTGTGGGACAAGAGAGAAAATATTAACTGCAAGAGTTAGAGGAAGCACGACTGGAATCCTATGATAGTGCTTGTTTCTACAAAGAGCATACTAAGTTTCTCCATGACAAACACATTAGAAGGAAGCTATTCGAAGTGGGAAAAAAGGTGTTACTTTTCAATGCTAGGCTTAAGTTAATGCCTGGGAAGTTGAAGTGAAGATGGATGGGTCCTTATGTGGTCATCAATGATAGTTCTCATGGGATGGTGGAAATTAGAAGTGTAGACACTCATAAGACATTCAAGGTGAATGGACAGTTATTGAAGCCATACCACTAGGGCATGAAGTTTCTCACAGTCGAGGGAATGACACTGGCATTACCCACATCTTCCTGATCTGAACAAGCTAGCTGAGTCTAGCCTAAGGCGTTAAATAAGGGCGCTGCTTGGGAGGCAACCCAAGATTTTATTATTATTTATTTTTTTTTCAAAAAAATATATTTAAAAAAAGCATGTGATTTTTTTCCAACTATTTCGACCTGTTTTGATGATTCTACATTGCAGGGTTGCAGAGAGAAAATTTTCAAAATCGAAGGAGGATTATGAAAGCTTAAATTTCAGACTTGGGAGGAGATTTTCAAAGAAGAACAAAGGATGGAGGGCTTTTGTGCAAATTCCTAAACTACTAAACCCTATCCTACACCTATTCTAATTCATAATTTCTCCTTGTCCTTCTCTTCCCCTACTAGCCGTTCCCCTCCCTTCTCCATCAGCAACTTTCTGGAAAAAAAAATTTCTCCTTTTTCTCGTTTCCAGTCAGTGCCACCAGGCGCCGCTAGCCCATCAATCTTCTCCAGCCACCGTACTCCAGCCATGCACCACCTGCAGAGCTCCACCAGTGAAGTCTTGAGCAACACCGCTAGGCTGCTCTCCGTCCGTCCGGCGAGTTTGGGCGGTGCCGCTAGTCAGTCACCAGCTGTGCGGGTCTAACAACACTAAAAGTCAGCACCGGTGAAAGAAGCTCCGTCGCCGTTCACCGCTCGTTCGCACCCGTTCGCTCGTTCGCCGCCCATTCGCCCGTTGCCACCGAGACCTAACTCCTAGAAGACCAACTCCGTTGAGTTTTGCCATCACCAAAGCCATGGGTCGTAAATTTTTTTGAATTCTGGAGGCCCGAGCAAGATTTCCTCTTTACCAAAAGAAACAAAAAAATGCCGACAACCTTCTCCGAAACCAGAGCAGCCAACCCGCCGGAAACATACAGCGCCACCTTCTAAGCATAAAAAGAAGATTCTGGAGCTAGAGTAATCTCCTACCCCAGAACCTAAGTCTGAAGGAGACAGTGAAGATAATACTGAGACTACATGGCCCGAAGGTGCAGTTCCACTAGTTCAACCATTATCCAACAATGAAAAGCGTCGCAGGTATTCTCTTCTTCAAAGTAGACCTCTTGTGGAGTGGTATGATTTTGATTGGCAACCTTTGCGAAAGTTAGATGGTAAACTTGAAGTTGAGGCATTCTTTTCTAATATTGGTTGGAATGCATTGTTGTGCTTTACTGATCCTGTTTTTCAAAAATTATGTTTAGAATTTTATAGCTCTTTTGTTTGCTAGGATTTAACAAAAAAAAAAGGATGTCATGAGCCCTAATTTTGTCACATTTGATCTTGGGAGACAAACTTGGAAAAAATTAATTTCTGATCTAGTTGTTTTATTGGGTTTTGAAACCCCTGAGGGTATATCTTCTGATGTATATCTTTCTTATGCAACTATACCTCACCCTAAGTATGCTAAATCAGTGAACAATGAGTGGACTATTCTTTCTTCTGAAACTGCTCATGTTAAAAACATGTCAAAGAGTACTTCGATAAAGGATGGTGCATTAAGACTTTGTCATCGTTATTTGGCATATAACTTGTTTGGTAGGATGGTGCAAATGTTGTCACCCAAACTGAATTTTCTTTGTTGTTCAAGATGTGGAGGGAACGTAAAGTGAACTTTGGTTATTGGCTCCTTAAACAGTTCAAATATAATTGTACTAATATGAAAGGGAAGTTGGCCCTAGGAGCGTTAATAACCAAGCTTGCTAAGCATTTAGGTGTGTTTAATGAGTCCTGTAATCTCTATGGGTTGCAACCTAGTCGGATTGACATGCCTGCTTTGGAAAGAATGAAATTAGTTTATTTTAATACTGCTTCGGGGCAGTATAAGTTGTTTGAGCCAGGGGTTCCACCCCCGAGCAGAGCCTCCACTTCTATTGCAGGTACTTCATTTGCGAGTAGGATGCTTAGTGGACTTGGGGCAGCCCCACTGCAATTAGCGGTTAACCTGTCCAATGAAGTCAAAGACCTCCACAACCAGCAAAGACAGCTTCAAGAGCAACATCAGATCATTGTTGAGATGGTCCAAGGATTGGTGCAGCAAGTTTCAGCCTTAAGTAACCCAACATAACCACACTGACTGAGATTCACTAGTTGACCCCATGGCTAATTAGCCGCCCAGGGAGCAATTTTTTGGATTTTTTTTCTTTTCTTCTTTTTTCGTTTTTTGTTTAATTTTAGTACATTTGTAGATCAAGTGTATAATTTCATATTTTCTACTTCATTTGCATAGGTTACCTTTCTCTTACACAATGAGGACATTGTGTTGTCTAAGTGTTGGGTGGAGACGTAACATCATTAGTTTGTGTTTCATCAAGCTAAAAAAATTTAAAAAATTATGAGAAAATTACAAAAAGATTTTCATTTTTTTTCATTATTTGAGTAAAAAAAACAGCAGCCTTGAAATGGAAATTTGAAGGGTTAGAATTGGAATTTGGTTTGTGGTAAGATTGAATGTTGTTTTCCTTTGTGAAAGAAATCATGGATTCCTTATAAGAGTTTTAGGATGATGAATGTGTAATAAGTCATTTTGCTCTAAAACTAGATATATTGTGATGATTTGAGCCTTAAAAGAGCAAAAGCCAGAAAAATATAGGCATATAACAAATGATGATATTAAGTAGATCTTACCTTGATTAAATGGTTGATATTGAGTTGAATGGTTGATTAAATGTTTGGATATTTATGTTATTCGTAATGTTCTTGCAGTTTATGGTCATTTGTGCTTGGAGATGGAAGATGAGAAAAATATGGAGATGCTGGAATAATTATGGAGAATTTTGGTGCTGAATTATGGCAATTACAAATGTACTTGGAGAAGAATCAGAATGATTTGAAGACTCCTAATTGCTAGGAGAGAATATTATGTTAATCTTTTTGAGTTCTAATTAGATAAGGAAAGACATATTTTATTCCTTATCTATTTTTTTGTTGTAGTAATATTTTTGGAGACTATTTATTTTGATATATGCGTATAGACGTACCGATAGAGAAGACAGAACAGAAATACGGACGCACAGTCCATTTTGCGCTGAAACAGTATTTGCGATTTGGGTTTTCTAGTATTATATTTAAACAATTTTCTTCATTTATTTTTATGTTTATGATTGTTAATTTAATTATGTATTCTAGCTAAATTCTTTCTTTCCGGTAAAGATCAAGGAAGTACTGGTATCGATTCTCGTGAGATCTAATTAGTTTTAATACTTTGATTGCATGCTAGCATCTATTGTTCTTGATTATAATGTTTATGATTGCTTTCATGTTATTGAGTAGTGCACAATATTTGATAGCATGTTAGTCAATTTGATGCCAATTGAACCAGTCATCCGTAATTGTGATTTCAGTTCAATCAGTGGTAGGGAACAACAGTCTTAATTTAACAATCCGGCGTCCGAGTTTGTTGGTTATGAATTGGGTCTTTCTCATTCTAATGCTGCTAGCATATTAAATCTATAGGGTGTCTCTTAGGTTATATGTTTGTTAGAAAAATAGTTGGTGAGGCGTCCCCCTGATTATCGACAAGGTAAGGAAAGATTGGTTGCTTGCAACTATAACCAATTTGTGTGCATGCATTTAAGGTAATCTTTGCATCAAGGATCGAGATAGAAAGCTAGTATGGAATTGATCGAACCGGAATCTTCTCATCATATTGAATTGTTTTGCAATCTGTAACAATTTCTCATTCTTGTTTTTACTCAATTTTTAGTTTCTCTTATTCACTACCCTCATCTGGTTCTTTTGGTTACACATTTTGATTTTAAAGTTTAAGGAAAAAGTTGCCAGTCTCTTGGGAAACGAACTTGCTCACATCTATACTGGTTGGTATGACCATAACGACCGCAGAATCCTAAACTGAAAATTTAGCTTAGAGCTTGATTTATTTATTTTGTAAAATGACACACCAAATTTTGGCGCTGCTGCCAGACATACCGCAAACATACCGTGGTATACCGCAAAATGGAGAGTGCTATGAATATACCGCAAAATCTGAGTCACAGCAGAAAAATGGTCATCTCTGGGATCCTGAAGATACTGACTCACCGTGTTGATCGAGAATGCCAAATATGGGAGAGAGATTGGGAGATACTGAAGAGCACCAACAAGAGAACGATAAAGTGTGGGATCCCGGAATGGAGGGCTATTAGAGCTGTGAAGCTGAGAACCAGTGACAAATGGAGTAGAAATAGGTGCCACGTCAGACATACTGGCTCGATTCAAAATATCACGAGCATACTTTTCTTGGCCAAGCAGTAACCCTCAGGAGGTAGGAGAAACTTCAATACCAAGAAAGTAATGAAGAACACCAAGATCCTTGATTGCAAACTCTCTGTGTCCGATCAATGAACTGGCGAAGAAGAGTCGAGTAATTGCCTGTAAGAATGATATCGTTCACATACACAAGTAGGTACAATAACAACGACCCTCTCGAAAGGACAAATAAAGAAGTATCAGCTGATCTGCACCAAAAACCAAGTTGTGTCAGATAACTGCTGACATGCTTGAACCAAGCCCGGGGAGCTTGCTTAAGACCATAAATGGCCTTTTGCAAGCAACAAACATAGTCTGGATGGACAGAATCCTGATAACCAACGGGCTGCTTCATGTAGAATGGAACATCAAGAACACCATTAAGGAAAGTGTTCTTGACATCCAACTGATGAAGTATCCAGGAATGCATGGTGGCTATGGCGAGAACCGTTCTAACAGTGGAGGCTTTGACCACAGGACTGAAAGTGTTGTGAAAATTAAAACCTAGAATCTGCAAGAAACCCCGCGCCACAAGTCTAGCTTTGTGAAACTCAATAGTGCCATCTGGTCAATACTTGAGCCTATAGACCCATTAGGAGCCAACAATGTTGACATTCGAAGGCTGAGGCACCAAATCCCAAGTGTGCTGACCACGAAGAGCGGCCATCTCATCATCCATGGCTGAAACCCAGGCTGGATCCTGAAGGGCAAAGCGATAATCAGTGGGCTCTGTCTGAGAGAAGAGTGTGGCAGTGAGACCATGAGCAATAATATCCGAATAATCCCAGCACTGAATGGCACCAGTACAAGACCGAGTAGCCATCCGATGGGTACGAAGCTGGGGTGGCAAAGCTAGAGGAGTCGAACTAGTTGACGATGCCGAGGAAGATCAAGCTTCACTGATCGGAAAGTGGCCATCGGAAGTCACCGGAGAAAGGATGGCCGATACTAGCTGACACGTGGTGGCCGGTGGCGGAGACAGTGGCTGAGGAGTGATGGCCTGTGGCTGAGGTGTGGTGGCTGTTGGCCAAGAAGATGGGTCTGGGTCAGCCATCCAGATGGAAAATGGTGGTGAAGGAGGGGCGGCTGGAACAGGCATAGATGTGGTGGCCCCAATCGATGAAGTAACAGCTCAATCAAAATATAATGAAATCTCTAGATCTAAAATAGAGCGACTGTCCACGAAAGATGAGACATAAGTGAATAAGGTTTCATCAAAGTGAACGAGGCGAGAAACATAGATACGCCTAGAGGTGGGGTCGAGACACTGGAAACCCTTGTGATGAGGGTTGTACCTAATAAAAACACACGGAATGGATCACGATGCAAACTTATCAATAACAGTGGCATGCAGACATGGAAAAGCACGGCAGCCAAATAGGTAAAAAAGGGTATAGTCAGGCACATAACCAAAAACAACCTCAAAATGTGATTTTCCACCAAGAGCTGAACTTGGTAGATGGTTAATGATGTAAACCGCAGAGGAGAAAGCTTCTACCCAATAACAGTGTGGCATGGAAGAGTGAAAAAGCATGTCAAGACCAGTCTCTGTGGTCTGACAATGCTTTCGCTCAGCTCGGCCATTCTGAGCAGGTTAGGGCAATGATATCTGATGATGAATGCCACATGATATGAAGGGAGCCTGAAGTCAATGATTAGTAAACTCTGTGCCACCATCGGTCTGAAATTTTTTAACCCTAGTAGGAAACTGGGTCTCAACGAATTTCAGAAACTGAATAAATGTGTCATAGAGGTCCGACTTATACCGTATCGGGAAAAACCATGTGAATTGTGAAAAGTCATCGATGAAAATAGCATAATAAGAAAAACCACCTGCCGATAAGACAGGGGCTGGTCCCCACAAATCATAATGCACTTTGTCCAACAACCCAGTAACGCGCCTGTCACTAGTGGAAAAAGGTAAATGGCTACTCTTGGCCATCTGACAAGGAGAGCAACTAATAGATGCCAGCATAGCGGAAGTGACAGTAATATGGCCACATCCACTTAACAACTGAATAGTATCATGAGACACATGACCGAGGCGAGAGTGTCACTGCTCAAAAGAAGCCTAGAGCTTTCCAGAGCATAATTCGCCTAAAAAGATGGAATCACCAGTCTCAAGAAAATAAAGACCTGAACTATGACTGCCTTTACCAATTTTCTTCCCTGTATGCTTGTGCTCAATGGAAAATGTGTTGGCATCAAATATAACACAGACAGGTAAATCACGAGTAAGCTTACTAATGGACAATAAATTTCTAGTAATCTTAGGGACCACAAGGACATCATTAACAGAGAAACCATGTAAATGACATTGGCTGATGTGAGAAATAGATAATGATTCACCATTTCCAACAAGAATAGAATTAGAACCACGATAACGTTGTACCTTATCAAGATGACTGGTGCAAGCAGTGATATGAGAAGTAGCACCTGAATCAACGATCCACTGATTCGACGAAGAATAATGGTTGGGACCATTCAAACTGGCCTGAAACAACACCTTGTCCACAATCCAATTAGTGGAGCAATCTTCCCGAGATATGGGGCTCAAATAAACCATAGCAAAAAGCCAAAATTTCACAGAAATTGACTGGGTGCTGACGAGAATTTGAGCAACTCGTGAGAAAGTGCCTAAACTCATGAGAATTTGAGCAATTCGCGAGAAACAGGTTCAACTCGCGATAAACAGGTTCAACTAGCGATAAACAGGTTCAACTCACGAGAAATTGAAGGATGCAAGAACTCCCTTGTTGTGCGAGTCAACTCGTGTGTGATTTTCACGTGCTTCTAGTTTCTTCTTCGGCCGAGCTGGAAGACGGGCGCGTGGATCTGAAAACGGGCATGTGGCCAAGCTGGAAGACGTCGCCGACACCGCTAGAAGAGAATGACAACGACGATGGAAACTTCACCGCTAGAAGAAGGCGTGCCTGGGCAAGAACTTGCTGGAAAATCAATTGCGATGACGACGACTCCGACGAAGGACTTGAGCCTCCACTTGTTGGACGTCGGAGATGAATACCGCCGCTGGTTGAAGAAAGGAAGCCGGAAGATGAACTCACGGAAGATGACGACGCCGCTGGTACCCCAGTGGACAGAAAAGAGCCACCGGAGGCTGCCAGAATTTGACTGGAACTTCGCCGGGATCAGGGCCGGAAAAGAGAGAAGGAGGGAGGCACTGAACAATAAATTAAAATTTAGGGCTTAGGATCAGAACTCACTCTGATACCATGATAAAATGATTTACCGTAATCAATTGTATAATTGATACTGAATATATAATCAATTGTATAATTGATATCTGAATATATAGAGAGTACAATAGAGTTGTAATAAGGAAAGAAATCTAATTATAATAAATCATAATCTAATTAAAAATCTGATTTATTCTAACAACCATCACCATCGGCAGAAACAGAAACAGGATCCCGACTCTCAATATCCTCATTGAATTTCTTACAATTCTTGCCTTTACTACGTCCACAAGAAGGGGTCACAGATGCATCCTGCCAATGTACATCAATCTCCAAATTTACTATGGTCACATGAAAGATAGGCGAACATATAATCAAGTGAAACACCAAACTGAAAAACAAAAATTGATGGCTGCACAATCCTTGGAGCCTATGCATCCGAAAGAAAGGTGAAATTTGGTTTTATCAAATTTTTTTAATTATTATTAATATGTTCCAACATAACATATCTAACCAAGTAAAAAATAAAGTAAATCATTAAAGACATGAGACTTGGTTATGCAATTTGGTAAAATCCACCTACATCTGCAAGGCCTGACACAATTCAGAATAAATCCAATAATCAGAAAGATACAGTACAAAGTACACCATAAAAAATACTTATCTTTACTAATTAAACGTGTGAATTCTGCTAGCTCCCCTAACTACCAATTCGCCTTGATTAGACTTCTCTCTGACCTCGAAACTTGTCGACGCTGGATTTCCTCCTCTTGAGGAATTAAGGCATATGATTCTGAACTTTCAATATCAGGTCACGTATGTTGGAACATAGAATTCTGGCTCTTTGCAATTCTTTTGAAATATTGAAAATATGTGTGTAGATTTTCTCTGTTTAATTCGTGTATTGAATGCAGCCGTGGTGTCCCCTTTTAAAGCCATGGGCAGATCGGAACTCTCCATGTTTATCTCCATAATATTCATATTCCTTATCTGCTTCTTGAAGCATATCCAAATCTCATAAATAAATGGATTTTCCTTATCACAATATCTCTTATATATTCGATAATATCAATACCATATTTGTAGGGATTTTCCATAACCAACTATGCTTCTACACACGACTAATGTATAGCAGAATATTCAGATTTCCATAACTCACAAATAGCATAATATTTTGTCCTCTTTCTGTAAATCTGCTTGGCGTATTTATACTAATCTGCATGTTCCAACATGGAAAGATTTTCATTTCCAAATATGTTAACAAAATTGCCAATTAAAATATTCAATGAATACCACTTGACTTTACAATCTCCACCTTTGGCATTTTGTGGCAATCATTTTGGACATTAAGATCACGATGAAAAACTTATAATCAAACATATAGGTCTTTTCAAACTCCACCTATCTTGGAACATATGAAAAATACTGAATCTGATATATAGATGAATACCAACCAAATACCAGAATACCAGAATACCAGAATACCATCCAAATAATAATCAGATCAAAGTATAATCAAATCAACCAAAATAATATCCAAAAGTCACCGAAATATTCTCCCCTTGGGACCATGAAGATACCAAAGGCAAATAAACCAATTTTTTATATCATAAGCAGAAAGCAGGCTCCTCCTGAACGTGACACTAGATCTATGTTGGAACATAGAGAAAAAACATTCCCGTTCAGGAGCAGGTCTCCAGCTGTGCTTTCTCCACCTCCAGTTGAGCCTTTTCTACTTCGAGTGCTGCCATTTGAATTGCTATCACCCCCAATCTTGCATTCAGTACAACCAATTTGGCCGTCTTTTCAGTAGTTGCAGAAGTGAAGCCTGAAGGATTCCAAGGTAGATCATGGATATGCCTCATGCCAAAGGTCTTCTTGTTAGACTGTAGGAACTCCGTAGCTATAATCACATCTTTTGTCTTCCCCTTTACCTTGACACTCTTAGCCAATGTAGAGATTAAGCAGGGATACACAATAGCATGTTTTGCCTTAGGGGTTGTAGCTTGTCTCACTAGATTCTATAGTATGAACAATCCAAGGTTTACTGATTTCTGTGTTCCAACACATAATATTAGTTTAGCCATTTCTCTAGTTAGGGCCATAGTGTTTGAGGATAGCATCCAGCAGTTTACTGCTACCTGATACATACCAAAGAATCTTGTGAATAACCTGTATCGGGCCACTTGGTCTTTTATCCTCCTGAGATTGTCTCCAGAATCTGATCATCTGACACTTCTAGATCATCTAGAAACACCCCCTCAAATTCTGGAGTTTGCAGCCCAAAAATCCTGTTTATCCTGGCAGGTGAGAAGTCAATAATCTTCTCTCGTACATACACCCTTTTAAACAAAGGAGAGTCAGCTTTGAAATTTCTAGCCATCAAATTGGCGTACACCTCAATGACCACCTGTCTATTGTACTGAAGTTGTACAATGGCAGCCCATTTCATTCCTATTAATTCCAAAAAATTAGAAAACCCACTAGCCCTGTATGCCTCCAGGTCTACGGGTCTCTCAGAGGTCACTTTCCTCTCTGCAAACACTTATCCCATTTCTTCACATTTTATATCAAAAGAAAATGACAGGGCTTCACTTACAGGCAGAGGTGACACCACTTTTGGAAGATGTCTGAGTTTTCTTGTCCTTTTTGGTTGGTGGTGAATCCTCAGAAGCGGCCACCTTTCTCTTACCCCTGGCAGTTTGTAAGAACTCATCTAACACCTCATCACTTGAGTAGTTCAACTCAGGTTGTTCCTATTTTGGAACATACTCAGTGTCTCCAGCCCCTTCTTTTTCAGCAGTCTATGTTCCAACATAGTGGTCTTCATCTGGTTCACCTTGTCTCGAAGTAGGTCCTCCAGTATGGTCTCCCTCTATTTCAACATTAGCATCACCAGTTACCTCTACCTGGTATTCACCTTCCAAGTCTTCATCATCAATCTCCATCTCGTCAATATTTTCAGATTCTGCATGCTATGTTGGAACATAGGCTATATTGTCTTCTTCTTCACTGTCAGAAACTTCTATTACAACCAGTTTTCAGTATCTCCATTCTCTGATTAGCCTTAGAATAAAAAAAATCCTACTCTATCTGTAGACTTGATCACTTCCCGTCCTGCTGCCTCACATCGCTAATCTCTCTAATAAAAACATAACTCAAACAAGGTATAAATGAAAAAATGTGAAAATTTTCCTTCCCTCTGTACACACCATACCTCCTCCTCATAAATTTAACTTTATAGTTTTCAATATCCCATAGGTTACCAACATCACCAGATACTAGTTCCTTGACATTCATATTCAAGAACTCTCCCTCTATACTCTTGATTTTAGTCAAGTCTACTGTAGTTCTATTTTCTTGAAGCCATTCAAAAATCTCATCTACAGTATTGCATTCCATTCCAAGAATTTTTAGAGTAGGAGGATTAGGACCCGTTACCTTCTGATAGGGACCCTTCCCTTTGTCTTCGAGACCTTCACCCTGTTCACCAACACCAGTCAAGTTAGTTTCTATATTTCCTTCATCTTATCCATCACCTTCGGGAAAGGTCACCTCCACATTGTCTTCCATTTGTTCATCATTCACATCTTCTGGAGGTTGAAGAGTTTCTTGAATTTCTTCTTTGATCGTGGGAGAGTTGTGGTTCGAAGACATATTTTGGTAGAGATTTGTTGCGTAGGGAAAAATTGTGAAGGAGTTTGGCAACAAGAATCCTAAAGAGACCAAGATGAGTGGGAGAGTGGCCGAAAAGAGAGGGATTTGGAAAGATTTAGACAACTTTGAAACCAACACAAACTCTTCACTTAACTTCCTTGGTTGCCGCAAAAAACTTTTTCCCTTTTTCGAGATGAGCAATGATGTTTCATTTCTCTCTTGTCAACTTAAGACATCAACTCAAAGCATACCAACTTCCAACTTACCATAACTATACAACTTCTATTTTTGTAAAACTTTTCTTCTTTCTATTTTTTGTTTTTATGAATTTCTCGACAAAAAAATATAAAATATTTACATTTAAATAAAGGCAAGAATCACCTCAAATTTGACAGACACCTAAGTGTTGTCTGAGACTCTCAAAAGTGGCGGTGTCCAATGGCTTTGTAATGATATCAGTAAATTGTTCGTGTGTTTGAACATAGACTACCACAACTTACTTTTTTTCAACAAGATCTCTAATAAAATGATGCCTTATGTCAATATGCTTAGTTCGAGACTGTTGGAATGGATTTTTTGAAATATCAGTAGCACTTGTGCTGTCACATAAGATCTTCAAAGAGCCTTGATGAATTCAATAGTCGTCCATCATTTGTTTCACCCATAACAGTTGTGCACAATAGCTTCCAGCAGTAAGATATTCAGCTTCTGCACTAGACAAGGAGATTGAATTTTGTTTCTTACTATACCAAGATACTAAGTTCGTACCAATAAAGAAACATCCACAAGTAGTGCTCTTTAGATCATTGGCATTACCATCCCAATCAGAATCACTATATCCAAATAAATCATAATCTTGGTTTTTAGAATGCCAGACACAATACTCAGAAATTCCACTTACATATTGAATAGCTCTTTTGACTGCATTGAGATGAGACTCTTTTGGATCAGCCTGAAATCTTGCACATATCCCTACGCTGAAATATATATCCGGTCTACTTGCTATTAAATACAATAAACTCCCAATCATGCTTCTGTGTAATTTTTGATCAACTGCAACTCCTTTCTCATCCTTTACCAGTTTGTCAGACTTGTCCATAGGTGTTTGAACTACTTGGGCATTGCTTAAACCAAATCTCTTTAATAAATTCATAGCATACTTACTCTGATTTATGAACAGACCATTTCTTCCTTGCTTAACTTTCAGTCCTAGAAAATATGTGAGCTCTCCAACGATGCTCATCTCAAATTCAGCTTGCACAATGGTTACAAAATCATGTACCATAGATGGTGAAGTAGAGCAGAATATTATATCATCAACATAAATTTGAGCAATCAGAATTTTTGATGCCTTCTCAAGCACAAATAAGGTGCGATCTACTCCCCCTCGACAATAACCTTTCTTAAGAAGAAAGTTAGTAAGTCATTCATACCACGCCCTTGGTGTTTGATTTAAGCCATGTAGAGCCTTCTTGAGGCGATATACATGATGAGGGTATTGAGGATCCTCAAATCCTTTGGATTGTTCCACATAAACTTCTTTATTTACAAAATCATTTAGAAACGCACTCTTGACATCCATTTGATACAATGTAAAGTTCATTGAACATGCAATAGCAAGTAAAATTTGAATTGACTCTAACTTGGCAACTGGTAATAATGTCTCATCCAAGTCGACTCCTTCAACTTGTGTATATCCTTGAGCTACCAGTTTGGCCTTGTTTTGAGTAATTTATCCCTCAACATCATATTTATTCTTGCAGATCCACTTCGTGCCAATCACATTTACACCTTTGGGGCGAGGAGTGAGATACCATACATCATTACGTGCAAACTGACCTAGTTCTTGCATTGCAGCAATCCAGTATTCATCTAGCAAGGCTTCTTTGTAGTTCTTGGGTTCAATGAGAAACATTGTAATCCTACTAACTTCATGTAATCAACCCGAGAAATTGATTGAGTACTTCTTGATATTGGTTCTGGTTAATCCTGTGTTGGAACATAGGATACGACAGTGAGGGATGATGTACCAACATGCTCAGTGTCAACTGGTTCAACATCAGTCTGCTCAGATGTTCCAACATTTGATGGATCTGTCTTGTCAGGTTGACGAGGTTGTTTTGGAACATGAGTGTTTCCAGGTTCTTCTTCTATGACATCTGACTTTTGTCCTTCTTAAGAATCATCCACAATAACATTTATAGACTCCACAAGTGTGTTGGTCCGATGGTTATAAACATGATAAGCACGGCTGTTGACAGAATATCTAAGAAAAATTCTAGTATCATTGCGATTATCAAATTTTGCCAATTGCTATCTGTCTTTGAGGATATAGCACTTGCTACCGAACACATGAAAGTATGAGACATTTGGTTTCATACCCTTCTAAATATTGTAAGATGCTTTGCTAGTGAATGGACGTAGATATACGCGATTAATCGTATAGCAAGCTGTGTTAATAGCTTTTGCCCACCATTTTTGTGAATTTCTTTCTCGGCTAAGATAGCTCGAGCCATCTCCTGCATGGTTTTGTTTTTCCATTCTACAAAACTGTTCTGCTGAGGAGTGATTGGTGCAGAAAATTCTTGTTGAATCCCGAGCTCATCGCAGAAGTCACTAAATTGAGAATTTTCAAATTCTCTACCATGATCACTATGAATTCGAACAATCTTTCAAACTGGACTTCCTTTTTTAGTCTGTAAATTTATCACCAGACTTCTAAATACTTCCACCATATCAAATTTTTCTTTAAGAAAAGCTACCCATGTACATCTAGAGAAATCATCAACGCAGACAAAAATATATTTCTTTCCACCTATACTAGGTGTATTGACTAGACCCATCAAATCCATATGCAATAATTTCAGATTTCTTGTGGTGGTTATATATTGAACTGAAGAGTGGGGAGATCAAATTTGTTTACCTTGTTGACATGGTCCGCACACAATTCCGTCCTTGCTTGTTAAGGTAGGCATACCTCGTACTACCTTTTCATTTGCAATTCACCAAGGTTTTGTAATTGATGTGATCAAGATTCATGTGCCACAGATTTTCTTCATCTTGTTTCGAGATCATACATCATACTTTCTATTCCAGGAAATAGCAATTATCTGATGATCGTATGCCTGAAAGAACCATGGCTTCTCCGTGTTTCACTATGTATTTTTCTTTCTGAAATTTCACAGGCATATTGTCATTACACAATTGACTTATGCTCAGCAGATTGGCCTTTAGATCTTCCACAAACAGCACACTAGTCAATATTGGAAAACTTCAATCTGCAGTTCACTTTTTCCAACCACTCTACTCTTCTTTCCATCACCAAAAGTAACATAACCACCATTATATGGTGTGATATTTGTAAGGAATTCTTGAGTACCATTCATATGGTGAGAGCATCCGCTATCAAAGTACCATACAAAATATTTATCTTTACTGATTAAACGTGTGAATTCTGCTAGCTCCCCTAGCTACCAATCCACCTTGATCAGACTCCCTCTGACCTTGAAACTCATCGACGCTGGATCTCCTCCTCCTGAGGAATTAAGGCATATGATTATAAACTATGAACATCAGGTCACGTATGTTGGAACATGGAATTCTGGCTCTTTGCAATTCTCTCGAAAGATTGAAAATATGTGTGTAGATTTTCTCTATTTAATTTTTGTATTGAATGCAGCCGTGGTGTCCCCTTTTAAAGCCATGAGCAGATCAGAACTCTCCATTTTTATCTCCATAATATTCCTATTCCTTATCTGCTTCTTGAAGCATATCTAAATCCCTTAAATAAAGGGATTTTCCTTATCACAATATCTCCCATATATTCGATAATATCAACACCATATTTGTAGGGATTTTCCATAAACTAACTATGCTTCTACACACGCCTAATATATAGCAGAATATGCAAATTTCCATAACTCACAAATACCATAATATTATGTCTTCTTTCTGTAAATCTGCTTGGCGTATTTATGCTAATCCGCATGTTCCAACATGGAAAGATTTTCGTTTCCAAATATGTTCACAAAATTGCCAATTAAAATATTCAATGAATACCAGTTGACTTTACAACCTCCCTCCTTGGCATTTTGTGGACCCAAACATTTTGGACATTGAGATCACGACAAAAAACTTAAAATCAAACACATAGGTCTTTTCAAACTCCACCTATGTTGGAACATATTCAAAATACTAAATCTGATATATAGATGAATACCAACCGAATACTAGAATTCCAAAATACCATCCAAATAATAATCAGATCACAGTATAATCAAATCACCAAATCAACCAAATAATATCCAAAAGTCACCAAAATATTAGGGGGCTGCAAACTCCAGAATTTGAGGGGGTGTTTCCAAATGATCTAGAAGTGTCAGATGATTATATTCTGGAGACAATCTCAGGAGGATACAAGACCAAGTGGCCCAAAAATGGTTATTCACAAGCTTCTTATCTGTCATCGAGATTCTTTGGTCTGTATCAGGTAGCAGTAATTTGGTGAATGCCATCCTCAAACACTAGGGCCCTGACTAGAGAAATAGCTAAACTGTTGTTCTATGTTGGAACACAGAAATTAGTAAACCTTGGATTGTTCATACAGCAGAATCTAGTGAGGTAAGCTACAACCCCTAAGGTAAAATATGCTATTGTGTATCCCTGCTTTCTTGGCTTGATAACATGTAGAGATAAGTTTGAACTGATTTTCATCAACTGTAGTGAAGATTGCATTTAATGCTTTGGAATTTTCCAGTGAAGCCTTGAGTTCATCAGAAGATCAAGTAGATTTGTCTTTGAGTTTATGCTCCCTTTGAATTGACTCTCCTTCTATCGCCTTAGAGCTTGTATCAGCATCTTCAGTCGGATGATTTCACTCATTTTCAACATAGTGTAAGGCAAGTTCATTCAGTGAGTTGATGAAAACTCTCATGCGTGCCTTCCAATAATTGTAGTTGTTTCCTTCCAGTAGAGGTGGACGAGACACCAAAGCTCCTTCTTTAGTCGCCATGGTAAAATCGGATCACACTTTCCTTGACACAACCAAGGGAAAAATAAGTGACCAAACTCTGATACCAAATGAAATTTGGTTTTACCAAAATTTTCTAATTATTACTAGTATGTTCCAATATAACATATCTAACCAAGTATGCAATAAAGTAAAGCATTAAAGAAACGAGACTTAGTTATGCAGTACGGTAAAATTCACCTACATCTACGGGGCTTGGCCTAGTTTAGAATGAATCAACTAATCAAAAAGATACCGTACAAAGTACACCATACAAAATACTTATGTTTAATAATTAAATGTGTGAATTCTGCTAGCTCCCCTAACTTCGATATGTCTTGATCAGACTCCTTCTGACCTTGAAACTCGTCGACGTTGGATCTCCTCCTCCCAAGGAATTTAAGCATATGATTCTGAACTTTGAACATCAAGTCACGTATGTTGGAACATAGAATTCTGACTCTTTACAGTTATCTTGAAAGATTGAAAATCTGCACACAGATTTTCTCTGTTTAATTCGTGTATTGAATGCAACCATGGTGTCCCCTTTTAAATCCATGAGTAGTTCGAAACTCTCCATGTTTATCTCCATAATATTCCTATTCATTATCTGTTTCTTGAAGCATATCCAAATCCCATAAATAAAGGGATTTTCCTTATCACAATATCTCTTATATATTCGATAATATCAACACCATATTTGTAGGGATTTCCATAAATCAACTATGCTTTTACACACGCCATTTCCATAAATCAACTATGCTTTTACACACGCCTAATATGTAGCTGAATATTCAGATTTTCATAACTCACAAATACCATAATATTCCGTCCTCTTTCTGTAAATCTTCTTGGCATCTTTATGCTAATCTGCATGTTCCAACATGGAAAAATTTTCGTTTCCAAATATGTTCATAAAATTTCCAATTAAAATATTCAATGAATACCACTTGACTTTTAAAAAAGGCATCTCTGCTAGCTATGGCCCACGAATCCTAGAAAATTATTTGCAACAAAATAGTACTAGTAACTGAAATGCTTTCACGAAATCGGCATCAAGGGGCATTTGTTTGGAGCAAAGTCCCATCACAAACAACTCAATGGATACATAAAAAGAATGCTAGATATCAGTTTAACTGTTCAAAAGCATGTAGAAGTCCTTCATAACCTTGTAGTTATCATTAAGGTGAACCTTAATTAGCCTTCTCCTCCATCATTTCCTGGGCCAATCTTTCATCTTCTACCTGTCTTTTAAGCATTTCCTCTTCCATGGGAGTCTGTTCATAGTTCATTGCAAAAGCTATAGCAGAATTTATTTCTTCCAATTGCCTGATCATCCTCTGCTCCTCTCCAACTATTCGCTTCTCTTTCTCCGTTCCAACACCATTCTTTCCAGTTGCCTATTCATGCATTGTTCCCACTCTACCTGTTCCCTTATTTTCCCCTGTTCATCCCCATTTTCCCATTTCTTCTTCTCCCACCGCTCTTCCTCCTCCTCCTCTTCCCGCCTCCTTTTCTTCACTATCTCCTTGCCCTTTTTTCAAAGGTAACACCTTTTGCCTTGGAAATTGTTGGTGCAAATCGGAGTTTGAGTATTGCCGATTGAAGAGTGGGGTTTATGCCAGTGCCACCGTGTAATTCCCGGTGGAGTTGCATCAGAAGACAATCGTCAGCATCGTCAACATCAAAGTTGACCTTTGCAGCAAAGGTCGAGCCTTTCCAACACCGTTGTCTCATCGACGAAAAAATGCCGATCGATAACTTCAAGAACTTCCTTCTTCAGCCTCAGCCTCAGCCTCATTGGAACAGGGATGGGCGCCGCCATTGTTTTAAGGATTTAGATCTAGTCGACGCTGCGCTAGGGTTAGGGTTTGGAAATTGGGGAAAATTCGCAATACTTAGACAAATGAGAGGATACATGTGTGTGTGTGTGTTTTGATGTGGAGTGAATGTCATATTTTTTAGGATGGGTTAATAAATGTGCGCTTAGGATGGGTTAATAAATGTGCGCTTGGGGTTAAAATGCCGATCCTTGATTTTTTACTAAGCCATTAGTAGTATTTTACAACATTGTTTATTTTTGTTTTTAATTAAAAATTCTGAAGACTGTATTTTTCAATATTTAAAAAATATTACATAACTTAATATATTTTAAAAAATATCACATAACTTAATAAAAAATCTCTTTGTAATCTATTTTTTAAATTAATTTTTTTAATTATGAATATTAATTAAAGGAATGAATTATTAAAAACATTTAAAAATTAGGGTAAAATACACGTTTAACCCTATATTTTATATGAAATTGTCAATATAACATGAAAATGCTAGGGTTCTTAAAGCAGTTGGCAACAAACCCTAAAAATGCATGCTAGGGTTTTGCACGAGTGGAACCCGCGCAAGGAATGTTTCTTCTATGGCCCCATTCCCTGATTTACACGAACCTTCTAAAGGACCGTATTTTGAAAGATACCCCCACTACGATACCTAAGTCGATCGTAGGAGCGGCGAAGAAGATAAAACCTCCCATCACCGGGGCACATGTTATTAAAGAGTCACTGCATTTGTGAGGGTCTTGTATGATTTCATAGCCAAACACAATAGAACTCAACATACTTATTCTCGGGAAATGAACGTGTATTAGGTCAAAAGCGAGAAATTATTACCTCATAGAATGACTTTGAAGACATAAGGTGTGACCAAGTGAACCAAACGCCAATGTCCCTCTACCTATTGCATTTAACATAGCTTTACATATTTGAATAAATTATTTATACTTCCTAACATTTTTAAATTAATGTTTCACCCCTTTCGTTTGGAAGGTACATGTATTATTTTGCTAACCAAAAGGAGAAGGGTTGTGCCCAGTGATGAATCAAGAAATCGGTTGTACTGTCCAAGAGAGGGTCGACTACATCTGCAAACACCGGCGGAACTAGGGGGGCGAGGGTGGGCTGGCGCCTCCCCTAAGATCCGGTGGCCCGGTATTTAGGCCTAGAGCCACCGGAAGCCACCGGATTCCGCCCCCCCTTGAGGCGTCGTCGGCGCCGGAGGCGCGAGCGCGGGATTGAGGGTGAAGAAGACGTCGGGCAACTGGGCAAGGGAGGCTGAAGAAGACGACTAATTTTCCTTTTTTTTTTGGTATAAGTATACAAAACGACGTCGTTTTGGCTTAGCTGAACGACGTCGTTTTGAGTTGCTGGTCCGAAAAAAAATCAAGGCCAATTGGGCTGAAGCCCAATTGGCCCAAACCTAATTAAGAGACCAGTGCAACTGTGCACGGTGTATTGCCTATTTGCCTCCATTTTCCAGAGAGGGAATCAATCATCCAGCAGCAGAGCAGCTCCACGCCTCCACCGCCTGCAGCGGCGCCGCCTGCCAACTGCCGCCGCCCGCCGCCGTTCCGGCGTTCCCTGCCGCCGCCATCCCTACTACAGCCACTACCAGCAACCAAGGGCAAGGTATCAAAGGGCCAATATATTTTTGTTATGTAATTTATGTTGAATAACTTGAATTTGTATGAAATTGTGAATATTGAATATAGATATGAAATTATGAATAATTTAGTGATTGTGTTGAAATTGTGAATTGTGCTAAATATAGATTTGAATAATTTGACATAATTTTGACATATTTAATTAGATATATTTAATTTAACGTATGTAATTAGACATATTTAATTAGACATATTTAATTAGACATATTTAATTAGACATATTTAATTTGACATATTTAATTAGACATTTTTAATTAGACATATTTAATTAGACATATTTAATTAGACATATTTAATTAGACATATTTAAGTAGACATATTTAATTAGACATATTTCATTAGACATATTTAATTAGACATATTTAATTAGACATATTTTTGAGGCATATTTAATTAGACATATTTAATTCGACATATTTAATTAGACATATTTAATTAGACATATTTTTGACAAATATTTAACTAGACATATTTTTGAGAAATTGTGAATATTGAATAGCATATAGATATTTAAGTTGACATATTTTTCTTATTTTATGTCAAATAGGATATGGATAAATTCTTAATTCGAAATAGTGGATCATCTATTTTTAAGAGACCGAGTGAACCAAATGAAGAAAGGATTAATGAAGAGGGTAGTAGTCAAAAGCATTCTCGTGTTGAGTTCAATTCGGATGATGTTATAAATGATCCTGGGAAACGTAAACCTATTAAGGATTTTGATGTTTCTATTAGAGATCAAGTGATGAGAGAATATGTGTTAAGAGGTCCTTGCCAACCTAAGGGTCATTATTTTCCAAGGACGAAGCAGGGAAATGACTATAGATGTTTTCAACCTTCGTGGTATGAAAAGTTTGATTGGTTGGAGTATAGCGCGTCAAAGGATGCAACATTTTGCTTTTGTTGCTATCTCTTCAGGAATTCACATAAGGGATGTCGAGATGGAGAGGATGCATTTACTGCGAGTGGGGTGAACAATTGGAAGAAAGCGCTTGATATCTATAAGAAACATGTTGGCGTAGCGGGTAGCTCTCATAATGATGCAGCTCAACAATTGTATGCATTTAAGCGTCAAAGACAGAGTATCCTTCATTCTTATCAGGCACATGGGCGGGAATCAGAGATTGCATATCGCACGCGTTTGACAGCTGCTTTGGATGTGACACGGTTCTTGCTAAATCAAGGTATGGCTTTTCGTGGCCATGATGAAGGGCTGGATTCTTTGAATAAGGGCAATTATCTCGAAATGATTGACTGGTATTGCAAGCGAAATGATGTTGTTTCTAAGACCATGAATGAAAATGGCCCTGGAAATTGCAAGCTCACATCTCCCAAAGTACAGAAGGAACTATCAAGTGCTTGTGCAAGTGAGGTAACAAATGTTATTGTTAATGATATTGGAGATAGTTATTTTTCTATATTGGTTGATGAGGCTAGAGATGCATCAATAAAGGAGCAAATGGGGGTTGTTTTAAGATATGTCAACAAACAAGGATGCGTTCTTGAACGTTTTCTTAGTGTTGTGCATGTGCGTAATACTTCTGCTATTAGTTTGAAGAGTGCTATTGATGAATTGTTTGCAAAGCATAAATTATCAATGTCAAAGTTGAGAGGTCAGGGATATGATGGAGCCTCAAATATGCGAGGAGAGTATAATGGACTGAAAGCTTTGATATTGAAAGAAAACTCATCTGCAAGGTACGTCCATTGTTTTTCTCACCAGCTTCAATTGGTTGTTCTTGCTGTTGCTAATGATAATCGAAATGTGTGTCAATTTTTCGTTTATCTTGGTATGATTGTGAATTTAGCTGGAGCTTCATGTAGAAGAAAAGACATGCTTCTTGATTTAGAACATGCTAGAATTGTAGAGGGATTGGAGAATGGAGATATTGTGAGTGGAAGAGGCAAAAATCAAGAGACTAGTTTGAAAAGGCCGGGGGATACTCGTTGGGGGTCACATTACACTACTATTATTCGTTTCATTACTATGTGGGAATCTATTTTGCAATTGATTGAAAATGTCCACGATGATGGTGATGCAAATGTGAGTAAATCTTCAGCGAGCGGTTTGCTTGAGCAAATGGAGAGTTATGAATTTGTTTTTGTGATGTTTATGATGAAGCATTTGTTGGGAGTTGTAGATGCTTTGTCCCATGCTTTGCAACAAAAGAATCAAAATATTGTGTTGGCTGTGAGTTTGATGAATACAATGAAGTTTGAGTTGCAACAATACAGAGAGACTGGTTGGGATGAGTTGTTAAATGAAGTCAACGCATTTTGTGTTAATCATGACATCTCGGTAGTTAATATGGAAGATGAACGAGCAATTCGAGGTCGTAGGAAACGATTTACTCAAATGCAGACCCATGGTGATTTCTTTCGCGTTGATACTTTTCTCCAGGTATTACTTTTATAATTTACATACCTTATTTGATTTGATTTGTAATTTTTTTCAATGCTACATGCTAACCTTTTATTTTTTGAATACTAGGTTGTTGATAGGATGATTCATGAAATGAACAATCGATTTCCGGAAGCAAATACGGAGTTACTCACTTGTATGGCTTGCCTTGATCCAAGAGATTCATTTTCTAAGTTTGATATTGGTAAGTTAGTTCGACTTGCTGAATTATATCCAAGTGACTTCTCCGTAGAAGATCGTTACTGCCTTCATCAACAACTTAGTACTTTCATTCATCATGTGCAACTTGATAATGAGTTTTTGGCTATTGAGGACTTTGGAAGTCTTGCTCAAAAGATGGTTCAAACAACTAGCCATACATGTTTTCCACTGGTATATCGTCTTATTGAGTTAACCTTAGTTCTACCAGTTGCAACTGCTTCTGTTGAACGCGTTTTTTCAGCCATGAAGAGAATCAAGACTGATTTACGCAACAGAATGGGAGATGAATGGATGAATGATGTTATGACAGTGCATATTGAGAAGGCGATTTTTGTTGGGATCGATAATGAACCAATTTTGCAACGTTATCAGCGTATGCAACATCGTAGGATACAGTTGTCTCCTGCGGTTAGTGGTTCTAGTTCTAGCAACCCAAGTATTGGAACGTAGTTTTTTATGCAGTGATAGTTTTTTGTTGTAAAAATCTAATTATTATGTATTCATATTATTATGTAACTGTTGTTTGTTAAAAAATATTTCATTTAGCGTCGCAAAAAAAAATTTTAAGCTCTTTTTCGCCCCCCCTAATATACACTCCTGGTTCCGCCACTGTCTGCAAAAGTCTAGGATGAACAAATTAAAAATTATTCGTTTCGCCATATATTGAGAGGTTATGGTTACACACTCATTTCATTTAAGCAAATTCATTAATGCATTATTTTTATATATGGTACATGGACCATTAAAAATTAATATTTATTGTCCTAAGAAGAAGCACGTTTCCTGGATGTATCTTCTGCACTTCTAACCATCTATGGCGTTTTTCAGAATTTTGGGTACCTTTGTCAATGATTCGGCGGATACTAGTACCATCTGTGATTTTCTTTTGATATTGGCCAACATTATTTAGTCATAACCCCAAATTGCATGTTACGAATACAGAACATCACCCGAGCTCGGATGTAAATATGCAAAAAAAAAAACATTTTTATACATCAAAACACCGTGCACATCCGAATTTCACGAACGTGGGAGAAACCATTATAGAAGGTCAGGCCGAGGTTCCGAATACGTAACATGCACCCACAAGGTTCCGGACTTATAACTTGTTCTAACTTTCAAGGCTCGGTTCTACAGTTTTGAGTTCAGAACTAATCAAAGTCGATTCCACTCCCACTATTAAAGGTGGTTTATAACCACCTTTAATGGTGGTGGTTTAAAGGCGATTCTCAAAACCTCCATTGATTGAAGAGGAACCACTTTTAATATGCCTATTCTCCAGCCGTGTATGTAAGTTTAGTTTACTGAAATAGCACAGTTTTATGTTTCCATTGGAAACTGTTATCAAGAAAAGCATCCGGGAAGCTGCATGATCACATCACAAAATTTCAACTCACCAAAAGCAAGACCAGATCAAAGTCTTGATGAAAATAGTCACCAAATGAGCTAGAGTTCAAAGCATGATAACATTCAGGTAGTTCTAACAACACAGGATCATTGCAAGAATCCAAGAAATAGTTTTTAAATCCCAAAGGAAAATCGCATCAAGGTCCTTAATTACATGAGCTGCTTGATCATCTCCAGTATTCCGTCGCACCTTTTCAGAAAATTGGGCGAGTGCTTTATTTTTTGGTGCGTGTTAGCCGAATTTTGGATGCGAGTGTGCATGTTCTGAAATTTGGATACCATGGTGGAGGATGCATTCAGTTGTTTTTTTTTTCTGAATCGGAAGAGGACGCATTCGTTGAGTGTTATTAAAAAAATTTCCAGAAATTTTAGAGAATGCGTTCTCAATAAGGTTAATTTTTTCAAAAATTAACCTTATGCGTCATCAAGTTGATTTAATTTATTTTTGTTTGCTCAATCGAAAGAGGATGCATTCGTTGTATGCGTCCTCATCGTAATTATATAAAAAAAAATCCCAGAAATTTCAGAGGACGCATTATGTGAATGTGTCCTCTGTTTCTGATTTTTTTTTCTTTCAATTATTTTGTTGAGGACGCATTTGTCACTATCCGAAAATTGGCTTCTGAATTTTTATTTTAAATTTTTGTGACGAAAGTGTCTTGAATATCGGCTTCAAAAAAAATTTTCCTCTTGAATTTATTATATAAAAACGCGCCATGCATTTTTTTTTAAAGCACATCTTGAACTTAACAAAGGAATTTTTATTTCAAAACGCGTCCTGAATTTAACAAATGAACTTTTCCCAATCCAGCAATGTATAAGTTATTGTTTTTCATATTTTTGTTCTTGGTGAAGATTACACATACGTAGACTTGTGTTTTTGCTTGATGATATTTTAAAAATTAGTAAAAAGATAATTTTATCGTGGGATTTGTAATTTTTATCTAAAACTGGTGCTAAAAAGCTCATAGCACCGGTTTTTTATTATTTTAAAACCAGTTTTAAAACCCGGTGTTAAATTATCACCAGATTTTAAATTTTAACGCCGGTTTTTTAAAAATCGGTGCTAAATTTTACAATAGCACCGGTTTTGGAAAACATTAGCACCGATTTTTAAAAATCGATGCCAAAAATTTGAAAATTTCATTTTTTTCCGCCAAAGAAATAGCCAAAAATTCTAAAATAGCACCAGTTTTGAAAATAATAGCACCGGTTTTTAAAAATCGGTGCTAAATATTTGTAAAATTCTATCTTCCCGCCAAAATATTCAAAATAGCACGGGTTTTAGTAAAAAATAGCATTGGTTTTAAAAACTGGTACTAAAAATAAAAAAATAGTACCGGTTTTAAAAGTTGGTGCTAAAAATTATCAAAATTCATTTTCCCTCCAAAGAAATAGCCAAAGAATTTAAAATAGCACCGATTTTGAAAAAATGGTGCTAAATATTTGTAAAATTCTATCTTCCCTCCAAAAAAATTCAAAATAGCACCGGTTTTAATAACAAATAGCACTAATTTAAAAAACTGGTCCTAAAAATTTTAAAAATAGCACCGGTTTTAAAACCGGTGCTTAAAATTAACACTTAGCACCAGTTTTTGTAAACAATAGCACCATGTTTGGTAAACCGGTGCTAAAAATTATCAAAATTCATTTTCCCGCCAAAGAAATAGCAAAAGATTTTAAAATAGCACCGATTTTGAAAATATTCGCACCGGTTTTTAAAAATCAGTGCTAAATATTTGTAAAATTCTATCTTCCCTCCAAAAAATTCAATATAGCACCGATTTTAGTAACAAGTTGCACCAGTTTTTAAAACCGGTGCTAAAAATTTTAAATATATCATCGATTTTTTGAAAAAAATAGCACCTATTTTAAAAATCGGTGCTAAAAATTAACACTTAGCTCCGGTTTTTGTAAACAATAGCACTAGTTTTGTAAAACCGGTGCTAAAAATTATCAAAATTCATTCTCCCGCCAAAGAAATAGCCAAAACATTTTAAATGGCACCGGTTTTGAAAAAATTAGCACCGATTCTTTCTAAGCGGTGCTAAAAAGTAAAAAATAGCACCGATTTTGGAAGAAAATAACACCAATTTGAACGGGTGCTAAAAATAGAAAAAAAATAGCACCATTTTTGGAAGCAAATAGCACGGGTTTAAACCGGTGCTAAAAAATTTTAAATTTTTCCCGCCAAAGAAATCGCCAAAAATATTTCCTGCCAAAAATATTAAAAATTCTATCTTCCCACCAAAAAATTATAAATATTCGTCGAAATTTTTTAAAGTTCTATTTTTTCCATCAAAGAATTCTAAAAATTCAGCAAAAATTTCAAATAATCTTCCAAGAAATTTCACAAGCTGGGAGCAGCTGTGCAGCCGCTCTAAACTTTTCTTTTTTTAATTTTCAAAATCGTTCACTTCTTTTGTTGACTTTAACTAATAACTAAGTTAAGTTAAATTAATCAATGATCAACCTTTACTAACCTAATATATACAAATAAGAATAAATTTTGTTTACATTAACTAATTAACGTTCAACCCTTAATTGATTTAGTATATATAAATACAACTTTAACAAGTTAACGATGAAACTTTACTTTACTTTCAATATATAAACACTAATAACTAGGCTGATTTTGACTAATCAACGGTCAAACTATACTTGATTTTCAATATATAAACACTAAGAACAAGTTGACTTTAACTAATCAACGGTTAAACTTTATTTGAATTAGTATATTATAAATACTAATAAAAAATGTTTGACTTTGTCTAATCAACAGTCAAATCTTAGTTAACTTTCTATATATAAATACTAATCAATGGTCAAACTTTACTCGACTTTCCATATATAAACACTAATAACTAGGTTGACTTTGTCTAATCCACGGTCAAACCTTATTTGACTTTCAATATATAAACACTAATAAAAAGGTTGACTTTAACTAATCAACTGTCAAACTTTATTTGAATTAGTATATAATAAATAATAATATCTAGGTTGACTTTGTCTAATCAACGGTCAAACCTTAC
Organism: Rubia yunnanensis; assembly: GCA_037428765.1. Classification (NCBI taxonomy): domain Eukaryota; kingdom Viridiplantae; phylum Streptophyta; class Magnoliopsida; order Gentianales; family Rubiaceae; genus Rubia; species Rubia yunnanensis. Next base: position 13,175,278 of record CM075067.1, read on the forward strand.
TTGACTTTCAATATATAAACACTAATAACAAAGCTGACTTTAACTAATCAACGGTCAAATTTTACTCGACTTTCAATATATAAACACTAATAACTAGGTTGATTTTGTCTAATCAATTGTCAAACTTTACTTGACTCTCTCTCTCTCTCTATATAGAAATACTATGTTGACTTTAACTAATCAATGGTCAAACTTTAATTGACATTTGATATATAAATGCTAATAAGTAATTTAACTTTAACTAATAACTAAGTTGCCTTTATAGTAATATAATAAGAGTAGGTCTCCTGACAGGCGGCATGTCCATAAACTTATGGACATGCCACTTATTTCTTACCTTATATACTGCATTTGTTAAATTACATACAAAATTAAAAAATTTTGAAAATATTTTTTTATATCGTATATTTTTATATTTTCATCTTCAAATACATTTTATTACTTTTTTAAACTTATAAAATGTAATATTTAAATTTTATAAAAAAATTATAAGATTTAAGTTAAATGCCCTAGTGTCCATAAGCTTATGGAAAGACCGCATTTCCTGAGACTTTCCTATATAATAATTATTGAAAATTCTGCAATAATAAAATGAAATTTAATCAATTTATTTTTGATAAATCTAATCCATTAGCATACTTAGATACACTAAATCTCAGCCTTTAAAACCGCATCATATATAAGGAAAAACTGTTATCTCCCTCGCTGAAACCCTCCGCACTTCCCTTTCTCGACGGCAGAACTACACCTTCTTCCTTGATGGCTCACTCCCTCCACTCCACACCACCATGAAGCCCCCACTGTCGAGAAGCCCCTCACCACGAAGCCCCTCCACCACCGCGAAGCCCCCTATCCATCGAGAAGCTCCTTGCACCGAGAAGTTCTCCGCCACCGAGAAGCCCTTCTAGGCCTCTACGGATCTGTCCCACTGAAGTCGATGCCCTCCGCCTCTACAGATCTGTCCGACACCAGATCTGTTATCCTACAGCCTCGCTTCCCCCATCTCCAGGCCTTCACACTCCTTCCACCACCGTTCATCCCTCCTCTACCGGTCACTGTGATTCATCCCATAAGAGGGCTTGGGATGGATACTCAAGTGTTGGGTTCTCTTGGCCTTTCGCTTATAGGTGGCTTAAGTACTTCCATTGGTGAGTTATGTTTCTTAAATCAACTCTTTGAGTTGGTTTTGTGTTTTTTAAGCCATTTGATTGATCATTTATAGATATATATGAACATGGGTTTTTCCTTGATTATGTGTGTAAAGTATGGAGAATTTTTGTGCTTCTGTTTAATTGGAATGGCAACGTGTGAAACAAGGAGTATGTATAACATGTGTTCTGGGTTTTGAGTATTGGTGTTTCTTAGACATGTTTACATTTCTATTAGGTGTGTAGAAAATGATATGATGAACTAGGATGTTTGATATTCAGCTTGCCTTTTGTGAATTGTGGATGCTAGTCTAAAATGGCTCCTATCTCTGGTTCTGGTATTGTTTCCTTCAGTTTTCCCAAAGCATCTTCATGACCTTGTACTCGGTTACACCAGAATCCCAGTGTCTTTACATTCCTCAGGGGTTTTGAGTTGTATGGTAGTTTTTGAAGAGGAGAGTCTTTGGTGGTTTAAATTTCAAAAGAGAGTATTGGTTGGCCCATGGCATATCATGAATTAGTCTATTTTATTTTGTTACTATATTGGAAGTTGGACTTCTTTTTCTAGAGGACTTATTGTAAGAACAAATGACCACTAAGTGTTACTGTGTTTGCAAACACCTCAAACTCGGTTGAGTTTTGAAGGTGCCTGACTTGTCATTCTATAGATGATACATTACAATTTTGTTGCACATTAGTGGCTGCTGATACTCATCTTCCGTATACTTCTTAGGTGTGTTGCTTCTAGTTCTTAATCAAGTTCTAGACATGAAGATGTTGGGCCTTCTACAGGTGATGCTTCTGCTCATACTCTTTAGTTTAAGTGTCTCAATTGGCTATGAATGTACTAATTTACTGTGGACACATTAAAATAGCTCGGTTGCTAGATCTGTGATTCCTACTTCTTCGAAGTATAATGTATTTATACTTTTTTGTTTGTGTACGCCCATCTTACATATCTTACGTACTATGCACCTTCAATGTTTTGATTTTCCAAAAGGCTAATAGTGAAGAATTCTATAAACACACACACAATAAAGTTGTAATCTTCATGCCAGAGGTATTTATTCATTACAGCTTTGTTTTATTTTTGGCATTTCCAGAGCCGTTGGATTACTGATGCTTCTTTGCATTTCTATAGGACTCAACAATGCATATGGGGAACACACAGAGACTTGGTAGCAAGAAAATATTGCTGCAGACTTCTGATTGTGTCACTGCTAAACTGTATTAACCTTTTCATATCATGTGAAATACATGGTTTTAGCCCATTTGTTATGAATGCTACAAGTTAAATGATGAATTTTGAGGGAAAAGCAAACATATTTTGAGTCCCACTCAAATGAAGTTTCTGTTGATGCTTGATGCTATGTTTCACTTTGGCATTTTAATGTTGTATTTTACTTTAAACATTTTTTTTGCTCTGTAGCATATGAATTATGCGAGTAAGATTTTTACAGTCATTTCATTAATGTTATGAATCAGCATAGGAAGAATATGATAGATATGTGTTTATCTCAATGGATTATTTTGTGCTTTGCTTTACTGAATGTTAATGTGTGACTGAATCAAATTGAGTTATGTAGCCTCATTAAGTACTCAAGGTTAATATACTGATATGAACGTCTTTATTCTGGTATAAGCTTCTGGAATAAGCTTCTGGCATGGTTTCCCGTGATCTATTGAATAAGCTTCCGGCATGGTGAGATTGATTCCTCTCCAAGGTCTCCGCCGCAATGTTTAGTCTCATAGATTATTAGTTTTGTATCATAATTTTTTTTGGTTTTATTTCTATATTATCAATTTAGTGAAGTTAATTTTATTATTAAATTGATGTCCTATTAAATTGTTAGTTTCAGGTATTTTTCTCTTCCTCTGAAAGCTGCAGCGTGCTGCCGCTTCCTCTGTTTCAGGTATTTTTCTCTTGTTCCTAAAGCTGCAGTGCACTGCCGCTTTCAGAAGAAGGGATTTTTTTATTAGTCGTAAATATTTTAGCACCAAATTTTTTCCAACCGGTGAAACCGTTTCATCGGTTACTTTGGCACCATTTTTTTTTTTGCAAAAAAACCGGTTCTAGAACTTAAAAAAACCGGTACCAAAGGGGGGGGGGAGGTTCTTGTGATAGTGGGGAATGAATTATTTTATAAAGTTGGAATGAATACAAATAAGCAAAAATGTACAATATCCGAAGAAGACGTGTGAAACGTAATGAAATGAGTGTTGAATGGCATGTAATGTACTAATGACGGCCTTTGTAAAGCTTTCCACATGTTCCACACGGGGGAGGATGTATGGTGTGGAATGTGTGTTATGGAACAGCCATCATAGATACATGTACGTCCTCATTTGGAGCTCCCTCTGTTAAATCCTCCTTCATATTGTGCACTGCCTCCTCATTCGAATCATAATGGACATGTGGAACACGACTGGTATCTAATGGAGCGGTAGGCGACATGTATGCATGACTAGCCGTGAGAGTGACATATGCAGTGAAATCAGCTATATTCGATGGTCCAACATGACTAGTAGTGGGAGTACGATATGCACTGAAATATGCTGTAGTCGTGTCATACTATGAGGGTCCACCATGTGATGGTCCGGTAATCGGTGGACTCGCATGTGAGGGCCCGGCTTGTGATGAACCAATGTGTTCTGTATGGCCCCAAGTACGCGGTCTCTGACTGCCTTGTCAACCAGGTGGAGCTGGACGGTGGCTTATGATGTCATTATATCTCACACCAGAGGGAGGTTCCTCAAAGTGCACATATGGATGATAAATATGCAGTCTGGAGGGCTCATGTGCATATTGTAGAGTACGTGTGGCAATATCCCCCTTATAACGTCCGCAAAGCGTGGGGGACATTTGTCCAAATTAATATCTGAGGTGATGCGCAACTCGGCAATGGCCTGCAACTACATAACTTAGGTAGATATGTTAGATATTTAATATTGAGGAAATATAAAGTATTATTTATTAACACTATTAGAAATTTAGGAAATATCATATACTCCATAGTAACCTTGGCTCCATGGAAACCCTCCGTAATATTTTGTGCCATCCTATCTAATCAATTAGGGTTACTCTTTTGCGAAAATACCACTCAATGTATTCTCCACCGGGTGTGTATGGATCCACCGACCCAAGTGTATTTACTTTTTGCTTTGATCAACGTTCCCAAACATCGAGATATTTTCTCAGTTCCACACACCAATCCATGCCTGACCTTCCTCGACGGTTTCTAGTATGAAGCAGTTTATGTTCATCCCTAGTGACCTCAACGACATGCTAGCAAATGAGGTCAACGCAAAGTAGCTAGTTGTTCCTACCGGTTGTACAGTACCACGGGAGTTGTTGCACGTCATCCTCGGTGTATGGCTGCCAAATAAACTGACATAACATGTAGGTGTTGTGGTTAGGTAAGAAAAACCTTTTTTTTCAACCAAGTTAATGAAAGGAAATCCGAATTGCCCTATACCTGATTGTTATAGAGAGATGTCAGCTGATCGCGGTACACTTTCAATACATGCATCGGTGATTGTGATAAATCATATTGGGCCCTCCATTTATGAGGAACAGAATGAATTATATTAGCTAGTTCTTGGAATTGTCTATAGTTTAAAAATTGTCTCTTGTCTAATTTGATACGTACCTGGACCCAAGAGCACTCATCGTGACAGTCACTGGTAGTCGTTTGGCTGGTCGGATGGATGGTATTCGCTCCCATGCCCAAAGCTACCAATAATTAAAATAGAATGTAATATAATGTTAGAGCACATTATGGACATTATGTGCAACTAACTAGATTGACCAATAAGTTTACCTATAGCAAGACAAGTAGCCCAGACATGGATTTAACTTATAGGATTGCAATGTCATATAAGCACATGTACAAGTGTGCCAAAATGGCACTCCATCAACTGTACTTATGTGTTGCACCTAGGTCCATCAGTACCGATAAGTAGAGCAAAGGGATAAGGTGGCCGGACGTGTCTGACATGAGCATTCCACCGACCAACAGTAGAAAGAAAACCCTAGCTTGCTGTTGACATTGTACCTCAGTAGCATCAATAGACAACAGACTGTGCAATAAGTTTCCCAACTAGCTGGCCCTGATGCGACCCCCTCTGATAGCACTCAGGTCTGGTGTAGCACCCAGGTAGTCTGTGCACTCTTTGTTAGTCATCTATACGCTTACTAGTGTCTACACCAGTGATTGAGATACCATCAATTGGAAGACCCCATAGGATGCCTACATCATACAAAGTGATGGTAGCCTCCCTCATCGGCAGGTGAAATGTGTGCGTCTCCGGTCTCCGACGCTCCACTTAGGCAGTGATGAGGGAATGGTCAATGTGGATTGGTGCGGAATCTAAGAGTCCCTGGAATATAGCTCCAGGCACATAGTGCCTAACTCTATCAGGCATCCGATCAGTGTAGCAAGCCCCATCGCACCACTTCACCTGCAGTGCCTCATCCTCTAAATAACCATTGTACAATGCACGTGCATGATGCTCCTGGTGAAGGTACATCAAATCCTCCTCAATGGGTCCTGGATGATACATGGTGTATCCCTGTTGACAATTAGAATCACATGTCAAATTAATCGATCAAGATTTCCAGAAATACACGTAATACTACAAAAAGTGATAAATATTCCACACATACACATTATACTGCAACTCCTGAAAAAATTACCACTTTCATGTGATTAATATTTTAACCAAATCGTACAGTAGCTTCCATTTAAACAAATACGCGTAGTACGAATGTAGACAATCAATTGAACTCGAAAAATAAAAGAATTTACAAACACCATATTAAAAACACGACACTAAGCATGGCCTTGCCTACGGATGCCCCTGGAATCACCCGGAACCCTCTCATCCATTGGATTCCTTATCCTTTTCTCCGCAAACTGACACGCCTCCTATTGCAAAACTTTTCAATATCGGGAATCAACCTCCAACTGGTACATTCCCAAAGTGATGGATCTCGTACAGGCATGAAACCCTGAATATATTGTTGCACATAGGTGGTCATGTGATATACCTTGTCACATGGACTGGAAGGATCGTCACGCCTATACCGACAGACTCCAATGCATGGGAACAAGGGAAACGGAAAAAAGGTCATTCATGACAAGTATATTCATTTCTCTGGTATTGGACTATGTACTGCCTCTCACTAATGCTGCCATCAAAAGTCCTTGTTTCAACCCTATAAGTCTGCGATGCATGACCAAACACGGTGACGATATATACATGTGCCTAAGTGTCTTGCATCTTAATTTTTTTTCCAGATCCTACTAGGGAACACAGATCTACACAAATCAACATCAATTTAGAATCAAGAAACTAGTCTCCGAACACATAAAGAACTGTAATGAATAAGGAAAGTACCTCCAATTTGTGGCATCCATTATCCTTTGGGCAAACATTTCAACTGTTCGCTCAAAAGTTGCTTTGACACATGCAGTTTTCAGGAGATGTCGTGCACGCCGTAAACATTTGTTGTAACTCTCTGACAAATTGGTTGTGAGAATTCCCCAATGTCGATCACCCTCATCAAAGGCAAGGCATAATTTACTGCTATTTAAAAGATTCCTTCCAAGTTCCAAATACCATGTCAATAGCCTTCTGTCTAGCATACCACGCCTTCTTATAGGAAAGGGTCACATTTAACTCCTTCTTCACATGCGCTTGTACATCTTTCACCGTGTAAGAAGGGTTTATGTCAATGTGGTGGTGAATTAAACAGGTAATCATCACCGATGTCAGGTTAATGCTACCCATCGATTGACCAGCACTAACACAAGCATGACTACTTGCCCATTTGGTGATCTCTCACATGCCATGCAAAGCCTTTTTGTTGGCTCTAACAACCTAATGGTGATTACCAATTCCTTCAACAACCTCCTTGCATTTTGCATACCATGTGTATGACTTGCTCTCCACAACTCTCCCTGTTCATCATGGAACTCCACCTAGAAATAGCTTCTATCAATTCCAGCTTCATCCAGAATCGCATACCCAACGTCACTTCACCAGTCGCTTGAACATAACTAGTAAGTCCGTCATCACAATTAGTTGGGTCATAGTCATCCTCATCAGGGCTCCCATAATCCCTAAAGTAGGCCTCCGTATCAAGATTCACTAAAATATGGAACGACATGGATACATTGTTCGTGCACACCACTTGTTCATCATCATCCCCAGGATTTGAATCAGTTGATGAGGAACGATCATCTTCACTTTCTTCATCAAGTTCTGCTTCCTCAACATCATCATTCCTACCAACATGACCAACAACATGCTCGCTAATTTCACCCACATAATCATCATCGAAGACATTCAGCTCCTCATGATGCCCACCATCTATACCACCACTTTTGGATGGCTAAGCGCAATCGACGTGAACATACACACTGGGTTGGCTGAACTCACCAATGACAAAACCTTGGCAATGAACAGGGGGTAAACTTGGTAAAGGTGCACAGTTCCAGATGTTTCTCAATAACGACATAAACGTGCACGGTCAATGGTGCTTAACAACTTCTCCATAATAATGTACAAATCTGCTGAGGACAATGGCATTCGATCAACAATGTCGAAGAAGATCACGGTAGACTCATCATTTTCCACATTATAACACCGATAGTATACAGCCGAACCAATCAGCTCAGGATAATGGTAATATATTTCAACGGATACCTCTCACTTGCAATACCAAGCCTTGTGAAAATTAAATCAACTAACTCGAAGTGGCTTAACCTCCTTTCAAGAGTCACATTCCTCTCCGGTATGGGAGGATCATAATACACACCCACAGTCAAATCAAACTTAATATGACCCCCCTTTGTACAGGTACACCGTCAAAAATATCGTACAACTGCATTATACAAATACACAGCATCTAATTCGATATTCAGAAAAACTATTTTATTCAGCAACTTATATTCAACTGCTCAAACCATAAACCATACAGGATTCCATTATAGTCGGTCAACCACCTCATACACTACTATCAATTTTTAAACTATTACACTATCCTAAAATGTGTGCTCACTTTCGCCACACTAATAAAACTATTACTACAAACTTCATACAAAAATTAGTAAACAATTCACGTATCCTCATTCAACACTTTCATAGAATCAGACCAAACATAATCATTCAAACTACACACAAGCATACAACACATTCATATTAACAAGATTTTTTTTAGGTACTTCACAAATGGCAGTGTTACACAAAATTCAATAACAAATATTATAGGACAAACCACACATAATCATTCGACATATTCGTATAATCGTGTATTGTTCAAATACCTTTAAGGAAGTCAAAAATTGACTAGGCAGGTGTCACAAACTCACAGAGAAAGTGTTTGCAACGGCAGTTAACGTTAGTCAGCGTCAGTCAATGGAGGTCAGTGGCGGTTAACAGCGGTCAAACGACAGTCAATGGTGGTGAAAACTACAATGCAAGACCGGTAGACATGTTCGGCTGCAAGGTGAGAATCAATTTCAGCAAAAAATAACCAAAAATAACCAAAGATAGAAAATGGGAGAGCAAAAAAAATAAACTAACAAATCTGGATTGAGGTCCGGCGACGAGAATGCTGGAAACGGAGAGCGGGGAGGAGTTGGCTGAGGATTACGGCAGTGGCGAACTACGTGAGAGGATTCCAACATGAGCGGGAAGGAGGTGGAGAAAATCAAATGTGAAAACCAAGGGAAAATTCTGGAATTCTGGGCTATTGCAGGAAGGATGGAGGACGCATTCAATGAACACATTCTCGTCAATATGGCATCAAGAACATTAGCGGCGGATTGGAGGATGCATTCAATGAATGCATCCTCATTAACACTGAAATTCAAAACACAGCGGGACTTTTGAGGACGCATTTGGAGAATGCGTCCTCTTGAATCGGGAACCCCCAAAAAAACAAATTACATGTCCTCAAGAAATCAGTAAAAAAATTAAAAACTGGGAGAAAGCTTTGCCAAATGGGTTCTCCACAGTTGCATCCACTATGTGCTACTGTAGCCACAGTTCCAGAATTTTTCCAAAATTGAGCAGCATCTCCTCTCTCAGGATCGTTCCTTCTAGAAGATGAGGCACATTTCTTCATTTCTTGGTCCTTAACCATCTTGCTAGAACCGCCGAAGTCTCCTCTTCCTAGATCCTTCGTACTTGTCTTCGGCGGGAGAGAGACGCCAACTGTAACCCAAAGGCAAATCGATCATACCATGTTTTAACTTTTAATAGTTTGCAATGATTAAAAAAGAAATCGATCTAGTCACGTGTACCTTCAAAGTTCTTGGGTCCCGAGCGGCCATTTGGGTTCCATCCCTCATAATCGATCGGCAGTGGCGGGGAAGACACCAGATCTAAAGTCAGAATGGCACACAAAGGTTGTTCAAGGGCAATAATTACACCCAATGAAAGTGTAAATCACCATGCCTGGTGTGTCTGTCATATTAACAATAAATAGAATACAAGTCTAGTAGATACAATGAACCTAGCCTATTCTAAATGTGTACAAAGATATCTTGATATCAATCAAGATATCCTATCACCCCCCTCAAGCTAAGCGTAGGGTTACCAGATACGCAAAGCATGGAACGAAACATATTAAATAATGTACTAGACAGACCCTTAGTAAAAATGTCAGCAACCTGCAAGGATGAGGCTGACGGGACATAACTAACACGGAGCTTGCCAGAGGTAATGAGCTCACGAACAAAGTGGTAGTCAATGTCAATATGCTTGGCCCACTTGTGAGCAACCGGATTCTGAGAAAGGAAGATGGCACTACTGTTGTCACAAAGCAAAAGAGGCTACGAGGACAGAGGAACATGAAGGTCAATGAGCAGATTGCACAACCAAGCAAGTTCAGCAGCAGAGTTTGCCATAGCACGATATTCAGCCTCACAACTGGACCGAGAGACAGTAGGTTGCTTCTTGGCACTCCAAGAGACGAGATTACCGCCAAGAAAAATGGCATAGCCATAGGTAGATCGATGAGTCTCAAGGCAGCGAGCCCAGTCCGCATCGGAATATCCCAAAATGGAAAGACGTCTGGAAGATAGGAGAAAAATGTGACCATAGTGAAGAGTGCCACGAACATAACGCAGAATGTGAGTGACAGCCGCAAAATGAGCATCACGAGGTGACTGCAGAAACTGACTAACAGAGTTAACTGCATAAGACAGATCCGGCCGAGTAATAGTTAAGTACTACAATGCACTAACAAGAGAGCGGTAGAGCTTAGGGTTAGAGAACTCAAAGCCTGAAGAGCCGAGAAGCTGCAAACCAGGAACGAAAGGTGTAGAAAATGGAGTAGCATCTGTCATACCCGCACGCTGAAGAATCTCCATGGCATACTTGGCTTGCCCGAGAAAAAGACCAGAAGGTGAGCGGGAAACCTCCAAACCCAAGAAATAGTGTAGAGCCCCAAGATCCTTGACAGAAAACTCATGGTCAGTACGATCAATGAATCGACGAAGAAGAGTGGAGTCATTACCAGTAAGGATGATGTCATCCACATACACCAACAGATATAGAATCTTCGATCCCTGAGAGAACACGAACAGTGAAGTATCAGTAGAACTACACCGGAATCCCAGACGGAGAAGATAAGAGTTGAAACGTTGAAACCATGCTCGTGGAGCCTGCTTAAGTCCGTAGATGACCTTGCAAAGACAACAAACATAATCCGGACGAGCATGATCAGAAAAACCAGTTGGCTGTTCCATGTAGACGGGAGTATCAAGAAGACCGTTAAGGAATGCATTCTTAACATCCAACTGATCGAGCGGCCAAGAGAAAATGGTGGCGAGAGACAAAATAATACGAATAGTAGAGACCTTAATGACAGGACTGAAGGTATGGGTAAAGTCAAAATCGGGTAGCTGGGAAAAACCCTGAGCAACAGCCGTGCTTTGTACTGATCAATGCTGCCATCCTGAAGACACTTGATACGGTAAACCCATTTTGAGCCAACAACATTCACACCGGAAGCACGAGGAATAAGATCCCAAGTGTGTTGCCGACGAAGAGCACCCATCTCCTCATCCATAGCTGCAACCCAGCAAGGATCCTTGAAAGCGGTACGAAATCCACGAGGCTCAGTCTGTGCCAGTAAGGATGCAAGAAAGCCAGTCATCTCGTAATCTACAAACTGCTGATTTGCTATGAGACTACCTGTCTGTGAACGAGTCGTCATGCGATGTGTTAGCCTGGGTGGGGTAGGCAATGGGAAAGCAGGCAAAGAGCTGTCAGGAGAAGAATCAGCAGACTGAGCAGTAGACACAGGAGGCGAGGGACGAGGAGATGACTGTAGAGAACTAGCAGAAGATGATGAAGGCAAAGTGTCTGGGTTAGAAACACAAGTCGGAGACTGGAGCACAGGAGAACCAGAATTAGTATCCATGTCCAGATCAAGAAAAGTCGAGATATCCAGGGATTCGGGAGGAGCAGTGGTTGTATCAGTGGCCGATGGAAAAGAGGTCTCATCAAAACGTCCATGGCGAGTAAGATAGACCTTCCGGGATTCCGGATCAAGACAACGAAAACCCTTGTACTGCGAATTGTAGCCCAAGAATATGCAAGGAGCACTGCGAGGAGCCAGTTTGTGTGGAGCAAATGGCCTAATATAGGGATACACCCTACGACCAAACGGGTGAAAGTTGGAGTAATCCGGATGGTGACCATAAACCAGAAAATAAGGTGATACATTACTAAGCACAGGTGTGGGTAATCTGTTGATGGTATAGGTAGTTGTGGCGAAGGCAGCATCCCAGTAAGACAGCGGTAACTGAGAGTGAAATAGCATAGATAACCCCATTTCCGTAATATGGCGGTGTTTCCGTTCTACTCTACCATTCTACTCAGGCGTAGCCGGACAAGAAATTTGGTGAAAGATTTCTTTGTCCGCGAAGTGAGACCGTAATCGGGTATTCGTGAATTCCGTGCCACCATCGCTTTGAAACACTTTAATCGAGCAGGAGAATGGATTTTCAACTAAGATCTGAACTGCAAAAATGTCTCAACGAAATCCAATTTTCGCTTTAACGGATAATACCATGTAAAACGCAAGAAATCATCGATAAAAATGGCATAGTAAGAAAATTCACTTTCAGAAATGACCGGAGCAGGACCCCACATATCACAATGTATCAAATTAAGGACAGATTTTGCCTTTCTAGGATTGTCCACAAAAGCAAGTCTCTTACCCTTAGCCCTTTCACATGGTGAACAAAGAGTGGGTCTAGGGGACAGAGAAATGACCTTAACAAGGTTCAATATATTCAACAATGAAATAATAGAAAAAGACGTATGACCAAGTCTAGCATGCCATACGTCAAAAGAGGCTCTATGTTTATTATCTTGAACATAAGCAACAAAGGCAACACCGCATTTCTCCAACACATAAAGACCATGATTACATCGACCTCGACCCACGACTTCCTTTGTGGCCCTTTTCTGAATAACAAATGAATGCTCATCAAAAGAAATCACAGCATTTAAATCCTATGTCAGCTTACTAATAGACAGAAGGTTTTTCGTAATATCAGGAACTACCAACACATCAGATAAAGATAAATTACGAGAAAATCGACGACAACCAATATGAGTAATAGATATAGGACGACCATTAGCAAGAGCAACATAACAGTTACCATCATACGGAACAACGCTGTCAAGACCAGAAGCTGAGGAAGTCATGTGATTTGTCGCTCCAGAGTCCAGATACCAATCAGAACCAATGTCATTAAGCGAGGCAGAGGATTGGAATGCATCAACCAGATTTGCAGACTCAGGATTCGGATTGGAGCAATTCCAGGCAGTGTGACCGTACTAAAGACAGAGCTGACATTTAGGGTTCCATCGCTTCTTGCGGCGACAACCAGAACCACCAGAGGAGTTACCACCAGAGCCACCATTTGGATGTCCAGAACGGCCAAAACCACCACCACGGCCGCGCGTGGTGGTCGACGCGCCAGCGGAGGGCTCGTGTGAGTCACGCGCTGAACCATTTCTGCCAGAAAAACCAGAGAAACCAGAGGAAACGGCAAATGCAGCAGGGAAAGCCTCCATTCCTGCAGTGGTGGTGCCCGTTTGATGGAATATTTCATGAGATCTTGCCTGGGCGACGACGTTGGTGTATGAGGGCAGCGGCTGTTGAGCGAGTTGCACGCTCGTGAATTCAGTAAAACCAGAACCGAGACCGCGCAGGAAAATCATCGTGCGATCTCGAGCAGGGACCGGAGCACCGAGTGAAGCGAGCGCGTCGGTGATGATCTTGAACCGGCGGTGGAACTCCAGAACGGAGGAAGAGCCGCGACAGACACTGTGGAGTTCATCGCGAAGTTGCAGTTCGCGTGATGCTGAGGTGTTGTCGAACGCCGCAGCCAGAGCGTTCCACATCTCCATCACCGTGGCGCAGCCGATTGTCTCGAGCATACTCTCCTCCGTGAGGGACGATCGAAGCAGCGCTTGAAGCCTCTTGTCCTGGGCAGTCCAAGAAGCTGGCGTGAGGACAGTGGCGGAGCCATCAGAAGTGGAAGATTCCGGCGAAGCAGAGGCTGTGGCAGAAGCTATAGGCTTGGGGGTCGATCCGCCAAGGAAGCCAAACAAGTTTTCCGATTCGAGAAGCACTTGAACCTGTGATTTCCACATCATATAATTGCTCGAATTTAGTTTAATGGGTAACATATGAATGAGGGTGGTATAGCTTAATGGAGTTGCTGCCATCGTGAGGATGAAGCAAAAATTAAGAATTCAAGATTTGGGAAAAAAGGCTAGACTTTGACTGGAGATTAGGGTTTACAAAAATCACCTAATCGGGATGGATTTTGGGTAAAGACAAAGTAATTCTGGATTTACCTGTCTGATATCATGAAAGTGTAAATCACCATGCCTAGTGTGTCTGTCGTATTAACAATAACAAGTCTAGTAGATACAATGAATCTAGCCTATTCTAAATATGTACAAACATATCTTGATATCAATCAAGATATGCTATCACCCAACTAGATGCACATATAATAAGAAATTATATCAAGACATTTTGGAGAAGAAAAAAAAACCAAAACTGAGACTCTAACACTCCAAATGCATGGAATATAGTACATGCAGGAGGCCTCAGATTGTAATTTTACTGAACACTAAGGCATGCAAGTAAAAGGAAAGAGAGAAGTCAACTTTTCAACTTTTGAACACATTTGCACCATTCATGTTCAGATGATCCAGTTCGCCCCTTTGCAGTATAACATGCAACTTCTTAACGCATCTCCTGTAACATTGAAGTCTGCTTGTGTTTCTGGCAAAAGAAATAGTATCCAGGCCGCCATTTTTAGGGTTTGCTACCAACTGCTTTAAGAACCCTAGCATTTACATGAAAGCAGAATACTGTCAACTTACAGAAAGAGTACATTTGCAAGACAGCCAGATTTGGAAATATGTAAAACTAAGATTAACTTTACACTAACTAGTAGCAGTTAGATTCAATAGTTACGTTATGATCATCCTTGCACTAACAAGTTCAAGTTAGGTAATAGCTATATGAAATTGACACTTCTAACAATGAAAACCTTAAACAAGAAATGACACAATTATGATTCGATAATGGACAAAAAAGGAGGAGAAACTTTTGGAATGGGTTAACCTTAAGGCTCTCAACAGCGCCGGGAATAACCTTGTGCTCGAGGCCAGAGTACTCGCCCTCAGTGTTCTCCCTGATGACAAAAATATCAACGTTCTGGTGGCGCGTAGGGAGGCCCTTAAGGTTAAAGCAGTGGACAAGAGAAGCGTAGAGGTCAAACCATCCTTGTGCAAATCTGAAGAAGCAGAAATCTGAATACATGATCAGTGGCGGAACTAGGATTTTTTTCTAGGTGGGGCCAGACAATACTACTCAAATTTAAATTTTAAAAAATTAACTCAAAAATAATTAATAATAGTACATAATTTAATAAATCGAGTGCGATACAATAAGGTTTTCACAAGTTCACTAAACTGCTAAAATAACTATTTTCTAATGCTCGGATTACTAGAAGCAGAACTAGGAACAAGTGGGGCCAACAATACCTACGAGACTCCATGCCTTGATAACGTTGAATAATCGATTCATTCTTGATCTTAACAAAAAATATATTTCTCAATATACACCGTCATAACATCATTCAACCATTCATCTCACATTCTATTACGAAGATCGGTCTTGATATTCTTCATGGCAGAAAAAACTTGCTCAACTGAAGCTGTTGCAACTGGTAGAACTAATACTAACTCAATAAGACGATATACCAATGGGTAGATTACATTGATGCGTTATCAAACCACATGTTGAGCAACACTTCCATTGATGCTTGAATAGGCATTATCATCTCTCACATCATTAAGGAAGTAATTAAGTTGTTGCTCAAGTTCAACACGATCAATTATGGAGAAGTCATCGGGATAGAGTTCAGCAAGGCGAAGCAACTTTCCAACATCAAACGTGGAAAATATTTCTCTCGGATCAAGGCATGCAATACAAGTGAGTATCTCCGAACTTGCTTCGGAAAATCGATGATTCATTTCTAAAAACATCATGTCAATGGTCTAGTATTGAAATAATAAAAAAATAAAACAATAAGATAAAAAATACATATAAAATAATATAAATAAAATAAATTAAATTATGTAAACATGAAAATAGTACCTGAAGAAAAATATCAACACGGTAGAAATCATGATTGGTCAACATTTCTCCACGTTGTCTGGAACAATGACGAATTTTCCGTTTTTCTTTCATCACGTCTAATTTGATCTTATGCTTCACACAGAATGTGTTGACTCCATTCAATAATTTATCAAAACCACAATTTCTTAATTCTTGCAATCCAGCCTTCATTATATTCATCATTCGCACAGCCATCGAAATATTCTGATCTCTTTGTTGCAAGGCAAGGGACAATTGACTTGTAGCTCCCAACAAATGCTTCATCAAAAATATACAAAATACAAATTCATAGCTCTCTATTCTATCAATCAAACCCTTTAATGTAGAGGCATTTTCATCTAAATTGCTATGCTCACAGATATTAAGATACACTTGAATAATAGAAGACCACATAGCCTAAAAACTAAGAATAGTAGTGTAATGTGATCCCAACGGGTATCACCAGGCCGTCTCAAACTCATTTCTTGATTTTTACCTCTTCCACTAACATTCTCCCCACTCTCCAATGCCTCTACAATTCTAGCATGTTCTAATTGCACAAGCATCTCTTTTCTAACACATGAACCTCCAACTAGATTCACAGTTTTAGCAAGATACCCAAAAAATTCACCCACAGATAGAGTACTAAATGCAACAGAAACAACAACCAATTTAATTTTGTGAGAGAAGCAATGAATTTACCTTGAAAAAGAGTTTTCTTTCAATATCAAAGCTTGCAATCCATTAAACTCACCTCATATATTTGAAGCCTCATCATATCCTTGACCTTTTAACTTTGACAAGGATAATTTCTTATCTACAAACAGTTTCTTAAGAGTCTCCATTAAAGTAATAGCTTTAGTATTGGAAACATACACAAGAGCAAGAAAACGCTCAACAATGCATCCTTGCTTGTTGATATATCTCAAAACAACCCCCATTTGCTATTTTATTGATGCATCTCTAGCCTCATCAACAAGAAGAGAAAATACACTATCTCCAATGTCATTAACAATAGCCTCAGTTACCTCACCAACACAAGCAATTGAGAGCTATTTCTAAACTTTGGGGATATCAACTTGCAATTTTCTGGAGCATTTTCATCTATTACCTTAGCAACATCTTCACTTGGCTTGCAATACCAGTCAACCAATTCAAGATAATTACCCTTGTTGATGGAATCCCAACTCTCATCATGATCACGAAAAGCCAAACCTTATTTTAACACGTATCTTGTCACATCCAAAACTGCAGTCAAACGTGTGCAGTATGCATTCTCCGCTTCAGTAACATGAGCATCGAAACAATGTAAGATACTTAGCTTTTTGAAGGCTAAAATTTCTCAGTTTGATTGTTGAATCATGATGATTTACATTCACATTCGTAGCATGTTTCCTAAACAATTTAAGGGCATTCTTCCAATTTTTTATCCCATCCACAGTATATGCCGTCTCCTTTGCTGAATTATTAAAAAGATAGCAAGGAAAACAAAAGGAAACATCCTTTGAAACACCATACTCCAACCAATCAAATTTATCAAACCAACCCTTTTGAAAACTTCTAAATTCAACATTGAACAATGTCTTGGGAAAAGTATGATTCTTAGGTTGACAAGGACCTCTTAATATATATTCTCCAAGCAATTCATCTCTAATAGAAACATCAATCTCTTCAATATGTTTACATAGCCCGGGATCACTTATAACATCATTCCGACTGAATTCCACGCGAGATTATTTTCTACTACTACCCTCCCCCTCTTCATTGTGCCTTTGTTCATTAGGTTCATTCAATCTCTTAGAAGATGGAAATCCTCTACTTCGATTTAAAATTTTGTCCATAACCAATTAAATATCAAATAGGAAAAATATATATATTTAATTCATTCTTATAAAATCCAAAAGCATTATGAAAAAATAATAAATTATAGTAACAAATAATTTATAAAATCATGTTATTCTAAATTTAATTTAACAAATATCCTCAATTCCATAATTTGTCAATTTCACATAAATAATAAATCACACAATTATAATTTATAATTATACATGTGCAATTAAATTTATACAACCATATAACTTCAATTCTACATCCAATCTAAAAATAATATTCATATAAAATAAATTTTTGAAGGAAAAAATAACATAAAAAATAAACCCTGAAATTAAATTACCTCTTTCAAGTCATGAACACAAAGAGGAGACTAGATGAAGAGGAAAATGGAGGGCTGGACGGACGGTGGTGGGGCGGCGTCCGGAGTCTCCAGCTAGTGGTGGGACGGCGGCGGTGACCGGAGCTGGAGGCTGGAGGCTTGGAATGCTGGGCACACTGGTTGAGAGTGTTTTGGCCTTTTGGGTTTGTGGCAAAATTTGGCAAGTGTTTTGAATTTAGGTCATCCATTTTTTTAATTTTGGCCCAATACAAATACCCAAATTTTTATTTTTATTTTTTTATTCTGCACTAATCAAAATGACGTCGTTCGACTTGAGCCAAAATGATGCCGTTTTGATGTATTATGGCCTCAAAAAAGGCTTTTAGCGGCCTTATTCCCCAGTTTCTTATGCTGGAAAAATGTGAAAATTGCTGGAAAAACTCTGTTCCACCGTCGGGAAGCGCTTTTAACCACTACTGCCATGGCGCCAGAATCTTAGGTAGGGCTGGAGCCCTACCACTCACCCTGTTAGTTCCGCCCCTGTACATGATAACAGGAGAGAGACTTAAGCATGGAAACAACAATGCTTATAGATTTTCATATCATGAACACATTATTTATAACCATTTATAATGGCATACCACTAAGCAAGTGCACTAATGTCTTTGCTCCATGAGTCGACGCTTGGCAAAAATCGTCTCTTGCATTGAACAACATTGTTTATGCTTTCATGCATTATGCGTTTCCGAGAAAAACAATGAAGCTAAATTTAACAAGACCCCATCTCTTGAAAAGAGCACAAAAATGAGACATACCTTGATTTTGACAAGTAAACAGACAACAATTTCTTCCCTTAGGAAGACTGATGAAGTATTGAGAATTGAAGCTACATAATCGTTTTATCAGTATGTAGTTTGTTATTAGGATTTCCATGTGGAAACTTTCCATAGGTTCTATTTTTTGGGCTTGTTATTGATTTGGGCTGTATAAAAGACTATTGGGGTGTACATTTGTGTGGGATATTACGTGCTAATTCCATAACCAACTTTACTCTTCCTCTATTTTCTTCTCTTTCATAATGCTATATTCCCTTTCCTTTATAAATTGATCTAACTGTACATTATGGTATCAGAGTAAAATAGATCGTGAACATATATATGATAATCAAAGATGGTGATAGTTACTGATCCATCACTAGGTGAAACTAGTACAAATCATGAAGCTCTAGTTCTGGTTGCTGCTCCTGTATGAAACAAATTATATCACCTGGAGCAGATCTATGATGATAGCACTTGATACGCGAGGTAAACTGGGTTTTCTTACTGGAGAAGTGGATGTTCCAACCGAGGGAACCCGGCTTACAAACAATGGAGCAAGGTGAATTCTATGCTACTTGTGTGGTTATTGAATTCTATGACTAACAAAATTACTAGGGAATTCATGTTTTCTAAGAATACCATAATTCTGTTGTCTGATCTGAGAGAGAGATTTGGTGAGAGTAATGGACCGATGATTAATCTGTTGAAACGTGAATTGACAAATATTAAGCAAGAAAATGACTCTGTTGCTGTGTATTTTATGAAACTGAGTGGTTTGTGGGATGAATTTGCATGTGTTACCCAAGAAGTTCTGTGATTGTTGTCATTGTAGGACTGTAAAGGTAATTATAGATCAGGATGTGGATGATAAGTTTCCCCAATTTATTATAGGGCTAAATCCTGAGTATACTGCAGTTAGTAATCAAATTTTAGCCATGGAACCACGACCTAATGTGATGAAAAAATATTCTATGATAGTGAAGGTAGAGAGACAGAACTTTATACATGAAGAGTATCATGATATTCAGAGAAATTCAGCAATGGCTATTAGAACAATGCATAATTTGGAGGGAAGTTATGTTGGCCAAAAAGAAAATTATGACAGGTTTGGTTCAGTGGGCAGAGATGGAATTCTAAGAAGGCCAGTTAAACGACCAGATTTGAAATGTGAATACTAGGGTGCTTTATGGCACTTGAAGGATGCATGTTTCAAATTGAATGGTTATCCAGATTGGTGGGAAGGTAGTAGAGATAACACTGTGAACAAACTTTTGGGAACTCAAGGTTGGGTTGCTGGATACGGGATCCTCGTAGTAGGCTGCACTCAAGTGGCACATTCAGCAACTATGCAGCTACCAAATAGCCCTTTGGATGCTAGTTCTGAGAACTTGCAGGACATGATTGCAAATTTGCAGATGCAGGTTACTCAACTCATGAAAGGCAAAGGAATGATAGATGTCAGCAACTCTACACCACCCACAGATAACATCAACTTTGCTTACTATCAAGACTTTGTAGGTATTGTTATAACCCATTCTTGTGCTAATGATTCAATTTTGATTGTGATTCTTGGATACTTGACAGTGGAGCTACTAGTCATATGTGTCATTCTTCTATTCTATCCATTGATCCATGTCTAGTCAGTTCTGTAACACATGTGTATATTCTGGATCATTCTATCAAGTATGTCAAATCCTTAGGATCTGTTGTCATAACTCCCAGCTTCAATTTATCTTCAGTTATATCCCAGACTTCAAATGTAATCTTATTTCCATCAGTAAATTAGCCAAGTTTTCCAAAATTCATTTTAAGTTTACTGATTCATGTTGCATACTGCAGGACCACGAGACTGATAAGGTCTTGGCAGTAGCAGAAGAATCAAGAGGACTTTATTTGCTTCATCGAAGATCCTTCCATTCTACTACCATCTAGAACAAAATAAACTCCATATCACTCTCTTATATTCCAAGTGAACCTGGACTCTGTTAAGTAGTTTCAACAATGAATTGTAATAGAAACTGGCATTACATTTTAGGACATCCTTCATCTGATGTTTTGAGACATTTGAAATTCATTTTTAATCATAATACTCCTTGTTTCATATGTCCTTTGGCGAACCAGCACAGATTGTCCTTCCCTTTGAGCAATACTTCTTCTCCTTATGTTTTTCATTTGGTTCATATTGATTTATGAGGTCCATATAAGGTCACTAATCTGAATGAGGCTAAGTATTTTCTTAATGTGGTGGATGATTATACCAGAAGTACTTGGACTTTTCTTTTAAAATCTAAAGATCAAACAGCTCAGCTCCTTAAAACATTTTTTTGCCATGATCAAAAACCATTTCCAATCCTCTGTCAAAAATTTTCGTTCAGATAGTGGAACTGAGTTTCTTAATTCAGTTTGTTTTCAGTTGTTTTCTGACTTAGGAATTATCCATCATAAATCATGTCCTTATACCCTTCAACAAAATGGTGTTGTGGAGAGAAAACATCAACACATTCTTCAAGTTGCCAGGGCACTTCTTTTCCAATCTTAGCATCCAAAACATTTATGGGGAAATGCTATTTTGACAGCTACCTTTCTCATCAATAGAATTCCAACCCCAGTTCTGAATTGGAAGTCACCTTCTGAGTTGTTATTTTTGAAACCTCCTGATTATAGTGTCTTGAAGGTTTTTGGATGCCTTGCCTTTGCTACAAACACTAAACCTCATAAAGATAAATTCAGTGAGAGATCTTTTCCTTGTGTTTTTGTTGGTTATCCACCTGGTCAAAAGGCATATAAAGTGTATGATTTTATAAATAAAAAGATAGTGATTTCTAGAGATGTTGTTTTCCATGAAAACCATTTTCCTTATCATAATCTTTCAGCCTATTCTTTGCTTCCTAATACTAATCAGTCTCCTATTCTCTCCAATCACACTACTCACAGACCATTTCCTTATCCTACTTATACATATCAAATTGATCAGTACTCTTCTAGCTTACCTGTTCAAATTGATCATTCTGATACATTCTCTCCTATACCATTGTCAAGTAGTCACTCTTCCCATTCTTCACCCATAGCTCCTAATTCTTCTTCTTCTATGCCTAAACCATTAGGTACCAGTAATCCCACATGTATCATTTCTCTTCCTCCCAAAGTTAGGAAACCACCCACTTGGACTAAGGATTTTGTCCTGAACTCCACAACTGACTCTTCATCTCTTCCTATATTCGCTCTCTATCATATGCACTTTGTTAGCATTATTGCAAATATCCAAGAGCCACAATCTTATAAAATTTCTAGTCAAAGTCAAGAGTGGGTAAGAGCCATGCAGGTTGAGCTACAAGCCTTGGAGACTAATCAGACTTGGGAGCTCATGCATTTACCTGCAGGTAAATGAGTCATTGGGTCTAAATGGATTTATAAAGTTAAGTGTAATCCGGATGGGACAGTGGCTAGATATAAAGCCAGACTTGTGGCAAAGGGATACAGCCAGTTGGAAGGTATTTACTATTTTGAGATTTTTTTTTCTCCTGTAGCCAAAACTGTTACAATCAGGTTAATCTTGGCCTTAGAAGCTTGCAATTCCTGGCACATTCAGCAAATTGACATTAACAATGCCTTTTTGCATGGTAATCTTTATGAGGATGTTTACATGAAGCCACCTCCAGGTTATTCCTTGCATGTAGATAGTTTGGTTTGTAAGTTGAAGAGAAGATTATATGGCCTTAAGCAAGCTTGTAGGCAATGGAATAAGGAGTTTACATCCCATCTGAGTTCTTTGGGGTTCACTCAATCTCCACATAACTATTACTTGTTTCTCAAAATCTCCACACAATCTTTCTTAGTTGTCATAGTTTATGTAGATGATGTTTTGCTTGTTTGAACTTCTCTTGATGATATCTCGTTGGTTAAAAAATCTTTGCATCAGGCTTTTACCATTAAAGATTTTCAGGAAACTAAGTTTGAGATCCACTGATGGGCTGTATCTTTGCCAAAACAAATACATTATGCACATAATTGCTGACCGTTTATTAGCTGGTGCTACTTGTGCTGCCACACCACTTCCAGTTTCTTGGAATATTCATGATAAATCTTCCCTAGCGCTATTTGATCCAGGCATCTTTCGGAGGTTAATTGGCCAGTTGTTGTATCTGAATTTCACCTGCCCTGATGTTACTTATTCTATACATCAGCTCAGCTAATTTGTTCAGGATCCTACTGAACATCACCTCAAAGGAGCTCTTCATATTATCAGGTACTTGAAGACTTATCCTTCTCATGGTCTTCTTTATTCAGGAGCTCCAGATCCTTCTTTATATGCATATTGTGATGCTGATTGGAGTACTTGAAAAGAGTCTCACCTTTTTGTTACTAGCTTTTCTATTTTTCTTGGTTACTCTTTGATCTCTTGGACGTCTAAGAAACAATCTACCATTTCAAAATCGTCTGCTGAATCTGAATATAGGAGCATATCCATGACAACATTTGAACTTAAGTGGTGAAAATGTGTAATTCACATTGATGGTGAGTCTGTTGTATTATCCATATATAATGTACAATAGGTAGTATACAATGAATCTAGACTATCCTTTTTATGTAAATGATCAATATGAATAAATCTAAATCATTCAAGATCAATCATCATAGTATATCACCTCCCTTCAAGCTAAGCATGGGATTACAAGATACGCAAAGCTTGAAGGAAACAAAACAAAAAGAGAATTTGATAGGCCCTTGGTAAAAATATCAGCGACTTGCATGGAAGTTGGAACATGACCACGTGAAGCTTACCAGAAGTAACCAATTCCCGAACAAAATGGTAGTCAATGTCGATGTGCGTGGCCACTTATGAGCAATGGGGTTTTGGGCAAGAAAGATGGAACTGCTATTGTCGCAAAGCAGAAGGGGGGTTGTTCGAAGAGGCACTCGAAGTTCCCGGAGAAAGTTACCCAACCAAGTCAGCTATGCAGCAGTATTCACTATAGCTCGATACTCAGACTCACAACTGGATTGAAAAATAGTGGGTTGCTTCTTGGCACTCCAAGAGAAAAGATTGCCACCAAGAAGCATAGTCATACGTGGAGCGACGAATCTCAAGGCATCGATCCAATCTACGTCAGAGTAACCCAAGATAGAGAGAGAACTCAAAATTGGGAAAAATGAGAGACCATAATGGAGCATGCCACGAACATACCGAAGAATGCAAGTGATAGCCTGGTAATGATCAGCACGAGGAGCCTGAAGAAACTGGCTGACGGAGTTGACCGCAAAGGCAAGATCTGGCCGAGAAATGGTCAAGTACTGCAAGGCACCAACAAGCAATCTATACAACGTAGAGTTCGAGAACTCTGGACTCGAGAAAATCAAAAGCTGCAAACCAGGGACAAAAGGAGTGGAAAAAGGAGCAGCATCTGTCATCCTTGCACGCTGTAGAATCTCCATAGCATACTTAGCTTGACCTAAACACACTCCCGAAGAAGATCGAGTCACCTCTAAACCCAGAAAATAGTGTAGTGGACCAAGATCCTTGATCGCAAACTCAGTATTAGTTCGCAAGATAAACCGACGAATGAGGACAGGGTCATTGTCGGTAAGGATAATGTTATCCACATACATGAGAACATACATAATCTTTGATCCCTGAAAGAATACGAAAAGAAATGTACCAGTCGAGCAACACCGAAAACCAAGTCGTTATAAGTAGGAGCTGAAGCGATGGAAACATGCTCGGGGTGCCTGTTTAAGACCATAAATAGCTTTGCGAAGACATCATACATGATCAGGATATTCTGGATCAATGTAACCAGGGGGCTGCTTCATGTAGATAGGCGTGTTAAGAAAACCATTAAGGAATGTATTCTTCACATCCAATTGATAAATGGGCCATTTGAAGCTTGTTACAAGAGAAAGAATGATCCAAACAGTGGAAACCTTAACAACTGGGCTGAAAGTGTGAGTGAAATCAAATCCAGGAAGCTAAGAGAATCCCTGAGCCATAAGGCGAGCCTTGCATCGATCAATAGTACCATCAGGACGATGCTTGAGGTGACATCTGGATCCTACAATGTTAACACCATCTGGAGAGGGAACAAGATCCCAGGTACATTTCTGCCAAAGAGCCTGGACTTCTTCACCCATAACGGCGACCCAAAGCGGATCCTTAAGGGCAGAACGAAAACCACGAGGTTCACTCTGAGCTATGAGCGCCGCAAGAGATCCAGTGACTACATGGTCCGAATAGTCCTTGGCACCACGAGTGCCTGTCTGAGATCGAGTTGCCATGTGATGACTCAGTCTAGGTGGAGACGGCGGTGGAGAGGTCAAAGGAGATGATGCCAAAGGAGAACTCGTGGGCAAAGAAAATGGCGGACCCTCATGCGATGGTGCAGGCGAAGTATATAAGATCATGGGTATGTTACCCCCATTCTGTCACGTTTGCACGATGATTCATGCCACTGCACGTGAGGGGGCATGTTAGAATTAGTCCCACATTGGTGGTTGATAGTCATATAACTCAGTATATAAGATCATGAGTCACCTCTGCATAGTACCAATTGGTTTTATAATAGAAGCACATGATTCTAATAAGTGGATTAGTTTCCTAGCTATTGATCTTCATCTGCAGCTTCAACTGCCCCTGCCTTTGTACTGCGATAATGAAGCCACATTTTATATCACTGCCAATCATGTATTCCATGAGCACACAAAGCACTTGGAAATAGATTGTCATTTGGTACGTGATTATTTTCTGGCTGATTTTCTCTTTCCCATGAAGGTTTCCACTTGGGTTCAGTTGGTTGATATATTCACTAAGATTCTCCCTGGCTCTGTATTTCGTGACATTCTCTTCAAGATTGGCTTTCGTTTCTTTACTACTGTGCAGCTTGAGGGGGGCTATAATGAAGTATTGGGAATTGATGCTAGAGAATCGTTTTATTTTCCATAGGTTCTTTTTTTAGGCTTGTTATTGTTGTGGGCGGTATAAAAGACAAGTGGGGTGTACATTTGTGTGGGATTGCGTGCTAATTCTAGAACCAACTTTAATCTTCCTCTCTTTTCTTCTCTTTCATGCGGCTATATTCTCTTTCCTTTTTAAATTGATCTGATTTACATTAAACACTTTTCTTATAAACCTTATGAAAGATCGTCCACAATAGAATAGGCATTTCTTGCAACAATCTCACCAAATACATTAAAATCATTTTCCAGGTTCAGCTGGTTTTTCATCCATGAATTAGCAATTTTTCAGGTTGAGCTGGTTTCTCATCCATAAATTAGCGAGCATGACACCTCCGCTACCACTATGGCCTCTTCCTGTACCATCTGGTGAGCTGTAAAATAATAAAAACAAAACCTCAGATTCAAACTCCAAAGCTATCAAATTAAAGCATGCAAAATTAAAAGTTGAGAGTAAAAAAACTTCCGTCAAACTACAAAACAAGGCCTTCCTCCAAGGGCTCCCAAGCATCATTTAAATCAGTGTATGTAATTACGATAGCCTGGTGATAAGAATTAACCATTAATCGATATGCAAATAAATGAAAAGAGAGTTAATTTCACATCACTGATAAATGTCACTTAACCTAATGCATATCAAACCCGCAAACATTCAAAACTGAAGCAAACATATTCATGTAGAAATGGGGATTCTCGCTTTTAATATGTAAAGATTCTTAAGTTGTGCATCAAATCTATTAGGCTGTGTGAAAAATGACGAACTTTTATATTTTTGGTTCATTTGACACATTAGGATTATTTTCAGCCAACAAACATCAATAAACTAATCACTTCTTCGAACGAATAATGACTCTACAAACAGAAGCAATGAAGAGTACTACTCCTTACCATCAATCGTCAATCAAATATGCAGTATCTCAACCCTTTACTCATCAAGCCTGATGAAATCACATAATCATGAGAGAAACAGTACATACAATGCAAATTTTGCTTCAGTTCCAGCGTCTCGATCACACATGCTTATATAAGCCAGCTGAATTCTAACTCACTGCAGATACTCAGCGTTCTGCTGCATCAGTTGCTACTATGATGATGTAATAAAAACTTGTTTTCTTTCCTTATACGACAATAGCATGAAAAACATAACTTGGACTTTAAGTCTAGTCTTTCCATTTCCCCATAAACATTCTCAAAAAAAGACCGAAAATCCCCCAATTCTTAGCTTAACCACAGTTCATTATCATTATCATTAAACTTCCCCTCGTTACAAACATGTTAATAAGTCAACCACTAAGAAAACATCAACCCCAAATGCACCTTCATTTGAAGAATCAAAACTTTTGTATACCTCTTTTATAGCGTTGGGTGGGAAGGATGGAAGGAAGGGTAGTAGCCTAATAAATATACAATGTTCTGTTGCCGCTCTATTTAATGATCCTCCACTGATACGGGTTCCGCTGTCTGAAATTCGATCATAATATCCCCCTTGATTTCTACATTTTTGTTATCAGTTTCGGGGGATGGCTCAGATGCTGGTAGTGATGATTCTTTGGTTGGATTTCTAATGTCGGGTCTTTTAGACGAAGCTTTTCTGGTTTCATCAGATAAGGTTGTTTACTGGGAAGGCAGCCTCGGGAGGGACTCTTGTGAAGGTTTCTTGATGGAAGTAGCTGATGGAGGATTCTTTACAAATTACAGTGGTACTGTGAGATGATTTCTCATCCTAACTTAACCTGCCTGTGTGTCGCCCTTCATCACTCTCTTCTGAGCCTCAGGTTGGAGAGGACTTTTTTTGGGCAAGTTTTGGCGATTTGTCCCGAGTGGTCGGTATCTGCATCAATATTACATTATCGAGATGAATACTCAAGAAGCAATGTATCAATTCTGATGATCAAGAAAAAGCAGTCCAGTTTTGAATTATTGTAAACTTGTAATAGCAGACAATAAATTGGATAACAATTACAAATGTTGTTCCCTAAATATGAAAAAATCAAATTGCCGTTTGAAGCACTAAACAACCAAAGGACGTAAAGCAGACATGAAAAGTAGTAATTTCCAGAAGATATTTGCAGTTAAAATTGCAAATGGCTGCAGTAAACAAAGAAACATCAACAAATCAACCCTCCTAACGAAATATCATACCAGTCAGTGCACTCACATTTCTCCATTACCGCATTTCTACATAAAAGATTCAGGCCAAGTGATGAACAAAAATGGAATAGCTGTTACGAAATGGGGAAATGGTACCAAGAAATAAGCAGGCTTTCATTCATGTCAAAATCAACACTAACAAAACCATCTACAGTAGACTAACAACAGATCAATAAACTAACTCTAATCTTTACAAACGAATACTACTTAGTAAAAAGAATTCTAGATATCAATTCAGCTGTCCAAGAGCATGTAGAAGTCCTTCATAACCTAGTAGTTATCATCATGGTCAACCTTGGCCTTCTCCTCCATCATTTCCCGGGCTAGTCTTTCACCTTCAATCTGTCTTTTAAGCATTTCCTCTTCCTTGGGAGTCCGTGCATTGTTCAGTGCAAAAGCTATAGCAGAATTCTTTTCTTCCAGTTGCCTTTTCATGCGCTCTTCCCGCTCCAACTCTTCGCTTCTCCTTCTCTGTTCCTACACCTTTCTCTGTTCACACTCCTATTTTTCCTGTTTCTTCTTCTCCCTCCGCTCTACCTCCTCCTCCTCTTCCCGCCTCCTTTTTCTTCACTATCTCCTTGCCCCTAGTTTCAACGGTAACACCTTTGGCCTTGGAAATTGTTGGCACAAACCGGAGTCTCATTATAGCAGATCGAAGGGTAGGGTTTACGCCAATGCCACCATGCAATTCCTGGTGGAGTTCAATCAGGAGACAATCGTCAGCATCGCCAACATTGAAATTGACCATGGATCGGGTCGCGTTACAGCAAAGTCCAAGCCTTTCCAACATTGTTGTCTTTCCGGTAGACAAACGCCGATCGATAAATTCACGGACTTCCCTCTTCAGCCTCGTCGGAACAGAGATGGCCACCATCATAATTATTAGGTTTTGGCAAATTTGGGGAAATTCGATGCACTAGGGTTAGGATTTGGAAATTGGGGAAAATTCCCGATATTCAAACAAATAAGATACACACGCGAGTGTATTTGGATGTGGAGTGAATATGCTATTTTTGAGGATGGGTTAATATACATGCGCTTGGGGTGGATGTTCTAACCCATTAGTAGTAGTAGTACTGTATTTTACAAGATTGTTTATTTTTGTTTTTATTTAATAATTAGGAGTCACTATTTTGGCAAAGTCTTGGGAAAGACAGTCTTTCCAAAGGTTTATGAAAAAAGGGGTTTGATTAAAATAATAAAAGGTAAAAGGTCTTAGTTGCAATATTAAAGTTTTAGTATGAAATATGCAGTAGTTATAAAATTTATAACCTGGTTCATGCAACCCGAAAATTTTATCTTAATTTCTTCTAATTTACACTTTAAACCTTCGTCTTTCCATAACTTATGGAAAGACCGTCTTTCAAGAGACGGACTCCAGTATTTTTCAATATTTTTGAAAATATCACATAACTTAATCAAAAATCTCATAGTAATCTATTTTTAAATTCCTTTTTTAAATATTAAACAATTTTTAAAATTATTAATATTAATTGAAGGAATGAATTATTTAAAACATTTCAAATTTAGGTCAAAATACATTTTAACCCTGTATTTTACGTGAAAGAGTCAATATAACCCCGTGAAATCAGAAATGTCAAACCAACCATAATTTATTGATGAATTGCACAATTATACCTAAAGTTTCCGGTGGAGATCAAGATCCGATCCGAGATCAATCCGACTGGATTGCGTCTCTTTCTTCTTGATCCATGACCTGCAAAACAAAGCCCTCGGATATGCTTCGCGGGGGAAGAATCTTCGTTGGTATAGTTAGCCCCCAATATCAGAAAGAATAAATAATAGTGAATGAATAAAAAGAAATGACGTACCTTCCTATTTATAATACTTGAACCCTAATATGTATTAAAACTGACAATATTAACCCACACATGACTTAACCTTATTGTGCTAAGCCAACCTAAAGGTATTTTTTAATGAGTTGGGCTATTGCCCAACTCCAACTACATAAAAGTATCATCAGTTGCATCTCTAGCGTTAACCCTGGAAATCTGGCGTTGACCATCCCAAAAATAACCAAAATACCCCTGGTTAGTTTTCTAAATAAAATTGTACAATTTTACCCTCCTCACAACAGAACTTGATAAGAATTATACGGTTATATCAGCATTTTAATTTAATTTTTAGGATTACATCAGCATTTTAATTTCTATGGTTATATTAGCAGTTAATTTTAATTTCTAGGGTTATATCAACACTTTAAAAAAATTAGGGTTGGGTCAGAAATTCTTAAACATTTTCCAAAGTCACAACAAACCAATTGTATTTATCAATTTCGGAAAACACAGCCAATAATCTCTGACAATTTACACTTCATAAACCATCTACACATATAAAAGAGATCAATAAGGAACTAACAATCTGAACCTAATATTTTTTTACTCATTTATTCCTACAAATTTTTTTTTACTAGTTTTATAATTTTTCCCCTCTTCCAGACATTCTTCATCTTCTTCAAAACATCACCAAGAACAAGATCACTAACAGATTCAGCCCATTTAATCAAAGTCATAAAAAGGAGAAACAAAATTTTTTTGTTGACTTTGCAGTTAAGGTATTGGTCGTGTCCTAACATTATCTCTTGAAACAAAAGGAAAATTTTTCAAATTTTATTATGTATATAGATAAATATAGAAAATAAATAATATTATTTTCACAAAATTTTATTTTATACAGCCTACAATGTCATTTATGATTAGTATAATCAATGAAATGATTTGATGTTTGTTTTCATTTATTTGAAATAAGATTCTCATAATTCTAAAGCCCTTTTAAATATAACTTGAAATATAAATAAATATCATATCTTAGAGTATAAGAATGAAGTTTTCCATAGGATAAACGTTAGTCAATTTAATACAAAACATTCTCTATATGTATTTTAGAACTCAATTTAGTTTTTAAATCTAATGTCATCTATTGACTTACCCTTAATTAATAAAGTCTTAAAATAACTTACCCTCTAATTATAATCATAATCCCACTAAAATCACTTATTAATACATCAAATTAAACAAAGTCAATATATTAATGAGAGTTGAATAGGGAATGTCCAACTAACAAACACTGCCAACACTGATAGGCACAACCCAACAACTAGAGGAACCAGCAAAGTTCATCACTATACTCTTTTGAAATTCAATTTTCCCCGATGATTAGCGTTAAATATGTTTATTTAATTTTTTAACATTGTCAATTTTCATTATTACACATAAATTTAGATCAATAAAATAAAGTAAATGTCTCCTATTACACTAACGGTGAAACCAATCATAAAACACCTCATTTTTATAATTTTCAAGGCCGGATTATAATTATTTATATGTTGATATTTATTTTGAAATATTTTAATCCTACTAATTATAAAAATGATCATGTACAACGGTTAGTCAATCAAAAACAAAATTTGTGTAGAATGAATATAAAAATTAAATTAGAATGAATCAATGAAAAGAAAGTCCACCGTCAGACCGACCAATGATTATACCAATAATAAGAAAAAAAATCATTTCGATAACTTTCAGGGTTAAATTATAATTATTTATACATTGCAATACATTTTAAAAAAAGAGTTAAGTGCTAAAATAACCCTATGTTTTGGTCTAATGTGACAATCTAACTTTGTAAAATCTGAAAGTGCAGTTCTAACCCTATTATTTGGTCGAAAGTGCCAATTTAACCCTGAGAACCTAAATTTAGTCGAAATTATGTGAATTAACTATTATACCCCTATTGTGAGAAAAAAAATCAGAAAATTAGAAAGACTATATTACCCTTGTCTAATCAGAAAACCTAATATTTCCCACAATCTTCTCCTCCGCAATTTGGCGCCTCTACTCCTTCCTTCACCACCTCCGCAATCATTTTCGCTACCGTGGCAGCGGCGTACTCGCTGAAGTGGCCAAAGCCCTAGTGGAGCTTTTATTCTCCACCATACCTTATTCTTCATAATTATAGAAAATAAGGGTAATAATGTGTGTTTGTATTCATGAATTCATGATACATTATATAGTAGTACATGATACCTATACAAGCTAGGAAAAGGTAATATAATACAATTACATCTACAATTATGGTAAGATTAGAAGTCTAATTCCAATTCCTTAACACTCATCCTCAAGCTGGATCATGTGGATCAGAAATGCCCAACTTGCCAAGTAAGGAATAGAACTGGTTGCGTCCGAGAGCTTTAGTGAACAAATCCGCATGTTGGTCTGTTGTGCGGATATGTTGAGTAACAATGGTGCCATTTTGAACAAGATCCCAGACAAAATGACTGTCAACATCAATGTGCTTTGTGCGTTCATGAAAAACTGGACTGGCCACTATGTGAAGAGAAGATTGAATATCACAAAAAAAATTCATAGGAGAGGAGTGCAAAACTCCTAAGTCTTTCAGTAAAGACCGAAGCCATAACAACTCATAGCAAGTAACTGCCATAGCCCGATACTCCACTTTACCAGAAGACCGAGAAACAGTAGGTTGCTTCTTAGTTTTCCAGGAAAACAGAGAATCACCAATTATAACAAAATATCCAGATAGAGAACGCCTAGTAATCGGGCAGGCAGCCCAATCCGAATCGCAATAAGCAGTCAATTGTAAAGACTACGGGAAGAGAGAAATAAACCTTGGCCAGGATGACTCTTCAGGTAGTGCAGAACACAAACAACAGCTTTCCAGTGGGGAACACAAGGAGGCTTCATGAATTGCGCAAAAGTATGAACTGAATAACTAAGTTCACTTTGAATGGCTTCTTGCGTCTGCAAAAGCTCCATACCATCGGCGAGAATAAATCGTGCCTTCAGGTCATCCCACAGATCCTTAACTGTGGCAAATAAACTTGTAGAAGATCTCAATACCAGATCCAGGGTTTGCAAGATCCAGCAGACAAGAGTAACATTAACCCCAGGCCAAACAGCAGCATCAGTATGATCATCCTGGGGTTTGGTAATGGATCCATCAATGAACCCAATCTTGTGCTTAGCTAGGAATGCGCGACAAATCGCATCGGACCATTAAATATAATTTTCTTGAACTTTCAGCATGATATGTATAAGTTGTAAACCTAAACCATCGCCAGGACCAATGAAGTAAGGATCAGTCGACACACGACTAATCGGTAAAGTAGTACGAGGGCCAGATTGCAACTGCAGCTGCTGAAGTAAAGCTGTAATCACATCATAACCACTTATGTCCTGAAGCTTCGAACCCTCAGGGGCATCAAAATGAGTCTGTTCTTCAGAGTCAGACATATTGTAAAATCAGGTACAGATCGGATCAACAGGACACACCTGCGCAAAACAAGCGGTGACGCGTGAAGGCAGAAGGCTGTACGGTGAATGGCAGAGCAAAACTCGAGCAGCGGACGTCAACTTTGTGCGGCGGTGGAACCAGCGGATGGCGGCAGCGGCTGGAACAAGCAGCAGACGGCGGTGCGTGGTGCATGGGATCGGCGTGTGGGATCGACAGTGGCAGCTCGAAAAATTTAGGGCAGCGGAAAATTTTCTGTTTCAGGTTTCAGAATTTTAGGCTCTGATACCATGTAGAAAATAAGGGTAATAATGTGTGTTTGTATTCATGAATTCATGATACATTATATAATAGTACAAGAAACCTATACAAGGTAGGAAAAGGTAATGTAATACAATTACATCTACAATTATGGTAAGAATAGAAGTCTAATTCCAATTCCTTAACAATAATGAATTCACAAATCTTTATAAATGTGATCCTTGGTCTTGAAGAGACACATAGTGAAGCCCTAGTTGACAATTGTATGTTTCACTTTATGAAAATTAAGTTAATTTGCACAATTTTGAATAGCTTATTCAATCCACATTTACGCGACTGAGGGAAGGTTGGGTAGGGGCGGGTCTGGACGCAGTTGAGGGAAGGCAGCGGGGCAGCGACAGATATGGGCGAGTGGATTGACTCGGGGGCAACAATGCATAGTTGTCAGACACTAGTAGATTGAATTCCTTGTCAAAGGGTCTGCTACTCATTCTTTCTTTCTTTCTTATTTAAAGTTTGTTGCAAGTTGGAGTATGGTACACATGTTTCTCTTTTCTTTTCTTTTTTAAGTTTTAATTTTGGGCAATGCAAAACTAATTCATTGTATTACACAAAATTGCCAAATAATCATGTATATCCTAAAATGATCATGTATAATTAGAAAGTTTCAAAATAATCCTAAGTTATCGACAAAAACATTGAAATAATCCTGCCGGAGACTGGATTACGGTGAAAATTTGGGCATTGATCATTCCAAAAATGACCAAAACACCCCTGAAAAGGCTTAGTTTTTCTTTAAGTGTCTCAATAATGATGATGTGAATGACAGGGTATCAAAAGGGCTTGCATCATTAATATTTAAACTTGTTTTGGGCGAGTAACACATTTTAGCATTAAATGGCATAAAATACGGAGATTGAACAAACTGAAGGAAAACGAAGGACACCCTGATCAGGTGAAACTGAATGAAAGTGGGAAAAATTTCTGATATTTAAGAAACCAGTATACAACTCCCTCTTTATAGAGGTTGAATTCAATTTCTAACAAATCTAACAGACTGTCCAAACTGGTCTAACAACTAGAATAACGACTTCTTCAATTACCTAATCTAGACTAGTCTAGAAGCTACTTTGGAGCTTGTTGATGAAGAGGAACGACTTCAGGCGAGCTGAGCAGCAGCTTGCATTCCACCAGAGATTCACTTTAATAACAAGTAGAGAAGGAAACAATGAATAATCACGAGAGATGCATAATCATGTGAGTCAGAGTGAAAATGAAATTTTCCAACTTGTTTTCTATTGCCATTTACAAAGTAATATATAGGTGTTTACATATGAATAATACAATGAATCTGGACTAGTTCTAAATATAGATAAGATAAATCTTGATTAATTAGAAATTAATCAAGATCAATCGCAATCAATCACAATCAATCAATCACAATCAATCAATCACAATCAATCACAATCAATCACGATCAATCACGATCTTCTATTGTCACACCCCCCTCAAGCGAAGCGTCGGGTTGACTGAGACGCAAAGCTTGGACCTGAAGAAGTCAAACAATGCACGATTAAGCCTTTTGGTGAAAATGTCCGCAACTTGCAGCTAAGTGGAGACATGACCAACACCAAGTTTTCCAGCAGCCACCAATTCCCGTACAAAATGATAGTCAATATCAATATGCTTGGCCCGTTTGTGAGCAACATGATTCTCACCAAGAAAGATAGCACTGTTATTGTCACATAGAAGCAGGGGCGAGCCCTGCAGCGGAAACTGAAGATCGCGAAGAATATGCAACAACCAAAACACCTCCGAGGCTGTGTTAGCAAGAGCTCGATATTCGGATTCTTAGCTCGAGCGAGAGACTGTAGGTTGCTTCTTGGCACTCCACGAGACCAAGTTTCCACCAAGAAAGACCGTATAGCCATAGATGGACCGACGTGTGTCCAAGCAACGCGCCCAATCAGCATCCGAATAGGCGATAACCTCCAAAATGCCACCAACTCCAAAGGTTAGACCACAATGTAACGTGCCTCGAACATATCGTAGGATCCTAGTGACAGCAGAAAAATGATCATCACGTGGATCCTGAAGAAACTGAATCACTGAATTGACCGCAAAGGACAAGTCAAGTCGAGTAATGGTAAGGTACTGAAGGGCGCCAACAAGGGAACGATACAACTTAGGGTTGTGAAATGGTCCACTCATACTGCTATGAAGCTGGGACAGCAGCAAGAACGGAGTAGAGACCGGAGAAGAATCCAACATCCCAGCTCGCTGAAGAATATCCCTAGCATACTTGGCTTGGCCCAAGAACAGCCCTGTAGAGGTAGAGGTAACCTCTAAACCAAGAAAATTGCTGAGAGAACCCAAGTCCTTGATAGAAAATTCACGATCAGCACGGGCAATAAACTGCCGAATAGCAACACTGTTGTTCCCAGTGAGAATGATATCATCAATATAGACCAGAAGATAAAGAACAATAGTGCCCTGAGAGAATACAAATAGTGAAGGATCTGAAAGACTGCTAATAAAACCCAACTGCCTGACGAACAAACTGAATCGGTCAAACCACGCCTTGGGTGCCTGTTTGAGTCCATAAATGGCCTTCCGTAAGCGACAGACATGATGAGGGCGAGCAGGATCCTGATAACCAGCCGGCTGAGCCATGAAAATAGGAGTATCAAGAACACCATTAAGAAAGGCATTCTTGATGTCCAACTGATGTAAAGGCCACTTCCTCATGGTGGCAATGGTAAGGACAGTACGAACAGTGGCAGCCTTAATCACCGGACTGAAAGTATGATCAAAGTCAAACCCCAGTATCTGAGAATATCCTTGGTGATACGAATATCAAATACTTTGCTGCACATAATGCTGACAAAGCTAATCAAAGCCGCAAGTTGATGAGGTTCAACGTGGGAGATTATGTTTGGGTTCATCTGCGGAAAGAGAGGTTTCCAAATGCTCGGAAATCTAAGTTGAGTTCACGTGGAGATGGTCCTTTTAGAGTGTTGGATCGTGTGAACGACAATGCTTACAAGATTGTGTTACCAGATCATTATGGTGTTAGTGCGACCTTCAATGTTGCTGATTTATCTCCATTTACATTTGAAGACGATTCAGTTTCGAGGGCAAAACTTTTCGATCCGGGAGGGAATGATACGAATATCAAATGCTTTGATGCACATAATGCTGACAAAGCTAATCAAAGCCGCAAGTTGATGAGGTTCAACGTGGGAGATTATGTTTGGGTTCATCTGCGAAAAGAGAGGTTTCCAAATGCTCGGAAATCTAAGTTGAGTTCACGTGGAGATGGTCCTTTTAGAGTGTTGGATCGTGTGAACGACAATGCTTACAAGATTGCGTTACCAGATCATTATGGTGTTAGTGCGACTTTCAATGTTGCTGATTTATCTCCATTTACGTTTGAAGACGATTCAGTTTCGAGGGTGAAACCTTTCGACCACGGAGGAAATGATGGAGATGCTAAGATGACGACCACCATAAATGAAGACATTCCACGACTTGATCAAACATTTAAAGGATATGTTCGAGATCCTCTAAGTGACATGGCAGGACCGATGACTAGGTCAAGAACTAAGCTTAGGGATGCTTCTTTAAATGCTTTGATTGATCACCTTTATGATGAAGAAATGAAGAAGGAGTCACCATCGACATCTTGGATTCATTATTCAAGATTGTCGACGAACTGAAGACATCATGAAGAACACTATACTCTTTTTTCCCACTGGGTTTTTAATGAGGTAGTGTGATCACTATAAAATAATGTCATTTTGGGTTTATTGGACTGATAGCTCGGCCATGTGGGCTTTGAAGAGCTGAATTTTGAAAATACAGTCCATTAAGGTTTAGTATATTCAGTTTTATTCTGATTAGAATTATACTTGGTAATATTAGATAAGGTAATATTCTTCAAGGTTATTTCTTGAAGAATTCAACCAGATTACCTTAGATTACCATTTATTTTAGGTATTTTAGTTAGATATGGTTTTAACTTCTTAAAGCTGCCATAAGTTGATTCCGTTTCCATTTGTGATTAGGATTTGAGGCAAGATGGTAACCCTATAAAAAGGGAGGCCTTATGGACGAAAATAAGAACCTTTCATCAATCAAATATACAACCTTTTGAGTTCATACTCTTTGCTTGCGAGCTATTCCATTGTTGCTTAACCCCGAGGGCTAGTTAAGTATCAATAAACCTTGTAATCTGATCCTGAGGGCTAGTTAGAGAGCAAGTCGAAGTTAGGCGTACCCCGAGGGCTAGACTCCTGAATTTCGTGCGAGATAGTGCGGGTTTGTAGATCCCTTCACTAGATCAAAGTTATCAATTCCGCAAATCGTGAGTCTTCGCAAGGAGATTCATATCAGTTGGTATCAGAGCTAAGCGAAGGATCGACTGAGGCCCGAAAAAAAAGAAAAAGAAAAAAAAGGGGGTTTCAAGTTTGCATTAATTTATTTTCAAAATTTTTTTATATATACTCTTTCGTGTCGTGTTTTAACTGTGTTTGTTTGATCTTTCTTACCAGGAGGATTGAATCTAGAGTCGAAGGACGTCGAAGGGTCTGAGAGTTAGAATACTTCGGTATTACTATCCGCCTTCACCTTCATCAATCGAGTCAGAAGGACGTCGAAGGGTCTGAGCGTTAACAAGTATTATCCGCCTTGACCTCCCAGTCAGTTTTGTAGCTTTAAGTAGCTTAAACAGTTTATGTGCTTGATATATTTTCGTCAACTCTTCTGAAAATTATTGCATGCTCATAATCCTATTTGTTTTCTTTATCGTTCTTTGATTCCGTGATCTAGAATTGTTCTTTGATTCTTGATTACACCTTATTCAAAAACAAAAAAACAAATAGAGTCTTGTGTCGTTTTCCATATATATAGTGTCATATTCTTGATCCTTACGATCTTGAATACCTCGAAGTTCATTTGAATCAAGAGGAAGTTGTCGCAGTTTTCTTATTCTAAGTTTTATATAGGCGATTCTTGTTCCAAAAATTTTCGAAAATAAAAAACAAAAGGTAGCAGATTTTAGGTTTCAAAATCGGAATTTAGGATTTGAAATCTGAAATTTGGGGCAGATTTGCAATTTTCAAAAGTTTGGGGGCAGATTTGCAATTTCTGAAAATTTTGGTAATTGTGACCGAAATTTTTCTTGGCGAATAACATTCTGTTTGTGAGTTTTATAGTACAAAAAAAAAGGAAAAAAAAAAGAATTGTGGCTGAAAAAAAAAGGAAAGAAAAAGGAATCCGGTTTGAAAAAGGAAAAGAAAAGTCAAAATCCGGAAGAGAAAAAAAGGAATTAAAAGCCAATTGTGAGAGGGGTTTGAATCTGAATTTTTTGACTTGGGGGACAAGTAAGTCATTAAAATCCTTTTCCACAAGTGATTTGGATTTAAATTCCTATTCCAATTTGTTCTTGAATTTTCGGAACCTATTTGTAGCCTATATAAAGCAATCTTGTTTTGGTCATAATTCATTCAATACAGCTCCGATTCGTGCCATTCAAATTGTGTTTTGTTCCTTATTCTTTGTAGAATTTGGAATTCCAAATCGTAGAGCCAAAATTTGAGTTTATATATTTTTAAATTTCGAAATAAGTTCTGCAGTACTCATCTCCATAGTTTGCTTTGAATTGCGGTGAATTGATCAGTTGCCCTCGCATTAGCCTTCGCCTTGTGAGTTGTGAGTGTTATACACTTGGTGAGTGACCTTACTAAACAAAGGGGAAGGGGGGACATTTATTCCTGACGGTTTGTTTCTTCTTAGCAGGGATGGCGGACGATCCATTCGTCCTGCCATTTGTTGGCAATCCCAACAATAAACCTAAAACGAATTCCATGGATGTCATAAATGCTATAATGAGCGAGGTTCAGAGATTGTCAAGGAAGGTAGATGAGTTATCAAATCCAATGACACCTCGTTCTTCAAGACAAGTTGAATCTGCTTGTGACATCAAAGGTTTGAAGTATGATATTCCTAGATTTGATGGTCGACACAATCCTGT
Source organism: Rubia yunnanensis (assembly GCA_037428765.1). Lineage (NCBI taxonomy): Eukaryota > Viridiplantae > Streptophyta > Magnoliopsida > Gentianales > Rubiaceae > Rubia > Rubia yunnanensis. Next base: position 13,214,774 of record CM075067.1, read on the forward strand.
GAAATACTTGGATTGGGAGAGGCAGATCGAGAACCTATTTGATCTTTACAACTACCGTGAGAAAGAGAAGATCAAGATCGCACAGTATTCTTTCACCCATTATGCCACAGAATGGTGGGAGGATTTGAAAGAATCAAGATATCTTGCCGGAAAGAAACCTATCTCCACCTGGGAGAGATTGAGGACCAAGTTTCGATTACATCATGTTCCACGAACATATTTGATGAAGCAACATTCGTATCTCAGCAATATGACGCAAGGAAATCGCAGTGTAGATGAATACTGGCAAGATCTTGAATTAGCTATGAGAAGAGTTGGCATGAGAGAAAATGATGCATTTATAAAGAATCAGTTTATTGAAGGTTTAAGAGAAAATCTTCAAGTTCCGGTTAAGCTCCAGTCTTATGTTTCCATGCAAGATTTATTGTTCAAGGCTAGGTTGGTTGAGTCAACATTAAGGCCCAGTGGAAGCTCTAATATTGGCTATGACAGTCAAAGGCAATTCTATTATTTCAGAAGCCAAAACTCGACCAGGGGTTGTAGCAATTTGAACTTGGATGGCCGAGGAAACCTTAATTCAACCAAAACCTACTCAAATCCACCATTGGAACCCACTGATCAAATAATAATTGCAACCAATCAATCTCTTAGCCAAGATACAGGTAAATCAATTTCTATATTGTCAGATACAATTTATTCTAACACTCCTACATGTTTTCATTGTAATGAACGAGGACATGTTCACAATAACTGTCCCCATGAACGAATTATAACAACAATGGAGGATGAGGATGATGATGATATGCCTGCATAGTATGACACCGAAGAAGAACAAATAGACGATGAAATCATCATTTTTGACAGAGGTGAGAAAAGTCTTGAAACACAAGATGTTTTTGAGGCGTATTCCACAGATGTTGCTGAAATTACTCCCCCAAAAAGAGCAAGTAATTTTGACCAAAATAGTGTCAATTCTGCCAAAATTATAGTAAATGTCACCATAGACAAGTTCCAGGTCGATCCTAAGGTAGGTAAGACAGGTAAGTTGCAGAATGATTATGAAAAGTCGCATAAATTCTTGTCTTCACATATTTGTCATTTACTTTCTATTTATATGATGAGGCATGAACTATCTACTGACTCTGGTAAATTGTTTTATGCTTCAATAAGAGATGTGAATCGAGTTTTGACTAATCATTCTTTTCTTCTTATAATGTACTTTAAAGAAAGTTACTATTCCAAAGAAGATATTCCTGTAGATATGTTTTCACGGTTTGTTAAGTTGTTCCAGGGATTCAAGGATGTCTTTACAGGTTATATGCTTCCCGTTTCGAGGGCGAAACTTTTCGATCCGGGAGCGAATGATACGAATATCAAATGCTTTGATGCACATAATGCTGACAAAGCTAATCAAAGCTGCAAGTTGATGAGGTTCAACGTGGGAGATTATGTTTGGGTTCATCTGCGGAAAGAGAGGTTTCCAAATGCTCGGAAATCTAAGTTGATTTCACGTGGAGATGGTTCTTTTAGAGTGTTGGATCGTGTGAACGACAATGCTTACAAGATTGCGTTACCAGATCATTATGGTGTTAGTGCGACCTTCAATGTTGCTGATTTATCTCCATTTACATTTGAAGACGATTCAGTTTCGAGGGCGAAACCTTTCGACCACGGAGGAAATGATGGAGATGTTAAGACGACGACCACCATAAATGAAGACATTCCACGACTTGATCAAACATTTAAAGGATATGTTCGAGATCCTCTAAGTGACATGGCAGGACCGATGACTAGGTCAAGAACTAAGCTTAGGGATGCTTCTTTAAATGCTTTGATTGATCGCCTTTATGATGAAGAAATGAAGAAGGAGTCACCATCGACATCTTGGATTCATTATTCAAGATTGTCGACGAACTGAAGACATCATGAAGAACACTATACTCTTTTTTCCCACTGGGTTTTTAATGAGGTAGTGTGATCACTATAAAATAATGTCATTTTGGGTTTATTGGACTGATAGCTCGGCCATGTGGGCTTTGAAGAGCTGAATTTTGAAAATACAGTCCATTAAGGTTTAGTATATTCAGTTTTATTCTGATTAGAATTATATTTGGTAAGATTAGATAAGGTAATATTCTTCAAGGTTATTTCTTGAAGAATTCAACCAGATTACCTTAGATTACCATTTAATTTAGGTATTTTAGTCAGATATGGTTTTAACTTCTTAAAGCTGCCATAAGTTGATTCCGTTTCCATTTGTGATTAGGATTTGAGGCAAGATGGTAACCCTATAAAAAGGGAGGCCTTATGGACGAAAATAAGAACCTTTCATCAATCAAATATACAACCTTTTGAGTTCATACTCTTTGCTTGCGAGCTATTCCATTGTTGCTTAACCCCGAGGGCTAGTTAAGTATCAATAAACCTTGTAATCTGATCCTGAGGGCTAGTTAGAGAGCAAGTCGAAGTTAGGCGTACCCCGAGGGCTAGACTCCTGAATTTCGTGCGAGATAGTGCGGGTTTGCAGATCCCTTCACTAGATCAAAGTTATCAATTCCGCAAATTGTGAGTCTTCGCAAGGAGATTCATATCACTTGGGCCACCAGACGGGCCTTATAACGATCAATAGAGCCATCTTGACGGTACTTTAGCCGATAAATCCACTTAGAGCCAACAATATTAACATTCGGAGGACAAGGCACCAACTCCCACGTCTGCTGACGGCGAAGAGCAGCCATTTCCTCATCCATAGCAGCAACCCATCTTAAATCTTTCGCCGTGGCTCGAAAATGGCGTGGTTCCTTCTGCTCCAAAAGTTCTGCAACCAATCCTGTTGCCACAAAATCTGGGCTAAGATTACGGGCAACACGTGTCCCATCCTGTAAACGAGTGGTCATGGGATGAGGACGGGGCACCTGAGGAGTCGGAGAAACACTTCCAGAGGAACCGTCCGAAGATGAGGAACTGGCCGATGCTGAACTGGAACTGATGCTGGAGAGGACAGTCGAACCACTACGGGATCAGTCAGTGTGGTCAAAGAAGCAGGAGATCGTGGTGGTGTAACAACCACATCCTCAGCAGAGGCAATCATCGGTGCTGCAGTCTCAGATGTGGACGACGAATCTGGACACACCGAACATGGCAAAGTCGGTGAAGCCGAAGCTGGATCAGGAATGGTGATAGACAAGTCTGAATCAGTGGGGTCCAAAAAAGATGAAACATCCAGGGATGAAAACTGAACCTTCGAAGATGCAGTGGAAAAGGGAAAGTGAGACTCATCAAATCGGGCATGTCGAGTCATGTAAGTACGTCCGGAGGTCGTATCCAAGCATTTGAACCCCTTATAATGTGCACTGTAGCCAATGAAGACACATGGAAGACTGTGAGGGGCAAGTTTGTGAGCTGCAGTCGGTCAAACATATGGAAACACATGACACCCCAAAGGATGAAAGTTGGAGTATTCCGGGGGCCGACCATATAGAACCTCAAAAGGAGAGATGTTATCAAGAACAGGAGTGGGTAGGCGGTTAATAGTGAAAACTGCAGCACTAAAGGCATCATCCCAGTATGAGATAGGTATGTGAGAGTGGAGAAGCATGGACAGCCCCATTTCCGTTATGTGTCGATGCTTCTGTTCAGGCCTACCATTCTGCTCTGGAGTGTATGGGCATGACACCTGATGATGAATGCCACGAGCCCCAAAGTGTGACTGCAACCTGTTATTGATAAACTCGGTGCCACCATCGCTTTGAAAAACTTTGATGCGGGATGAAAACTGATTCTCCACGAATGCTTCGAATTGGAAATAGATGTCAACAAAGTCTGATTTGCGACGAAGAGGATAAAACCAGGTAAATCGCGAGTAATTATCCACAAACACAGCATAATAAGCAAAACCACTTCCAGATAAGGCTGGAGAAGGCCCCTATAAATCACAATGAATTAAGTCAAGAACATGAGCAGCGCGCTTAGAATTCTCAACAAAAGACAATTTGTGACCCTTTGCCATAGCACAAGACTCACAAATACTAGGTTTAGGAAGCACAGAAGTAAGAGATAAATAACCATTCTTGTTCAACAAAGAAACAGTGCTAGAGGACACATGTCCTAATCGAGCATGCCAAATCTCAAAAGATGCTCTATTATTGGTCTGTCTAACAAATGAAAGAAGTGCTTCTTCACCACAGTCCAGCATATATAGGCCATTCTCAACGTGTCCCCGCCCCAGAATTGCCCTGGTGGCCTTGTGCTGAATGACAAAAGACTGATCATCAAAGGTAATAATAGCACACAGATCACGAGTAAGCTTGCTAATTGATAAGAGATTCTTAGTAATTGCAGGCACAAGCAGCACATCAGATAAATGTAAGGTAGAACTAATACGAGCATTACCAATACCATCAATAGCAATAGACGCACCATTACCAACAGAGACAAGAGTGTTACCATTGTACGGAGTGACACTCGATAGATTGGAAGCTGAAGAGCTCATATGATTAGTCGCTCCTGAATCCATATACCAGTCAGGGATCGATGAAGCAACACTCGGGGCAGAAGCAATAGATGGCTGAGTGGGATATGCTGAAGGAGCAGAATACTGAGGTGCTGCAAAACCTGGTGGTGTGGGAAGCGCCTGAAGCATCGGAGGAGCATACTGCGGATAGTGCTGAACAAGATGAGCCTGAACTGCCTGAGGAGTATGACCAACATAAGGCAAGTACTACTGCTGAACATAAGGCTGAGGAGCCGAAGCCATAGGGCGAGGATTGGCCGAAGGACACTGACTAGCAATGTGATCGAAACCCTCACAGGTATAACATTGAATTGGAGACCCATATGCAGCAGATCTGGACCAGGACCAGGACCCACGGCCAGAACCCTTCCAGGAGCCTCTGCCACCACGTCGGCCACCGAGACGGCCGTTTCCAGCCACGCGTGGGGCCCACGCGCCACTGCCACGCACGGGTTCCACCGGCGCGTGAGGCCACGTGCCGCCCACGGCTGGCTGCTGGTCAGAACCAGCTTCTCCCTGCTGCTATACAGAAGCCACAAAAGCAATTGGACCAGAATTTACTTGCCCCTGGACACTATTCAACTATTTTTTCTCCACATTAACAATAAAAGATTCATATCCCTTAGCCTCATCAACCACAGTCATATAATCAGGAAGAGGCTTACAAGCAGCAATAGGTGCACTAAAATGCTTAAAGTTAGCTCCCAAAGCATTAAGAAACCAAATCAATTTCTCACGATTACTAGCTGGTTCTCCCATGACAGATAATTGATCGAAAATTTTCATGAAGGAAAGGTGAAGCTCATGAATAGTACCGTTTTTCCGGATGATGCCGGCCTGTTGGCGGAGACTGAAGGCTGCAATGGCCGTACTGTGTTGATATGCCGTGGAGAAGGCATCCCACATCTCCTTCGCGGTGGTGCACTGCGAGATTTCGTTCTTGGCATCGGAAGAGAGAGAAGAATAAAGCACACTGCAGACTCGTTGATCATCAGCAACCCAATCATTATAGACAGCCTTGGCCTTATCAAAGACCTCTCTAGCTTTGAGAAACGCAGCATCATCAGGCGGAGAAGAGGAGGAGGAAACCGGTGTCTGCATCACTGGGAAATTTGGGCATGGACTAGAACCATCAAGATGACCATACAATCCCTGCGGTCTAAACACATATTGAACCTGCTGCTTCCATTGCAGGTATGTGTTAGCATCCAACTTCGTATTGAGTAAATGGATCATGGTGTTGAGGGACAACCTATCTGAATTCTTGTTGTCAGCCATGATCGAGAAAAAAAAATTCGATTGAAGAAGAAGAGGGGAGAGGGGCGGCCGAATGAAGAAGAAAGGAGGTCGAAAAAATTGAAACGGTAGGGAGAGAGGATCAGCAATGCTCTGATACCATGAAAATGAAATTTTCCAACTTGTTTTCTATTGCCATTTACAAAGTAATATATATGTGTTTACATATGAATAATACAATGAATCTGGACTAGTTCTAAATATAGACAAGATAAATCTTGATTAATTAGAAATTAATCAAGATCAATCGCAATCAATCACAATCAATCAATCACAATCAATCACGATCAATCACGATCTTCTATTATCACACAGGGAAATCTTCAACAAGAAAATGTGTGGACATGGAAAATCTGAGTATTGGTACATTGGTTTGGGAGTTTGGAGCTTAGTGATTTGCAGTGTTTCGGTCCACACTGCTCCTATGGAGTTTCGAGACTTGAAAAACACATATCAAAGTGGACATCACTATAGATTTGGACATCACAAAAGCGGATGAGAGAACCATAACCGAAAAACTCTGGTTTTAACAGAAGCTTGAAATCGAGAGGAAAATTTGATTATGATTTGCAAAAACAATTTCATCAACTCAAAGAACCCACAGATCCAATAAGACCCGCAATAAATTCAGTATCATCAAAGCAAAATGTGAGTATCCAGATCAACATTAAATTCAGACAAGGTGGGAAAAACAAAAAAAAAACAATGACACATACCATGAAATCAAATTGCTCAGATTTAGAAACAAGCTCCATGCAGCAGTTGCCCACAATGATCCTGGGTTATCTACAGCAATTTCACGACAGGATTCCAAGAAGAGACCATCTACAAGTTTCATAATGTTTGCTTTGTGCACGGCAGTAACCTGCTCGCGGTATTTGACATAGGCTTACTTAAACACATACTTTGCAATCCTTTCCGAGCAAAACTTTGTCATCACCTAGCAAACCGGCTGAATGAGGCACATAAATGCTTATAAAATCTTACAACGTGGTGAGGATATAAATCGGAAAGGAAAAACCGGGTGTGAACTGATGGACTAACACAAATGAACTTGATTTTCCCAGTGCCCTTGGAGTCGAAAACAAAGGCTAGAAATAAAATTAAAATTTTTTTTTTAAGCTGCCTACTGCCTATTGCTTCTCATAAACTTATTTGCTTCTCATATACTTATTACGAAACATTAAGACAATTTAATACAAAACATTCTCTATATGTATTTTAGAACTCAATTTAATTTTAAAATCTAATGTCAACTATTGACTTACTCTCGAATTATAATCATAATCGCACTAGTATCAGTTATTAATACATCAATTTAAACAAAGTGAATATATTGATGAGAGTTGATAGAAAATGTCTAACTAACAAATACAGCCAACCATTGACGGGCACAACCCAACCACCAGAGGAACCAACAAAGTTCATCACTATATTCTTTTGAAATTCGATTTTAACCCCCTTATTAGCATTAACTATGCTTATTTAATTTTTTTAACATTTTCAATATTTAGTTCTACATGACATAAATTTGGATTAATAAAATAAAGAAAATGCCTCCTGTTAAACTATCTAACGATGAGACCAATTATAAAACACCTCATTTTTATAATTTTCAAGGTCGGATTATAATTTTTTATATGTTGGTATTCATTTTGAAAGATTTTAATCATGTTAATAATTATAAAATGATCTCATACAATGGTTAGTTGGCCTAAAACAAAATTTGCATAAATGAATATGAAAATTAAATTAGAATGAATTAATGAAAAGAAAGTCTCTCGTCAGACCGACCAGTGATTAGATCAGTGATAAAAAATCCCATTTCAAAATTTTTTAATGTCAAATAATTATTCATTATACATTACATGATGGAGATCACAAGACTACTACCACCTTAAATGAAACATTCCACGATTTGATCAAATGTTTAAAGGTTATGTTCAGAATCCTCTAAGTGACATGACGGGACCTTTGACTCGGTCAAGGACAAAGCTTACGGATGCTGCTTTAAATGCTTTGATTGATTGCCTTCATAATGAAGAAGTGAAGAAGGAGTCATCATCGACATCTTGGATTTATTGTTCAAGACTGTCGAAGAACTGAAGATATCATGAAGAACACTACACTCTTTTTTCCCACCGAATTTTTAATGAGGTAGTGTGATCATTGTAAAATATTGTCAAATTAATTCATTTTGGGTTTTTTGGACTAATAAGCTCGGCCATGTGGCCTTTGAAGATCTGATCTGAGAACCAGTCTATTAGGGTTTCAAATATAGAATTAGATTTGGTAAGATTAGATAAGGTAATATTCTTCAAGGTTACTTCTTGAAGAATTCGATCAGATTACCATGGATTACCATTTATTTGAGGTATTTTAGTTAGATATGGTTTAGGTTCTTAAAACTTCCATAAGTTGATTCAGTTTCTATTTGTGATTAGGGTTTGTGGCCGGGATTGTAACCCTATAAATAGGGAGGCCTTTGGACGAAATTATACACAATTTAATCAATCAAATATACAACCTTTTTAGTTCATACTGTTTTCTTGCGAGCTGTCTTCATTGTTTCTTAATCTCGAGGGTTAGTTAAGTACCAATAACCTTGTGATATGATCCTGCAGGATAGTTAGAGAGGAAGTCGAGATTGAGAGCATCCCGAGAGCTAGTGTTCTTGAATTTTGTGCGATCCAGTGAGGATTTTCATATCCCTTCATTTGATCAAATATTTTAATTCTGCTATCCAGCGTCTACACAAGGAGATTCATATCAGTTGGTATCAGAGCAAAGAAAATGTTTCTGTGACCATCGTATCAGTTTGGTATTAGAGCACATTGTTGCGAGAACATTTTAATTGGCAGAAAATGGCACTAGTTATTGATAGAGTTTGTAGGACTTTTATTGATTGTTTGAAGGCTAAGTCTAAAACTAAGCCTCATGGTCTTTATACTCCATTACCAGTTCCTATACATCCTTAAGTTGATATTTCTATGGATTTTGTCCTCGGTTTACCATGATCTCAGTCAGGTAATGATTATATCTTTGTGGTTGTGGATAGATTTTTGAAAATGGCACAGTTTATTCCTTGTAGGATGACAGATGATGCAAACATGTTGAGAGTGGTAGTTCGGCTACATGGGATACATGTGTTCATTGTTTCTGACCGTGATGTTAAATTTTTATCCTACTTTTGGAGTACCTTGTGCCGCAATTTAGGGATGAAATTTTTGTTTTCGACACCCAATCATCCTCAAACTAATAGACAAATAGAAGGGACCAATTGAACCCTAGGGGCTCTCCTACATGCCCCAGTCCAGAAAAATTTGAAGAATTGGGAAACATACATTCAAATACCAGAGTTTGCTTATAATTGCACTATTCATTCTACTACTTTATCTCCATTTGAAATTGTTTATGGTTTTCTACCTCTTACACCTCTTGATCTACTTCCATTGAATTTTAAACAGGTTAAAAATCTTGATCAAGAAAAAAAAACTATTTTTTTTGAAGAAAATACATGAAAAGATGAGCATAAACATTGAACGGGAAAATGCACAGAATGCTGGCGGAGCTAATTAAGGTCATAAATTGATAAGGTTCCAGGTCGGAGATTATGTTTGGGTGCATCTGAACAAAGAAAGGTTTCCAAATACTCATAAATCTAAGTTGAGTCCACGTGGAGATGGTCCTTTTTGATGGAGATGCCAAGACGACTACCACCATAAATGAAGACATTCCACGACTTGATCAAACATTTAAAGGATATGTTCGAGATCCTCTAAGTGACATAGAAGGGCCGATAACTAGGTCAAGAACTAAGCTTAGGGATGCTTCTTTAAATGCTTTGATTGATCGCCTTTATGATGAAGAATTGAAGAAGGAGTCACCATCGACATCTTTGATTCATTATTTAAGATTGTCGACGAACTAAAGACATCATGAAGAACACTATACTTTTTTTCCCAATGGGTTTTTAATGAGGTAGTGTGATCACTGTAAAATAATGTCATTTTGGGTTTATTGGACTGATAGCTCGGCCATGTGGGCTTTGAAGAGTTGAATTTCAAAAATACAGTCCATTAAGGTTTAGTATATTCAGTTTTATTCTGATTAGAATTATATTTGGTAAGATTGATAAGGTATTATTCTTCAAGGTTACTTCTTGAAGAATTCAACCTGATTACCTTAGATTACCATTTATTTTAGGTATTTTAGTTAGATATGATTTTAGGTTCTTAAAGCTGCCATAAGTTGATTCAGTTTCCATTTGTGATTAGGGTTTGAGGCAAGATTGCAACCCTATAAAAAGGGAGGCCTTATGGACGAAAATTACAACCTTTCATCAATCAAATATACAACCTTTTGAGTTCATACTCTTTGCTTGCGAGCTATTCCATTGTTGCTTAACCCCGAGGGCTAGTTAAGTATCAATAAACCTTGTAATCTGATCCTGAGGGCTAGTTAGAGAGCAAGTTGAAGTTAGGCATACCCCGAGGGCTAGACTCCCGAATTTCGTGCGAGATAGTGCGGGTTTGCAGATCCCTTCACTAGATCAAAGATATTAATTCCGTAAATCGTGAGTCTTCGCAAGGAGATTCATATCAGTTGGTATTAGAGCAAAGCGAAAGATCGACTGAGGCCGAAAAAAGAGGGGTTTCGAGTTTGCATTAATTTATTTTCGATTTTTTTAATATATATATATATATATACTCTTTCGTATCGTGTTTTAACTGTGTTTGTTTGATCTTTCTTACAAGAAGGATTGAATCTAGGGTCGAAGGGTCTGAGAGTTAGAATACTTCGGTATTACTATCCGCCTTCACCTTCATCAATCGAGTCAGGAGGTTGTCGAAGGGTCTGAGCATTAACAAGTATTATCCGCCTTCACCTCCCGGTCAGTTTCATAGTTTTTAGTAGCTCAAACAGTTTATGTGCTTGTGATATTTTCATCAACTCTTCTGAAAATTATTGCATGCTCATAATCCTATTTGTTTTCTTTATCGTTCTTTGATTCCGTGTTCTAGAATTGTTCTTTGATTCTTGATTACACCTTATAAAAAAAAAAGAGTCTTGTGTCATTTTCCATATATATAGTGTCATATTTTTTATCCTTACGATCTTGAATACCTCGAAGTTCATTGGAATCAAGAGGAAGTTGTCGTAGTTTTCTTATTCCAAGTTTTGTATAGGCGATTCTTGTTCCAAAAATTTTTGAAAATAAAAAAAAAAGGTAGCAAATTTTGGGTTTCAAAATCGGAATTTAGGATTTGAAATCTGAAATCTGAAATTTGGGGCAGATTTGCAATTTTCAAAAGTTTGGGGGCAGATGTGTAATTTCCAAAATTTTGGTATTGTGACCAAAATTTTTCTTGGGGAATAACATTCTGTTTGTGAGTTTTATAGTACAAAAAAAGGAAAAAAAAGGAATTGTGGCTGAAAAAAAAAGGAAAGAAAAAGAAATCCGGTTTGAAAAAGGGAAAGAAAAGTTAAAATCTTGATTGGAAGAGAAAAAGCAAATAAAAGCTAATTGAGAGAGGAGTTTTGATTTGAATTTTTTGACTTGGGGGACAAGTAAGTCATTAAAATATTTTTCCACAAGGGATTTGGATTTAAGTTTCTATTCCAATTTGTTCTTGAATTTTCGGAATCTATTTGTAGCCTATATAAAGCAATCTTGTTTTGGTCACAATTCATTCAATACAGCTCCGATTCGTGCCATTCAAATTGTGTTTTGTTCCTTATTCTTTGTATAATTTAGAATTCCAGATCGTAGAGCCAAATTTTGAGTTTATATATTTTTAAATTTCGAAATAAATTCTGCAGTACTCATCTCCATGGTTTGCTTTGAATTGCGGTGAATTGATCAGTTTCCCTCGCATTAGCCTTCGCCTTATGAGTTGTGAGTGTTATACACTTGGTGAGTGACCTTACTAAACAAAGGGAAGGGGAGGGACAATTTTTTTAACTAACCGTTTGATTTTCTTAGCAGTTAGCGAAGATGGGGGACGAAAATCCATTCGTCCCGCCTTTTGTTAGAAATCCTAATAATTTGCCATTAATGAACACCTCTAATGGCGGGCGTGGTAGTCATCCACGTGAAGAGGCTCCAAATAGTTGGGAGCGACATCGAATTAATCCAAATGAAGCCAATGATCCTGATCGGTTTGCTGTCGCAATAAATGCACTTATGAGTGAAGTGCAAAGGTTGGCGAGAAAAGTTGATAGCATGGCACCGCCTACACCTACATCATCGGTCAAGAGGGAAAAAACCAAGAAATATGTCCGTCAATTTAATGGTTCTGGAAGTTTAGATGATTATTCTGATAATGGTTCAGAAAGGTAATCACACCGAGGGTCTTTTAGAAGGCATCGCCCCAGTAAACCTCATTCCTGAAGGAGAGTGAAGATTAATTCAGGATCTAATTCAGGTTCTGATGAAGCTCGAGATATCAAGGGTTTAAAATAGGACATCCCTCGATTTGATGGTCAACACAATCCAATGAAATATCTTGATTGAGAGCGACAGATTGAGAATCTGTTTGATCTCAACAATTATCGAGAGAAGGAGAAAGTAAAAGTGGCGCAGTATTCTTTCACTCATTATGCAGCTGAGTGGTGGAAAAATAAAAAGGAGTCGCGATATCTTGCCGGAAAGAAACCTATCTCCACTTGGGAGAGACTGAGATCCGAGCTTCGCGAATATCATGTTTCGCCTACTTACTTGATGGAACAACATTCTTATCTATCCAACATGAAGCAAGGAAATCGCACAGTTGATGAATACTGGCAAGATCTTGAGTTGACCATGAGAAGGGTTGGAATGAAAGAAGATAACGCATTCATCAAAAATCGTTTCATTGAAGGCTTGCGTGAAAACCTTCAAATGCCAGTCAAGCTTCAACATCACATATCTATGAATGATTTATTGGTGAAAGCAAGGTTAGTTGAGAGTACCCTGTGACCAAGGAGGCCACAACCTAGTTTTCCAAGCCAACGACCAGGATTTGACTCTAGAAACCCTAGTTATGGCCGCAGTAGGGGCCCGCCCATGGGAGGAAGAAGATCGGTTCAGACTTATTCAAATCCAACTTATAATTCTACTGGGAGGAGGGCGGCACCACCAACCCAACAGGTTTCAAAAATTCCAGGTAAGTCTTCTACTTCTTCATCAAATTCAGTTTCTGTTAACTCTCCTACTTGTTTTCATTGTAAAGAAAGAGGACATGTCTGTAATAACTGTCCTCATGCACGAGTGCTAACAACACTTGAGAAAGAAGATGAAGAAGATGAATATGCTGATATGCCACCATTGTGTGAAAGTGGTGAAGAACAGGTAGATGAAGAGATCATCATAAATGATCATGGTGAACAGGGTCCAGAAACACAAGGTAACTTTGTGTCATTAAGAGTTCTAAACTCTCAAATGGATGAGACACAGGTACAAAGGATTAACATTGATGGTGGTTCTTGTGCAAATACTGTGTCCAATCTTCTTGTTAAATCATTGTCTTTGCCTGTGACTGCTCATCCATCACCATATAAACTTATTTGGTTAAATGGTAGTGGTGAAATTAGGGTTAAAAAACAATTCATGATTAACTTTAAGATTGGAAAATACCATGATTCTATCTTATGTGATGTTATACCTATGGAAGCTAGTCATATTTTGTTAGGGAGACCTTGGCAGTTTGATCGTAAATCCATGCATGATGGTTACACTAACAAAAGTACTGTGATTAAGGATAGAACAAGGTATAATTTGGTTCCATTATCTCCAGTGGAAGTTTTAGAGGCACAGAGACGCATGAGAGTCGAAAAAGAGAAGCTTGCGACTGATGTGCAAATGGCCGACCAAAACCCTAGCAAGGGCTTGAAGGAGATCGGCCACAAGGTGAAGAAAGGAGGCAAAAACCTTGATAATTTCGACCAAATATCAAGGGAGGCCATCCCAGGTAAGCCAGGTAAGTCTACGAATGATTCTGATAAGTCGCATAAAATCCTATCTTCACATATTAGTCCTTTGCCATCAATTTACATGATGAGACATGAACTTCCTATTGATTCTGGTAGATTGTTTTATGCATCAATTAGGGATGTGAATCGTGCATTTTCTAATCATTCTTATGTGCTTATCATGCATTTTAAAGAGAGCTATTTTGCTAGTGATGATATTCCTATGAATGTTCCTCCACGGTTTGCTCAGATGTTACAGGAATTTGAGGATGTCTTTCCGGAAGCCTTACCCGTGGGTTTACCACCTTTGCGAGGTATTGAACACCAGATTGACTTGATTCCGGGTTCGGTTATCCCAAATCGCCCAGCGTATAAAACAAACCCTGAGGAGACAAAGGAACTACAACGACAAGTCGAGGAGTTACTTAAAAAAGGGTATGTGCGAGAATCCCTATCTCCTTGTGTTGTGCCTATCATTTTAGTTCCTAAGAAAGATAAAACTTGGCGTATGTGCATTGATTGCCATGCTATTAACAAGATTATCATTAAGTATCGCCATCCTATCCCTAGGTTAGATGATATGCTTGAAGATTTGCATGGATCTGTGATTTATACTAAAATTGATTTGACTCAGGGTTATCATCATATTCGAATTAATGAGGGAGATGAATGGAAAATTGCATTTAAGACTAAGTTTGGGTTGTATGAATGGATCGTTATGCCTTTTGGTTTAACTAATGCACCTAGTACTTTTATGCGGTTGATGAATCATGTCTTAAGAAAGTTTATTGGTCGGTTTGTTGTGGTCTATTTTGATGACATATTGATTTATTGTAAGTCGGTCGATGAACATATTGAGCATGTTAAAATGGTTCTTGTTGCACTCCGTGAGTCTTGTTTATATGCGAACATTAAGAAGTGCACATTTTGCGCTTCGGAAGTGGTGTTTCTCAGTTTTGTGGTCTCCAAAGAGGGCATAAAAGTCGATGAAACCAAAATTGAGGCCATTAAGACCTGGCCGAGACCTACTAATGCCAACCAGGTACGTTCTTTTCATGGTTTAGCTAGTTTTTATAGACGATTTGTGCGTGATTTCTCATCTATTGCTGCACCTCTAAATGAACTAGTTAAAAAGGATGTGAAATTTGTTTGGACTGAGAGTCAAGAGAATGCATTTAATGAATTGAAAGTACGATTATGCAATGCTCCTGTTCTTGCTTTACCTGATTTTAATGGTACTTTTGAGATTCATTGTGATGCTTCCGGTGTTGGTATTGGTGCTGTTTTGATGCAAGAGAATCGACCTATAGCTTACTTCAGTGAAAAGTTAAAGGGCGGTGCTCTAAACTTTCCTGTGTATGATAAAGAATTTTATGCAATTGTGCGTGCATTAGAAACTTGGCAACATTATTTATTGCATAAAGAATTTGTCATTCATAGTGATCATGAATCCTTGAAATACTTGAAGAGTCAGATGAAGTTGAATAAGCGTCATGCTACATGGTCTAGTTTCATTGAATCTTTTCCTTATGTGTTGTGTTACAAAAAGGGTAAAGAAAATGTTGTTGCTGATGCTTTGAGTCGTAGACATGTTTTACTTACACGTTTGGAATGCATTATGCTAGGGTTTTCATTCGTGCGAGATTTATATGCGACCGATTCTGATTTTTCATCTATTTATGCTGCATGCGAAAATGGTGCTTATGAGAAGTTTTTTCGGCATGATGGTTTCTTGTTTATGAATAATAGGTTATGTATTCCTCAATGTTCTATGCGTGTATTACTTGTTAGAGAAGCTCATTCAGGTGGTTTAATGGGACATTTTGGTGCTTTTAAAACTTATAATTTGCTGCGAGAACACTTCTATTAGCCGAAAATGGCACTTGCTATTGATAGGGTTTGTAGGAATTGTCTTGATTGCTTGAAGGCTAAGTCTAAAAATAAGCCTCATGGTCTTTATACTCCATTGCTTGTTCCTACACATCCTTGGGTTGATATTTCCATGGATTTTATCCTAGGTTTGCCACGATCTCAGTCAGGTAATCATTCTATCTTTGTGGTTGTGGATAGATTTTCGAAAATGGAACATTTTATTCCTTGTAGGAAGACAGATGATGCAAAGCATGTTGCGGATCTATTTTTGAAGGAAGTAGTTCGGTTACATGGAATTCCTGCATCCATTGTCTTTGATCGCGATGTTAAATTTTTATCCTACTTTTGGAATACCTTATGGCGCAAGTTAGGGACAAAGTTGTTATTTTCGACTGCCAGTCATCCTTAAACTGATGGACAAATAGAATTGACCAATCGAACCCTAGGGGCTCTCCTGCGTGCACTAGTTCAGAAGAACTTAAAGAATTGGGAAAAATGCATTCCGATTGCAGAGTTTGCTTACAATCGCACTATTCATTCTACTACTTCTTTATCTCCATTTGAAATTGTTTATGGTTTTCTACCTATTACACCTTTTGATCTACTTCCTTTGAATTTTAAACAGGTTAAAAACCTTGATGGAGAACAGAAAGCTGATTTTGTGAAGAAAATCCATGAGAAGGTGTGCATGAGAATTGAACGGACAAATGTACAGAATGCTGATAAAGCTAATCAAAGCCGCAAGTTGATGAGGTTCAACGTGGGAGATTATGTTTGGGTTCATCAGCGGAAAGAGATGTTTCCAAATGCTCGAAAATCTAAGTTAAGTCCACATGGAGATGGTCCTTTTAGAGTGTTGGATCGTGTGAACGACAATGCTTACAAGATTGAGTTACCAGATCATTATGGTGTTAGTGCGACCTTCAATGTTGCTGATTTATCTCCATTTACATTTGAAGATGATTCAGTTTTGAGGGCGAAACCTTTCGACCATGGAGGGAATGATGGAGATGCCAAGACGACTACCACCATAAATGAAGACATTCCACGACTTGATCAAACATTTAAAGGATATGTTCGAGATCCTCTAAGTGACATGGCAGGGCCGATGACTAGGTCAAGAACTAAGCTTAGGGATGCTTCTTTAAATGCTTTGATTGATCGCCTTTATGATGAAGAATTGAAGAAGGACTCACCATCGACATCTTGGATTCATTATTCAAGATTGTCGATGAACTGAAGACATCATGAAGAACACTATACTCTTTTTTCCCACTGGGTTTTTAATGAGGTAGTGTGATCACTGTAAAATAATGTCATTTTGGGTTTATTGGACTGATAGCTCGGCCATGTGGACTTTGAAGAGCTGAATTTTGAAAATACAGTCCATTAAGGTTTAGTATATTCAGTTTTATTCTGATTAGAATTATATTTGGTAAGATTAGATAAGGTAATATTCTTCAAGGTTACTTCTTGAAGAATTCAACCTGATTACCTTAGATTACCATTTATGTTAGGTATTTTAGTTAGATATGGTTTTAGGTTCTTAAAGCTGCCATAAGTTGATTCAGTTTCCATTTGTGATTAGGGTTTGAGGCAAGATTGCAACCCTATAAAAAGGGAGGCCTTATGGACGAAAATTACAACCTTTCATCAATCAAATATACAACCTTTTGAGTTCATACTCTTTGCTTGCGAGCTATTCCATTGTTGCTTAACCCCGAGGGCTAGTTAAGTATCAATAAACCTTGTAATCTGATCCTGAGGGCTAGTTAGAGAGCAAGTCGAAGTTAGGCGTACCCCGAGGGCTAGATTCCTGAATTTTGTGCGAGATAGTGCGGGTTTGCAGATCCCTTCACTAGATCAAACATATTAATTCCGCAAATCGTGAGTCTTCGCAAGGAGATCATATAACTTTTAGAGTGTTGGAGCGTGTGAATGACAATGGTTACAAGATTGAGTTACCAGATGACTATGGTGCTAATGTGACCTTCAATGTTGCTAATTTATCTCCTTTTACCTTTGAAGATGATTCAGCTTTGAGGGCAAAAACTTTCGACCACAAAGGGAATGATGGAGATCCCAAGACTACTACCACCATAAATGAAGACATTCCACGACTTGACCAAATACTTAAAGGTTATGTTCAGGATCGTCTAAGTTATGTGGCGGGACCTATGACTCGGTCAAGGACAAAGCTTAGAGATGCTGCTTTAAATGCTTTGATTGATTTCCTTCATGATGAAGAATTGAAGAAGGATTCGTTGTCGACATCTTGGATTTATTGTTCAAGACTTTCGAAGAACTGAAGACATCATAAAGAACACTATACTTTTTTTCCCATCGGATTTTTAATGAGGTAGTGTGATTACTGTAAAATATTGTAAAATTAATTCATTTTGGGTTTTTTGGGCTGATAGGCTCGGCCATGTGGGCTTTAAAGATCTGATCTGCGAACCCGTCCATTTGGGTTTAAAAAATATTGAGTTTTATTCTGATTAGAATTAGATTTTGTAAGATTAGATAAGGTAAAAATTATTCAAGGTTACTTTTTGAAGAATTTGATTAGATTACCATTTATTTTAGGTATTTTAGTTAGATATGGTTTTAGCTTCTTAAAGCTGCTATTGATTCAGTTTCTGTTTGTGATTAGGGTTTGTGGTAGAGATTGTAACCCTATAAATAGGGAGGCCTTTGGACGAAATTACACACAATTTAATCAATCAAATATATAACCTTTTGTGTTCACACTGTTTGTTTGCGATCTATTTTCATTGTTGCTTAATCCCGAGGGTTAGTTAAGTACTAATAACCTTGTGATCAGATCACGTGGGCTAGTTAGAGAGCATGTCAAGATTGAGAGCATCCCTAGGTCTAGTGTTCTTGAATTTTGTGCGATTCAGTGAGGGTTTTCAGATCTCTTTATTTGATCAAAGACTTTAATTCTGAAATCCAGAGTGTTCAGAAGGAGATTCATATCATTACTGAACTCCCTTTCTTTAATTCACATTTTCTGTCCAACTTAATAGCCGTTGGATTTTACCAAAATTTTATTTTCATTTTTATTTCAATAATGCTTGAAATAAAGGGTTTAGTTAAGTACCAATAACCTTGTTATCTGATCCCGGAGGTTAGTTAAGAACTAATAACCTTGTGATCTGATCCCGTGGGCTAGTTACAGAGCATGTCAAGATTGAGAGCATTCCCATGGCTAGTGTTCTTGAATTTTATGCGATCCAGTGAGGGTTTTCAGATCCCTTTATTTGATCAAAGGCTTTAATTCTGCAATCCAAAGTGTTCACAAGGAGATTCATATCATTACCGAACTCCCTTTCTTTAATTCACACTTTCTGTCCAACTTAATAGCCGTTGGATTTTACCAAAAATTTATTTTCATTTTTATTTCAATAATGCTTGAAAATTGCCTAAAACTGCTAATATCACTCTTTTTATTTGGAAATAGAAAAGAGAGTTTTTGTACAAATTCCTTTTTCGAATTAAAATTTTCCATGAATATATCAAACTATTTCCATTATTTTGTATGGTTGTAAGAAACTCTATTATTATTTTTCATCAGTTTCCATCATCTTAATTATTAAATTTGAATGTAATAAATTCAACTCACGTACAAACAAAACCATCAAAATCAAACCAGAAAACTATGTAATAGCTACTAAAATCCAAGTTAGATGTATGAAATGCTTCAGATGAACACATCTAAAGTAAAAAAATGAAAGTATGATATGGACAAAGAAGCCCCTATATAAATCCCGGAAAAGCCTCCGAAAGTTAAGATATATTTCTCCAACATCAGAAATACCAGGTTGTTTCTTTTTCCTAAAACTCTAATCCTGCTCTAACTCCCAAAAAATTAAATCGACTTCACCATATCTACTCTCAGTTTTTGCTGCTGCTCTTCTTTGCAGCAAATTTGCCTCTAGCTCGAGCAGAAAACTCTGCGATGCTGCTAGGATTCTCCACCCAACACGACCTTATGATGAAAGCTGGGTTCAGATAAGTATCTTCCGGAATGGTTGGGCTCTCTTGCTGCATACAAGGGTAGGCTTCTCTTTACATTTGTAACCAAGATGCCACTTTACCAATTTATACTCTTAAACCATTTTTCTGCTAAAAAGACACAACTTTACATTTGTAACCAAGATGCCACTTCACATCACAAGTAATCAAGCTAATAATGATAGCTAGGAAATGAACATTACACCTCATTACTGAAAAGGGTTGAGGAAAGGCACATACAATGAAACAAGAGGGAAAATTTTACGAACTCCAATGAACTGAAAAGGTATAATGAGCAAGGATCATATTAAGGAATATAGATATTACTTGTAATTGAAATTAGATTCTACCTTTTCCTAGTTTGTACAGGTCTTTTGTACCTCTATATAATGTACCCTGAGATGATGAATACAAACTCACATTATTACCCTTATTTTCTTCATGGTATCATAGCCTAAAATCCTGAAACCCTAAAGAAAATTTTTGCTACCCTTTTTAGCTGTCGCCGTTGCCTCCAGCCGCTCGTTTGTCACACGTTCCATTAGTTTCTGCCATCGCTGCTCACCGATCTCCGTCTGCCAATCGTTGCACCGCTCCTACAGGTTTTTGCGATCATCCATAACCATCAGCTGCCTAGCTTTATCTGCGCGTGATCCACACACACCGTTGATTTGATCCATGCACCGCCACTGTCTCATCCACGCACCGTCATGCCAATCTGTTAGCCGCCAATCTCCAATTTGCCTCAAATATGATCTCTCCCTGCCATCATGTCAACCTTTTGATATTAATCCCGATGCCGCTGAACAGGATCGCATCGTTGCTGAAACTGAGACCAATAAGCTACATAATCTGAATGCCTCTGAGGTGATTGCAGTTTTACTGAAATAGTTATAGTTACAATATGGGACTTCGTCATCTGTACCTGTTGGTCAACACTCGAACGGTCCTTTCTACCTTGGCTCTTTTGACGGTCCCAGATTGGTCATCTGTCCCATCATACTAAAGAGTGAAGAGCACTAACTTGAATGGACTACTCGAACTTGTAGTGTTATGCTTGCAAAGAATAAGATTGGTTTCATTGATAGAAGCATTACCAAACCCCCAGACACTCACCCTAATGCTTCTGATTGGCTTGTAGTTAAAGCTACCCTTGTCTGCTGGATCTTACAAATTGTGGATCCAGCATTGCGATCATCGACTAGCTATTTTTCCACAGTTAAGGAATTGTGGGATGATCTAAAGGCACAATTTACCCCTGGTGATGGTATAAAAATTCTGCAGATGCTTGATGATATACAGATCTATCGGTAGAATAGTCAGATCATTGCCATTTATTTTGGCAAAATGAAGAAGTTGTTTGATGACTACAACTCTCTACAACCTCATTTAGTTTGCACTTGTGAAGCTAGCAAACCGATGTGCACCAGCAACCATGCCTCTGCTGCCTTTCACGAGTGTGAAAAAGATATGATCTATAAAGTTCTCCTCGGTCTAGAAGAAGGCTATCACACCTTGCGATCCCATATCATAAGTCTTGATCCATTGCCACATGTCATGCACATCTATGCTCTTGTTTCTAAGGAGGAGAATCTCAAATCCATCATTCGATCTCGTGAGCCTTCTTTTGACTCCATGGCATATGACTCACGACACCCACCACCTTTGGGTTCTTTGATAGTTGTTCTCATATTAGCTGATCGTAAGAATCTCGTCTGAACACACTGTCATCGCAAGGGTCATGACAAAGCTTCCTGTTTCTAGCTCACAGGTTATCCAGAATAATACACGGAGATGAGGGAGAGAGACAACGCTGCCAAGAAGACGGCACCAACTGCTTCGCTGATTACTACCGCTGGGAATGGCCTTCCAGCCGCCACTTCCATTCTCCTTTGCCACCATTAGCCTGCAGTACGGTATCACCGCCAGGGTTTGTGGCGGCAGCATCCAACAGTGCCCCTACTCATTCTTATTTTGGCCCTGCTCTGTCAGACAACCAATGGAGCACGACCATGCATTTATTTACTCAGTTTAATTCTTTGTCTGACCATGGGTCATGTAAGTCTACTTTACCTTGTATTCTTGATTCAGGAGCCTTATATCACATGACCGATTACAAGGGTTCTCTTACTCATATTACTACTGCTATTGATTCTGTAAATGTTATACTGCCTGATGGATATGTGTCATCTTCTGCACAATATGGTTGTATTTGCTTTGGTGATGTCACCCTTACTCATGTGCTCTACATACCTACTTTGCAATTCAATTTATTAACATGCTCTAGATTGTTATTTTCCTTAAAATGTCTAGCTTTGTTTACTGAAAATTATTGCATTTTACAGAAAATCAGTACGAGGACTGTGTTTGGCATGGGTGAATAGCAAGGGGGGGGGGAGGTTATTGGCTTCTTCTGCTGGATACTCGTGTTCGTCCTCATATCATGCAGTCTATTCTGACAGTTGCTTTTGTTTCTTCATCAAATTTATGCCATCATCGTCTTGGACATCATTCCTCTACGGTGTTTTCTTCTGTTTGTTCTCTTGATTTAAGCACAAATAATATTTATATTCTTTGGATTGTGTGTTGGTGAACGTCGTTTCACTCACCAAAATAATCTGCAAACTCTAATGATGAAATT
This sequence comes from Rubia yunnanensis, assembly GCA_037428765.1. Lineage (NCBI taxonomy): Eukaryota > Viridiplantae > Streptophyta > Magnoliopsida > Gentianales > Rubiaceae > Rubia > Rubia yunnanensis. The sequence continues at coordinate 13,237,066 of CM075067.1, forward strand.
AGTACAGTAGCAAGCAGAGTCGATCCCACGAGGAACGGAGCAAAACTATAATAAAATTCCTACTAATATAGAGCACTTTTGGTGTAGCCACCGCGCATTAATTTTCAGATTTATCTAACAACTAATAATGCAACTAACTAATATAAAATAATAATGCAACTAACAGATATAAAAATCTAGTAAATATATGATGAATGCAATCAGCTCGGAATAACTCACATTAGTTAAACATCGATCATAGGCGCAAAGATAAATCAATTCATATGCATCTATCAGTTATAGGAAAGTAGGTACGCTTAACCTCCCTAATTCTTTCGTACTTTATCGACAATTAACCAATTATAATTAACTAATTGTTTCTCTTACTAAGATGGCCCCAGAAAGTATTCGCTAAACCAGATACACACCTCGATAGCATTAAGAATGAAAAGAACCTGATATAGCAATTACCAAAGTAAAAGTAAATAGTAACGCACACTTAATTGTTCCCCATCTTGCTATTACAGTCTTAGCTAGTTAGCTGTTTTTCACAAGAACTCGCTACTTACTAACCCTTTCCAACGATTACGTATTGGTGGAATTAGATAGCACTATCCCAATAATAGTCAAGTTGATCAGGCTAAAATATATCAATAATAAAATAACCCAAGAACAATCAAAAACACATAAGAATCAATTGTAAAACAATTAGGCCTCACGATTCATAAACTAATGCTTGTTATTCCATGCCGATATATAAATTAACTACTCATGATGATTAAACTAAACAAATAAACAATATAATAACAAAACATAATTAATCTAATGAATAGTAATAAAACAAAAGCAAACGGTAATCAAATTGAATGCATAAGCTCCCAACTCCAGTATATTGTAATGCCAATATATATATCCCCTAATTAATCCCTAAGAAAACTGCACTAAGAAAACAAAAACTGAACCTACTCCCCTCCGTATTCCGCAATATTGATGTATTTATACACCTCCGTGCAGTTGTCCAATACATGAAACCGAGTCCAAATGCAATTCGGATTCTTTGCGGAATAAATAACATAGTAAAATATATTCCAACTCTAATTAACTCATTTTTAAAATTAAGGAATTTCAAATGAAATGAGATAATACAATCCTTATCAATATGGGCAATGAATATCTTTATTTTCTTCAAATCCACATCTCTTCAATAATTCACTTTTCACCCCATAACTTCAGCAATTCTGTTTTTGCCTCTCTTCCCTCATCTCTGGAAAAATGTCTTATAAAATAAGAACATTTTCCATTGGAGCACATCGTCTCATTAAAAACCTTAACCTGGAAAACCCAGTGGGAAAAAACCATTGGTTAAGGGAAAAAAAGTACAATGTATAGCTCCCTCTCAATTCTTCACAATCAATGAATTCCTGCACCAAAAACACCTAAAAGTGCAAATTATATCTCAATAAAATCATAATAATCCCACCACATATGAACACAATATAACACACATCATGTGTTAAAAAGAAAAACATACTAGACATTGTTTTACTTTGAGTTCTTCAAATGCTAGTTCATTGTTTGAATTAATACATTGTGATGCTTGGAGTCCTTATAGAACACCGTCTTCTAGTGGTGCATTTTGTTTTTAACAATAGTTGATGATTATTCACGAGCTATTTGTGTTTATTTATTACTTTCTAAGTCAGATGTAGCTTCTAGATTTATTGAGTTTTGTGCTTTGATAAGAATCAGTTTGGGTGCTCCATTTTTCATGCCCGTGCTGATAATGATACAAAATTTCTTCCTTTGAGATCACACTTTGCTGAATGTGGGATTATTTTAAGACATCTATGGTTGATACACCACAGCAGAATGGTCGTGTTGAGCGTAAGCATTCGTCATTTGTTAAATGTGGTGCGTGCTTTACGCTTTCAAGCTAATCTGCTAGTTGACTTCTTGGGATAATGTGTTATTACAACTGCTCATTTGATTAACCGGACACCGACAAAGAAACTCAATGGTCGCACTCCATTAGAGTTACTCTATGGGCGGGCTCCAAACTACAAGCTTTTGTGGGCATTTGGATGCTTGTGTTTTGCTTCCTACATTCCCAGATTCCGTGACAAGTTTGCGCCAAGAATTTTCCAATTTTCGTGTCTTGGATAGCCTATTGGAAAGAAAGGATATCGCCTTCATGATCTGGAATCCCGCACTTTCTTCAACAGCCGAGATGCTAATTTTTTTGAAGACCAGTTTTTGTATGCTAAATCTCCGTCTTTGGCCTCGTTAGTGCATACCAGCAGTGCCACCACCTTACCGTTGGTATCACCACTGCCAATCCTAGAGTTCTACCCGCTATCGGCCTTTTCCCCGCCATCGTAACCGGATGCGATGCTAGCCCAAATTGCTGGCTTACATGGTTAGCTAGTGTTCAGACCTTTGACGCACCACCCAAGACGTCCCCGGGCTTGCTGCACCTGCCTCACGTGCTACAGGTTCCCATCAACCACATGCCTCACTCGCTATTGGACGATGTCCCAACTCCTCCAGTTTTTCCACCTCACGTGGCATCCCTTACTCCGAACTCTGTTGTCCGCCACCGTACAATGCCCACTCCGCCGCTTGCCTCGCTGGTTATCCCAGTGCCGCCAAGATGCCTCCTCCCCGACAGAGTGTTTGCGATCCTCGACCTCCTGCATATTTGGACAATTATGTTTGTTATATTACTGATATTTAACCTCCCTACTGCTAAGATCACTCATGCGTCATCACTATCCTTGGGTGGTCTCTATTCTCCTACTAATTTTGTAAATTGTGGTAAATTTTCTAGTACACATTCTAGAATTTTGGGGGGTGCAGTAACTTCTAGTGTAGATCCCACCACTTACTCTGGAATGTCGAAGCATGCTCATTGTCATAATGCTATGGCTGATGAGATTTATGCTCTTAAGCAAAATAAGACATGGAATATGGTTTCTCTACCTCTTAATAATACTGTAATTGGATGCAAATGGGTTTATCGTACCAAATTAAAGCCTGATGGTTCCATTGAATGTTATAAAGCTCACCCGGTGGTTCTTGGGAATCCTCATATTTAAGGGATTGACTAGGCTGAGACATTTGCTATCATTGCATAAATGAGTTCAGTTCGCCTATTCTTATCCGTTGCAGTAATTCGTGGTTGTGAACTTCATCAAATGGATGTGCATAATGCTTTTCTACATGGTGATCTTCATGAAGAGGTCTTTATGCATCCTCCCCTTGGCTATCCCGTGCCACCTGGATAAGTATGTCGCCTCCAGAAGTCTCTTTATGGTCTTCGGCAAACCCCTCGTAATCAAGTTGCCAAATTGGCTCAGGTTTGCATGCATTTGGATTTGTTTAGAGTAAAGAAGATTATGCTCTTTTTGTGTTCTCCCGTGGCTCAGTTTTATTGCACATGCTTGTTTATTTAGATTATTTGGTTACTGCCGGTAGTTCTTTGTCACTTATCTCTGAATTCAAGAAATACTTTAGCTCTTGTTTTCATATGAAAAGTCTTAGTATGCTTAAGTATTTCTTGGGTATAGAGATTGATTAAAGACTGGATGGGATGTTTCTTTCACAACATTAATATGCCCTTGACATTTTATCTGACATAGGTTTATCAACTTCTAAACCAAATGATTTTCTGATGGGGTAACAACCCAGTTTGGCGTGTGTTGAAGGTTCCGTTTACGATGATCCCGAGTAGTACCATCGCCTGGTTGGTCGCCTAATCTACCTCACCATTTCACGTCCTGAGCTTAGATATTCGATTCATAAACTTGCATGGTTCATGAAGTCTCCTTGTGTTCCTCACTAGCAAGCTGCGATTCGAGTTCTTCACTATCTGAAGAGTCATCCTGGTCAAGGTTTATTTGTCTCTTTATGTAGTGCATTATAGTTGACTGCTTATTGTGATTCTGATTGGACTACATGGCCTATTACCCAACGCTCTTTTTCCAGATACTTTGTGATGATTGGTGATTCTCCGATTTTATGGAAGACTAAGAAGCAACCTATAATTAGATTCTAATCCCCATGCTCCAACTCGAGGAGGAGTATTAAGGAATATATACATTACTTGTAATTATAATTAGATTTTTTCCCTTTTATAGTTTGTACAGGTCTTTTATACCACTATATATTATACCCTGAGATGATGAATCCAAACACACATTATTACCCTTATGTTCTTTAGATCAACTAACTGGGATGAACATTGAGAGATTACAAATGCAATTCTCCAGGAAAATCAATAAAAAATAAACATAAGAGCATCGATTAAATAACTCAAACTAGATAACGCCCCCCTATGCTATATGCTTAAGAAATCAAAGACACCTTCTATTAAGGAATATAAATATTTCTTATAATTGTAATTAGATTATATTTCCTTTTCCTAGTTTGTACAGGTATTTTGTACCACAATATAATGTACCCCATATCATGAATATAAACACATATTATTATCCTTATTTTCTACATGGTAACAGAGCCTAAAATCCTGAAACCCTAAGAAAATTTTCCGATGCTATATTCCACCGGAGCCGACTGCTGCCGATCAACATCGGTACATCTCAAACACGCGCCGCCATCGTCCGCCGCTGTTCTCCTTCAATATGCAGTTTACCGATCTGCCACATTCTCTTTTTCGATTACCACAATTGTCTGTCATCGTCGGCTACCCAATTTCATCTGTGCGTGATCCACATGTGTCGGGGCATCCTGATTTGCTACCTATCATATATTTTACCGAAGATCTGATATGATTTTGCCATTATGTTAACTATTGACTCTGCCCGTGATGATGCCGAACAAGCTTGCATCACTACCGAAGCTGAGGCCAATAAGCTACAGAATCTCAATGTCACCGACGTGATTGCATCTTTACTCAAACAATTGATATTACAATCTGGCACTTAGTCATTTGTACATGTTGGTCGATCTATGAACGATCCTACTACCTTGGCTCATCTGAAGGTCCTAGTTTGGTCATCTATCTTGTCCAGCTGAAGGGCAAAGAGAGAAATACCTTGAATGGACTACTTGAATTTGTAGTGCTATGCTTGCCAAGAAGAAGATTGGTTTCATTAATTGAACTATTACCAAACCCCTGATAATCATCCTGATGTAGATGATTGGCCTGGAGTTAATGCTACTCTTGTTTGCTAGATCGTACAGACTGTAGATCCAACATTTCGGTCTTCTACCAACTATTTTTCCATAGTTAAGGATTTGTGGGATAATCTTAAAGAACAATTTACTCTTGGTAATGGTTCAAAAATTATGCATATGCATGATGATATACAGAATTGTCGGCAGAATGGTCAAATTATTGCCATTTATTTTGGCAAACTAAAGAAGTTGTTTGATGATTACAACTCTCTTTGGCATCTTTTAGTTTGCACATGTGAAGCTTGCAAACCACTGTGTACATGCAACCATGTCGCTGTTGCTTTCCATGAGCATGAAAATGATTTGATCTATCAATTTATCCTCGGTCTAGATGAAGGCTATCAAACCTTACGGTCCAATATCATGAATCTTGATCCACTGCCACCTGCCATGCGTGTGTATGATGTTGTTTCTCAGGAGGAGAATTAAAAAGCCATCATTCGGTCTCTCGAGCCTTCTTCTGACTCTGTGGCATATGCCACAAGATGCCCACCACCTTTGGGTTCTTTGACAGTTGTCTTCACTTCAACTGATTGTAAGAATATCGTCTGTATGCATTGTCATTGCAAGGGTCACAACAAAGCTTCCTATCTCAAACTCACAGGCAATCCAAAATGGCTCATGGAGATAAGGGAGAGAGCCAACGCAACCAAGAAGATGACACCAGCTTAGCCGATTGCCACCACTAAGAATAGCATTTCGGCCACTGGTGCCCACCCGCCTCCACCGCCACCGCCATTTGCCGATGTTGTTGTGTTGCTGCCAGGTTATGTAGTGGCGGCCTCTAACAGTGCCCCTACCCGATCTGATTTCCACACTGCTCTGTTTGAAGTCCAATGGAGCACGACTATGTATTTATTTAATCAGTTTAATTTTTTGTCTTACCATGGGCCAAGTAAGTCTACTTTACCCTGGATTCTTGATTCAAAAGCCTCATATCACATGAATGGTGTCAAGGGTTCTCTTATTGATATTACTACTGTGGTTGATTCTGTGAATGTTATACTGCCTGATGGATCCGTGTCCTCTTCTACACAATATGGTTCTATTTTCTTTGGTGATGTCACCCTTACTCATGTGCTATACATCTCTACTTTGTGATGTCATTTATTATCATGCTCTAAATTGTTATCTGCCTTAAAATGTCTAGCTTTGTTTACTGAAAATTATTGCATTTTACAGAAAATCAGTACAAGGACTGTGATTGACGTGGGTGAACAACAAAGGAGGGGGGGGGGGTTATTGGCCTTGTTTGCTGGATACTTGTATTCATCCTTATATCCGGCAATCTATTCTGACAGTTGCTTCAGTTTCTTCATCTAATTTATGGCATCAATGTCTTGGACATCCTTCCTCTACGGTGTTTTCTTCTGTTTATACTCTTGATTTTAGCACAAATAATATCTCTACTCCTTTCTCTATGTGTTATAGAGCAAAACAGACTAGACATAGTTTTCGTTTGAGTTTTTCGTATGCTAGTTCATTGTTTGAATTGATACATTGTGATGTTTGGGGTCCTTATAGAACACCATCTTCTAATGGTGCTTTTTATTTTTTAACGATAGTTAATGATTATTCTCGAGTTTTTTTGGTTTATTTATTATTTTCTAAGTCAGATGTAGTTTCTATAATTATTGAATTTTGTGCTTTGATAAAAAATCAGTTTGAGCGCCCTATTTGCCGTGTCCATGCTGATAATGGTATCGAATTTATGCCTTTGAGACCACACTTTGCTGAATCTGGGATTAACTTTGAGACATCTATGGTTGATACACCACAGAAGAATGGTCGTGCTGGGTGCAAGCATCGTCATTTGTTAAATGTGGCACGAGCTTTGCGTTTCAGGCTAATCTACCAATTGACTTCTGGGGAGAATGTGTTCTTACAGTTGCATATTTGATTAACCGGACACCGGCAAAGAAACTCAATGGTCGCACACCATTTGTGTTACTCTATGGACGAGCTCAAAATTACAAGCTTTTGCGGGTATTTGGATGCTTGTGTTTTTGCTTCCTACATTCCCAGATTTCATCACAAGTTTGCTCCAAGAAGTCGCCGATGTTTGTTTCTTCGATACCCTGCCGGAAAGAAAGGCTATCGCCTTTATGATTTGGAATTTCATACCTTCTTCAATAGTTAGGATGCTGATTTCTTTGAAGACCAGTTTTCGTATGATGTGACACCTGACTCTCCGCCATCGGCTTCACCAGTGCATACCAGCGGCGTCACCACCTCACCGTCAGTATCACTACCGCCGATCACGGATGCTCACCAATGCTGGCCACCTCACCGTCTTTGAATCCATTGTCGTCGGATGCGACCTCTAGCCCAGATTGATGGCTTACCCTGCCGTTGGTTGATCCGGGTTCCAGAGCGCCACATGCGCCGCCAACAGTCGTCCGTCACGCGCTGCTGGACGATGTGCCAACCTTGCCAGTGCTGCCGCCTGATGCAGAGTCCCTCCTCGAACCTCTGACGACCGACACCGATCTGTGTCAGCTCTGCCGCATGCCTCACAAATTTCCTTAATGCCGCCTCCTGCCACCACCGTGCTACCTCCTCCCCAACATAGTTTCGTAATTCTTGACCTCCTGCATATTTGGAAGACCATGTCTGCTTCGTTATTGATATTAAACCACCCATCTACACTACTACGATCACTCATGCGCCATCACTATCCTCACTTGTTCTCTATCTCTTACTAATTTTGTAAATTGCAATAAGCTTTTCTAGTACGCATTCTAGATTTTTGGGTGTAGTAACTTCTAGTGCAGATCCCACCACTTACTTGGAGGCATCGAAGCATGCTCATTGGTGCGATGCTATGGTTGATGAGATTAATTCTCTTGAGCACAATAAGACATGGACTCTGGCTTCTCTACCTTCGGATAAGACTGCAATTGGATGCAAATGGGTTTACCATACCAAGTTCAAGACTGATGGTACCATTGAACGTCACAAATCTCGCATGGTGGTTCTTGGGAATTGTCAGATTGAAGAAATTGACTATACTGAGACATTTGCTCATGTTGTAAAAATGAGTTTAGTTCACCTATTTTTATTAGTTGCAGTCATTTGTGGTTGGGAACTTCATTAAATATATGTGCATACTGCTTGTCTACATGGCGATATGTATGAAGAGGTGTTTATGTGCTCTCCACCGGCTATCCTACGCCTCCTGGATAGGTATGTCGCCTTCAACAATCTCTTTATGGTATTCGAAAAGCCCCTCGCAATTGGTTTTCCAAATTGGCTCAGGCTTTGTGCACATTTGGATTTGTTCAGAGTAAAGAAGATTAATCTCTCTTTGTTTTCTCTCGTGGCTCAGTTTTTTTGCATGTGCTTATTTATGTGGATGATTTGGTAATTTCTTGTAGTTCTTCGTTGCTTATCTCTGAATTCAAGAAATACTTGAGCTCTTATTTTCATATGAAAGATCTTGGTCTGCTTAAGTATTTCTTGGGTATGGATATTTCTAGAAGATCGGATGGGATGTTTCTTTCCCAACGAAATTATGCCCTGGACATTTTATCTGACACGGGTTTATCATCTTATAAACTGACTGATTTTCTTATGCAGCAACAACACAATCGGGCACGTGTTGAAGGTCCACTTTACGATGATCCTGGGCAGTATCGCCGCTTGGTTGGTTGCCTGATTTATCTCACCATTACACGTCCTGAGCTTAGCTATTCAGTTCATACACTTGCTCAGTTTATGAAGCCTTCTTGTATTCCTCACTGGCAAGCTGCAAATAGAGTTTTTAACTACTTGAAGAGTCATCCTGTTCAAGGTTTATTTCTCTCTTCAAGTAGTTTGTTACAGTTGATTGCTTATTGCGATACTGACTGGGCTGCATGCCCTATTACACGATGCTCTCTTTCCGGATACTTTGTGTTGACTGGTGATTCTCCAGTTTCATGGAAGAACAAGAAGCAACCTACGGTTTATCGCTCTTCTGCTGAAGCAGAGTATCGTGCTATGGTTGTTATTTGTTATGAGTTGTTATGGCTTAATTATTTTCTTAAGGACCTAGGTGATGTGCATTAGACTCCTATGCGACTATTTTGTGATAGTCAATCTACTTTTCATATTACGAAAAATCCAATGTTCTATGAACGGGATCTTGTACAGTCTAATACTACTTTTACTCATCATATTTGCACTTCAGATCAACCTGTAAACCTGTTTACCAAAACTCTTGGATAGAATCAGTTTCATTCACTACTTGGCAAGTATTAAGGAATATAAATATTTTGTTATTGTAATTATATTATATTTCAGTTTCCTAGTTTGTACAAGTCTTTTGTACTACTATATAATGTACCCCATATCATGAATACAAACAAACACTATTATCCTTATTTTCGACACCTTCGCAAGATTTTTATGCCTAACTCTGGACATCAAAATGACTTTTTAGTCAAGTCCTTTCTTCAGAGTTATTACCATAACTGAGTACCTTAATGGCAACAATTCGATCTCCATACCTGAAACACAACTTTGCAAATTCTCCTGTTAGACGGACTAATGAATTAAATTAGAATGAATCAATGAAGAGAAATCTCCCGTTAGACCGACTAATGATTAGACCAATAATAAAAAATCTCGTTTCAATAACTTTTAGGGTCAAATAATAATTATTTATACATTGCAATACATTTTAAAAAAATTCAAAGTTGTAGGAATCTTGTTGAAATAATTAGGTCTATTATAAAATAATCTCATCTAACGGTTACTCAGTCTAAAACAAGATTTTGTGATCAATGAGATTGAAGAGTAAAGTGCTGAAGGGTGTATTCGGAAGGGCTTATACCTGCTTTCCTTATAAGTTAGACTCTATTTTAATGTTTGGTAAACTGCTAAAAAGTGTTTATTTAAGAAGAAAAACCTATATTTTGGGAAAAAACAGAAGTTGGTCTCCCAATGCTTTCAAAATAAGCCAAAATAATCCAGTTTTGCTTATAGTGTGCTCTGCCAAACACCCAAAATGACCCTAACTCTAGACAGAAAGTACCATTATAACTTTACAAAATGAGAAAGTGTCAAATAACCCTAACTCATTGATATATGCAACAATCAAACCCTGGGTGCTGTTGACTTCAATTGTCAACAGGAAATTTGGTCAGAATGTAATGAAATGATCATTTTACCCCTGGATTTAAAAGTTTTTTTTTAAAAAAATAAAAAGATAGAAATGCCCTCTATTTGTTGTTCTTCTTTCTTTCTTCCTCGCTTTATTTCTTCTTTCTTATTTCTCCACCTCCACCACCCTGCCTAGGGCTCCCTTCTCATCCTCTTCACCCTGCTTCTTTCTTCTTTCTCCGTCTCCACCCTTCTCCACCTCCACCACCCCGTCCATGGCTCCCTACTCATTCTCTTTGCAACGCCCTCCCTCCTCATCCTGCTCCACCACTTTGTCCTCCTTCATTGTCTCCGACACCACTAGAAGAACAATAAGACCGTCGTGGCAGCAACAATGAATGCCGGCTCCTTCAATGGATTTGTGGACTGAAGTTTTGGTTATTGGATCTGAATTCATGATTGTTTTGGGTAAGGATGATAAGTTCTTTAATTTGTTGCATGTTTCAGACTGGTTTTTTTGGATTATGATTTTTCGGTGAACTTCGTTGGCATGGGGAATGGCAATCCGCGCATGTGAATCCGTTCAATAGCAAGTGGAATGGATCGACACAGTTTTACTGTGTTTTTCCGTGCCCAGAATGAAATGGATCAGCCGCGCACTGGACAACGGAATCTGGAGATTTATGACCACAAATATGGAGTGTTTTTTGGGCAAAATATGGGGCACGTCGGCGGAATCTGGAGATTTTTGAAGAAAGAGTGGCCTTCTTTTGTTTTCTGAAAAAAAAGGGAATAAAAGTAAGGAGAGGCAAAATGGAGAAAAAATGGAGCAAGGGTATTTTTGACCTTTCAAGTTTGGTCAATGTCCAACTTTTCCAGTCAACCATGGAATTAGTACAAAAGATTATAACTACACAATTCGTCATAAAGTTAGGGTTATTTTAGCGCTTTCTTATTTTGTAGAATTATATTAACACTTCAAGGCTAAAATTATGGTTAATCCTTTGAAAACGTTACAATACTCGAGGGAGGATGCTAAAGCCAAGTCCAAAAAGGAAAAGGGTAATAATTTATTGTTTAGTTATGAATTTATGACCTGATTCCTTCCTTCACTTGATCATCTTCCTTCATTCGTAGCTGATGCCGCACCAGAGCAACAAGAATGGAATGGAAAACTCAAAATTCATTCAAGATTCAAGTGTTAATGTGTTCCCGACGCGCAAGAATGAGACTTTCTGCCTCAATCCAGATTTGAGATCACAGCATCCACTACTTCTTGGGTTTTACTTTCCCACCGAGATCCTTGGTTATGTATCTGCTATCTTCAATTGCACATTTTACTGATAATTCCAATCGACTGGCAAATAAGGGAACAAAAAAAAAATTTCAACCACCACGCACTGTGGAAAGCAAAATCACCTCAAAACAAGATATCATCCGCTCAAAGAACCCACAGATCCAATAAAACTAGCAATAAATTCAGTATCATCAAAGCAAAATGTGAGTATCCAGATCAACATTAAATTCAGACAAGGTGGGAAAAACAAAAAAACAATAACACATACCATGACATCAAATTGCTTAGGTTTAGAAACAAGTTGCATGCAGCAGTTATCCACAATGATCCTGGGTTATCTACTGGCAAATTCACGGCAGGATTCCAAGAAGAGACCATCTGCAAGTTTCATAATATTTGTTTTGTGCACGCCAGTAACCTGCTCGCGGTTGTTCAGATAGGCATACTTAAACACATACTTTGCAATCCTTTCTAAGCAAAACTTTGTCATCACCTAGCAAAACGACTAAATGAGGCACAGAAATGCTTCTAAAATCTTACAACGTGGTAAGGATATAAACCGGAAAGGAAAAACCAGGAATGAACTGATGGACTGACACAAATGAACTTGATTTTCCCAGTGCCCTTGGAGTCGAAAACAAAGGCCAAAAATAAATTTAAAAAACATTTTAAAGATGTCTACTGCCTACTGTAAAGTTACATCTTGTAACTCCTAATAAGGTATTACATTTTTTTTTAATGAGAACACCCGAGGGTGGGGGATTATATATTAAGGTTCCCCAAGCCTTAGTCGAAGATCAATAAGATGTACATAAAGTATAGCTTGTTCATAAAGAGCGTTGAAGCAACATAGTTGCCTCCAAAAGTCCTACCTATCTATAACTATGATGTGTAATAACTATCCAAAATAGTAAAGGATAGTTATTGAAGTTGCGATCCAAAAGAAAGAATCTCCACCCCCTGTGTTAATTCTTTCCTTTGGCCAGACAACTTCAATCCAAAAATTTCAAAGCTTAATCTAAAGAGCTCCAAACCAAAAGTTAGATTAATGAGTAAACAGACTAGCAGCTGAAGTGTACTTGTTATCAGCTTCAGATTTAGTACTTTGCAGAAACTTGAGTTGGAAGTCCATGAATATATTGCTGAGTTGAGCTTCAGGTCTTTACCTCCTCCAGAGCACAAGAGCTGAGGAGTACAATCCTGATGGTGGTGAAGAGCAGGGCAGTATCAAGTTATCAGGCAACAAAGCTGGTGAAACTTAGCAACACCAGCAGATGGAGATTTCTTTAAGTTTTCCTTTGGAGGATATCAATAGGCAAAGGCCGATCCAGTATGAATAAAGTGCTTGATAGACAGCAAAATTGTTCAAAACCCTACATAAATAAACCACATATTAGCAGTATCTATTCTAAACATTTGCGCTATTAAGTACTCGAATATGTGGTGTGTATTCTTTGTCCAAGGAAATAAGGCCTCTGATATACATGGGGATATTAGTTAGGTGGAGGCATTGATTTTGATTGGAATGGTGCTTGGCTATAGCATTAGCTACAGAATTGCACTCTCTGAATACATGTTTGAGTTTAGCTTTGCCAAGGAGGGACTTTACATTGAAAGCCAATCCAAAAACTTGCCAATGTGCAGAATAAGGGTCATTAATCATCTGAACCGCCAGTTTAGAATCAGATTCAATTATGAAAGTATGATCAAAACCAGAAAAAATATGGCAGGCATGTAAAATTGCTTTGATTTCATCATGTAGTGGAGATGCTGCAGAAATGGTTGCTGAACTAATCTGTATAGGGTGACCGGAATTATCCCTTGCTATAAGACCAGCTGATGCTTTGTTAGAACACCATGATGCATCCACATTAAGTTTTATAAAGCCAGTCTTAGGCCTTTCCCAGAGAACTGTCATTATGTTTGGCTTAGGGGGAGGTCTAAGCTGAGGAGTGAGATACCTAAAAGATGGTGGGATAGATGCAGTAGATAGCAGCTTAGGAGGACAAACATTTAATGTAAGTTTAATCAGGTCCTGCACCTCTTTACAAATAAGATCTGAAGAGAGAGGCTTGTGGTCAAATAGGAAGCTATTTCTAGCTTTCCAGAGACTCCAACACACCAAAGAAGGTAGGATCTTACAGTAGAGTTGGTGAAACTTAGGAAGGTCATGGCAATTCCAGAATAAATAGAATCTATCAGGAATGGATTGTTGAGCATTAAGGTTAAAGTGAATTAAAGATGCCATATTAGACCAAACAGCATGAGCAATGTGACAAGAGATGAAAAAATGTTGGATCGAGTCCGACTGATAACAAGCTGGACATCTAGAGGCTAAACTAAATCCACATGTAATGAGCACATCATCTAAAGGAAGAAATGCATGCAACAGTTTCCAGGTAAATATAGAAATCTTTTTCTAAAGTAGAGTGTTCCATAAGAATTTACTTACAAGGAAATTACCTGATGAATGAGTGAGGGCCCTATAAGCTGACTTAAATGAAAAACTACCTGTGGGTTCTGGTTTCCAAATCAGTCTATCCTCCCTATCCAATGTGAGTTCTGCAACCTGTAGAAATGAGAGCGTATCATGTTCCAGAAAAGGCAAAATTTGGTCTAAAATACTATTTCTGTTGCTGATGAAATCTGCCACAGAGATATCAGACATAGCAGAGGATATGTTATCTGGAACATAGTTGAGAAGGGGGCCATGTGGACACCATTTGGCAGACCAAAAGTTACAACTGCCTTTACCATGGATAATGATAGAATTATTTTCAGCAAAAGAGTTTACAAAACAGATTCTTTTCCATGTTACTGATTTCTTGTGGGATGGTGGGAGGGACCATAACAGTTTAGACCATAAAGAAATACCTAGTTGGCTCTTCCACCAAAGTTTAGCCGAGCAAGAGTCTATTATAGCTTTGATGGATCTAAAACCTAGACCATTCAGTTTTATATGTGTTGCTAGTTCTGCCCATCTTTTCCAGACTCTGTTGTTTTTACCTTCTGATTGTCCCCAGAAAAAATGAGACAGTTTTTTCTCAAACAATTTTATTATGCCTTTAGGGGGATTGGTTACAGACCAGAGGTGCTGAGGTATTGAGTACAAGCATGACTGAATAAGGATCATTTTCCCTCCTCCACTAAGCCATTTATTTTTCCAATTTTGAAGCTTATGATCAACATTAGCCAGCAGAGGATGGAAGTATCTATTTAAGGTATTACATGTTTTCTCATGGTCATGGGACTATACCAGTGCTTAATCCCATCTTTGCCATGGTTGTAGGTGCCTTAACAATGAACTTTACGGTATGGACATTATATGTTCTACAACCATACACAATTTCTTTACATTTTCCTAAGGTTAAAATTGAAATGGAAGAAAAAGAACATGTAAAGTCAAGGGATTTGCAAGTGAATATTTGATTGGCAATTTTGTGAACAAGAAAACATTTCATGTTAGAACATGCTGATGCAGAATATTCACGCCAAGGTTTTATGGAAATCAATGCCGAAATATTGGAGTATTTTATAACTTATGGAAGTCGTATATTTGGCTATGTATATCAGGCGTGTGAAGCATAATTGATTTATGGAAAATCCCTACTTATAAGGAGATGATATATTCGAATATATGAGATAGATTGATATAAGGTAAATCCCTTTATTTATGGGATTTGGATATGCTTCAAGAAGCAGATTTGGAATAGGAATATTGTGGAGACAATCAAGGAGTATTCCAATCTGTTCGTGGATATAAATTGGGACAAACACGGCTGCATACTCACGGATTTAATAGAGCAAAAATCTGCATACAGATTTTTGAGACTTTCAAGAATTGCAAAGAGTCAGACTACTGTGTTCCAACACACCTGACCTGTCGCACAAAGTTCAGAATCAAAAACCTTAATTCCTCGGGAGGAGGAGATCCAGCGTCGACGAAGTTCGAGGTCAGAGGGAGTCTGATCAAGGTGGATCGGTAGCTAGGGGAGCTAGCAGAATTCACACTATATAGTTAGCAAAGATAAGTATTTTGCAAACTGTACTCTGTACTGTATCTTTCTAATTAGTGGATTCATTCTGAACTGGGCCAGGCCCCACAGATGTAGGTGGATTACACCGAACTGCGTAACCAAGTCATGTGTTCTTTACGTTTTACGTTATTATGCACTTGGTTAGACTAGTCATGTTGGAACACTCTAGTAACTACTAGAAAAAGTGGTAAAACTAAAGTTCAATTGGTATCAGAGCCTCGTCACTTATTGTTCCCTTGGTTGTTTCAAGGAAAGTGAGATCTAGTTTTACCATGATGACAAGAGAAGGAGCTTCAATCTCTCGACCACCCCTGCTAGAAGGCAACAACTACAACAATTGGAAGGCACACATGAGGGTTTTCATCAATTCACTGGACGAACTTGCATGGTTTTATGTTGAGAATGAATGGAATCATCCTACAGAAGATGATGATACAAGTTCTAAGGCGGTAGAAGGAGAGTCAAGCCAAAGGAAGCAGAAACCCAACGACAAGGCTAGATGGACTCCAGATGACCTCAAAGAATATCTGGCAAATTCGAAGGCCCTTAATGCAATCTTCACTACAGTCGATGAAAATCAGTTCAAGCTTATCTCTACCTGTCACCAAGCAAAGAAAGCATGGGACATTTTACCGACCGTTTATGAAGGAACCAGTCGAGTTCGTGAATCCAAATTACAGATGCTGGCTACAAATTTTGAGGAACTCAAAATGGATGAAGATGACACCATTGCTACATTCAATGTAAAACTCATGGACATCTCCAACATGGCTTATCAACTTGGAAAGGTGTACAAAGAAACAAAACTGGTGAAAAGGACCCTGAGATCACTTCCCAAAAGATTTACAATGAAAGTAGCAGCAATAGAGGAAGCAAGAGACGTTGCCATCATGAGCCTAGATGAACTAATGGGTTCATTACAGACATATGAGTTGACATTCCAACAAGCTAAAAAAAGAGTCTCTAAGGAATTGGCATTCAAAGTGTCTCCACCTAAGGACAATCGCGAGTCTGACAGCGACGATGAGATTGAAAAACTTGCACTGATCACGAAGAATTTCTCGAGAATGCTAAAGAAGGTGGTCAACAAGAAATCTCAGGAAAGGTTTGACGGAAATAGACAAAGACAACAGGACTCAGGTAATAATCGTGGAATGAGATATGAATCAGGGAATCTGCAGTTCGGAAGAAATCAGAACAACGAACCAAAATAGGCTGGGCGAATTCAGTGCAGAGAATGTGAAGGATACGGTCATATTCAGGCTGAATGTGCTAACACTCGCAAGAAACAAGGAAAATCATATTCTACCTCTTGGAGTGAAGATGAAGATGATGAGAAGGACGAAGAGGAATTCACCAGTAACTACGTAGCTTTTGGAGCAAAGGTTCATGATACATCAGAGGACCAATGTTCCAACACACTGAACAAAGATAAAGCTGTATGTTCCAACATAGATCTGGATGACTCACACATCAATGAAGATGATGATTTGTTTGTAAGTGATGAAGAAATCTACAACACCTATGAAAAAATGTATGCTATGTGGGTCCAAGTAGCTGACGCAAACAAAGAACTGAACGAAGAAAAAAGGAAGTTAATGGAAAGTGAAAGAGAATTACGGTTCACGAACGCAAAACTTGAAAAGAGTAATGAAGAATTGAATGGAAAACTGATAGCAGCGGTCAAGAGGGCCGAGATGTCTGAAGCAACTATTGTTAAATTAAATTCCGGAAAGGCAAAGCTTGATGATATTCTGGATATGGAAAGAAACTTTGGTGATCGACAAGGATTGGATACGGGAAAGAACCCAAGACTGAATCACATGAAAAACCAGTAACCCTCAAGGTTAAGATCCGAGAAGTAAAGCGAAAGCATGGGATGCCATATCAGAGAAAGCCACTCATATGTAAATACTGTACATATCAAGGACATACTGAAAAGCAGTGCAAAAGACTGATCAGACATCAAATGACAGGAAGACAACTTCTGCTGTGTTCCAACACAGGCAATATTCATGTAGTAAAATCGATCAGAAAGGTATTGATTGTTAAAAAATCTAGTACGTGTCTGGTGGCACACACTTCTCTAACAGCTTATTCCAGTGATTCGTGGTACTTTGATAGCGGTTGTTCTCACCACATGACTGGCACTCCAGAATATCTCACGAACATTACTCCATATGATGGCATATATGTAACCTTTGGTGATGGAAAGAGAAGCAGAGTAATTGGGAAGGGCGAATTGAAAATTGAAGGGTTTCCAGTATTCACAAGTGTATTATTTGTTGAAGATCTAAAGGCAAACTTGCTAAGTATAAGCCAACTCTGTGATGATAATATGGTAGTGGAGTTCCAGAAGGACAAATGTATAGTGAAGCATGGAGAAAACAAGGTTCTTTCAGGAATAAGATCATCAGACATTTGTTATCTGCTAGAACAAGGAGTTCGGTGTATGATTTCAAAGCAAGATGAATGAATTCTTTGGCACAGGAAGCTCAGCCCCATCAATTATAAAACATTGGTGAAGATCACAAATGTGAAAGTTGTACGAGGAATGCCTACCTTAACCAGCAAGGATGGAGTTATATGTGGACCATGTCAACAAGGTAAACAAATTCGGTCTCCTCACTCTTCAGTTCAATAATTACTACATCTAGAAATCTGGAATTATTGCATATGGATCTGATGGGTCCGGTTAATACACCTTGTATAGGTGGAAAGAAATATATCTTTGTATGTGTTGATGACTTCTCCAGATTTACATGGGTAGCTTTTTTGAAAGAAAAATCTGATACGATAGAAGTATTTAGAATCCTTGTAGTGAAGTTACAAACTAAAAAGGGAAGTCCAGTAGGGATGATAATTCGAATTCGAAGTGATAATGGTAGAGAATTTGAGAATGAACAATTCAGTTCCTTCTGCAATGAGCTTGGAATCCAACATGAGTTCTTGGCTCCTATCACCCCTCAACAGAATGGTATCGTAGAACGAAAGAACAGAACTCTACAAGAGATGGCTCGAGTTATGTTGGCAGAGAAAGATGTTCACAAGAAATGGTGGGCAGAAGCGATCAATACAGCATGTTATACAATCAATAGAGTGTATCTTCGACCATTCACTAGCAAGACATCCTATGAGATTTGGAAGGGCAGGAAACCAAATGTCTCATATTTTCACGTGTTCGGAAGCACATGCTATATTCTCAGAGATAGAGAACAGTTGGCAAAATTTGATAATCGGAGTGATATAGGAATTTTTCTCGGGTATTCCATCAACAGCCGTGCCTATAGAGTTTTTAATCATCGAACCAACACTCTCATGGAATCCATAAATGTTATTGTGGATGATTCAGAAAAGGAACAACATCCAGAAGGTGTAGAGGAAGAACCTAGTAACACTCATTTTCCAACACAGTCTCAAAACTCAGACAAAGAAAACCCATCAGTTGACTCTGACCTTCACCAACGTGCTGGAACAACTGAGCAAAAGAATCCTAACTCTGCCGAAGCAGACCATGTTGGAACACAGTCCCCCACTACTGACGTCTATGTTCCAACACATGACCAACCCGGTTCCACCATGAGAAGTACTCGATCAGTGCCTCGAGTTGATTACCAACGACTGGCTGGACTACACTGTTTTGTTTCTCTAATTAAACCCAAGAACTATAAAGAATTCTTACTTGATGAGTATTAGTTTGCTGCAATGCAAGATGAACTTGGTCAGTTTACAAGGAAAGATGTTTGGTATCTTACTCCTCGCCCCAAAGGCATTAATGTCATTGGTACGAAATGGATCTTCAAGAATAAGTCAGATGCAGATGGCTTAGTCACCTGAAACAAAGCTAGACTTAATGCTCAAGGATATACACAAGTGGAAGGTGTTGATTTTGATGAAACCTTTGCGCCAGTTGCCAGGTTAGAATCTATCTGAATTCTACTAGTTATTGCCTACTCTTTGAACTTTACTTTGTATCAAATGGATGTCAAGAGTGCCTTTTTAAATGGAGTGGTGAATGAAGAAGTATATGTGGAACAACCTAAAGGCTTTGAAGATCCTCATTATCCACATCATGTATATCGTCTCACGAAGGCTTTATATGGACTAAAGCAGGCACCAAGGGCATGGTATGAACGACTTACTATCTTTCTTCTTCAGAAAAGTTATCGTCGAGGGGGAGTAGATCACACTTTATTCGTGCTTGACAAGGCTTCAATGTTTCTGATTGCTCAAATTTATGTTGATGACATAGTTTTTGGTTCTACTTCACCATCTATGGTACATGATTTTGTCACCATTATGCAATCTTAATTTGAAATGAGCATGGTTGGAGAGTTGACTTACTTTCTGTGATTGCAAGTAAAACAAGGACGGAAGGATCTATTTATAAATCAAAGTAAGTATGCCTTGAATTTGATTAAAAAATTAGGACTCAGTAGTGCTCGAGCAGTTCGAACTCCTATGGGAGTTTCTGATAAACTGATAAAGGGTGAAAAAGGAGTTCCGGTCGATCAGAAGTTATATAGAGGCATGATTGGAAGCTTATTGTATTTAACCGCAAGCAGACCAGATATATGTTTCAGTGTTGGGATATGTGCGAGGTTTCAAGCTGATCCTAAGGAATCTCATCTCACTGCAGTTAAAAGAGTTATTCGATATGTAAGTGGGACTTCTGATTATGGTGTTTGGTATTCTAAGAGTCAAGATTTTGAGCTGTTTGGGTATAGTGATTCTGATTGGGCTGGTAATGCTGATGATCGAAAAAGTACCACAGGTGGATGTTTCTTTATTGGAACAAATTTGGTGTCTTGGTATAGCAAGAAACAAAACTCGATCTCTCTATCTACTGCAAAAGCAGAGTATCTTGCAGCAGGGAGTTTTTGTGCACAATTATTATGGATGAAACAAATGTTGAAAGATTATGGAATTCATCAAGGCCCCTTGAAGATTCTATGTGACAACACAAGTGCCATTGATATTTCGAAGAATCCAGTTCAACACTCGAGGACCAAACATATTGACATACGGCATCATTTTATTAGAAATCTGGTTGAAAGAAAGGAAGTGGAAGTAGTCTATGTTCCAACACACGAGCAATTTGCTGATATATTTACAAAGCCGTTGGATGCCACCTCTTTTGAAAGTCTTCGACAACACTTAGGTGTTTGTCAAATCTGAGGTAATTTTTACCATAATTATTCTTACTTGTAAATATTTCTTTTGGTTATTTTTGTTTAGAAAAATCGAAAAAGAACAAAAAAATGGAAGGAAGCAAAGGTGTACAAAAATAGGAGATGGTTAGTATGGTGTGTTGGAAGTTATTTGTGGCATGACAACTTGATTTGACAAGAGGAGAAAGTACCATCATTACAAGTTTGGGAAATCTAAAAAGGGACTTCGCGGGAAAAGAGGTGAATAGATGAAAAGTTAAAGTGGGATTCAAACTTGTCAAAAATCCCCTCGCATTCCTCTACTCTCGTCAGAAATTTTGCTTTCCAAAACCCTGCCGTAGATTTTTTCTTTCACAACTCTCCTCCGTCGCAATATTGATTGAAAGAATGTCAACTCCAAATTCTCTTGCACATGAAGCAGAGGCGTCAGAAATCATGAAGGAAGATCAAGTTTCAAATGATTTGGAATTCGTGTTGGTTGCTGAGCAGAGAAAATATGTTTATCAAGCTGTTAGAGATGAAGAAGAAAATCAAGTTCAGATCGGAGGAAGCATGGAGAATGCAGAGGTTGAGGAGACAGCCAAAGTGGAATCTAATGCTCAAGAACAATCTTCTGGAACCAAGAAGAAGAAACCCATGGTAACTGGTCCTGACCCTCGTTCATTAAAATTCATGGGTATTGAATGTAAGAGTGCGGATGAAATCTTTGAGTGGCTTGAGGCTAATAGAGTTTCTGTAGATTTAACCAAGATCAAGAGGATTAGAAGAGAATATTTGACAATTAAAGTTAAGGGGTTAGTGACAGGGAACATAGGAGAAATAAGGAGGCTTGAGAAACATGCTGTGAAATTTGTGATGGGAAGATATGCTGAGTTTAGGGAAAAAGACAGATTCTATGTGCATTGCTATATTCCATTGCCGAGTTGTGTTGTTTTGAGAGAGATAAATGACTGTGAGATGTCTGGAAGAGAAGTTGTGAGAAACAGAGACAAGTTTCATGTGGGATTCTATGATTTGAATTCTGCCAAGAGGATGGCAGAATTGAGAAAGCCCATCATCATTAAACTATCAGATAGTGATGACAGTGTTCCAACACAGAGGGGTGAACCTGATCATATGGATTTAGATTCTGATAATTATCTAGGAGGTGCAGATGATGGTGATTTTCATGATGATCAGGATGATGAAGCAGCTGAAGGAAAACTGTCTACCAAGAATGATGGTTCTGAAGAAACTGAGAAGGATGATGAAGGATCAGGGATTGTTTCAATACAGAATACTCCTGATTTGGCATATTCAAGTGATGAAGTACTGAATGAAATCTATCAGATGGAAAAAGGAAAAAGAAAGGCTGCTAAAGCCAAGGATTCTACTCAAGCAAAGAGGAGCAAGAGAAGGCATGACAGCAAAGAAAAGAAAGTTTTACCCCCCCCCCCTTCTGTCAACAAGGCATATTCTGTTGTATATTATGATGAAAAAGGTGAAGAGATGGGAGATTTCTTCTCCGAGAAGAAGTTTATAGCAGAAAGGTCTTTGGATTTAAAAGCCTATAAGGAAAGTGGCTTCTCAGATTATCTAAAGGTGATTGGCATGACTACTGCAGCAATGATCCAGCTACAATACAACAGACAGGTTGTACTTGAGGTATATTCAAACCTCATGACTGGTAATCTAGAGATAAGATCCCCATGGTATGGAAGGGTATATGTACGGGGGAAGATCATAGATGTCTCTACTTCTAGAATCATCACATTGCTGGGTCTGAAGACACCTGAGACAGAGGGAGTCTTTCCTGAAAACCTGGGAATTTCTGACAATGAAATATTATCTGTTATCTCGGGTGGTTATAAGGTTGAATGGCCAGCGACTGGATATTCTCAAGCATCCTGTTTGTCTTCAAGATTCTTTGGATTATATCAGGTGGTTGTACACTGTTGGTTTCCCTCTACTAATACCACAGCCTTGACAAGGGAAATGGCTAAACTAGTGTACTGTGCTGGAACACAGAAGGAGGTTAACCTTGGACTACTTATTCAGCAGCATTTAGTCAGACAAGCTACTGCTCCCAAAGTCAATGATGTCATCATTTACCCTGCTCTGGTCTCTGCACTAGCCAAGAGTACAAAAGTAAAAGGGAAGGTCTCGGATGTTGTGATTGATACAGAGTTTCTGAGGGCCAACAAGAAGACGTTTGGGCTAAGGCATGTGAAGGATCTTCCGTGGAAACCATCTGGATCAACTTCTTCATCAGTAGCAAAAAAGGAAGCTAGGATGATGGTTCTGAATGCCCGACTTGGTGCTATAGGTATTCAAATGGCTACTTTGGAGGCGGAGATAACAAGTCTGGAGGCCGAGAAGTCCCGATTGGAAGATTTATTCTTATGACTAATGCAGGGGGAGCATTACTGATTGCTGCTGGTTGATGTTGTTTTTTGATGATTTTGATGTTGGCTTTGGCCTTATGTGTGGTCTCAGGGGGAGTGATTTTGGATGTTGGTTTTAAATTTGAATGATTTATTCAATATGGTTGTAATTTTGGGTATATGTTTTGGATGACCTGGATTTCTGGATTTCGGCTTTCATGCTTAAGAGAATTATTATTCTGCTATTCTGATGCAAGCTTGTGATATTGATGGAAGTTTTTTTTGGAAATTACATGTCCAAAATATTATGGGTCCACAAAAATGCCAAAGGGGGAGATTGTAAAGTCAAGGGATTTGCAAGTGAATAGTTGATTGGCAATTTTGTGAACAAGAAAACATTCCATGTTGGAACATGCTGATGCAGAATATTCACACCAAGGTTTTATGGAAATCAAAGCCAAAATATTGGATTATTTTATAACTTATGGAAGTCGTATATTTGGCTATGTATATCAGGCGTGTGAAGCATAATTGATTTATGGAAAATCCCTACTTATAAGGAGATGATATATTCGAATATATGGGATAGATTGATATAAGGTAAATTCCTTTATTTATGGGATTTGGATATGCTTCAAGAAGCAGATTTGGAATAGGAATATTGTGGAGACATTTAAGGAGTATTCCAATCTGTTCGTGAATATAAATTGGGACAAATACAGCTGCATACTCACGGATTTAATGGAGTAAAAATTTGCATACAGATTTTTGAGACTTTCGAGAATTGCAAAGAGTCAGACTACTGTGTTCCAACACACCTGACCTGTCGCACAAAGTTCAGAATCAGAAACCTTAATTCCTCGAGAGGAGGAGATCCAGCATCGATGGAGTTCGAGGTCAGAGGGAGTCTAATCAAGGCGGATCGGTAGCTAGGGGAGCTAGCATAATTCACACTATATAGTTAGCAAAGATGAGTATTTTTTAAACTGTACTATGTACTGTATCTTTCTAATTAGTGGATTCATTCTGAACTGGGCCAGGCCCCGCAGATGTAGGTGGATTACACCGAACTGCGTAACCAAGTCATGTGTTCATTAATTTTTACGTTATTATGCACTTGGTTAGACTAGTCATGTCGGAACACACTAGTAACTACTAGAAAAAGTGGTAAAACTAAAATTCAGAACACAATTAGCAAAGGCATTTGATTTCAAATGACTCAAGTTTACAAGCTAGTGGCGCATGGTACTTTAACTACCCATACTATGGATCATTAGCAATATGAGAAGTAAAAAGGATAACCAACCTGAATCTGCTGCAATACAACTCAAAGGCCCTTGATCAAGAAGCAAAAGAGGCATCGAAATCCAGAGTGTAAAGTCAAGAGATATGCATTGAATATTTAATTGGCAGTTTTTGTGATCATATTTGAAAACAAAAAAATTTTCATGTTGGAACATACGAAATAGCATATTCATGCCAAGATGATTTACGGAAAAAAGGAGACAGAATATTATGGTATTTGTGATTTATGGAAATCTGAATATTCTGCGATCTATTAGGCATGTGGAAGTATAGTTGATTTATGGAAAATCTCTATAAATATGGAGATATTGTGATAATGAAAATACCTTTATTTATGGGATTTGGATATGCTTCAAGAAGCACATTTGGAATAGGAATATTATGGAGATAATCATGGAGAATTCCAAACTGCTCATGGATATAAAAGGGGACAAACACGGTTGCGTTCAATATGGATTTAATAGAGAAAAATCTGCACACAGATTTTAATACTTTTGAGAGAATAGCAAAGAGCCAAATTTCTATGTTCCAACATACTTGACCTGCTGTTCAAAGTTCAGAATCGTATACCTTAATTCCTTGGGAGGAAGAGATCCTGCGTCGACGAGTTTCGAGGCCAGAGGAAGTCTGATCAAGGCGGATTGGTAGCAAGGGGAGCTTGCAGAATTCACACATCATAGTTAATAAAGATAAGTATTTTGTATTATGTACTTTGTACTGTATCTTTCTAATTAGTGGATTCATTCTAAACTGGGCCAGGCCCCGTAGATGTAGGTGGATTTCACCAGACTGCTTAACCAAGTCTTGTGTTGTTAATGGTTTAATTTATTGCATAATTGGTTAGATAGGTCATGTTGGAACATACTAATAAGGATTAGAAAAATTAGGTAAAACTAAACTTTCATTTGGTATGAGAGCTTGGTTATTTATTATTCCCTTGGTTGTGTTAAGGAAAATGTGATCCAGTTTTACCATGGCAACTAAAGAAGGATCTTCAGAGTCTCGGCTACCTCTACTAGAAGGCAACAACTACAACTATTGAAAGGCGCACATGAGAGTTTTCATCAACTCACTGGATGAACTTGCGTGGTTCTATGTTGAGAATGAGTGGAATCACCCTACAGAAGATACAAGCTCTAAGGCGATAGAAGGAGAGTCAATTCAAAGGGAGCAGAAACTCAAAGATAAAGCTAGTTGGACTCCTGATGACCTCAAGGCATCTCTGGCAAATTCAAAGGCACTGAATGCAATCTTCACTGTCATTGATGAAAACCAGTTCAAACTCATCTCTACATGTCATCAAGCCAAGAAAGCATAGGATATTCTACAAACTGTTCATGAAGGAACTAGTTGAGTTCGTGAGTCTAAACTATAGGTGCTGGCTACAAAGTTTGAGGAACTTAAGATGTAGGAGGATGATACTATTGCTATATTCAACGAAAAACTCAGGGACATCTCTAACATGGCATATCAACTTGGAAAGGTTTACAAAGAGACGAAATTGGTGAAAAAGACCTTGAGATCACTTCCTAAGAGATTTGCAATGAAGGTTGCGACAATAGAAGAAGCAAGAGACGTAGCCACCATGAGCCTAGGTGAACTAATGGGATCATTACAGACATATGAGATGACGTTCCAACAAGATACAAAAAGAGTCTTTAAGGAATTGGCATTCAAAACATTTTCATCAAAGGACAATCACGAATCTGATAGTGATGATGAATTTGAAAAACTTGCACTTATCACGAAGAACTTCTCAAGGATGCTGAAGAAGGTAGTTAACAAGAAATCTCAGGAGAGGTTTGGTGGAAATAGACCAAGGCCACAGGATTCTGGAAATAATCGTGGATTGAGGTTTGAGCAAGGAAATCAGCAGTTCTTCAGAAATCAAAGTAGTGAACCAAAACAGCCTAGACGAATTCAATGCAGAGAATGTGAAGGATATGGTCATATTCAGACTGAATGTGTAAATACCCAGAAGAAACAGGGAAAATCATATGTCATCTCATGGAGTGGAGATGAAGAAGATGAGAAAGAAGAAGAGGAACTTACGAGAAACTATGTAGCATTTGGAGCAAAAATTCATGTTGCATCAAATGATGGATGTTCCAACACACTGGACAAAGTCTAAGCCGTATGTTCCAACATAGATCCGTATGAATCACCCAGTGATGAAGACGATGGAATTTCTGTAAGTGATGAGGAAATCTACAACACTTATGAAAAGATATACGCTATGTGGCTTCAAGTGGTTGACACAAACAAAGAGCTAAAGGAGGAAAAAATGAAGTTGATAGAAATAGAAAGAGAATTGTGATTGAAAATTGCCGAACTTGGAAAGGAGAATGAAGAAATCAATGGGAAGCTAATATTAGCAATCAAGAGAGCTGAGACTTCTGAAGCAGTAATTTCTAAGATGAACTCTGGAAAAGTAAAGTTTGACAATATTTTGGACATGGGAAGGAACTTTGGTGATCAATACAGTATTGGGTATTACAACCCACTCAAGGCTGACACACAAAATATATTTAAGAGTCCAGTAACTCTCAAGAATAAGATTCGAGAGGTAAAATGAAAGTTTGGCAAGCCTCACCAAAGGAAACCGCTCATCTGCAGCTACTGCTCATATCAAGGTCATTCAGAGGAATAATGAAGGAAACTGGTTAGAGATCAAATGTCAAGACGACAACTCTTAGTATTTTCCAACATAGGCGAGGTCCAGAAAACAAAATTGGCCAGAAAGGTATGGGTTGTCAAATGATCTGGCACATGTGTGGTTGCACACACTTCGCATATATCATATTCAAGAGATTCGTGGTACTTTGATAGTGTCTGTTCTTGCCACATGACTGGCACTCAAGAATTTCTCACAAATATCACACCATACAATGGCGAATATGTGACTTTCGGTGATGGAAGGAAGAGTAGAGTGATTGGAAAAGGTGAATTAAAGATTGAAGGTTTTCCATTATTCATGAATGTTCTGTTTGTTGAAGATCCGAAGGCAAATCTGTTGAGCATAAGTCAGTTGTACGATGATAATATGATGGTGGAATTTCATAAAGACAAATGCATTGTGAGACACAGAGAAACAAGGTTTTTTTAGGCATAAGATCTTCAGATAATTGCTATTAGTTGGAATAGGAAGTACAATATATGATCTCAAAGAAAGATGAAGGAGTTCGATGACACAGGAAGCTCGGTCACATCAATTACAAAACATTGGTGAAGATTGCAAATGCAAAAGCTATATGAGGTATGCCTATCTTAACCAGCAAGGACAGAATTGTGTGTGGACCATGTCAACAAGGTAAACAAATCCGATCTCCCCATTCTTCACTTCAATATATAACCACCTCTAGAAATATGGAATTATTACATATGGATTTGATGGGTCCAGTCAATACACCTAGTATAGGTTGAAAGAAATATATAATTTTTTACGTGTTGGTGATTTCTCTAGATTTACGTGGATAGCCTTTTTGAAAGATAAATAGGATACGTTGGAAGTATTTAGAAGTCTGGTAATGAAGTTACAAACTGAAAAGGGAATTCCGGTTGGAAAGATTGTTCGAATTTGTAGTGACCATGGTAGAGAGTTTGAGAATTCTCAATTTAGTGATTTTTGTGATGAGCTCGGGATTCAACATGAATTCTCTGCACCTATCACCCCGCAGCAGAATGGTATTGTAGAACGGAAAAGAAGAACCTTGCAGGAGATAGCTTGAGTTATGTTAGCTGAGAACAAAATTCATAAGAAATGGTGGGCAAAAGCTATTAATAAAGCTTTTTATACAATTAATCGAGTATATCTGCGGCCATTCACTAGCGAAACATCCTACGAGATTTGGAAGGGCAGGAAACCACATGTTGCATACTTCCATGTGTTCGGAAGCAAGTGCTACATTCTCAGAGACAGAGAGCTGTTGGCAAAATTCGACACTCGGAGTGATACATGAATTTTTCTTGGGTATTCTGCCAACAGCCATGCCTACAGAGTTTATAATCATCGAACCAACACTCTCATTGAGTCTGTAAATGTTATTTTGGATGATTCAGAGGAAGAACAAAAGTCAGATGGTGTAGAAGAAGAATCTGGTAACACTCATGTTCCAACACAGTCGCGTCAACCTCACAAGGCAGATCCATTAGTTGAAGCTGAACCTCATCAACATGCTGGAACATCTGAGCAGATAGGTGCTGGACCTGTCGAAGCTGAACATGTTGGAACATCATCCCCCACTGTTGAACCCTATGTTCCAACACAGGATCAACCTGAATCATACATAAGGAGTACTCGATTGGTTCCTCGGGTGGATTACAAAAGGCTAGCTAGATTGCATTGCTTTGTCTCTCTCATTGAACCTAAGAACAATAAAGAAGCCTTGTTGGATGAGTATTGTATTGCTGCTATGCAAGAAGAACTAGGTCAGTTTGCACGTAATGATGTCTGGTATCTTACTCCTCGCCCCAGAGGCATTAATGTCATTGGCACGAAGTGGATCTTCAAGAATAAGTCTAATGTTGGTGGCCTAGTTACTCGAAATAAGGCCAGACTCGTAGCTCAGGGATATACACAAGTGCAAGGGATCGATTTTGATGGGACACTTGCACCAGTTGCCAGGTTAGAGTCAATTCGAATATTACTTTCTATTGCCTGCTCTATGAACTTTATGTTGTATTAAATGGATGTCAAGAGTGCATTCCTAAATGGAGTGGTCAATGAAGAGGTCTATGTTGAACAACCTAAAGGCTTTGAGGACCCTCATTATCCACAACATATGTATCATCTTCTTCTTCAGAAAGGTTATCATCGAGGGGGAGTAGACTGCACTTTATTTGTGCTGGAAAAGACATCAAAATTTCCGATTGCTCAAATTTATATTGATGATATAGTATTCCGATCCACTTCATCTTCTATGGTATAGGATTTTTTCACCATCATGCAAACCGAATTTGAAATGAGCATGGTTGGAGAGCTCACATACTTTCTGGGATTGCAAGTCAAACAAGGAAGAAATGGTTTGTTCATAAATCAGAGTAAGTATGCTCTGAATTTAGTTAAGAGGTTCAGTCTGAGCAATGCTCAAGCAGTTCAAACTCCTATGGGTGTGTCTGACAAACTGGTAAAGGATGAGAAAGGAGTTACAGTTTATCAGAAATTATATAGAGGCATGAATGAAGTTCATTATATTTAACAGCTAGTAGACCAGATATATGTTCCAGCATTGATATATGTTTCAGCATTGGGATTTGTGTAAGATTTCAGGATGACCCAAAGGATTCGCATCTCACTGCAGTTAAACGAGTTATTCGATATGTAAGTGGGACTTCTGAGTATGGTTTCTGGTATTCTAAAAATTAAGATTCTGAGTTGATTGGGTATAGTGATTCTGATTAGGCTGGTAATGATGATGATCGAAAAAGCACCATAATGGATGTTTCTTTATTGGTACGAACTTAGTGTCTTCGTATAGTAAGAAACAGAATTTGATCTCTTTGTCTACTGCAGAAGCTGAGTATCTTGCAGCAGGAAGCTGTTGTACACAATTATTATGGATGAAACAAATGTTGAAACACTAAAGAATTCATCAGGGTCCCTTGAAGATTTTATGTGACTACTCAAGTGCTATTGATATCTCAAAAAATCCAGTCCAGCACTCGAGAACCAAACATATTGACATAAGGCATCACTTTATTAGAGATCTTGTTAAAAGGAAGGAAGTGGATGTAGTCTATGTTCCAACACACGAACAATTTGCTGATATCTTTACAAAACCATTGTACACTGCTACTTTTGAAAGTCTCATACAACACTTTGGTGTTTGTCAAATTTGAGGTAATCCTTGCCTTTAGTTCAGTGTAAATATTTTATTTTGTTTATTATTTTCTGCCAAAAAATTTAGAAAAAACAAAAAAATTGAAAAGAAGAAAAGGTGCAAAAATAGAGGTTGGAAGTTATGGTATGTTGGAAGTTGGTAGTCTTGAGTTGACAAGAAAGAATCATTGCAAATATCTGAAAAGGAAAAATGTTTATGTGGGAAACGAGGAAGTAATGTGAAGAGTTAGTGTTGGTTTCTAAGTTGTCCAAATCCTTCCATATCCCCTTCTTCTCGGCCACTTTCATATTCATCCTGATTCCTCTCCCTAATCCTCTTTTCAAACTACTTCCCGATCCCTTTACTCATCGAATCCCTGCGGAAGAATGTCTTTGATCCCTAACTCTCCCGCACTAGAAGAAGAAATTCAAGGAGTCTCTCAACCCTCAGAAGTCATGGAGGAGGAACAGATGAAGGCCAGTGTGGAGACAGCTCTGTTCGAAGATGATGGACATTGTGCAAAAATATTGAGGGCAAAGTCTTGCCTGAAGAGAATATCGAGGCCAAAGTAACAGATGGTGGTGAGGAGAATAAGGAGGCCAATGGTTCAGACGGCAATGACGATGGTCAGGAGGAACACATCAGCACCAAAAGGAAGGGTTCGTATGGGAAGGTAACTGGTCCTGATCCCCCTTATTTAAAAATTATGGGAATGGAGTTTAAAAGCATAGATGACATATTTGAATGGTTAGAGGCCAATAGAGTTGCAGTTGACCTAACCAAAATCAAGAGTATAGAAGGGGAATACTTGTCGGTTAAGGTTAAAGAATTAGTGACGGGTGATATTGGAGATATGTGGAGTATTGAAAACTAGAAGGTTAAATTTCTAAGAGGGAAGTATGGGGAGTACAGAGGAAAGGACAAATTTCATGTGTATTTTTGTATGCCCTATCCAAGTTATGTGTTTTTGAGGGAGATTAGTGATGAAGAAACTATGGGAAGGGAGGTTATAAAATATACAAATAGACTACCTATTGAATTCTTTGATTCAAATGCTGCACATAGAATGGAGGAACTAAGGAAACCAATAGCAATTAACCTCTCGGACAGTGAGGAAGAGGAACATGGTGCATATGTTCCAACATAGCAGGTTAAGGATGAAAGCAGTGAAGAGATTGATATTGATGCAGATATGGGAGGAGAAGACCAAGTTAATATATCTGGTAATAAATATGATGACAAAGAAGGAGATCACAATGAAGAATCTGGAGCAGGAGATGATGAGACTGCTGAAACTGGAGGAGCAGAACATAATCAGCATGTTCCAACACAGGAACATCTCGAGATGCAATATTCAAGTGATGAAGTTCTGGAGGAGTTTTTTTTACTCAGCCAAGGGCAAGAGGAAGGCTACTGATGCAGAGGTGCCACCACAAACAAAAAGAACCAAGAAGAGACTGGAACCACCAAGCAGAAAGTACTTCCTCCCCTCCCAGTAAGTGATGCACTTTCATTTTCTTACTTTGATTTAAAAGGTGAAGAAATGGGAGAAGTCCTTGCTGAGAGAAAATTTATCCCTGAGAGACCAGTAGATTTAGAAGCATACAGGGAGAGTGGGTTTTCAGATTTTTTGGAGTTAATAGGAATGAAAAGAGCGGCCACAGTTCAACTTCAGTATAACAAGCAGGTTGTCATTGAGGTATACTCTAACCTAATGGTTGGAAATTTGGAAGCCGATTCCCCTTGGTTTGGAAGGGTTTATGTAAGGGGAAGAATTATAGACATGTCTGCTGCCAGAATCAACAAGGTATTGGGGCTTCGAACACCAGAGATTGATGGAGTTTTTCCTGAGGATTTAGAAGTCACAGATGATTAAATTCTGGAAACTATCACAGGTGGATACAAGGTAGAGTGGCCTGCAACAGGGTATTCACAAGCTTCATGCTTGTCCTCAAGGTTTTTCGGGATGTATCAGATTGTAGTTCACTGTTGGATGCCATCTTCAAAT
This sequence comes from Rubia yunnanensis, assembly GCA_037428765.1. Lineage (NCBI taxonomy): Eukaryota > Viridiplantae > Streptophyta > Magnoliopsida > Gentianales > Rubiaceae > Rubia > Rubia yunnanensis. The sequence continues at coordinate 13,269,326 of CM075067.1, forward strand.
ACTACTGCACTGACAAGAGAAATGGCCAAGTTGCTATACTGTGTTGGAACACAGAAGCCTGTAAATCTTGGACTATTTATTCAGCAAAACCTGGTTAGGCAAGCCACTGCTTCCAAAGCCAAATATACTATTATCTATCCGGGGTTGATCTCAGCACTGGCTAAAAGAGCCAAGGTCAAAGGAAATGCAAAAGATGTTGTGATTGACACTGAATTCCTGAGGCCAAAAAAGAAGACATTCGGGTTGAGACATGTGCATGATCTACCATAGAGTTCTTCTGGATCAACCTCTTCATCAGCTAAAAAGAAGACTAAAATGATAGCTCTGAACGCCAGACTGGGAGCCATCGCCATTCAAATGGCAGTGCTAGAGGTAGAAAAGATAAATCTGGAGGAAGAGAAAGCGCGGTTGGAAGCCTGTACCTGAACTGGATTTATTCTCTATGTTCCAACATAGAGGTCAAAGTCAGGGGGAGTCTACTGGATGCTTGTGTTTTTGTTGATTTTATTTTTTTTCCTTTGGCATATGTGTGGTCCAGGGGGAGAATTTTTGAAGTTTATTTTTGAAGTTTGATAATGTGGCTCTGTAATCTGAAGTTTATTTTTTGATGAAATTCTTGGATTTCTGGTATTCGGTTTCCAGTATTCATGTTTTATGGGAATTCTGGTATTCAATTGTTTGTTTAGATTCAGTAGTGTGCATATTGTGCATATGTTCCAACATAGGTGGAGTTTGGAAGATCTATGTGAGATTAATGGCGAATAGTTTTTTGTTGTGAGATTAGTGGCAAAAAGTTATGAATCCACAAAATGCCAAAGGGGAAGATTGTAAAGTCAAGAGATATGCATTGAATATTTAATTGGCAGTTTTTGTGAACATATTTGGAAACGAAAAACTTTCCATGTTGTAACATGTGAATTAGCATATTCACGCCAAGATGATTTACGAAAAAAGGGAGACAAAATATTATGTTATTTGTGATTTATGGAAATCTGAATATTCTGCGATCTATTAGGAGTGTAGAATCATAGTTGATTTATGGAAAATATCTAAAATATGGAGTTGGTATTATCGAATATATGGAGATATTGTGATAAGGAAAATTCCTTTATTTATGGGATTTAGATATGCTTCAAAAAGAAGATTTGGAATAGGAATATTATGGAAATAATCATGGAGACTTCCGAACTGCTCATGGATGTAAAAGGGAACAAACACGACTGCGTTCAATACGAATTTAATAGAGAAAAATCTCCACACAGATTTTTATACTTTTGAGAGAACAGCAAAGAGCCAAATTTCTATGTTCCAACATACTTGACCCGCTGTTTAAAGTTCAGAATCGTATACCTTAATTCCTCGGGAGGAGAAGATCCAGCGTGGACGAGTTTCGAGGTCAGAGGGAGTCTAATCAAGGTGGATCGGTAGCAAGAGGGCTTGTAGAATTCACATGTCATAGTTAGTAAAGATAATATTTTGTATGATGTACTCTGTACTGTATCTTTCCAATTAGTGAATTCATTCAGAACTGGGTCAGGCCCCGCAGATGTAGATGAATTTCACCAAATTGCGTAACCAAATCTTGTGTCGTTAATGCTTTAATTTATTGAATATTTGGTTAAATAGGTCATGTTGGAACATACTAATAAGGATTTAAAAAATTCGGTAAAAACCAAACTTTCACGGAGCTTGAGAAATTTCATATAATTCTTTCAGTAATATCTGATGCAAGGATTTCAGTTCCCCCTCAGTTGCAGGAGAAGAGAGCCTTGGCAGCGTAACCATTGCAAAGTCCAAGATCCTATTAAGATAGTCCATGTTTACTACCCCTGATTTAAGAACTTGTATTCCGATAGAGAAAGATGGGAGTTACCACATACAAGCTATTAACATCAGAGTAACATAAATAAAAATTTTACTACCTGCGACAGAGTATCATCAATCACTTCATTACTTCCATATCTCCACCTCGAAGGTGACATTGCACACAGTTCATCTCGAACTTCCTTCATGACTTTGAGAGCCCAGGTATAGTCTGGCTGCATGCTCTCTAACACACCAACCCAGAAAGCTTGCTCCATCTTTTCTCGCAGAAGAGTCTACTCTATAAGAAAAGCAAAGCATAATAAGTTAAAGCATACTTGTGTTTGGTACTTTTAAGATAAAAGGATGTACGTATCATGTAATCACAGAACCATCTCAAGCCCAATGGAATCAAAAGCTATCCACTGAAAATAAAACGGAATGGGAGAAGGAAGAACTCTGCTATAGATGCAGGAAACAAAGGAACATGACAGAATTGTGTAACAAGTAACAACCTTCACATTTTCAGTAGTGGCACTGAAGCCATCAAATAAGCTTCTTTTATGCCCATGGACAATTTCATTCACAAGCACTTCATTGTCTGCCACGCCAATTGCATCCTCAGGCAAACGATTCCCTATATTGATCTTATGGGTTGTTGTTATGGAATTAATATTAGTGTTGTTATGGAATTAGTATTAATTAGTTTTGGTGTTAGAATTGGATTTGTATTCCTGCCATAATTGTAGATATAATTGTATTCTGTTACCTTCTTCTAGCTGAGATAGGTATCATGTACTACTATATAATGTATCATGAATTTATGAATAGAATACAGATTATTACCCTTATTTCCTACATGGTATCAGAGCCTAAAATTCTAAAACCTGAAACAGAAAATTTTTCGCTGCCCTAAATTTTTTTCGAGCTGCCGCCGTCGCCCCACACGCCGCTGCTAAACCCACGCGCCACTGCTGCTGCACCAGTGCTGCCGTTGTCCGCCGGTTCCGACGACGCCCAAAGACGCCGTTCGCTGCTCAAGTTTTCGTTCCGCCGCCACCGGCCAAACTCCTTCACGCGCCGCAGATCACCGCCGGTGTGTTCTGTTGTTCCGATCCATACCTGATTTTACAATATGTCTGGTTCTGAAGAACAACCTCGTTTGGATATTCCTGAGGGTTCGAAACTTCAAGATATGAGTGGTTATGACGTGATTACAGCTTTACTTCAGCAGCTGCAATTGCAATCTGGCCCTCGTCCTGCTTTACCGATTGGTCGTGTGTCGACTGATCCTTACTTCATTGGTCCTGGCGATGGTCCAGGACCTCAACTTGTACCAATCATGCTGAAAGGTCAAGAAAATTACAATGAATGGTCCGATGTGATTTGTCGTGCATTCTTAGCCAAGCACAAGATTGGGTTCATTACTGAATCCATCACCAAACCCCAGGACGATCATCCTGATACTACTGTTTGGCCTGGGGTTAATGCTACTCTTGTCTGCTGGATCTTGTAAACCCTGGATCCGGTGTTAAGATCTTCTACAAGTTCTTTTTCCACAGTCAAGGATTTGTGGGATGATCTTAAGGCACAATTTATTTTCGTCGATGGAATGAAGCTTTTGCAGACACAAGAAACCATTCAAGGTTGCAGGAAAAACGGTCAGCCCATCAACATCTACTTTGCCACACTAAAGAAGTTGTTTGCAGATTATCACTGCATGGGACCTCCTCTGGTTTGTATCTGTGAAGATTGCAAGGCATTATCCCAGTGCAATTTTCAGGCGAAAATCCTTCAAGAGAGAGAGAAGGATTTGATCTACCAATTCATCTCTGGTCTCGACGAAGGTTTTCACACCTTGCGATCCCACATCATGAGCATTGAGCCATTGCCATCTGTCATGAAGGTGTATGCCCTTGTTACTCAGGAGGAGAATCATAGAGCTATCATTCGAGCTCATGAGTCTTCTTCTACCTCCATGGCATATGTTGCACGACGTTCATCACCTACAAGTTCTTCGCCAGTTGTTCTTTTCTGCAGCCGACCGCAAGAATCTTGTTTGTACCCATTGTCGTCGCAAGGGTCATGATAAAGATACCTATTTCAAGATACATGGTGTCCCAAAGTGGTTCAAGAAGGGCAAGAAATCGGCACAACCTGACCGGCCATTAGTCAATGCCAGTCAAACAAGTAGCGCCACCGATCTCTCGCACCCGCCGCAGTTCGCCGGAGCCGGCCTTGTCGCCACCCAGTTTGGCGGCGGCAGCCTCCTCTGCTGTACCTGTCCGCTCCGATTTTGGCCCTGCTCTGTCTGATGAACAATGGAGCACGACCATGAACCTGTTTAATCAGCTTCATTCTCTTCCTGGTGATAAGTCTGGTAAGCATACTTTACCATGGATCCTTGATTCGGAAGCCTCTTATCATATGACCGGTGACAAAGGTTCTCTTTCTGATCTTACTACTACTATTGATGATGTGAATATTTTTCTGCCCGACGGCTCGATGTTCTCGGCTACTCAATTTGGATCTATTTGTTTTGATGGTTTTATACTGCCGCACGCATTATATATCCCTACATTGCGCTGCAACTTATTGTCATGCTCTAGATTGTTATCTACCCTAAAATGTCTAGCTTTGTTTACTAAAAATTATTGCATTTTACAGACTATCAGTACGAGGAGAGTGATTGGCGTGGGTGAACAGAAAGGGGGGGGGGTGTTTTGGCTTTGTCTGCTGGATGCTCGTGTTACTAGTCCAGTCCTGTAGTCTCTTCCTACAGTTGCTTCACTGTCCTCTTCTGATTTATGGCATCAGCATTTTGGTCATCCATCTTCCACGGTATTGTCTTCTGTTTCTCCTAGCAATAATAAACATTATGTACCTTGTCCTATATGTTATAGAGCAAAACAGCCTAGACATAGTTTTCCATTAAGTACTACTAATGCTACTGCATTATTTCAATTATTCATTGTGATGTTTGGGGACCTTATAATACACCATCTTCTAGTGGTGTTTTTTTATTTCTTGACAATATTAGATGATTTTTCCCGAGCTGTTTGGGTTTATTTATTAGTAGCTAAATCTGAAGTAGCTTCTAGATTTTTAGAATTTAGTGCTTTAGTTAAGAACCAGTGGGGACGAACAATTCAACGAGTTCGAGCTGATAACGGCACTGAATTTTTGCCTCTCCGATCTCACTTTACTGCATCTGGGATCGTTTTTGAGACGTCTATGGTTGGTACTCCGCAACAGAAAGGTTGAGTTGAAAGAAAGCGTCGTCATTTACTCAATGTGATGCGAGCTTTACGGTTTCAAGCCAATCTTCTTATTGACCTCTGGGGAGAATGTGTTCTTACTGCTGCCTACCTGATCAACCGAACACCGACTCAACTTCTCAACGGTCGTACTCCCTTTGAGTTACTCTATGGCTAGGCGCCAAATTACTCCTCCTTACGGGTTTTTGGATGCTTGTGTTTTGCTGCTCGTGTTCCAAGATACCATGACAAGTTTGCACCAAGAAGTCAACGGTGTTTGTTCCTTGGTTATCCTGCCAGAAAGAAAGGTTATCGTCTTCTCGACTTGGACTCTCGAGTTATCTTTAATACTCGGGATGCTGATTTCTTTGAAGACCAGTTCCCGTATTCTGCAACTCAGCAATCTGCTTCTTTTGATGAACCTGGCGGCGCCCCCACTACACCGCTGGATTCCTCCCCCTTCTCGCCGGAACCGTACGTTTTTTTGATCAACCGCCGGCTGCCCTTCCGCCGTCCGATGGTGGCCAACTAACGCCGGCTGCCCTTTCACCGGTCAATGCTGACCAGTTCCTGCTGGTCACTGCTGGCCAGTCAACATTGGTGGGTCAATGCCAGTCAACCCAGGCCAGTTAACGTCGGTCAACTCCGGCTGGTCAATGCCGGCCAGTCAACTCCGGTCACCGCCAGCGTTTCACCTCCGACTGATACCCTCCTGGTTTCATCTCCAATGGAATGCCGTTGACTACGCCGCCCGACGTCTGTTCCTCAATGCCGCCCGTGGCCGACCATCCTACACCATCCGTCGCCGGTTCTTCTCCGCCAGTTGCCGTCGATCCACTCTTTACCAGACACAGTGTTTGAGCTAGACGTCCACCATCGTATTTGGTTTATTATGATTGTGTTGATTCTGCTTGTGCTCTTGTTACTGAAGACCCCTCATTCGACTACGTTCCCTCATGCGTCATCACTGTCCTCAGGTGTTCTCTACCCTCTTACTGATTTTGTAAATTGTGATAATTTTTCTAGTATGCATTATTTTTCTAGTATGCATTCTAGATTTTCGGGTGCTGTAACTTCTAGTGCAGATCCCACTACTTATTCTGAGGCTTCCCGTTATTTTCATTGGTGAGATGCTATGGTTGAGGAACGTACTGCCCTAGAGCGGAATCAGACTTGGACTTTGTATCCTTTGCCTGTGCATAAAAAGGCCATTAGATGTAAATGGGTTTACTGAACGAAGTTTTGTTCTGATGGTACTATTGAACGTCACAAGGCTTGTCTAGTGGTTCTTGGAAATCGTCAGGTTGAAGGAATTGATTACACAGAGACTTTTGCTCCGGTTGTGAAGATGAGTTCCGTTCGATTGTTCCTGTCTGTTGCTGTCATACGTGGTTGGGAATTGCATCAGATGGATGTTCATAATGCCTTCCTTCATGGTGATTTACATGAAGAAGTGTTCATGCGTCCTCTGGCTATGCAGTTCTGCATGGTCAGGTTTGTCGCCTTCAGAAATCCCTTTATGGTCTTCGTCAAGCTCCTCGGAATTGGTTTGCTAAACTAGCTCAGGCTTTATGAACATTTGGTTTTGTTCAAAGTAAGATAGATTACTCTTTATTTGTCTATTCCCGTGGATCAAGGTCTTTACATGTTCTGGTTTATGTGGATGATTTGGTCATTGCTGGTAGCTTTTCTTCTTCGCTCGTCTCTGAGTTCAAGAAATACTTTAGTTCTTATTTTCACATGAAGGATCTAGGTTTGCTTAAGTATTTTTTGGGCATAGAGATTGCTAGAAGACCGGAGGGGATGTTTCTCTCGCAAAGGAAATATGCTTTGGCATCCTATCTGATACAGGCTTATCTGCTTCTAAACCAGTTGATTTTCCAATGGAGAAACAACATGATTTGGCACGTGTTGAAGGTCCAGCCTACCATGACCCGAAGTAGTATCGCCGCTTAGTTGGGCGCCTGATTTATTTGACGATCACTCATCCTGAACTTAGTTATTCAGTTCATACTCTTGCGCAATTCATGAAGTCTCCTTGTGTTCCTCACTAGCAAGCTGCGGTTCGTGTGTTGCACTACCTGAAGAGTCATCCTGGTCAAGGTTTATTTCTTTCTTTCAGTAGTACTCTACAATTAACTGCTTATTGTGATTCGGATTGGGCCGCCTGTCCAATTACTAGGCGCTTCTTATCTGGTTATTTTGTTATGATTGGTGATTCTCCAGTTTCCTGGAAGACTAAGAAGCAACCTATTGTTTCTCGGTCTTCTGCTGAAGCAGAGTATCGTGCTATGGCAGTTACCTGCTGTGAGTTATTATGGCTTCGGTCCTTGCTAAAAGACTTAGGGGTTTCGCACTCTTTTCCTATGAAATTGTTTTTGTGACAGTCAATCTGCTATCCACATAGCGGCCAACCCGGTTTTCCATGAACGTACTAAACACATTGAAGTTGATTGTCATTTTGTTCGAGATCTTGTACACTGGCGCTATTTTTATTCAACACATTCGTACGGTTGATCAACCCGCAGATTTGTTCACTAAAGCTGTTAGACGTAACCAGTTCTATTCCTTACTTGGCAAGTTGGGCATTTCTGATCTGCATGCTCCAACTTAACGAGGAGTTTTATGGAATTAGTATTAGTGTTGTTATGAAATTAGTATTAATTAGTTTTGGTATTGGAATTGGATTTGTATTCCTACCATAATTGTAGATATAATTATATTCTGTTACCTTCTCCTTGCTGGGATAGGTATCCTGTACTACTATGTAATGTATCCTAAATTCATGAATAGAATACAGATTATTATCCTTATTTCCTACAGTTATAGGTGAAAGGCTATATGCTAGAGTTTTCTGAGTTCCACTTTCATCTTTCCTCAGATGATTGATTGCTGCACTTTGAGATGATCTCATAATGGGCTAGCTACTGAAGCTGTAACAAGAAGTAAGATTTCAATGGATTTTTTAGCACTTTAAGGAACCTTTCTTGTAAAAAAAATACTCATACACTTACTATAAATGGATGTTTATTTTATTTAACACCCTTTCCATTTTTTGCATGATTCCTTCAATTTCATTCACTCATTCTACTCTTTACTTTCAACATTTAATTTCATCCACTCATTTTCTTCACCTAAATCCAAACACCTAAATCTATTGTGCCATAAATAGAAAAATGGAGGGAGTATATTTATTGAGTGTGTCTCTTGAAAGACGGTCTTTCCATAAGTAATGGAAATACCAAGTTTTAAAGCGTAAATTAGAAGAAATGAAAATAAAACTTTCGGGTTGCATGAACTGGGTTATAAATTTTATAACTACTACATGTTGCATACTAAATTTTTAATGTTGCAACTAAGACCTTTTACCTTTTATTATTCAAATTAAACCCCATCTTTTCATAAGCATATGAAAAGACCATCTTTCTTAAGAATTTGCCATATTTATTAGGTTAAATTTCAATATTACCCGTCAACTGCTGCAATTTATCTTACACAAATTGTTGATTTATTATCACCCAATCATTAGATGTTGGTCAGTTATTACATCCCAGAATTTTTTTTTAAAACATTTTTAGATTTGAGATAGAACATTATCTTCACCAGCCTGTACGCCATCCATCAACGTGACTAGAATCCCCAAATGATAGCCCGTGACTCTGTACAACATTTAGCTCCAGCTGTTGGGCTGCTCTTACTAAATCTTCCTCCAACAGTTCAGCATCATAAACCTTCCAGGTCACAAAGCATTAGATGCGGGCCGAGCGACAGATGAACAAGCTCTGACGTTTTTGGAGCGATTTGAGAAGATGAGCAAGAGTCAAGCGACTTGAGAAGATGAGCACAGAAGATGAGCAAGTTTGGACTGATAGGAGCTGAGCAAATTCACGACAGAAGATGAAAAACTTCCTTTTGCATGTTTATAGAAATTTTTACTCTTTATTTCCCTTTTTTGCATGCAGACGTAGTTGCATAATTATGGCCATTTGGGTTGTTTTCCTTTTGTCTTTTTTTGTTTGTCATTTGGTGTTTTTCCATGTTTGCCCTTAGGGCTTGTTGGGGTGCAGAGGTATTTAAGCCTTCCGTGTTGGATTTGTGCGCAGCTTTTGGGTGAAAAAGAAACCTACGTTTTCTTCCAATTTCTTGTTCTTGAAGAGATTGAATTTGATTCCCAAATATGGTATTCAAGTGTGTTGAATCAACAGGTTTCAGAAGGGCTTTTCGATTGGAATTTGTGGGCGAATCAACAATCAGAGTCGAATTTGTTCTACAAAGTTTTCGCCTGCATCAGCTAGTATCAGAGTTGAAGTCGATCTTGAATCATGCCGCAATGAAATTCTCAATGACAACAACGCGTGGATGACATTCTTGAGCACAACAATAACAACTAGTTTGAGGAAAGGGTTCTCCAGAGCATACAGAGCAGATGATAGAGCAGATAACCCAGAGGGTTTCCACCATTTTGGGTGAACAAGAACGGGAACGACATTCTTAGAGTTCTATGGTAGATTTGATGGAGAATGAGGCTATATTCGACAAGACCTCGCAGATCCAACGATGGCCTCAGTGGATTTATGAAAGTGAAGATCAACAGTGGGAGTCTGGAATTAAAACAAATATTACAGAATTCCATGGAGGTCTCCAAGCATAGGAATTTCTCGATTGGCTCGCGATGGTCGAGGAGATTCTTGAATTCCGATGAGTTCTTGATGAGAGGCGGGTTGCATTGATTGCAATGAGATTATGGGGTTGTGCAACAGTGTGGTAGTAACAACAAAAGCTTACCTGGAGTAAAATGGGCAAGCCAAAAATCACCCCGTGAGAGAAGGTAAAGAAACACCTCCGTTCAGCGTTTCTCCCCTATAACTATCAAAGGTTAATGTATCAATGCTTGTGAAAATCTTAAACAGGAACTTTGTACGGTGAACCAGTATACCTCTAAGTTTTATCCGTTGCTCACAATTAATGAGGTGTTTGAAGCCGAGGATTTACTTGTGGCACGTTACATGGTCTAAAATCTCATATCCAAGAGACCGTTAACATGTTTGATCTGGTTTCTGCATCAGTAGAGCACCACAGAGCCCTCTTGATGGAGAAACAATCGCGGTGTAGCAACCCGGGTCAGTTTACGAACCCATTTTGAAGTGTGCGATTGAGTGCACCTGGAAATGATGCACCATATGGAGGGCCAACCAAATCAGCCATAGATAAACCCAAAGCACCCAGTTTTGCGCATGGAGCAAGCACTAGCACCATGAAGTGCTTTGAATGTTGAGAACAAGGACACCGACAAGATGAATGCAAGAAGCTTGGAAAGAGAGTTCTCACTTCGGATGAAGACGGCGAGGATACGGGGATTGAAGACCATCAAATATATGATGAAGCTGGGTATGGCGAGGAACTTTTTGAGGGTGACGTAGGTATGTTCTTGGTCGTGCAAATGTCGTTTTTAATACCTAAGTCACCCGAGGATGATTGGCTGTGAAACAACATCTTCCAATCGTCGTGCACCATCCTTAGCAAGGTGTGTCGATTTGTCATTGATGCCAGGAGTTGCGAGAACATTATCTCAGAGGAAGCGGTGCAAAAACTGAGCATCAAGACCGAGCAACATCCAAACCCATATAAGCCTGCATGGTTAAAGTGTGATGGTGAGGTAACAATATCTAAATGCGCTTTAATTTCAGTTTTTGTTGGCGCAAAGTACCGTGATGGGGTTTGGTGTGATGTGGTGAACATGGATGTGTGTCATCTCCTCCTTGGTAGACCGTGGCAGTATGATAGGAAAGTGATCCACGACGGGTGAGCAAATTCTTACAGCTTTATGTTTGAAAGGATCAAGATTATTTTGGTTCCGAACAAACCTGTAGGAAATAAGGGTAATAATCTGTGTTCTATTCATGAATTCAGGATACATTATATAGTAGTACAGGAAACCTATCCTAGTTAGGAAAAGGTAACAGAATACAATTATATCTACAATTATGGTAGGAATACAAATCCAATTCCAATACCAATACTAATTAACACTAATTCCATAACAACTATAATACTAATTCCGTAACACTCCTCCTCAAGTTGGAGCATGCAGATCAGAAATGCCCAGCTTGCCAAGTAAGGAATGAAACTGGTTACGTCCGAGAGCTTTAGTGAACAAATCTGCGGGTTGGTCAACCGTACGAATATGTTGAGTAACAATAGCGCCAGATTGAACAAGATCTCGAACAAAATGACAATCAACTTCAATGTGCTTAGTACGTTCATGGAAAACCGGGTTGGCTGCTATGTGAATGGCTGATTGACTGTCACAAAACAATTTCATAGGAAAAATGTGCGAAACTCCTAAGTCTTTCAGCAAGGACCGAAGCCATAATAACTCACAGCAGGCAACTGCCATAGCACGATACTCTAATTCAGCAGAAGACCGAGAAACAGTAGGTTGCTTCTTAGTCTTCCAGGAAACTGGAGAATCGCCAATCATAACAAAATAACCGGATAAGGAACGCCTAGTTATAGGACAGGCGGCCCAATCCGAATCATAATAAGCAGTCAATTGGAGAGTACTATGGGAAGAAAGAAATAAACCTTGACTATGATGACTCTTCAGATAGTGCAAAACATGAACCGCAGCTTGCCAGTGAGGAACACAAGGAGACTTCATGAATTGCGCAAGAGTATGAACTGAATAACTAAGTTCAGGACGAGTAATAGTTAGATATATCAGACGCCCAACCAAGCGGCGATACTGCTCTGGGTCATGTTAGGCTGGACCTTCAACACGTGCCAAATCATGTTGTTGCTCCATCGGAAAATCAATTGGTTTAGATGCAGATAAACCTGTATCAGATAGAATATCCAAAGCATATTTCCTTTGCGATATAAACATCCCCTCCGGTCTTCTAGCAATCTCTATGCCCAAAAAATACTTAAGCAAACCAAGGTCCTTCATGTGAAAACAAGAACCCAAGTATTTCTTGAATGCAGAGATGAGCGAAGAAGAACTACCAGCAATGACCAAATCATTCACATAAACCAGAACATGTAAAGACTGTGATCCACTAGAAAAGACAAATAAAGAGTAATCTGCCTTACTTTGAACAAAACCAAATGTCCGTAAAGCCTGCGCCAGTTTAGCAAACCAATTTCGAGGAGCTTGACGAAGACCATAAAGGGATTTCTGAAGGCGACAAACCTGACCAGGCAGAACCACATAGCCAGGTGGGGGTCACATGAACACTTCTTCATGTAAATCACCATGCAGGAATGCATTATGAACATCCATTTGATGCAATTCCCAACCACGTATAACAGCAACTGACAGGAACAAGCGAACGAAACTCATCTTTGCGACTGGAGAAAAAGTCTATGTGTAATTAATTCCTTCAGTCTAGCGGTTTCCAAGAACCACGAGATGAGCTTTGTAACGTTGAATGGTACCGTCAGAGCAAAACTTCGTTCGGTAAACCCATTTACAACCAATGGCCTTTTTATGTGCCGGCAAAGGAGACAAAGTCCAAGTCTGATTGCGCTCTAGGGCAGTGAGCTCCGCAACCATAGCATCTCGCCAGTAAGAATGACGGGAAGCCTCAAAGCAAGTAGTGCGATCTGCACTAGAAGTTACAGCACCCAAAAATCTAGTATGCAAACTGGAAAAATTATCATAATTTACATAATCAGTAAGAGGGTAGAGAACACCTGAGGATAGTGATGACGTATGGCGGAACGTAGTCGAAGAGGGGGGGTCTTCAGTAACAAGAGCACAAGTAGAATCATCACAATCATAATCAGCCAAATACGACGGTGGACGCCGAGCACGAACACTTAGTCTAGTGGATGGTGGATTATTGGCAGCAGGCGGAGGAGGACGGCATCGGGCGACGGTGGGACGCCGGCGGTGGCCGGAGTTAGTTGGACACCGTTGGTCAGTGTTGACTCACCGGCATTGACTCATCGGCGTTGACTCGCTGGAGTTGACCGGCGTTGACTCGCTGGAGTTGACCGGCGTTGACCTGCCGGAGTTGGCCGGCTTTGACCCGCTGGCATGGACCGACATTGACCGGTCAGCATTGACCGGCGGAAGGGCGGTCGGCGGTTGATCGAAAAAGCCATATGGTTCCGGTGAGTAGGAGGAGGAAACCGGTGGTGCAGTGGTGGCGCCGCCAGGTTCATCTGTAGAAGCAGATTGCTGAGATGCAGAATACGGGAACTGGTCTTCAAAGAAATCAGCATCCCGAGTGTTAAAGATAACTCGAGAGTCCAAGTCGAGAAGACAATAACCTTTCTTTCCGGCAGGATAACCAAGGAACAAACATCGACGACTTCTTGGTCCAAACTTGTCACGGTATCTTGGAGCACGAGCGGCAAAACATAAGCATCCAAATACTCGTAAAGAAGAGTAATTTGGCGCCTGTCCATAGAGTAACTCAAAGGGAGTACGACCGTTGAGAAGCTGTGTCGGTGTTCGGTTGATCAGATAGGCAGCAGTAAGAACACATTCTCCCCAGAAGTCAATAGGAAGATTGGCTTGAAACCGTAAAGCTCGCGCTACATTGAGTAGTACAGGATTCAGGATACATTATATAGTAGTACAGGAAACCTATCCCAGTTAGGAGAAGGTAATAGAATACAATTATATCTACAATTATGGTAGGAATACAAATCCAATTCCAATACCAATACTAATTAACACTAATTCCATAACAACTATAATACTAATTCCGTAATAAAACCCCCCAAGACCGTGATTCAGTCACGTCTGCACCTAACGGGTCAAGTATAAACCTTTTGACCATGGATCAATTCAGTGAAGAGATGAAAGGGTCCAAGGTGGTTTTTATGCTCCTCGGGAAAGAAGTATCCAAGCCGAGTCCCGTCCCCAATATAATTGCTCTAGTACTAGTCGAGTTTGAGGACGTATTCCCCGATAATTTTCTTGATGGACTACCTCCCCTCCGGGATATTCAACATCACATTGACTTGGAACCAGGGGAACCCTTACCCCACCGGTCACACTACCGAATGAGTCTAAGTGAACACGAGGAGCTCCAAAGGAAAGTTGAAGAGCTTCTCACAAAAGGGCACATCCGAGAGAGTATGAGCCTAATGGCGGTACCAGCCTTGTTGATGCTGAAGAAGGATAGGTCTTGGCATATGTGTGTCGAAAGCCGAGCAGTCAATAAGATCATAGTGAGGTACCATTTTCCTATTCCTTGCTTTAATGACTTACTCGATCATATTAGTGGCACCAAAATCTTCTCACATTTGGATTTGAAGAGCGGGTCTTATCAGATTCGCATGTGTCCTAGAGATGAGTGGGCGCGCATGCAAGAAGGAGACAGCTCTATACGAATGGATGGTAATGCCTTTTGGTTTATCCATCGCCCTGAGCACATTCGTGCGGGTGATGAACCAACTCCTACAACCGTTCATTGGTCGATTTGTCATTGTATACTTTGATGGTATTCTAATTTACAATGCCAACCCTGATACGCACCTCATGCATGTGGGAGAAGTACTGAGTGTGCTACGACGTGAAAAGTTCTATGCTGCAGTGAAAAAGTGTGTGCTCATGAAAACCTCAGTTTTATTCCTGGGTTATGTTATCTCAAGAGATGGACTACAGGTTGACGAGGCAAAAGTTACAGTAGTACAAGAGTAGCCTAGGCCGAGTTTGATCACCTAAGTACGGATTTTCCATGGCCTTGCATACTTTTATAGGCGTTTCATTTCTAACTTCAGTGGGATCATGGCCCAGATCACAGATTGTATGAGAGGCACCAAGTTCGAGTGGACAAGTGAAGCCAAAGCGGCATTTGGTTTGATCATGGAGCGACTCACCACGGCCCCGTTTTGGTCTTGCAAAATTTCTCACTACCTTTCAAGCTATATACAGATGCTTGAAAAACATGGATTGGAGCTGTTCTTAGCCAGCAGGGGAGACCTATGGCATACTATAGTGAGAAGATCACGGGCACCAATCTCTACTACAACACTTACGATGTCGATTTCTACGCTGTGGTCCGAGCTGTCAAGCACTGGAGGCATAATCTATTTCATCGGGAGTTCATACTATACATCAACCACGATTCTCTCTGCCACCTCCACTGTTAGGACAAGGTGTCAGCCAGACATGCAAGGTTGATCTCTTTCCTCGAAGGGTTCACCTTTATTGTGAAGTACAAAGTGGGTGTCACCAACCGCGTCGCAGATGCCCTTAGTCGTCGAACCAATCTATCGGTCACCATGAGAGTCAAGGAGCCCAGGTTTGACTCCTTCTGTGAGCTGCTCACCATAGATTCTTACTTCTCAACGATCCTCGAAGAAGTCCAATCTAGCAAATGCTCAGACTTCTTACTCCACAACGGGTTCTTATTACATGGAAATCAACTATGCATTCCCAAGTGTAGTTGGCGCCTTCATATCATCTAGGAGTTACATGGAGAGGGGCACATGAGATGAGACTGCACACTCCAACTCGTTCAGTTCTATTAATTTTGGCCAGGAATATGCAACGAGGTACACAAGTTTGTGAAGCGATGCCGTATCTACCAGTTATCGAAAGATGGGGCAACTAATGCGGGACTCTACATGCCACTTCTTGTACCATCTCATCCATGGGTTGACATCAGTATGGACTTTGTGTTGGGTCTTCCACGAACTCAGCGAGGTAATAACTCGATCTTTGTTGTGGTCGACCGGTTCTCCAAAATGAAGTGCTTCACTACATGCAAGAAGTCTACAGATGTTGTGAATGTAGCCCAGTTGTTCTTTCACGACGTCTACCTTCTACATGGTTTTCTAGCAACAATCGTGTCTGATTGTGACACTCATTTTATCAGCCACATTTGGAGAAGCCTATGGAAAATGGTGAACACAAAAGACTAGCTTTGAAGATTTGAATACTTTAATTTGAGCTTTTGAAGGCATGTAATATTGAAAAAAAATTAATGTGAAGAGGAGGACTTGAGGGAAAAAAGAAGAAAGAAACCAAAGATGTTGAAATTGGTATCTGTCCCGAGTCGCAAAGATGCTGTCGTGAGTCGCGAACGATGGGTGGCCAGAATTATTTTTCTACTTTTTCTACTATAAATACCAAACCTTATCCTCTCTGTATTAAACTTCTCCTTCTTCCTGATTTCCTACTTTAAAAACCTAGTGTTTCCACTTTTTCATCTTAGTTTAATCTTAGATTATGTTTGGTTTGTAGTTGATTTTTAGTATGGATTCTAGTAGCTACGTTAATCACTTGTGAGCAATTGATTGAAACTTCCAAACCCATTTAGTGAGATTATCTATTTTTCTCTTTTATGAACATTTATTGGGAAGCATTTATTGGGCCATTAATGTGATGTTTTACTTCATTTATGCCATGGGATTTTTGAGAATATAAAGTGTTTGTATGATTGAAGTGTTAGGGTGTTGGGAAAGTGTACAATTTCTTAGCTCTTTGGCATGAAAATCCAAGAACATGGTATCAAAACTTCTTGTGTATAATGTGATGTCAATCTTACTAGATAAGTATGTTAATGTTGATTGTTATCATATTTTTCCTAGGGTAGCAATAAAAGGTTGAATCTTGAATGTGGTTTGATCTAGGTTTAGCCTAATAGATGCTTTGTTGGTTAAATGGCTATGCATTTGGTCGAATGCTTGTTGTTATCAAATCTATGGTTCATTGAGTATAATGCCATTGATGAAATATCTTTATGGTCATTGAAAGTCTAAAGTGATTGTCAATGAGGTTTGCAAATGGTCATTGAACGTCTAAAGTGATTGTCAATAAGGTTTGCAAATGGTCGTTGAACGCCTGTGTGAATTACTATTAAGAAGAAATGAATGTTGATCTTCAAAATGGAAGTAATAGCATTCCCCACAGGCATTAAATGTGAATGAATAAGTGAGTGAATCTAGGATCTATAAGAGGTTTGGAAGTGAGGATCAATTGCCCCCAAGGTTTTGTCATTGTTGATTTTACCATGTTTTTAGCTGTTTGTTTGATGATTAGCATTCTTATCTTGATTTTTAAATTCATAACTTAGGAAAAGCCAACCCCCCCTCTATTTACTTGATTTTATATGTATATATATATGCATACATACACATATATATCTAGTATAATAACCACCTTATATGTTTAAACCCTTAGGAAGATCCCTCTTCTCGTGGACGATCCCAGCTTTCCATTATCTACTTAGTTGTTGATAGGAATCATTTAGGGCTTAAAAATATTAACTTTGAGAGGTACGGCGATGACCTCTCAAATTTTAGCGTCGCTGCTGGGGAAGAGGCATTTATTTTTAAGTGTTTAGGCATATTATGTGTGAGTATGTGCTAATTGTGAATATGTGTTTGTTTTATTTTGGTTTTTAGTTGATTTGCCATTTTTACTTGTCTTGAAGATGTATTTTTCGAGTTCTTGGTGTATGGTTCGTACGCGATCCTCTTCACAATAACCCCTACATTACGACCCCAAGTTAGAGTTGAATTTTAAAAGGGCTAGGAGCCTTTCTTTGAAAAGTGTGAATAACACCCCTCCTAGTGACCATTTTGTGGATCCTTCTACATCCATTGAGCATGAAGATGATAATCCGAGAGGAGGACCTCACCACCCTCACATTCAAGGAGGGAACGTTCCTTTGAGGCAAGTCCCTTCGAGGGAGACAATGGCCCCCAACCTTGAACAACAATCTACGTGAATAGAATATTTGACGGTTGGACCAAATGGGAACTTTGAGCTTAAGTCCAGGTTGATACACTTGCTACCTTTATTCCTTGGTTGGCAAGGGGAGAATCCCAACAAACATCTCTCTAACTTCCGCATGGTGTGTAGTGGTATGATTCCCAAAGATTAGATGAAGACCTATACAAGTTCAAGGTATTCCCATTCTCTTTGAGAGATTCCGCAGGGATTGGCTCCACTACCTACCACCCGAGAGCATTAACTTGGTGTGAGATGGTGAAAATTTTTCTTTCCAAGTACGTCCTGGCCTTAAAGTCTGCTCCTTTGAAGAAGGACATTAGCACCATCCTCCGGCATGAAGAGACATTTTACGACTATTAGGAGAGGTTCAAGAAGCTTCTCTCAAGTTATCCTTATCATGGCTATTTGGGGGGAGATTTGGTCTATTACTTCTACAATGGTCTTCTCGATAAAGAGCAAAGGCTAGTGAAGGGATCTTGTGGTGGTTCCATTGGGAACAAAACTTTGACGGAGGCTATGGCATTCTAGAGAAATTAGCTAAGAAGCCGAGAAATTTTAGTGCAAGAGCCGGTTTGAGAAGTAAAAATCCAACAATACAAGTGCTCCCTCCAATAATGGAAATATTGAAGACCAAGTCTTGGCACTCACTTCCATGGTTAAGGCTTTGATGACACAATCCGGTAATAAACCATATGTGAAATCTTGCAAGATTTGTTCTTCACCCTATGCTACAGATGCATGCCCGAGTTTTCAAGATGATTACGCAGTGAGATGAATGTCGTAGGTTTTCAAAGAGGCTAAAGATATCAAGGTGGGAAAGGTTATCTAGGAAACTAAGGGTACCAAGGAGGCCAAGGCTACCAAAATTGGCCTTATAACATGGGTAATCGAGATCACCCGAATCTCTGGTATGGAAATGGCCAAGAAGATCAAAATACTCAACCTTATCGCCCTTCTCAACAACAATTTCGGCCTCCGCATAACAATTTCCCAAGGATCCAAGACAAGCCCCATGATCAAGGCAAACGTTTGGGCTTGTCAAAAGATGAAATGATGCAAGCCATTGAAAGATTGAGTATATGTGAAGAGAAGGATGACAAATTCCAAGAGAAGACCGAGTCATGCATAAAAAACTTGGAGACTCAAGGGAGCCAAATAGCAAGCCTTGAATCGCATAAAGACAAGGGAAAATGGAAAACTTCCTTCCCAGCTGCAGATTAACCCTCGATAAAGTGTGAGTGCAATCTCATTGAGGAGTGGAGAGGAAGTGAAGGATCCCCAAGGCAAGGTTCGGGTGATTGAAAAGGAGGAAGACCTTAAGAAGAAGGCCAAGGAGTTGGCCAAATAGAAGGTGAATAAGGGGAAGGAGATTGAGGAAGAAACCGTTGTGCCAAGGTCATGATCAAACCATGAGACCTTATCCCCTCCTCACAAAAGAAGCAAGGTGGTGGAGATCCCTATCTATGTACCGGAGCCACCATTTTTGGAGGCATTGAAGGATGGGAGGACAAAGGAGAACAACAAGGACATCTATGAAGTCTTTCGTAGATGCAAGGTAAACATTTCACTCTTGAATGCTATAAATCAATTTCCTAGGTGTACTAAATTTCTTAAGTAATTGTGTACCATTACTAGGAAACAACAATTGAAGAGTAAGAAAAATAGTGGAAAGAGTGAATATGTCTCCGCCATGTTTAATGATGAATTGCCTCCTAAATGTGATGATCCGAGATTGTTTACAATCCCTTACGTGATAGGAGGAAAATGTGTTAACAAGGCCATGTTAGACTTAGGTGCCTCCATTAATGTGATTCCATATTCTTTGTATAAGAGTCTAGATATAGGAACCTTGCACAAAACCGGGGTTTTTATCCAACTATCCAATCACTCAAGCACATACCCAAAAGGTATTGTGAAGGATATGCTGGTGAAGTTTGGCTCTTTACCATTCCCCACTGATTTTTATGTTCTTGAAATGGAAGGTGATAATCGTGCTAAACCTATCCTCTTAGGTAGGCCATTTTCAAAGACTTCAAGGACAATAATCGATGTGTATAAAGGAACCTTAACCATGGAGTTTAATAGGAAAAAAATAGAATTTGACACTAAGAACTCTATTGATCATCCTAGTAAATATCATTCTTTCCAAGATATTAATGTTGTTAATGATAAAGAGCAAGATGTGTTTGAGCCCAAAGATGGTAGTTCCTTATATGTTGCCTTAGACAATGATATGAGTTGTGCTTCTATTGCAAATGTTGTTAGTCCTAACTTGAAGGAAAGCAATGATAATGAAGACTCACTTGGGGAGGCGAACTCCGACGACTCTCATGTGTCCATAGGAAAGCTAAAAAACTTTGGTTTCCCTCCTTCTCGCTTGAAGACTTTGGTGGAAGAGTGCAAACCACCACCAAAAGTTCTTAAATGCTCATCTTTTGGAGAAGCGGAGAAACCCCCAACTGCTCATTCAATTGAGATCACTGTGGAGCTAAGAGAGGAGTTGTTAAGCATGATGGATGAACATGAGGAAACCCTAGCCATTGTGCGCCAAGTCTTGTTTGGGGATACTATGGATCCCAAGTGTTTTGATCCGGATCGAGGAAAGGAGACTGAGCACCTCAGCTCATTTTGTTAATAACTCCAAGAAGGGGAGTAAGTCATTCCGACGATGTTGAAAAAACTTGGTTTTGATCATCCGGATTTCCATCCGTGACGTTTCATTGATGTTGTTTCAATTTAAGTCTTTATCGTAAGTTTCATTATTTTGTTTTGTTTTTTCATTGGTGTGTTTTTCCATGATTGTAGAAAATTGAGGTGCTTTGCATTGGATTGATGAAGGGAGGAAGGCTTGGAGAAAGGAATAACAGGTTGGACATTTGGTAAATTCAAAAAAAAATTCTAACTGTTGAGAAAGGTAGCATTTTGCGAGTCGCAAAATTCGCGTCGCACGTCGTGACGGGATCAAAAAAACTTGTGAAATTTTGAGCATTCAGGCTCAAGATTTCGAGAGTTACGAATGGTTTCTTGCACGTCCCGAGAGACCTCGCAAGTCATGGAGGTTCTTTGTGAGGTGCGATCAGATCAGAATGATTTTAGAAAAAATTAGTTCACAGACCCAACATTTTGCGAGCCGTGAAGGATCTGTCGAATATAGCGACGAGATATCGTGAGTCGTGAAGGTTCCATCACACATCGTGGTGATTTCAGAAAGTTTTCTAAGAAATGGAGCTTTCAGGTCCAACATTTTGCGAGTTGCGACCATGACCTTCGCGACTTGCGAAGCCTGGGTTGACTTCTATATCACAAATCACAACTATGACCTTCGAGACTCGTGAAGGCTGTCCAGAAGGGCTTTTCAAATAGGTAAAAATGTTTCTCTTCCTCACCTTCTCCACACACTCCTCCGCTGGCTCTATCCCTAAATCACCACTCTACCACCAATTCCCCACTAACTCTTGCCAAAATCTCCACCAATTAGCCGAAAAACATCACCCCAACAATCCCCAGCCCTCTTCTAATCCATAAACACCCAAAAATCTGGCCAATCCTCTCAATAACCCAAACTCTAGGTTTTGGGATTTTTGAAATTGCTAGTGAATTGGGCTATGATTCTTTGTGGGCTTCCTTATCGCATCTTCCAACACATTAATTGGTACAATTCCTCACTTTTACATGCTTGAATCGTAGTATTTGTGTAGTTCTAATTTTGATAAAATTGTGGAAATTGTGGATTGATGATATTTGCGTAATTCCAATAGTTCTTCACCTTTGTGCTCTTGAATTGTGATATTAATAAGTGTGATGATTTGTATGAACTTACAAAGTTGTGGGATTGTTGGAATTTGTTGTGAATGATTTGTGGTATGTATGTAGAATTTTTGACATGGTAAGTATAACTTAGATATTTGATATGCAATTGTTGGATAATACTTAGACTAGTTTAGCTTGGAAATGAATGTTAGCATTTTGGAATTGTTGATATTAGCTAAGCTTGGTGATAAGAAGAGATGATTGTGATTCTAGGATGTTGCATATGGGGTATTTGGTTATGTGATGATCTCAATGTGTGGAAAATACAATGGATGAACTAAATTGGTGAAATAGGACGTACTAGTGGCATGCTTTCTCTAGCTATACAATTAGATTGAACTTTATATTTATGAGCTTATAAGCATTCTTGCATATCTATAGTGGTTTTCAATGATTGTAGTGTGTCGACTACATCATTTTGACCATGATTGCTAGATTCTATAATGATGCTTGGATGTTTGTCTCTATATGTTGCATATTTTTGTGTGATATATTCTAGTGAAGATTGCACGGTTTTATCCATTATGTCCTTGTGTATTTGACATTGTTTGTTGTGGTGATAGACATTCCTCTGGAGAGACCTAGAGCCACTCGTGGTGCGAGCGCATCCGTTCCACTTCCACCTCCCCCACCAGCTCCGGAGCCGACCCTGGCACCTTCCCCAGACCGTTTCATGGGTTTAACTTGGATCACCAGAGCCTATGCTAAGAGGTGGGGCATCCTAGCTGCCCGCAAGATTCAGGAAACCATTTTCATTGATGAGACGGCAGTGGATGCCCTCGGGCTGAAGGAGCTGGCCCACTGCCTCCTCACCAAAGGAGAACTAGAGAGGTTTATTGGCAAGAGTCCCCCCACCTACAAGCGGTATACACTGGAATTACTCTCCACCGTGAGAATGTGCAGCACCATAGATGATGAGTCATGCGAGATATACATCTGTTTCCACCTGGATGATATCTCTTGGGAGATGACAATATCACAGGTGGAGACCACTTTTGGGTGGAACGCGATGGAGATTCGGGTGAGATTGGACCCACAGGCCCCAGAGCACACTATTGAGGAGGATATGAACTTTTGGTCCATCGTCACGAAGAGGGTGAGACATTCCAAGGACAAGACCAACATCATCATCCATCCTGCTCTCAGATTTGGGCATAGATTCTTGACGGGCACTAATGTGTCCATTTTATGGGCATATTTTAGTGCTTTTTGGGATCACTTTTATGTTTTTTTGTTACCAAGAACTTGTGTTTTACCTTGAAATTCTCTTAGGAGCGGTAAGAGCGACTTTATGCTATTTTACCTTTTCTAACTGGATTTTGTGTGACAAGGGAAGAACACAAAGACTTGAAGATCGGAGGCCGTTGAAGATCACCTTTTGAAGACTTGGTTCAAATATTTGAAGGCTTGAAGAATGAGAGGAATTATTGTGAAGAAGAGTGCTTGCTACAACAAGAAGAAGAGAATACAAGGTTATGTTCTGGCGCCCGTCGCGAGTCGCGAGTCGCGGGTGGCTTGAACAAAACCGTATCCCTTTGTACTATAAATAGCCTTTTTTCTTTCCTCTCTTTCATTCATCTTCTTCCACCCGACATTGGTACTATTCAAACCCTAGTTTTCCACCATTTTCATTTTTGATATCTCATGTTTTATGTTTGGTTTGTTAGCATTAATTAGTATGAACTCTAGTAGCTAAATCTAGTTCTTGGGAGTAATTGACTAAGGCTTCTAAGCTCATGTCTTAAGAACAAGTTGTAGCCTATTTAATACTCTTACTATTATGCATTTATGGAGCATTGAATGTGTTTGTTAATATCATTAATGTTCTTAAAAGCTTGAGTATATGAAGTACTTGTATGATATGCTTGTTAAGGTTTGGGGAAATTGGTTGAATTCCCCTTTTCTTGATAGGAAATCCAAGAGTATGATTTAGAGCTTTTTATTGTGTTGATGGATTGATAATTCCTAGATGAATATGATAATGTTGAACTTTTTGTCATGTTTGTTGTTTTTAGCAAATGAGAGAAGTTTATGAACGCTGAACGTTCTTGACTAATCTTGTGTAAATGCATAGATTGGTTAAATGCTTAGATACAATGTAGTGTTTATAAGTGTTTCCAAGCTTGTTGATTCTTCGTGTTCAATGTCATTAATGGGATACATTTAGTCATGTTTCGACTAAGGGAGTCATTGGTGAGGTTTGACAAGAGATGTTAAATTCACTCATGAAAACTACTATCTAAGAAGGATAGAAGATTAGTCTTCACAACAAGTAGTGAAAGTAGTAAATAGGTTGCATGTTAAATGATGGATAAGAGGCTTGGAAGCGGAAGTCAATTTTGCCCAAGGTTTCGCTAATCGTTGGTTTAATTACCTTTTAGTTGTTGTTGCATGCTTTGCATATTTAACTTGCTCGTTAGTTAACTTGTCTTTCAATTTTCTAACTTAGGACCAAAAACCAACAAAACACCCTCCATTTACATGCTTATATATATAACTATATATCTATATATCTATATCTATATATGCTTATATCTAGTATGTTCCTTGCTATATATGTGTAAACACTTGGAAAAATCCCTCTTCTCGTGGACGACCCCGATTTTCCACTATCTACTTAGTTGTAGATAGGAAGAATTTAGGGCTTATAACTTTAACTTTGAGAGATACGGCAATGACCTCCCAGGCACATTATTTTGTGCCGTAGAGCCGACAAGTGTGCCCAATCCAGACATTCCTTTCCTATGGCAGCTGACAAGCGGGGGGACATATTATGGGAAGTGAGGCAAGTTATAGCTGACAATGGTCATTTATGTAGCAAAGAAGCCGAAGGGAGAGATTTTCATGGGAGGTATAATCACCCTCCTGGCAGAGTATTTAGGCCATGTTGTCCCAGATAGTTTTCCACATTTGGGCAAAGATTCTTCATACCTCATCACATTAGGGAGGATGAAGATATTCAGCCTGATCGATGCCAAGCTATCTGAGGCATCTACCACTAGGTGTATGGGGCGAGGAATGTCACATTTATGACACTCCCTCAGCCCTAGATTCCAAGCTAGAGTTTGATATGCCTGTCGTGGATTTGGCGATAGAGCTAGATACTGCGTGTAGAGTGGGTTTTGGGAGGGAGCTTCAGAACCTACCCCCATTGCTAGTTCAAACTGATGAGGGTGCCTTTCTGTTCACTCAGGCACATGATTTGCCACATTCTCCACCACCTCAAATAGGGCCCGAGCTGATGCAGGAGAACCACGTGCACAGCCAGTTTCCTCTGCCGCCACCAAATTTCTATACCCAATTGATGCAACATTAGAGCAGGGTTTTCGTGGGCAGGTTGAGCACAACATGTTCGTCTCACAAAGACTGATAGAGTAGGATGAGGAGATCGATCAGCTCGCATCCAGAGTCTAGGATATGCAGATGGATTTTGGTGGTCCCTCGGGCCTTAATCCCGGAGTAGCTAGACATTGGGAGCGGTGTCAGAGACAAGGATTGGATAGCATGGTATCGACAGCGTTATTCCGGTGATGGTGGTACATCCTCATAGCAGTGATTGTCAGCATTATTTTCTTGCACTCCCCTACTTTGATTTATATATTTTCCCCCTATTTGTCTACATTGAGGGCAATGTAGTGCTTTCAGTGTGGGAATGGGTGTTTAGCATTTACTGTTTTATTTTGGATGCCTTTAGCTTGGGTGATTTGGGATGTTTCTTTTCTTCTAGATGCTTTCGGTTGATGTATTTGGATATCTCTAGTGGCTTTGACACGTGGAAATCTATTTGCTATTTTTATTGGAAAAGCATGAAAAAAGGGGAAAATGGAAAATTTTGAAAAAAATAGAGAATGATAAAAGGAACAAAAATAAAAAGAAATTCCACTAACTTGAAAACATGAGAAGGCAATTTAGGAAACATTAGGGTCCCAGATAGGCTGAAAACCCAAAAGGGTGGTTTAGAAAAAAATGAGAGGCTAAATGTGTGGGTGAGATGTGAGCTAAAGAAATATGATGTGTGACTAGGATGAAAGCCTGAAAGGGCTCCTAGGAAAAATGAGATAAAGAGAAAAAAATTTTAAAAAAATTGTGCTATAATTTTACTCATGGCATTAGAGTCATAAGGTTGCAGTTGCTGTATGTATGGATCGGTTAGCCTAATATCATGAGACTTCTTGGGATTGGATAATTTAGCGGGGAAAACAAAGTAAGGTATAAAATTCTTGATTCTTGGTATGCTTCATTTATGGATTGATATATTGGTATTAAGTGAAGTATATGCTTGAAAATTTGATATAGTTTTTACTTCACTTGTTCCATTGGATTTTAGATTATCAATTCGGGACTTAGACATGCTTTTATGGGCATTAGTAAATTGATAGGCTCGTATGGTTGGGTAGACTTAGGAATGGGGGTTGTGTCTGAATTCTCACTTGAGCTTAACTTTCGGATGAGTGAAATTGAGAATTTTGTGAGGAATATATTTGGGGGTATTAGTTTAGGATGTGGATACGTGAATTCCTTTGTGTGATTGAATCTTTTCATACTCGAGAACGAGTAAGGTTCAAGTGTGAGGAGGTTTGATGTGTCCATTTTATGTGCATATTTTGGGACTTTTTGGAATCACTTTTACGCTCTTTTGTCATCTAGAGCTTTTGTTTTGCCGTGAAATTCTCTAAGGAGAGTTAAGAGCGACTTTTACGCTTTTATTACTTTCCTAGTGGATATTGTTTGACAAGGCAATTGTTTGAAGACTTTGAAGACTAGCTTTGAATATTTGAAGAGTTGTATTTGATCTTTTGAAGACTTAAAGAATTTAATAAAATGAAGTGAAAATGAGGACTTGAGACAAAAAGAAGAAAGAAACCAAAGATGCTGAAATTGGCATCTGTCGCGAGTCGCAAAGATGTTTTCATGAGTAGCGCATAACAGGTGACCAAAAATCTTTTCTACTTTTTTACTAAATACCAAACCTTATCCTCTCTCTTCAACTTCTCCTTCTTCCCTATTTCCTACTGTGAAAACCCTAGGTTTTCCACTTTTTCATCTTAGTTTAATCTTAGATTATGTTTAATTTGTTGTTGATTTTTAGTATGGATTCTAGTAGCTAAGTTAATAACTTGGGAGCAATTGACTATAGCTTCCAAACCTATATAGTGAGATTCTCTATTTTGCTCATTTATGAACATTTATTGGGAAGCATTTATTGGGCCATTAATGTGATGTTTTACTTCATTTATGTCATGAGTTGTTTGAGAATAAGAAATGTTTGTATGATTTAAGTGTTAGGGTGTTAGGAAAGTGTACAATTTCTTAGCTCTTTGGCATGAAAATCCAAGAACATAGAATTAGAACTTCTTGCATATAATGTGATATGATACTTGCTAGATGAGTATGTTAATGTGGATTGTTATTATATTTGTCCGAGGGTAGCAATGAAAGGTTGAATCTTGAATGTGGTATGTTCCAGGTTTAGCTTAATAAATGATTTGTTTGGTTAAATGGATATGCATTTGGTCGAATGCTTATTGTTATCAAATCTAGTATTCTTAACATGCCTCCACTCGGAGTCGTTAATTTTAGCTAATTTAAACCGAGCAAAGAACAGATGGTCAAAGATAAAATTTATAGTTCTGCACCCAACTCACTACTATGTTACTATTAGGGTAGTTAGCGGTAAGGCCTGTGTATGTCCACAGAGATGCTATGGCCTAAAAACCAATTAAACACAGCCTCGTCCGGGTTGCCAATCCGCACAAGTTGCTAGGAATAGCTAGTAAAGTAAACAATGGGGGTTGGTTTTTTCGACTAACAACTACTAAGCATAAAATCAAAAAGCAAATAAACCATATAAACAAGCACTTGGGGTTATTTGCATAACATGCTTGATAAATTACTTTTATCCTCGATTCATTCACATATAGACTTATAAACCTATATTATGTTCACGTCACACAGTGTGAAGATGGCCAGGTATTTTCCCCCAGTCTGTCACACGTGATACTTATCACAATACCTATATCTCACCGTCTCCATAATTTAGGGAATGCGCTCTAGGACACCAACGCCGCAGACCAATCCCTAGTCACTTCACTTCTACGTCCAATGCACCCCTGCTTAGAGGAATCCAAAGGCTGCCTAAAAGGATATTGCCTTGCGTAGGTTGCAACCGTTGGATATGTAGTGAAGTGCATTACATCCTAGGAACTCCACTGTGGATTTCAATCCCTAGGCCTAGAGAGACAAAGGAAAATACACCTTGTGATGACTCTAGAGTCGGCACAACTCTAGTCGTTACAAATAACACTCTAATCTATCGGGTTAAGCCAGGGGCTTTCCCCATTGGAATTTTCCGAATCGACTGCCCAACATGTTTATTTCTCACAAAACTAGCCAATCAAAATCATGGTACAACACATATAATGATTTTCTCTCAAAGGACATGAATGCAATCACCTTCCCAGTGTTCTATACCTATTCCACAATTCCAACACTTTCCAAGATTGCAATGATTCCGAGCACGATTTTATACCATACATGTATGAGTGTATCATCACAATGGCATATCATAAATCATAATTCTTATAAAACACAAGTTCAAGCACAAATATTCATGAGACAATAAGATAGGAAAATCTAAATCTCAAAAAGTCATCATCAAAATATGAATACAAATAACCCCAAGCTACTAACATACTCACTAGATATGAAATTCAAATAAATATTTGAATTCCACATCATAGGATGAAAGAAAAATTAAAAAAGGAAAGAAATAAAGAAGAAAGAATGTTTCTCTCTCTAGAATGGTCTACTAAATACAAGATTATAGTTGAAATAAAATCCAACTCTCTAACCTAGGTAAACTAAGGCTTATATTTATATTAGTAGGGGATTGAGCCTAAAAATAGGCCCAAAATAGGCCAAAAATGTGTAAACCCTAGTTCAGCCGTGTACCAAGTCCGTGCTGGCGCGGACCGCCAGATCTGGCGCAACCCGTGCTTGCTCCATTGGTGTGGATCGTCTGATCTTGTGCGGTCTGTGCATACCCGTTGGTGCGGGCCGTGAAATCCCCAATAGGTTGTGTCCATACAGTCCGAGTCATTTGGCATGGGCTGCCATCAGAGTCTTCATTTTTGCCCTTCTGATCCATGGGACGTGACGTTTAGCACGAGTCATCATCAGAAACCTAATTTTGCTTAGTATTTTGGCACAGACTGCTTGATTATTCACATCCTACCGGCCGGGGTCTTGACATTTTGCACTTGGAACGACACTGACCATCGAAAAAGGGATAGTCCACACATACTTAGCCGTTTTAGAGTGAAATTTGGAAGTTATGTGCGTGGCTTGTCGAGTTTGGCATGGTCCATGCCAGGCCTTTGGCACGGTCTATTCCAAAGGTATTTGTTATGGACCACGTCATCTGGTTCGAGCCGTTGGTGCCATCCATGAGCAGTCTGCGCCGACCTGTTTGTACTTTGGCCGGCTGAACTTCTTTCCCTTTCTACGGGTGAACCATGAGTCCGTTTTGAGTTCTTGAAGTCAATTTTATGGTTCTTGGGGAGAAGAATCCAATAGATTCAACCTTGAAGGCTTACTATTCTTGGATCATTCCCAGAAGTTGGCCCAACTCTCTCGGACCACGATTCTTTGTTTCTTCATTAGTCGTCTAGAGCTCTAATGCTGCCTATCTTTGGCTCCAACCTTCTTCTACCACAATTTTATGTCCGTTGCCTTTGTCTACTACCATTCTAGTGCTAATAGCCTTCAATCTCTTCTACCGTCCTTGCAAAAGGCCTTCAATATCATCTACCATCCTTGCGAACGGTCTTTACATAGAATGTAATGAAAAGTATCCACGAGCGACCTACTAAATATGATCACAACGGAAGATCTAAGAGCCCGTTGATACAAGATGTCTATTAGTACTAACTAAGTCTACAAAATGCGGGATTTAGACAATAAAATAAAACATGGCCATCTAAACCCCTTGCCACGTAAACTCAAATAATACTAGCAATCCAACATATAAAACAAACCAATTATTACGCCGAATGCATTGGTTAAGGCATGCATAATGGTGCACATCAGAATCCCCACACTTTAACCTTTACTCGTCCTCGAGTAAATAAAAATAAGAAAAGGCTTAAGCGACATGTAGCATCAAGTATAAGTTAGTCAATGCATTCAACTTATTCCCAAGCTACCCTAGTTTCCCCAAAATTAGTGAAAATCCTCACAACTCTCGCACTCCCCGAAGATCCTAAATTAACCTATCCACCCAAAATAACAAAATGTGGAAAAAGATAAGCCAAGAAGATAAGTGTCAAACTATCTTAATTTTCCCAAAATAATCCCCAAAAGCAATCAAAGACTCGTCTCCCAAAAAAACAATCCATCAAGGAAATCCAAGAGTCGTCAACTTGGTTGTAATGTAGGGATAACTCGTGATTTTCGACCTAGTTACAACCAAGGAGGTAGAAGCATCATCAACCTAATTTTTTTTCTCTCATTTTTCCTAAGAGCCCTTTCGGGTTTTCATCCTAGCTTTAACACACAAAGGGTACTCACTTCTCACCTTTTTCCACACACCCTATCATTTTGCCTAGGCTCGTAAGCCTAGCCGAGCCTAGCCTCTCACTTTTACCTAGGTCTTTCAACCCATTCTAGCTTTTCCCAATGTTACCGAGGTCGCCCTTTTGGGTTATATATTTTTTCATTTTTTCAAAATTTTCAATTTTTTTGGTGTTGCACAAAATTTCCCCCAAAAGTTGGCTTTCATACTACAAAAGATAAGATCAAAACTCACCAATATCCTAAAAAAACCAACCCCATGCAAACTAGGAACCCTACCTAGTAAGTCATACCACCAAGTATACATCCAAAAACATCCCACAACAATCAGAATCCTAAATTACCAAACAATCAAGAAAAACTAGCAAAATAAACATAAAATTGCACCAAGGAATTCCAAGAAAGAAGACTCCCTAAGTGCTCACTACCCCCTCCCCACACTTAACCAATGCATTGTCCCCAATGCAACAAAAACCATGTAAAAACATAAGTGAGGTTGGGAGAAATAGTGACACTTACTCTCTCGGTCTCGAATAGCCTTCCTTATTGTGGCTCGTGATACTCCTCTCAATGTACCATGTTGCTTGAATTGCGTCTTTGATATAATCCATCCTCGTGCTAAGCTCCTCCATCTGCAACCTCACACCTCCTATCGCTTAGACAACCTCTTGAAACACTTGGGTAAAGCTCGAAAGATGATCCCCAAGTGAGTGCAATAGGGTAATGATATATGTCGATAGGCGAGAGCATCTAGGAGGTACTCCGAAGAGTTCTCACCCTTGGCCTCCTCAACATCTATCTCTGAGGTGGCTACAACTCTGTAGAATTCCTTTCAAAACATAGGTTTGGCTCAACTCTGTAGAATTCCTTTCAAAACATAGGTTTGGCTCAACTCTGTAGAATTCCTTTCAAAACATAGGTTTGGCTCAACTCTGTAGAATTCCTTTCAAAACATAGGTTTGGCTCAACTCTGTAGAATTCCTTTCAAAACATAGGTTTGGCTCAATAAATAGGTCATCCAAACATGTGTCATGGGTGATGGAAGTGTGCTCTGGCTGAGAAAGTACCATGAAGCTACAGATGATTACCTCACCATAAATCCATACCAACCGATCCTCCGATATCGTAGGCCCCACCATAGATGCCTTGGCTAACTTCTCGATACTGTACCTTATTCCTGATCGTCCCAAGTTAGCTAACGCTCACTGTGTAACCAGATGTCCTAAGTACTGTGCCAGTCGCCCCACCATGCTGCCATATAAATACCACTCTTTTTGTCCCCCATCGCTATACACTCTTGTACAAATTTCCCTACCAGGTTGAGGTAGAAATTACCCTCGGGAGTTATTATCCAGAGGCAATGAAAATCCAAACCCTCATTGCCAGTAACCGGTGAATGTAACGAAATGCCGGATGAACCAAGACAATGCTCTTTCACAGATTCTTCCGATCAGTCCCTGTCAGCTACCTCCAAAATTTCTCGAGAGTGAAAGGCATCCCTTGATGGTGTGTCCTCAAGATCTCTTTGTCATAACTCAATCTGAAGGCGATGGTTATCTCTCGGTGTGTCATTAGATACTCCTTATCATCAAGATTGAATTTGATCGCCTTGTGTCCATTCTCGTCCGTAACCGATCAAGAGTAGCTAAGAACTCTATGTTCCATCTAATGTAGGTCTTAGAGTGTTTCTCTTAGAAACCCTCTAGACCTATCTGGCCCAATAGATAGGACACAGGCTCAAGTAAGCCTAAAGCTGTTAGTGTGTCCTTGCATGGTAGAGCCACTAGTGTGTCCTTGCATGGAAAGTCGATCTCTAATATATTTCTCTTTGGATCTCTCAAATTCCTCCACCTCCTAGCTACATTCACGAAGATGTTGGCCAATCCCATAAACTCTTCGGTCATGAATGTGAAGTTGTGAAGAATGGGAGTCACCGGCTCATGGTTTGCACCCTTGACCGGTTTCTTCCTCTTCTCACCCCGTGAGGACCACCCCTTCTCCGAAGCATTCCTTTTAGGAGCATCCTAACAAAATGGGGTAAAAAGTGGTAGTGTGATCTTAAACAAGGCATGACCCACATTATCATTTAACAAGTAAATCCTTCCTAAATAGCCTAACCATTCAAAACATGATAATCCAAGCACGAAGGCTATTCATACAATAACATTCTCATCAAACAACAATCTCATGTAAGTCATCACCAACCCATTAATAAGATTATACAATCAATATTTATCACCTCCTAAATCACCCAACACATGAAGAACATAACATACAAGTACAATAGCACATCAAACCACCCAAACTTTTTTCAACAGAAGATCATACATACAAACCCAAATACATATCTCAACAACATACACTTATTCAAGAATAATGTATTTCATAACACCACCACAATGTCAATAAAGCCTATAAACAAAGAGTCCAATGGATTACGCAGAATTTGAAGCTAAGAGCTGTAAGATCCACACAAGAAAAAGGAAAAATGCTAACTTTTGAGAGAAAAGTTTCAAATTTTCAAGTTTCACCAAGAGTGTGTGTAATTGAGTGTTTCTTCAGAGTTAGAATTAATGTGTCAAATGATTCATTTAGGTGAAGAAATGTACTATGGATTTGGAATTTCAACATAGGTGATAAGGTAGAGAGGTACAATTAGGATAAGAATGGAATTTTGAAAATTGCAAATTATGGGACAATAGTACAAATTAATTAATTCTAAAGGATGTTAGAAGTACTATTTGCATAAAAAATCCTAAGGAATTAGGAAATTTCAAAATTTCTGAACCAAAAATGCATTTTTAAGTTTGAAATTTATAATTTTCAAAAATTTACATTTTTGGAACAATTTGACAGCAGAAATGGGGAATCAGTACAAATACCTCTGTGTGGAAGTACCTGGCATGAACCCCCCCCCCCCCTCGTGCCAAATCTTCTGGCATGAACACCCTCGTGTGGATGGTCCGTGCCAAATCTTTTGGCATAAGGCCCCCTTGTGCCATGCTCCCTGGCGTAGACCATTGCACTTGGGGCAGACGGTGTCAGGCCTTGGCATGAGCCTTGGCATGAGGTTGCCACAAATTTTGACCTATTTCTTAGTTTTTTCCCTCTTTTCCTGAAAAACTATGGAACCTATTAAAACTAATTCCATCCAAGCACAATCAAGAGACTCGGACTCGAATTCACAAATCAAACAAGATTTTCATCTCAAAAATCCTCAACACAAACAAAATCATTCAAAAACCTATCTATTCACTACTTAAAACACGAAAAAAAATACGCACCGTATATTTAATGTCATTCTCATGAATTATTTCTTTTTTTTCATGCAATTTCAGTGAGAAACACCTACTTGCGGGTCTTTGGAATTGCCATTGGTGACTCCACCCATGATGACATCATTGTGGAGAGGTCTCCACAACGTGTCACCCTTACCTTCGGACCCCTTGTCCATCATAGAAAATGAATACCATGCCTAGCTAAGGTTGAGACTATGCACGTCACTTTGGGGTTAAGAGGAGGTCGAGGGGGTTTTAAGCCCTTGAAACTCGTCATTTCCCACTGCAAGTTAGTTAGCATGGAAAAACAGTCTAGCAAAGACATATTGTCAATCGCATCATGCAATTCATCGGACTCATCAACAGTATCATTAACACAGAACTCATCCAAATATTCATGCTCGTTGGTAACACAAGAAGATTCATGGAAATCATGCTCATCACATAGGGTCACGCATTTGCACATAAAAGAAGAATTAGTTGAATCATGCATAGATTTATAGATGTCAAACTCCACTTTGTTCACATCATCTTCTAAAGTCAAGGTTCCCAAATAGACATCAATATTAGTCCTAAACATTTTAATAAAAGGTCTCCCAAAAAGTATTGGGGTGAACTTCCGTCGTGCGCAGCGTCTAGGACATAAAAGTCCGCCAGAAAAACATCTTGCCAACTCTCACCATTACATACTTCACTAGTCCACGGGGACTAGCTTAGGAGTGATCGAGGTGTTGGATAATCACTCTAGTTTCCCTAAGCTCACCTATTTCTAGGTGTTCATATAGACTAAATGGGATCACACTGAGGGATGCTCCTAAGTCTATCATGGTACTTTCAACAAGTTTTCCACCTAAGGAGATAGGAATAGAGAAAATTCCGGGGTTGTTGCATTTCATAGGCAAATTTTTATGTTTAAAAAGGCAAGTCCCCCCAATTTTAAATGTCCCATCTTCTTAGTTGGTCTACTTCTCTTTTTTGTGCATGCAACTTTAAGAAACTTATCATACGATGACACATTTTCATTTAATTCTAAGAAAGGGACTGTTGCCTCAACCTTTTCAAAGACTTTTTGAATGCTTGCATCATTGGTCACTACCTTTGGCCTTCCCCTAAAAGCATTTGGAAATGGAGGTGGGATAATCATTGGTGCCTCGGGCGGTGGAAGCTCCTTGGAAGGTGCTTCCTTGACCACGATCTCATCCTCTAGGAAATGTGCCTTGGTAGCCTCCAATACTCTATCATCCTCTTGCATCACCTTCTTCTTGGACTCACGAACTTCCTTCCCACTTCTCAACTTGAGTGCACTCACGTTCCTCGGATTGATCTCCAGTTGGGAAGGGAGTTTTCCAGAATCTTTGGCTTTAAGTCAACTTACCGAGGTGGCGAGTTGCCCAAATTGAACTTCAAGTTTCTTGATACTTGAGAATGCCCTATTGCCAAGGTCTTCAATCTCATGTCTTGTTCTCTTCACGAAGACTTCATGTTTCTTTCCCAATTGACCGATGAGTTCTAAGATATCTTCTCGGTCCGATTTATAGATCGATGCATGGTTGTTAGAAGGGCCTTCACCTCTAGAGTATGGTTGAGGTGGGGATTGTACACCCCGATATCCCTAAGGTTGATTGCCTTCCTTCCACAAAAAAATTTGGATGGTCTCGGTACCTTGGGTTGAATGAATTTGCTTAGGAGTCCGACCTTGCATTGTCTTGGTTCCCTCGGAAACCTTGTGATTGACCCCTAGTAAACTATAGTCCCTCTCGGTTGTTGTACTTAATGGCTTTAACCTCTTGCAAATTTTCTACAACTTTGGGGCATGCTTCGATATTGTGGTCTATGTTGCACACCCCACACACTTTGACTTGATGCACTTTTCCTCGCAAGAGATCTTTCATCATAGAATTAAGTTGGACTTGCTCCTCCAACTTAGGTGATTCTGCAGGTACATCCAAGAACTTAACCCTTGACCTTATGCCAAACTTTTGCATACCATTGGCCATTTCTTCCAAAAGAGGCATCGCATCCTTAGGGATTTTTTTTGGCAATTGATCCATTACATGTAGCATTCACCCTTCACAAGTCTTCATCACATAGAACCTCGAAGAAATAGTTAACTAAATCTCCCTCTTTGAAAGGATGGTAAGGGAAGCTTACTAGCAATCTTTTGAAGCACACCCAATAATCATATAATGACTTGGTAGCCTCTTGTGTAATTTTTTACAGTTGATTCTTTAGTCCAGTGGATTTGGATGCCGAAAAATACTTCTCTAAGAACCTCTGCTTCATGTCTATCCACGAGCCTATGCATCATGGGGGCAAGTAGTAGAGCTAATCCTTAGCTCCATCTTGTAGAGAATATTGGAAGGCTCTCTGATTGTAGTTGTCTTTAGAAACATCCGGAGACTTCATATTGGTACACACCAAGTAAAACTTTGACAGATGCTTGTTCGGGTCTTCCACCCCCCTCCCCCCTCCACCCTCCACCATACTATGAAAGGGGGGAAGACAGTGAATCATTTAGCACTTTGGCTCAGAACTCACATTTGGATGTGATGGGGAGACTGTGATGCATAGGGGCTGACTCTCCAGATTAGGGGCCACAAGCTCTCTCAAGGTTCTGTTGTCCTCCACCATTCTTTGCAGTCTTCAACCAACACTACTGGCCTAGGTTGAACTTCTACTCTAGCTCTCTGCTTCCTTTAATTCCAACTACCTGTGTTATCAGTCGGGTAATGCAAAACAACTAAGTTTATAGTTTGAGTATGTACCATAAACTAGGGGATAATAGTACCCTTCCGAAGACTACACAAGAAAATAGATCAAAAGGTAACAAGATAAGCTCAACACATGCATCAACAAAAGAAACAAATGAATAAAATATTATCTACTCTACTAACAAGTTATGCTAATTGACAGTTAGACTAAATAGCATCCCCAACAACGGCCAAAATTTGACCCACCTCCACTCGGGGTCATTAATTTTAGCTAATTTAACCTTAGCAAAGGACGGATGGTCAAAGATAAAATTTATAGTTTAGCACCCAAATCACTACTATGCTACATATAGGGTAGTTAGCGGTGAGGCTGGGTATGTCTAGAGAGATGCTAGTGCCTAAAAACCAATTAAACACAACCTTGTCGAGTTTGTCAATTTGCACGAGTTGCTAGGAAGAGCTAGTAAAGTGAACAACATGGGGTTTGGTTTTTTCGACTAACAACTACTAAGCAAAAAGAAAATAAAATATATAAACAGGCACTTGGGGGTATTTGCGTAAGATGCTTGATAAATGACTTCTATCCTCGATTCATTCACATATATACTTATAAGCTTATTTTATGTTCATGTCACACAGTGTGGAGATAGCCAGGTATTTCCCCCCACCTATCACACGTGGTCCTTATCACAATGCCCATATCCCACCATCACCATAATTTATGTAATGTGCTCTAGTCCACCAATACCACAGACCATTACCTAGTCACTTCACTCCCACTTCATACGTGCCCCCCGCATAGAGGAATCCAAAGCCCGCCTAAAAGGGCATTGCCTCGCGTAGGTCGCAACCGTTGGATATGTAGTGAAGTGCATTACATGCCAGACACTCCAATGTGAATTTCAATCCCTAGGCCTATAGAGGCAAAGGAAAAGAAACCTTGTGATAACTCTAGAGTCAGCACAACTCTAGTCACTACAAACAACACTCTAATCTATCGGGTTAAGCCAGGGGCTTTCCCCCATCGGGATTTCCCAAATCGACTACCCAACATGTTAATTTCTCACACAACTAGCCAATCAGAATCATGTTATAACACATATAATGATTTTCTCTAAATGGACATGAATGCACTCACCGTCCCGGTGTTCTATACCTACTCCAGAATTGCAACACTTTCCAAGATCGCAATGAATCCTGGCATGATTTTATACCATACATATATGAGTGCATCATCATAATAACATAGCATAAATCATAATTCTCATAAAATGCAAGTTCAAGCACAAATATTCATGATACAATAAGATAGGAAAATCAAAATCTCTAAAAGTCATCATCAAAACATGAATACAAATAACCCCAAGCTACTAATATACTTCCTAGACATGGAATTCAAATAAATATTTGAATTCAACATCATATGATGAAAGAAAAATATAATGGAAACAAAAGAAAGAAGAGAGAATTTTTTTCTCTCTAATTACAAGAGGAAAATAAAAATATGATCCAACTCATGGGGTTGCCAGATCTGGCGCAGCCTATGCTTGCTCTGTTATCACAGACCGTCTACTCTGGTGCGCTCTGTGCATACCCCTTTGCGTGGGCCATGTCATCCCATGCGGGTTGTGTCTGTGCGGTCTACGTCGTTTGGCGCTGGCTGTCATCAGAGTCCTTGTTTTTGCACTTCTGATCCACAGGATGTGATGTTTGGCATGGACTGTCATCAAAAACCTCATTTTCTCTGCATTTTGGCACGGACCGCTTGATTCTTCACATCCCACCGGCGGGTCTTGACATTTTGCAATTAGAACGATGCGGGACGTCAAAAACGGGACTGTCTGCACCCATACTTAGCCATTTTTTAGTGAAATTTGAAAGTTATGTGTGTTGCCCGCCAAGTTTGGCATGGACCACATTATTTTTTGCGGGCCGTTGGTGCCATACATGAGCGGTCCGTGCCAGCCCGTTTGTACTTTGGCTTGCTGAACTTCTTTCCTTCGCTACGAGTGAACCGTGAGTCCATTTGATAGTTCTTGTAGTTGATTTTATGGTTCTCAAGGAGAAGAATCCAATGAAACCAACCTTGAAGGCTGATTCTTCTTGGATCATTCTCATAAGTTAGCACAACTCTCTCGGACCACAATTCTCCATTTATTCATTGGCCGCCTTCAACTCCAATGCCGCTTATCTTTGGCTCCAACCTCCTTCTACCACGATTAGATTTCCATGGCCTTCGTCTACTACCATTCTACTGTGAATGACCTTCGATCTCTTCTACCGTCCTTGCGCACGGCCTTCAATCTTCTACCACCCTTGTGAACTTCCTTCACATAGAATGTAATGAAAAGTATCCACGAGCGACGTACTAAAGATGATCACAAAGGAAGATCTAGGAGAATGTGGATACAAGATGTCCCTTAGTACTAATTAAGTCTACAAAATACGGGATTTAGATAAGAAAACCAAACATGGTCGTCTGAATGCATATAAAACTCAACTTATACTAGCAATCCAACATATAAAACAAATCAATTACTACGATGAATGCATTGATTAACGCATGCATAATGGTTCATATCAATTCTTCGCCTATAATTCCGTTGATGAAATATCTTTATGGTCGTTCAACGTCTAAAGTGATTGTCAATGAGGTTTGCAAATGGTCGTTGAACGTCTTTGTGAATTACTATTAAGAAGAAAGGAATGTTAATCTTGAAAGCATTCCCCATAGGCATTAAATGTGAATGAATAAGTGAAACAATCTAGGATCTATAAGAAGTTTGGAATTGCCCCCAAGGCTTTGTCATTGTTGATTTTACCATCTTTTTAGTTGTTTGTTGCATGATTAGCATTGTTATCTTGCCTTGCTAGTTGTCTTGTTTTTAGATTCATAACTTAGGAAAAACCAACCAACCCCCCCCCCCATTTACTTGCTTTTATATGTATATATATATATATATATATATCTAGTATAATAAACACCTTATATATTTAAACCTTAGGAAGATCCCTCTTCTCGTGGACGACCCCGGCTTGCCATTATCTACTTAGTTGTAGGTATGAAACATTTAGGGCTTATAAATATTAACTTTGAGAGGTACTGTGACGACCTTCAAGGTACCAGAAGATGACTATGAAGAACATGATAACGATGAAGGCATTTCTTTACGCCCCATTTATAAATGATTTATTTAAGAAATGTTATAATTAATTTATTTTTCTTAACCGATCAAAAATAAGATATATATATATATATATCATGAATGTGTGTTATTTATCATAGTATTAGTAATAGGAGAAACATTATATTTGTGTTCTAACTATTTATACTTTATTATCTTTATTTGTTCATGTTCTAATTCATTTTCAAACTAAATCTCTTGAGACACATACCATCGTATTTTTAATGGTTAGCTTGATTTTTTGTAATCCCATATGTAAACAACCAATCTCTCTTCTCTTCTCTGTTTGTTTGGATGTGATTTTATCCTTTACGTACAGTTCTAAAGGTTTGAAAAATGGTAATTCTTCCGTTCCAGCTAAACTTGCACAATTCTTGTTTAGATTGCATGAAGATAGAGTTGATACTTCGTGATATAATTTTATGGAGTCTGATTTTCTCTTGCACAATCTTTTTCTGCCTCAAGGAATGATATGTGCATTGATATTTAATAAGCATGTAAACTCGTCACATTATGTGCATGAATAATGTGATAGAATGTAAAACCCACAAATAATTGTGGCTGTGTGTATTCATATATATAGTGAGTACAAAGGGTATAGAAAGCCTAAAAAATATGGAACGGGTAATATAAAAAACTAATTAGAAATGACATTCCTTTCTTATCCTGATTCTAATTGATTTACATCTCTATTACCCCCCCCCCCCCAAGCGAAGTGTAAGACTGGTCGCAATGCAAAGTTTGGAATGTAAGAACTTAAACTGAGGACGAGGTAACCCCTTTGTAAAGATGCCAGCAATCTGCAAGTCTGTAGAACATGAGCAACCTTGAGCTTTCCAGAAGACACCATCTCACGCACAAAATGAAAGTCAATATCAATACACTTGGATCTCCTGTGTGAAACTGGATTCTAAGTAAAAAAAAAGAGCACTATTATCATCACACAGCAAAAAAAGAGGCGCACGAGTCGATACACGTATATCCCAAAGAAGATTTATCAACCAAGCTAGTTCTGTAGTAGTATTTTCCATAGCACAGTACTCTAACTAGAATGAGAAACTGTAGGCTACTTCTTAGCACTTCAAGAAACTAGGTTACCACCAAGAAAAAATTCATGACCATATGTAGACCTACAAGTTTCAATACAATGAGCCCAATCAACATCAGAGTAACCCAGAACAGGTAGAACGGACGAATTCATCCAAAATTGAAGACCAATGTGGATAGTACCACACACATAGTGCTAAATACGAGTAACAACTTGGAAATGGTCATCCGTAGGAGCCTGCATGTACTGACTGACCGTATTCACAATGCAGGACAAGTCACGACGTGTAATTAAAAAATACTTAAGTGCACCAACCAAAGAGCGATAAGGTGTGGGATTTCTAAACGGCTTACCCGAAGAGCTAGAAAGTTGGGAAATAACCACATATGGAATAACAACTGTTGCTAAATCTTGCATGCTAGCTCGCAATAAAATGTTCTTGGTGTATCTGGCTTGACGAAGGAATAAGTCGTCGGAAGTACGAACAACCTCTAAACCCAAAAAATACTGCAGAGTGCCAAGATTGATAATCTTGAATTCCTGATTAACCCGATCAATCAACCTTTGAATGAGACGACCATCATTCCTGAGAAGAATAATTTCATCAACATAAAGCAAAAAAGTATAGCAAAGAGGCACTTTGTAAAAATACAAATAAAGATATATCGGAGGAACTGCATACAAAGCACAGGCTAATAAAAAATGAATTGAAATGTTGAAACCAAGCACATGGAGCTTTCTTCAAACCATAAATGGCCTTGAGTAGATGACAAATAAAATCAGGATGCATCGGGTCTTTGTATCCAGCAGGCTTCTCCATGTAAACCGGGGAGTCAAGAATGCCATTTAAAAAAGCAATTTTAACATCAAGTTGTTGTAAAGGCCAATTTCAAATGACAGTAAGGGATAAAACAGTACGAACAATCAAAACTAAAGCATCACGACAATAATAAAAAATGTAGAGACCTCCCTCACTTTGTCCTAGACTCATGAGCTCCTTGGTAACCTTGTTCTAAATAGTGAAAGAATTGTCATCAAAACAAACAACAGCATTTAGATCCCTGGTTAACTTTGCAATCAATAATAAGCTCTTGGTGATGTTTGGAACAACCAAGACATCAGATAAAGTGAGTAAATAAAAAATATGAGAATTTCCAGTGTGAGAAATATGCAAAGAATAACCATTACAAAAATAAACACAATGATTACCGTTATAAGGAGCGATGCTATCCAGATTGGATGCAGAGGCAGTCATGTGATTGGCAGCACCAGAGTCCATGTACCAATCAAGATTGGCATTATATTGTTGTGGTTTAGCTGCATCCACGGAATTGGAAACATCAATGCAAGATACATGAGAGAACTTGTAGCAGTATTTAGTAAGATGACCGAGACAATAACATCAGTGTAGACATAGGTGCCACCGTAGCCACAACCTCCCTGGGGATTGGAGCCGACGCCGCCTGGAGCTGGTGACCGGCTGGTGCCTCTTCCACGGCCTCAACCGCCTCTGCCTCGTCCACTTATGCGGCCTCTCCTGCTGCAGGCAGACTGTCCGGATATTATTGAGATGCAGAAAAAGCAACAGGTTCAAAAGCATAAGTTGATCTAGATTTGAGAGAATACTCCAAATCTTCAGCATCAGCCACAATAGTAAGCAACTCAGGTGGAGGATTTTAATCATCTGAGCTTGTGAAAACTTGAAGGAGTTATCACTCAAACCACAATAAAATAGCAGAAAAATGTCACAATCACTAAAGGTGTGGCCCGTAACTTGCAATTCATCAAGGATATTTTTAAAATGAGATAAATAATCATGAACAGACTAATCATCCTGACAAATGCTATACAGACGATCACATAAATGAAAACAACGAGCACGAGAACTGTTATGATATTTAGTAGCTAAAGCATCTCATACCTGAGCAGCAGTGATTATACCTTCAACTACTGACATTGCAGACGGATTAAGGAATGAAAAAAGAGCTGCTTGGACTAGCTTATTTGATTGAATCCAAGAATCATAAGCTTTTGTGGCAGCTTTTGAAGTTTTGGCGCCGTTGGAAGTCTTGTCAGTAGAATCCTTGGAGGCTGAATCAGGTGGTGGAGTTGGAAACTTGTTTGATCCATCAACAAAACCAATTAACTTGGTAGTACACAAAACGAAGGAAATTTGAGTATGCCAGTGAGATTAGTTGGAATGATCAAGCTTGATGGTGATGCAGCTGATCAACGAAAGAAGCGCAATTGACATCATCAGAAATGAGCAGGAACATATTCAAACACAAAAGAAAAATCAACTCGCATCAAACACACAGTAAGCTTGTAAATGGCAGTGGACGACTGATCTAACTTTTGTGCGAGGATTTTGAAGAAACATCAACAGCAAAAAGAGGGCTACACTGGCAGTAGATCTCCGATGCGTGATGAACACGACGACGACCCGTGGATCGGTGACGGGCGGTGCGTGAACGGTGCGTGTGGCGGGCGACCTACGGTTCCGATCAGTGATACCATGATAGAATGTAAAATACATAAATAATTGTGGTTGTGTGTATTCATATATATAATGAGTACAAAGGGTATACAAAACCTAAATA
This sequence comes from Rubia yunnanensis, assembly GCA_037428765.1. Taxonomy (NCBI): domain Eukaryota; kingdom Viridiplantae; phylum Streptophyta; class Magnoliopsida; order Gentianales; family Rubiaceae; genus Rubia; species Rubia yunnanensis. The sequence continues at coordinate 13,312,289 of CM075067.1, forward strand.
AATATGGAACATGATATACACAAAACCAATCATAAAGGGTATTTATTTCTTATACCGATTTTAATTAATTTAAATCTCTATTATAGTGCATGCTTAAACGCTCTTTGTAGTTTTAGTTTATGAATTTTCTTTTTCCTCTACATTTTATTTTATTATAAAATGAATTAATTTAGACCATTTTTTACATTTGATTTCAGTTTATTGGCGGATCATGTATGAATTTTGGCTAATTGCATGTTGGATTGAACCTCACTCAATTCACAGATTCAACCCATATGAATTTATAGATCAATCCATACTTTTTAAATTTATCTTTTATGAAAATTTGGCCGAGCTCTTTTGCACATTTCAAACTAGGCAAATGGCCTCTTAAATTAATCCCTTAGCAAAAATCTCCTAATTTCAAACTATCCTGTGCGCCGACTCCATTCTGCCAAAAAAAATATGGGGGGTTTCATTCAGTATCGTTTCAACAACTCATCTTAGGTCAGTCACTGTATACTGCGAAGTTTCAACTTTAAAAACCATTTTTGTGCTCGAAATGGATAAAACGGTTTGGAGGACAGTTTACAGTACCGTATTAAGATCATTCGTTGACTGGAGTGTGAAGGGTTAATGGAAAAGGAATTTAGGTTGAAATTGTTTAGTTGGTTTAGCTTATGATTAACAAATCAAGAATCTTGGACACGTAGTTAACACATTTAAGCATTTATAATTAAATTTAGTGAGTAAAAATTAAGCTTTTTATAATTTCATATTGAAATTGTTTTTATGTGATTGTGAAATTTAGTTTTACCAATTTTTCTAGTCTTCACTAGTGTGTTCCAACATGCCTACTTTAACCAAGTGCATAATAACGTAATACGTAAAAGACACACGACTTGGTTACGCAGTTCGGTGTAATCCACCTACATCTGCGGGGTCTGGCCCAGTTCAGAATGAATCCACTAATTAGAAAGATACAGTACAAAGTACAGTTTACAAAATACTTATCTTTACTAACTATATCGTGTGAACTCTGCTAGCTCCCCTAGCTACCGATCCGCCTTGATCAGACTCCCTCTGACCTCGAACTCCGTCGATGCTGGATCTCCTCCTCCCGAGGAATTAAGATTTTCGATTCTGAACTTAGTGTTGCAGGTCAGTGTGTTGGAACACAGTGTTCTGACTCTTTGCAACTTCTCGAAAGTCTCAAAAACCTGTGTGCAGATTTTTGCTCTATTAAATCCGTGAGTATGCAGCCGTGATTGTCCCCAATTTATATCCATGAATCAGATTGGAATACACCTTGATTATCTCCACAATATTCCTATTCCAAATCTAATTCTTGAAGCATATCCAAATCCATAAATAAAGGGATTTACTTTATCTCATTCTATCCCATATATTTCGAATAAATCTTCTCCATATAAGTAGGGATTTTCCATAAACCAATTATGCTTCATACGCCTAAACATATAGCAGAATATACGAATTCCATTTATACCAAACTACTGCAATATTCTGACTTTGATTTCCATAAAAAACTTTGGCGTAACTCTTTTGCGTAACTCTGATGCACTACCATGTTCCAATATGGTCTGATTTGCTGTTCAAAATTAATTCACACAAAATTGCCAATAAAATATTTACTCGCAACTCCTTTGACTTTACAATCTCCCCCTTTGGTATTTTTGTGGACCCATAATATTTTGGACATGCAATTCCCAAACAATATTCGAAACATAAATTCTAGAATTCCAGAATTCCCTTACACATAAATTCGAAACCCAGAAACCAAAAACCAGAATTCCAAAATAAATAAAGTACAGCCATATTGAATCAAAGTCTTAATCATCCAAATCCAAAATTTCTCCCGCTGGGACCACACATAGGTCAAAGGTACCACAGATGCATCAAACAAGATTATCAAAATTTAAAAAAAAACATCAGTCTGTAGTACTCCCCCTGCATTAAACATACAAATTCAATCTTCCAATCTAGACTTCTCTGCCTCCAAACTTGCCTTCTCTGCCTGCAAAGCAGCCATCTGTATACCTAAAGCACCAAGTCTGGCATTGAGAACCATCAGCCGAGCCTTCTTGTCTGCTACTGATGACGAGGCTGATCCAAAAGATTTCCACGGAAGATCATGAACCTGTCTCATCCCAAAAGTCTTTTTGTTGGGCCGTAGAAACTCAGTATCAATTATCACATCTGAGGCATTTCCCTTCACTTTGGCACTCTTGGCAGAGGCAGGATAGATAACAGCATCATTTACTTTTGGAGATGTAGCCTGTCTGACTAAGTGCTGCTGAATGAGAAGACCAAGGTTAACTTCTTTCTGTGTTCCAACACAGTACAGCAGTTTTGCCATCTCCCTTGTCAAGGCTGTTGTATTACTCGAGGGCAACCAACAGTGCATTGCCACCTGATATAAACCAAAAATCTTGATGACAAGCAGGATGCTTGTGAGTACCCGACTGCTGGCCACTCCACCTTATAACCACCAGATATAACACCTAATATCTCATTATCAGACAATTCCAAATTTTCGGGAAAAACTCCCCCTGTCTCAGGTGTTTTTAGACCAAACAGCATGTTAATCCTAGCAGCAGAGATGTCAATGACCTTCCCCCTAACATATACTCTACCAAACCATGGGGAGGTAACCTCTAAATTACCAGGCATAAGATTGGAATATACCTCTAGTACAACCTGTCTGTTGTACTGTAGCTGGATTGTTGCTGCTATTGTCATGCCCGTCATCTTTAGAAAATCTGAGAATCCGCTCTCTTGATAGGCTTTTAGATCCAATGGTCTTTCAGTTATGAATTTCTTCTCGGAGAAAAAATCTCCCATTTCTGCAGCCTTTTCATCAAAATACACAGCAGAGTATGCCTTGCTGACCGAGGGTGGAGGTAATACCTTCTGTTCTTTGCTGTCGTGCCTTTTCTTGCTCCTTTTTGCTTGAGCAGAATCCTTAGCTGGGCCAGCCTTTCTCTTGCCTTTTGCCTTCTGATAAAACTCATCCAGTACCTCATCACTGGAATATGTCAGGTCAGGAACATCCTGTGTTGGAACACACCCTGATCCTTCAGCTTTCTTTTCATTCTCAGATTCTTCTTCTGACTAAGTGTGCTCACCACTCTCAGATTCATCATTCTGGGCAGACATGTTTTTATCAGATGCTTCATGATCCTCAAAATCATCATTATGCTCTCCTCCTAAATCAGCATCAGAGTCTAAGTCCATATATTCTGGTTCATCCTTACGTGTTGGAACACTCTCATCACTATCAGACAACTCTATTATTACCGGTTTTCTTAATTCTTCCATCAGATTGGCACAGTTTGAATCATAAAATCCTAACTGTGTTTTCTCTTCAATCCTTACAACTTTGCTACCAGCAATTTCACTTTCATCAATCTCTTTCAAATGAGCAAACCTCGGCATCGGAATATAACAATGTACATAAAATTTGTCCTTTTCCCGGAACTCAGCATATCGTCCCATAACAAATCTCACAGTATGATTCTCAAGCCTTATTCCTCCTAGATTCCCAGTCACTAACTCCTGTACTTTAACAGTCAAATATTTTCCTCTAACCATCTTAATCTTGGTTAAATCAACTGCAACTCTATTAGCTTCTAGCCATTCAAACACTTCATCCACACTTCTACATTCAAAACCCAAGAATTTCAACGGACGAGGGTCAAGACCAGTTACCTTAGGTTTTTTCTTTTTCTTGCCTTCAGACGCTTCTTCTTGGGCATCAGATTTACCATCAGAATCCCCACTCTGTTTATTGACAGAATCCTTTTCCTCTTCCTTTTTATCTTCAGCTTCATCAGCCTCTGCTACAGCTCTCTCCTCATTTTCCTCATGGTTAGTGTTTCCTTTGTTCTGATCTTGAGTTTGTGCCTTACCCAATTTGACACATCTTCTTGGCTCATTAAACACCACCAATTCCAAATTCAAGGAGCCTTGATCTTCCCCCATGAGTTCTGCCGCAACAGCTTCCAACATTGAAGAGTTTGGGTTTGACATTCTTAGGCACAATGCCGAGATGGAGAGGAGTGTTGAGTATTAGAATTTTTTCCGGCAAGGATTTTGGGGAGAAAATTATTTGGCCGAGAGAGATGCGAAAGGTTGTATGCTAATTTGAATCCCTCTTTAACTCTTCATCTTATTCACCTCTTTTCCCGCGAAGTCCCTTTTTAGATTTCCCACACATGGTAATGATGACCCTTTCTCTACTTGTCATATCACTTTGTCTTCCTTAAGTAACTTCCAACACACCATACTAACCAACTCCTATTTTTGTACACCTTTGCTCCTTCCGTATTTTTTGTTCTTTTCTGATTTTTCAAAAAGAAAATAACCAAAATGACATATTTACAGGGAAAATAATTTTGGTAAAATTACCTCAAATTTGACACACACCTAAGTGTTGTCGAAGGCTCTCAAAAGCGGTGGCATCCAACGGCTTTGTAAATATATCTGCAAGTTGCTCGTGTGTTGGAACATAGGTTACTTCCACTTCTTTTCTTTCAACCAGATCTCTAATAAAATGATGCCTTATGTCAATATGTTTGGTTCTCGAGTGCTGAACTATATTCTTCGAAATATCAATTGCACTTGTGTTGTCACACAGAATCTTCAAAGGTCCTTGGTGAACTCCATAATCTTTCAACATTTATTTCATCCATAACAGTTGTGCACAACAGCTCCCTGCTGCAAGATACTCCGCTTCTGCAGTAGATAGAGAGATTGAATTCTATTTCTTGCTATACCAAGACACCAAATTTGTTCCAATAAAGAAACAGCCACCTGTGGTACTTTTTCGATCATCAGCATTACCAGCCCAATCATAATCACTGTACCCAATCAACTCTGAATCTTGATTCTTAGAATACCAAACACCATATTCTAAAGTCCCACTTACATATCGAATAACCCTTTTCACTGCAGTAAGATCAGATTCCTTAGGATCAGCTTGAAATCTTGCACATATTCCGACACTGAAACATATATCTGGTCTGCTTGCGGTGAGATACAATAGACTTCCAATCATGCCTCTGTATAACTTTTGATCGACCGAAACTCCTTTTTCATCCTTCGCCAATTTATCAGACACTCCCATAGGTGTTTGAACCGATCGAGCACTACTGAGTCCGAATTTTTTAACCAAATTCAAGGCATACTTACTTTGATTTATGAATAGGCCATTCCGTCCTTGTTTGACTTGCAGTCCAAGAAAGTAAGTTAGCTCTCCAACCATGCTCATTTCAAATTCAGATTGCATAATGGTGACAAAATCATGTACCATTGATTGTGAGGTAGAACCAAAAACTATGTCATCAACATATATTTGAGCAATCAGAAACCTTGAAGCTTTGTCAAGCACGAACAAGGTGCGATCTACTCCCCCTCGACGATAACCTTTTTGAAGAAGAAAGGTAGTAAGCCGTTCATACCATGCCCTGGGTGCTTGCTTGAGTCCGTACAACGCCTTTTTGAGATGATATATATGTTGTGGATAATGAGGATCTTCAAAGCCTTTCGGTTGTTCCACATATACTTCTTCATTCACCACTCCATTTAAAAAGGCACTCTTGACATCCATTTGATACAAAGTAAAATTCATAGAGCAAGCAATAGCTAGTAGAATTCGAATGGATTCTAACCTGGCAACTGGCGCAAAGGTTTCATCAAAATCAACACCTTCCACTTGTGTATAGCCTTGAGCAACAAGTCTTGCTTTGTTACGGGTGACTCGGCCATCTGCATCTGATTTATTTGTGAAGATCCACTTCGTACCAATAGCATTAATGCCTTTGGGGCGAGGAGTAAGATACCAAACATCATTCCTTGTAAACTGACCGAGTTCATCTTGCATTGCAGCAATCCAATACTCATCAAGTAAGGCTTCTTTATAGTTCTTGGGTTCAATTAGAGAAACAAAACAGTGTAATCCAGCCAGTCGTCGATAATCAACTCGAGGCACTGATCGAGTACTTCTCATGGTGGAACCAGGTTGGTCGTGTGTTGGACCATGGTCGTCAGTAGTAGGAGACTGTGTTCCAACATGGTCAGCTTCGGCAGAGTTAGGATCCTGTTGCTCATTTGGTTCAGCTTGTTGGCGAAGGTTAACTGATGGCTTTTCTTTGTCTGGAGTTTGAGACTGTGTTGGAACATGTGTGTTGACATATTCTTTCTCTACACCTTCTGGATGTTGTTCCTTTTCTGAATCATCCACAATAACATTTATGGATTCCATGAGAGTGTTGGTTCGATGATTAAAACCTCTATATGCACGGCTTTTGATGGAATACCCAAGAAACGTTCCTGGATCACTCCGATTATCAAATTTTACCAACTGTTCTCTATCTCTGAGAATATAGCAAGTGCTTCCGAACACATGAAAATATGAGACATTTGGTTTCCTGCCCTTCCAGATCTCATAGGATGTCTTGCTTGTGAATGGTCGAAGATACACTCTATTGATTGTATAACAAGCTGTATTGATCGCTTCTGCCCACCATTTCTTGTGAACATCTTTTTCTACCAACATAACTCGAGCCATCTCTTGTAGAGTTCTGTTCTTCCTTTCGGCGATGCCATTCTGTTGAGAGGTGATCGGAGCCGAGAACTCGTGTTGGATTCCTAGCTCATCGCAGAAGGAACTGAACTGTTCATTCTCAAATTCTCTACCATGATCACTTCGGATTCGAATTATCTTTCCAACTGGACTTCCTTTTTCAGTTTGTAATTTCACTATAAGACTTCTAAAAACTTCTATTGTATCGGATTTCTCTTTCAAGAAGGCTACCCATGTGAATCTAGAGAAGTCATCAACACATACAAATATATATTTCTTTCCACCTATACTAGGTGTATTAACCGGACCCATCAAATCCATATGCAATAATTCCAGATTTCTAGATGTAGTAATATACTGAACTGAAGAATGAGGAGATTGAATTTGTTTACCTTGTTGACATGGTCCACATACAACTCCACCCTTGCTGGTTAAGGTAGGCATTCCACGTACAGCTTTCACATTTGCGATTTTCACCAGTGTTTTGTAGTTGGTGTGACCGAGCTTCCTGTGCCAAAGAATTCCTTCATCCTTCTTGGAAATCATACATCGAACTTCTTGTTCTAGCAGATAGCAATTGTCTGCTGATCTTGTTCCAGAAAGAACCTTGTTTTTTCCATGCTTCACTATACATTTGGCCTTCTGAAATTCCACTATCATATTGTCGTCACACAGCTGGCTTATACTTAGCAAGTTTGCCTTTAGATCTTCAACAAATATTACACTTGTGAATACTGGAAAGCCTTCAATTTTCAGTTCGCCCTTGCCAATTACTCTGCTTCTCTTTCCATCACCAAAGGTTACATATCCGCCATCATACGGAGTAATGTTCGTGAGGTATTTTGGAGTGCCAGTGGCGAGAACAACCACTATCAAAGTACCACGAATCACTGGAATAGGCTGTTAGAGAAGTGTGTACCACCAGACACATACTGGATTTTTTAACAACCCATATCTTTCTGATCATTTTTCCCATATGAGTATCGCCTGTGTTGGAACACAGTTGTCTTCCTGTCATTTGATCTCTGATCAGTCTTCTGTACTGTTGTTCCACATGTCCTTGGAACGTACAATATCTGCAGATGAGTGGCTTTCTTTGATACGGCATCCCATACTTCTGTTTTACTTCTCAAATCCTAGCTTTGAGAGTTACTGATTTTTCATGAAATTCAGTCTTGGATTCTTTCCTGTATCCAATCCCGTGTCTATCACCAAAGTTTCTTCCCATATCCATAATATCATCGAGATTTGCCTTTCCGGAATTAAATTTAAAGATAGTTGCTTCAGATATTTCGGCCCTCTTGACTGCTGCTAACAGTTTCATGTTCAGTTCTTCATTACGTTTTTCAAGATCTGCAACTGTGGATTTTAGCTTTCTTTTCTCTTCATTCAGCTCTTTGTTTGTGTCAGCTACTTGAACCCACATGGCATACATTTGTTCATATGTGCTATAGATTTCTTCATAACTTATAGACAGATCATCATCTTCGTCGCTGTGTGCATCGTCCAGATCTATGTTGGAACATACAGCTTTACCTTTGTCAAGTGTGTTGGAACACTGATCCTCTGACATATCATGGACTTTTGCTCCAAAGGCTACATAATTACTGGTAAGTTCCTCTACTTCTTTTTCATCATCTTCATCTTCACTCCAATAGGTGACATATGATTTTCCTTGTTTCTTGCGAGTGTTAGCACATTCTTCCTTAATATGACCATATCCTTCACATTCTCTACATTGAATACGTCCAGCCTATTTTGGTTCGTTGTTCTGATTTGTCCCGAACTGCATATTCCTTTGTTCAAATCTCATTCCACGATTGTTGCTCGAATCTTGTTGTTTTTGTCCGCTTCCACCAAACCTTTCCTGAGATTTCTTATTGACCACCTTCTTTAGCATCCTTGAGAAATTCTTTGTGATGAGTGCCAGTTTTTCAATCTCATCATCGCTGTCAGACTCGTGACTTTCCTTAGCTGGAGAAGCTTTGAACGCCAATTCCTTGGAGACTCTTTTTGTGGGTTGCTGAAATGTCATCTCATATGTCTGTAACGAACGCATTAGTTCATCTAGACTCATGGTGGCTACATCTCTTGCCTCCTCTATTGCTGCTACTTTCATTGCAAATCTTTTGGGAAGAGATCGCAGAGTCGTTTTTACTAGCTTTGTTTCTTTGTACACCTTTCCAAGTTGGTAAGCCATGTTGGAGATATCCCTGAGCTTTCCATTGAATGTAGCAATCGTATCGTCCTCCTCCATTTTGAGTTCTTCAGATTTGGTGGCAAGCATCTGTAGTTTTGATTCACGTACACGACTGGTTCCTTCGTGAACAGTCTGTAGAATATCCCATGCTTTCTTTGCTAGGTGACATGTAGATACAAGCTTGAACTAATTTTCATCAACAGCAGTGAAGATCGCATTAAGTGCCTTCGAATTTGCCAGGGATTCTTTAAGGTCATTTGGAGTCCATCTAGACTTGTCTTTGGGTTTTTGACTCCTTTGACTTGACTCTCCTTCTACCGCCTTAGAACTTGTATCGGCATCTTCTGTAGGATGACTCCATTCATTCTCAACATAAAACCATGCCAGTTCATCCAGCGAATTGATGAAGACCCTCATGCATGCCTTCCAATAGTTGTAGTTGCTGCCTTCTAGTAGGGGTGGTCGAGAGACTGAAGCTCCTTCTCTTGTCGTCATGGTAAAACTGGATCTCACTTTTCTTGAAACAACCAAGGGAACGATAAGTGACTCAGCTCTGATACCAATTGAAATTTAGTTTTACCAATTTTTCTAGTCTTCACTAGTGTGTTCTAACATGCCTAGTTTAACCAAGTGCATAATAACGTAATACGTAAAAGACACACGACTTGGTTACGCAGTTCGGTGTAATCCACCTACATATGCGGGGCCTGGCCCAGTTCAGAATGAATCCACTAATTAGAAAGATACAGTACAAAGTACAGTTTACAAAATACTTATCTTTACTAACTATATCGTGTGGACTCTGCTAGCTCCCCTAGCTATCGATCCTCCTTGATCAGACTCCCTCTGACCTCGAACTCCGTCGACGCTGGATCTCCTCCTCCCGAGGAATTAAGGTTTCCGATTCTGAACTTAGTGCGGCAGGTCAGTGTGTTGGAACACAGTGTTCTGACTCTTTGCAACTTCTCGAAAGTCTCAAAAACCTGTGTGCAGATTTTTGTTCTGTTAAATCCGTGAGTATGATGCCGTGATTGTCCCCAATTTATATCCATGAATCAGATTGGAATACACCTTGATTATCTCCACAATAATCCTATTCCAAATCTAATTCTTGAAGCATATCCAAATCCCATAAATAAAGGGATTTACCTTATCTCATTCTATCCCATATATTCGAATAAATCTTCTCCATATAAGTAGGGATTTTCCATAAATAAATTATGCTTCATACGCCTAAACATATAGCAGAATATACGAATTCCATTTATACCAAACTACTGCAATATTCTGACTTTGATTTCCATAAAAAAACTTTGGCGTAACTCTTTTGCGTAACTCTGATGCACTACCATGTTCCAACATGGTCTGATTTGCTGTTCAAAATTAATTCACACAAAATTGCCAATAAAATATTTACTTGCAACTCCTTTGACTTTACAGATTGTTAAGGAGATATTTTAATATATTCTATGTATATCTTGTACCATAGTTAGAATCACATTTGTACTTCTGTATATGGTGCCTTTACATAACACCCTTGTATAATCAATAAAATAACACATTCATATTTTACAATATTTTACATGGTATCAGAGCTAAAATCCTGAAAACCTAAATCCTAAATTTTTCCACCACCATAACCGTGCCTCACGCACCGATCTTCCACCTGCCACATCCTTCACGCACCACCGCTGCTCACCATCACACATTACCGCCGCCACAGCCGTTCAATGCCGTCCGACTGTCGCTCCTTTTCTTGTCATCATGGATCCTCTTGATCATGTTGAAATTGAAGATATTGTCGTTGCCCTTAATCCTATTGTTTCTGATGCCACCGCCGGACCATCGGATTCTGTGCCACCGCCTCCACGCCCACTCGCCGGTGACATCGATGCCGCCACACCTCCACCGGTGATCATCCCACCGCCGCCACATCCATCTGCCTTTCCTACCTCAGATTCTGCCATCTTCCAGGCAGTCGTGGAAGCCGCAGCGATGGCCGCTGCTCAGGTCATTCGCCAGTTTCTGGTGACTCTTCTCATGCTTTGCCTACTAATCATTCGTACTACGTTCATCCGTCAGATCATCCAGGTTTGAGAATCTGTCCTAAGATCTTTAAGAGTGATAACTATAATGAATGGAGTGCTTCCCTGTTTAATGCTTTTCCTGCAAAGCATAAGGAGGGTTTTCTTGATGGTTCTATTGTTAAGCCTTTGCCTATTAAACCTTTTTATAATGACTGGAATAGTGTGAATTCTATGCTTATTGGTTGGGTGGTTCAAACTCTTGATCCATCCATTCGTTTTGGTATTACTTATCATGCGTCTGTTAAGGATCTTTGGGATGATCTTAAATAGCATTTTGCCCTTGGTAATGGTCCGCACATGTGTGAACTTCGTGCAGCCATTTATACTTGTCGCCAGAATGGTCAATTTGTTGCTGCATATTATACTAAATGTAAGAAGTTGTGGGATGAATTGATTACTTACTTGTCTGCTCAGACATGTGTTTGTCTTGCTGCTCATACTGCTATTGAATCCTGTGAGATGGAGATGATTCATCAATTTCTCATAGGTGTGGATGAAGAATACCATTCGTTGAGATCTCATATCTTAACACTTGACCATGTGCCTCCTATTGGTCGTGTTCACTCTTTTTCCATTCAGGAGGAGCGTCACAAGACCTATTGTTCAGGCTCGTAAGTCTGCCCCGGACAATATGGCCTATGTAGCACGTCGACCTCAGCCACAGCCGAAGTCATCATCCACCGCCCAAAGTCTGGCACGCCCACCCTTGTCGTTGATAAAAAATCTCTCATTTGTACTCACTGCAACCGCAAGGGTCATGATACTGCTGCCTTTTTCAAATTCACGGTTATCCCTAATGGTTTGAGCAACAGCGATAACAAAATTTTGGTCAGAGAGCCCAGCCCTAGCGAACTCACGCCCTAGCTGTTGTGCCATTCGCCAGAGCCGCAACTGCCATCACCACCGCGACTCCACCTTCCGCCAACGCCGCGGCCGTTCTCTCCGATGCTTTCAGTCCCGCCTTGTCCAAAGTGCAGTGGAACTCGGTTATTAACATGTTCTCTAAGTTGACTAGTTCTAACAATGCGTCAGGTAAGTCTGTTTTACCTTGGATTCTTGATACCAGCACGTCATATCATATGACCGGTGACAAAAATCATCTCCATGATATTGAACATGCTGATCATGTTGATGTTATTCTTCCTGATGGCTCTATATCTACTGTTTCTCATCATGAGAACCTATATTTTGGAGACAAACTTGTTACTCATGTTCTATTTATTCCGGAATTGCATTGCAATCTATTGTCTTTTACTAAGTTAACTGCAGCCTTAAAATGCTTAGTTTTGCTTACTGAAAAATTATGTATCATTCAGGATATCAGCACGAGGACAGTGATTGGCGTTGGTGATCAGCAGGGTGGGGTTTATTGGTTGCGCAGCCTTGGGAGATCGCCAAAGTCGTTGCTGTCGTCCTCCTTTACTGTCGCTACCGTTTCCCCTTCATTATGGCACCAGCGATTTGGTCATCCTTCCAATTTAGTGTTGTCTTCTATACTAGATATTTCTTCCAGCCATAGTTATTTAAATAAAATTGTTCCTTGTTCCATTTATCATCGGGCAAAACAGTCTAGATCTAGCTTTCCTTTAAGTACTTTTAAGGCTAGTTATTTGTCTAAACTTGTTCATTGTGATGTTTGGGAGCCTTATAGCTCGTCATCTTCTATTGGAGCTTTTTCCTTTTTGACTATAATAGATGATTATTCCCGAGCTGTTTGGGTTTATTTATTAGTATCCAAGACTGAAGTACCTGCTAAGATGAAGGGTTTTCTTGCTCTTTCTCACACACAGTTCCGTCTGTCAGTTCAGAAAGTTCGCGCTGACAATGGAACCAAATTTTTTCCTCTCAGATGTTACTTTCATGAGAAAGGAATCTGGTTTGAGACATCCACCGTCTACACACCACAACAAAATGGATGTGTGTAACAAAAGCACTGCCATATTCTCAACGTGGCTCATGCTCTTCGGTTCCAGGCCCATTTTCCTATTGACTTCTGGGGAGAATGCATTCTTACTGCTGCCTACCTGATCAATCGCACTCTTACACCGGTGTTGAATGGTCGTTCACCCTATCAAATGCTTCATGGTCGTGCACCCAACTCCAGCCATCACCGGGTGTTCGATTGTTTGTGCTTTGCATCTAACTTCCAAAGCCGCGAGATAAGTTTGCATCCAGAAGTCGCAAATGTGTCTTTCTTGGATATCCTCTTACCAAGAAAGCATGACGCCTCTTTGACTTGAAGTCTTGCACTGTGTTTGACAGCCGAGATATTGTGTTTTATGAAGACTATTTTCCATTTGCTCTTCCTGAAAATCTTATTCTCGTCGAGAAGCAAGTTGCGCCGCTGACTCTTGAGATGCCACCGCTGGACCCTACCACCTTCATACCGTTGACCGGCCAGATTCCAAAAAGCCAAGCGGAAACCAGCCAGATTCTGGTCGCCCCACCGGAGACCAGCCTGATTCAAGCCAACTCATCGATGACCAGCCTGATTCCGGCAGCTCCACCGGTGACCGGCCAGATTCCGACTAACCCGCCATTGATCGACCAAACTCCGGCTAGCCTGCCGGCGATTCACCATATTTCAGCCTAGACATCTCCGCCTGCCTCCGCCTCTGCGCCTCCAGCACCTACGGTGCAGCGGCCATGTACGTCTGAGCCATAATCGGACATTATTGCTTCCACGAGTTCTGAGTCTCCGTTGCATCTTCAACCGCCGAGTACTCGCATCCGTTGTGCTCCAGTTAAATTACAAGATTATGTCTGCACTGCTACTCAAGAAATAACCCCCCCTCTGCTGCTCTCGCTACTCCGCCTGATCTGTCCTCAGGTACTCGTTACTCTATTGCTGATTATCTTACTTATCATAATTTTTCAATTTTGCATACTGCATTTTTGGCTACAGTGATTGATAACTCAGACCATGCTACCTCTTCCAAGGCTTCTCATCATCCCCACTGGCAAGAGGCAATGTTTGATGAACTTAGTGCCCTTGAGCTGAACAATACCTGGAATCTGTCTCCTCTCCCTGCTGACAAACATGCCATTGGTTGCAAATGGGTGTATCAGACCAAGTTCAAGTCTGATGGCTCTACTGAGCGCTATAAAGCTCGCCTTGTTGTTCTTGCAATCAACTTATTGAAGGAACTCATTTTATTGAGACTTCTGTCCTGGTCGCTAAGATGAGCTCTGTTCGTTGATATGGATGTTCACAATGCTTTCTTACATGGTGACTTGGATGAGGAAGTCTATATGCATCCTCCACTGGGTTACTCCGTTCCTATTCCGGGTTTAGTCTGCAAGCTTCGCAAATTCCTGTATAGTCTATGCCAGGCTTCCCGCAATTGGTTTGCAAAACTTCCTACTGCTCTATGTACTTTTGGGTTTGTTCAGAGTAAAGTAGGTTACTCTTTGTTCACTTATTTGAGTAACGGTGTTACCCTGCATGTCCTGGTTTATGTTGATGATCTGATTATTGCTGGCTCATCCTCGGACTTGATGATCGAGTTCAAGAGGTATCTCAGCTCATGCTTCCATATGAAGGATCTTGGTGCTCTGAAGTATTTTCTGGGTATTGATATCGCTAGGAGACCTGATGGTATGTCTCTTTCACAACGAAAATATACTCTTGACATCTTACATGAAGCCGGATTGCTAGCTGCAAACCCTACGGATTTTCCGATGGAACAACAGCACAATTTAGCCTGTTCGACAAGTCCTCCACATCCTGATCATGCGCAATACTGTCGTTTGAATGGGAAACTCATTTATTTGACTATTACACGACCAGAACTCAGTTATTCGGTCCATACTTTAGTGTAATTTATGGAGAAGCCGTGCGTCACACATTGGTATGCTGCCCTCTGCGTCTTGCACTATTTGAAGAGTCATCCTGGTCAAGGTTTATTTCTTTCTGCTCAGAGTTCTCTACAATTGTCAGCTTTCTACGACTCGGATTAGGCTTCTTGTCTAATTACTCAATGTTCCTTGACATGATATTTTGTTATGCTTGGTGAATCACCTATATCGTGGAAGACTAAGAAGCAACCGACGGTTTCTCGTTCTTCCGCAGAATCTGAATATCGGGCCATGGCTATAGTTTGTTGTGAGTTGATACGGTTTAAGTCCCTTCTTCAAGATTTGGGGGTTGGTCATTCTTCTCCAATGCATTTATATTGTGACAGCCAGGCTGCCCTCCATATTGCAACCAATCCTGTGTTTCATAAGAGGACGAAGCACATTGAGATTGACTGTAATTTTGTTCGTGATTTGGTACAGTCCAGAGAAGTTGCTACTCATCATATTCGTACTTCTAGTCAACCTGCGGATTTATTTACTAAAACTCTTGGACGACGGTCATTTCAGACACATCTCAGCAAGTTGGGCATTCGTGATCCACATGCTCCAACTTGAGGAGGAGTGTTAAGGAGATATTTTGTTATATTCTATGTATATCTTGTACCATAGTTAAAATCATTATCCATTTATACTCCTGTATATGGTGCATTTATATAGATCCCTTGTACCATCAATAAAATAACACATTCATATTTTATAATATTTTAAAGCGATTACATGCATTTGTATAATTACGTGCTTTTGGAGACTAGACTAAGAAGAAGATTTCTCCTGCTCTAAATGCACTTTATTACGAGGGCTATCTCCCTGAGGTTGATCTTATAATGTTTGTTCTTGCTTGAACTGATCCTGTTTTGCTTATGGTATTTGATTCCATTCGTGCGAGAAAAATGAATGAAGAGTCAAATATGCAGTTCCTTTTCCAAATATGCATTATCCTATACTCCATTAAATATTGGCATTCTGTATGAGCCGAGGGGATTATCTTTCTTTTTTTTAATCAAAGCACACACTTGCATTAAGAAAAGGATTTAAGCATATTTTTGGCCAGAACATGGGCAAGACTAACCTCTGCTCTAGTGGCCTTAAGAATTTTTAAAGTAGAAAAGGACTTTACTTACTGCCAAATATCCATAACCTCATTCTCTACCTCAAGCTGTAATATTTGGTTTCTTGTAATGAGCAGGGGCGGAACCAGAAATTTTTTTCAGGGGAGGCTGAAAAATTTTTGGGGTCGTTGGGACGAGGCAGCTTCCGGTGGCGTCGTGGCGGAGACCTGGTGGCGTAGGGCTCTCGGCCGAGGAGGGAATTGACGGAGGGAAGAAAGGGTGATAAATATTAATGACATATAAATTTTAAAAATTCAACTCAACAATATGAAAAATACTACATAATATAATAAATCAAGTAGCATACAATAATATTTTTACAAGTTCACTAAACTACTAAAATAACTACTTTCTAACGCTCGAATTACTAGAAGTAGAACTAGAAAAAGGTGGGGGCAACAGATATCTACGAGACTCCATGGCTTGATAACGTTGCATAATCGGTTCATTCTCAATCTTAACAAAAATATCCTTTTCAATATATACCGTCATAACATCGTTCAACCATTCATCTCCCATTCTATTACGAAGATCGGTCTTGATATTCTTCATGGCAGAAAAAACTCGCTCAACTGAAGCAGTTGCAACTGGTAGAACTAATGCTAACTCAATCAGACGATATACCAATGGATAAAGTACCATGCTACGTGATCGAACCATATGCTGAGCAAGACTTCCAAGATCATTGATGGCCGAATAGGTATCATCATCTCTCACATCATGAATGAAGAAATCAAGTTGTTGCTCTAGTTCTATACGCTCAACAAGGGAGAAGTCATCCGGATAAAGTTCAGCAAGGCGAAGCAACTTACCAACATCAAACATGGCAAATCTTTCTCTCGGATCAAGGCATGCCATACAAGTGAGTAATTCCGAGCTTGCTTCGCCAAATCGATGATTCATTTCAAGAATCATCTTGTCAACGGTCTAGTATTGAAACATTAAAAAATATAACAGTAAGATAAAAAATACATATAAAATATTATAAACAAAATAAATTAAACTATGTAAATATTAAAGTAGTACCTGAAGAAAAATATCAACACGGTAGAAATCATGATTGGTTGACATTTCTCCCCGTCGTCTAGAACGGTGACGAATTTTCCGTTGTGCTTCCATCACGTCTAATGTGATCTCATGCTTCACACAAAATGTGTTGACTCCATCCAATAATTTATCAAAACCACAATCTCTGAATTCTTGCAATTCAGTCTTCATTCTATTCATCATTCGCACAGCCATCGAAATATTTTGATCTCTTTGTTGCAAGGCAAGTGACAATTGATTTGTAGCTCCCAACAAATGCTTCATCAAAAACATACAAAACACAAATTCATAGCTCTCCATTCTATCAATAAAACCCTTTGTTGTAGAGGCATTTTCAACTATACTGCCATGCTCACAGATATTAAGAAGCACTTGAATAATTGAAGACCACATAGCCTCAAAGCGAAGAATAGTACTGTAATGTGATCCCCAACGTGTATCACCAGGCCTTCTCAAACTCATTTCTTGATTTTTGCCTCTTCCACTAACCTTCTCCCCACTCTCCAATGCCTCTACAAGGCTAGCATGTTCTAATTGCACAAGCATCTCTTTTCTAACACATGAACCTCCAACCAGATTCACAGTTTGAACAAGATACCCAAAAAATTCACCCACAGATAGAGTACAATATGCAACAGAAACAACAACCAATTGAAGTTGGTGAGAGAAGCAATGAATATACCTCGCAGAAGAGTTTTCTTTCAATATCAAAGCTTGCAATCCATTGAACTCCCCTCGCATATTTGAAGCCCCATCATATCCTTGGCCTCTCAACTTTGACAAGGACAATTTCTTATCTACAAACAGTTGCTTAAGAGCCTCCATCAAAGTAATAGCTTTAGTATTGGAAACATGCACAAGAGCAAGAAAACGCTCAAGAATACATCCTTGTTTGTTGACATATCTCAAAACAACCCCCATTTGCTCTTTTATTGATGCATCTCGAGCCTCATCAACAAGAATAGAAAATACACTATCTCCAATGTCATTAACAATAGCATCAGTTACCTCGCCAGCGCAAGCACTTGAGAGCTGTTTCTGAACTTTGGGGGATGTCAACTTGCAATTTCCGGGAGCATTTTCATTCATTACCTTAGCAACATCTTCACTTCGCTTGCAATACCATTCAACCAATTCAAGATAATTACCCTTGTTGAGCGAATCCCAACCTTCATCATGACCACGAAAAGCCAAACCTTGATTTAACAAGTATCTTGTCACATCCAAAACCGCATTCAAACGTGTGCGATATGCCTTTTTTGCTTCGGTGAAATGACCATCCAAACAATGTGAGATACTTTGCTTTTGAAGGCTAAAATTTCTCAATTTAATTGCTGCACCATGATGAATTCCATCCACATTCTTAGCATGTTTCCTAAATACTTTAAGGGCATTCTTCCAATTCATCACCCCATCCACAGTATATGCGGTCCCCTTTGCTGAATTCTTAAAAAGATAGCAAGGAAAACAAAATGCCGCATCCTTTGAAACACTATACTCCAACCAATTAAATTCATCAAACCAACCCTTTTGAAAACTTCTAAATTCATCATTGAACACTGTTTTTGGAAAAGTATGATTCTTAGGTTGGCAAGGACCTCTTAATATATATTCTCTTAGCACTTCATCTCTAATAGAAACATCAATCTCTTCAATAGGTTTACGTAGCCCGGGATCACTTATAATATCATTCTGATTGAATTCTACACGAGATTGTTTTGTACTACTACCCTCTTCATTGTGCCTTTGTTCATTAGACTCATTCGATCTCTTTACTCCGCTACTTCGAATTAAAAATTTATCCATAACCTATTAAATATCAAATAGGAAAAATATGTAAATTGATTTATTTTTCATCGATTCAAATTCAATTTAATAAAATATCCCTAATTGATAATTAACAAATGAAAATAAAAAGTTCATAAAATCATATTCATCTAAATTCAATTTAACAAATATCCCTAATTGATAATTCCATAAACCGATTATGACAAATTGACAATTTCATTGTCACATACAATTATACAAAATAAATCAAACAATTATAATTTCAACTAAATTCCAACTAAATTTCAACTAAATATGCAATTCAACTAAATCAATTTATGCAATTCAACTAAACTTCAACAATCATATATAATACAACCATATAAATTCAATTCAACATCCAATCTAAAAATCATGTTCACATTATACATATATTTAAGTTTTGAAGAAATAAATTAAAAAGACAAAAAATTATAAACCCTAAAATTAATAAATATTAGCAATTTAGCATATAAAGAGAAGAGAACTAGAGTCTAGAGAAGACTTACCAGAGCCGGCGGGATGGCGGCGGCGGCGGCGCGGCGCGGCGGCGGTGGCGCGGCGGCGGCGGCGGTGGCGCGGCGGCGGCGGCGGCGGCGGCGTGGCTGAGCGAGTGCCGAGTGAAGTGGTGCTGTGGCGGAATGAGGCAACGAGCTGTGGCTGTTCTTGTTCCCGCTCAAGCATTTATATAGGATGATGGATGCTATTGGATTGGGCCGCTCAGTTTTTGGCCCAATCCATTTCCGATCTCTTTTTTTTCATAGTACTTAGTAAAACGACGTCGTTTCACTAACGTGAAACGACGTCGTTTTACTACTTAGGTTATAAAAAATTAAAGCCAAACGAAACGACGTCGTTTCACTAACGTGAAACGACGTCGTTTTAGTGCGTACGACTGCAAAAAAAAGAAGGCCGCAGCGCGGCCTTCTTCTCCGGCGAGCAGGCGCTGCGCTCAGCCGGAGACGCGCTCGGCCGCGCCGGAGATGCGCTCCCGCCTCCTCCTAGCTCCGGCCGGCGATCGAGGTAGGGCTGGAGCCCTACCTCGCGTATCAATAGATCCGCCCCTGGTAATGAGGTTTATTAAAACTAATGAATCTGTCCCAATCAAAAGGTCTGTAAGTCCTGCTATTGATTCTATTAACTCTACTTGGAGAGGAGATGAAGCAACCAAGACATTAGAATATTCTGCTAGAGCTTTGATTTCCCAGATTTGCTGCTTATTAATCCCTGTTGGGTATTCCTCCCTAATTCTAGAATTTTCCTTTGGTAAAATTGGAAGAATATTCTAGTATGATGGGGGATGTATCTAGACCATGAAGCATATTCTAGAAATACCTCCTAGAAGCCTCCAAACATTAATTGTGGTAGTTGGAGAGATGGAGAAGAGAATTCTAGAGCTTGAGTACTCATCTATAAATAGGGTGCTCTTGGAGAGGACTTGATCATCCAACCAAAAACCATTTCCTTTTCTTCTAGATATCCTCCAAGAGAGAGTAGTAGGGAGAAGTCTTCATCCTCTCTAGTTGATAGATATCCACCATAGTGTGAGAAAACCTTTGTAATCCATCCACATTTTGGGTGAGACATTGTAACCCCACTTTAATCATATAGTGGAAGAGTTGGACTACCTAGTCCCGCGGTTTTTCCCGTTTTGGGTTTTCTGCGTAACCAAATTTGGTGTCTTGCTTATTTTTTATTCATCATCCTAATCACACAAAGAGGGAAACTATATTTTTCCCCAACAGTGGTATCAGAGAAAGGTTGATCGGCGTCATATTCTTGTGAGATTCAAGATGGAGGCGGGAGATATGTTCAAACTCACGGTGGAAAATTGCGCATATTGGAAGCCCATGATGGAGGACCACTTATATTGCAAAGATTTGTATGAACCAATCACGGAGGAGACCAAGCCGGAGGAAAAGGATGACAAAGAGTGGGAGATCCTAAATAGGAAGATGGTCGCCATGATCCGTAAGTACATAGATCAAAGTTTATTTGAGCATGTTTCTACATACACCACTGCCTTTGAGCTATGGACAAAACTTGAGTCTATGATTCAAAAGAAGACACCACGTAATAAAGCCCACCTAGTGAGGCGGTTGGTGAAATTGGAGTACAAGGATGGCCAAAATATGATTGAGCACTTGAATAGCTTCAAGGGGTTTGTAAACCAATTGGCAAAGACCGAGATGAAGATCAATGATGAGTTGCAAGCTTTGTTGCTCCTAAGCTCACTACCTAAAAGTTGGGACACTTTGGTGGTCACGCTTAGCAACTCGGCTCCAACAGGAAAGCTTACTATGGATGATGTAACTGATAGTTTGATAAATGAAGAAGCACGGAGAAGAGAACGTGGCACAACAACCTATGCGGAGGCAAACGTGATCGAGAATCGTGGAAGAAATAAATCGCATGGAAGATTTAGAAATGGTGGACGTGACAGATCATGAGGCCGGTCAAAGTCTCGTTCCCGAGTTACTTGCTACTATTGTGGCAAAGCAGGTCACAAGAAAGATGAATGTCGCAATCTCAAGAGAGACCAGAAGAATGGCACGGTCAAACCTGATCAAGTCAATCCAAAGAAGAAGGAAGAAGAAAGCACTATGGCGGTGGCATCCGTGGAGCATAGTGATATCTTTGTCATTGACGATTATGTCAATCTCGCCTACGATGAAAATTTATGGATCGGTGATTCCGGTGCTTCCTTCCACGTTACCCCTCATGAAGGGCTCTACTCGTCCTACCAGCGTGGAGATTTCGGCGTTGTGAAGATGGGAAATCAAGTCACAAGAAAGATTGTCGGCAAAGGCGACATCATCTTGAAGACCAACACGGGATACAAGCTCGAGTTGAAGGATGTGCGACATGTCCCAGAAATGCGGCTCAACCTTGTCTCGGCGGGGAAGCTTGACGATGCTGGAATGATAAGCCACTTTGGAGATGGAAAATGGAAGATCACTCAAGGCAATATGGTGATTGGTCGAGGAAAGAAGGATGGATCCTTATATGTCATGGAAGGACAAATCTGCAAGGGAGAGGCTAATGTTGCACATGAAACCTCGAACATGGGGTTGTGGCATAAGAGGCTTGGCCACATGAACGAGAAGGGACTTCAAATCTTCGCACGGAAACATATCCTCACTGACATAAAAGGTACAACACTTGACCCTTGCACTGATTGTTTAGCCGGCAAACAACATAGAGTTTCTTTCCTCAAGCCTGCTTACCCCCGTAGAAGAGAGAATATTCTTGACTTAGTGCATACTGATGTTTGCTCAATGACCAAAAGATCCCTTGGAGGTGCACAATATTTTGTAAGTTTTATTGATGACCATTCTCGAAAGGTTTGGGTGTCTTTGTTTAAAACTAAAGACCAAATACTTGAGGCGTTCAAGGAGTTCCATGCAAGGGTGGAACGTGAGACAGGCAGAAATTTGAAGTCTATCAGAGCTGACAATGGTGGAGAATATCGCGGCCCATTTGAAGAGTATTGCAAGTTGTACGGGATCCGACTTGATAAGACACCACCGAAGACACCTCAGTTGAATGGAGTTGCAGAGAGGATGAACCGCACCATTGAAGAGCGAGTTAGATGCATGTTATCTCATGCAAACCTCCCTAAAGGTTTCTGGGGAGAAGCTGTGAAGACTGGTGTTGATATCATCAACTTGACCCCTTCAGTTCCCTTGGATGGAGACATACCGGAGGAAGTTTGGTCAGGGAGAAAGGCTTCATATGACCATCTAAAGGTATTTGGATGTCGAGAATTTGTTCACATTCCCAAGGATGAGCGGGCCAAGCTAGATTCAAAAACAAGAGAGTGTATCTATTTTGGCTCACCCAAGGATGAGTTCAGTTATCAGCTGTGGGATCCAGCCCAGAAAAGGATCGTGAGAAGCCGCGATGTCGTGTTCTTTGAGGACCAAACCATTAGTAATTACAAGGAATCGCGAGAAGCTCAAACCAGGCGGACCAGAGAGCCTTTGGAGTCCATGCCATCTCCCGTGGTGCAAGATAACGCAAGAAGAGAATCAGTGGAAGATGTTCACGATGAAGAAGTTGAAAATCATGATCCCAGAGAAGATACGGAGCAATCTCAAACAAGTGGCGAAGAAATGGAGGAAGCAAATGACCCAACAGTACCCATGCTTCGGCATTCAACTAGAGAGAGACAGCCTTCGACCAGATATTCACCAGATGAGTACGTGACACTCACTGATGAGGGGGAGCCTCAACACTATGGTGTACTGTTGGGGAAAAATATAGTTTCCCTATTTGTGTGATTAGGATGATGAATGAAAAATAAGCAAGACACCAAATTTGGTTAAGCGGAAAACCCAAAATGGGAAAAACCGCGGGACTAGGTAATCCAACTCTTCCACTATATGATTAAAGTTGGGCTACAATGTCTCACCCAAAATGTGGATGGATTACAAAGGATTTCTCACACTATGGTGGATATCTATCAACTAGAGAGGATGAAGACTTCTCCTAGATATTCACCAGATGAGTACGTGACACTCACTGATGAGGGGGAGCCTCAACACTATGGTGAAGCTATGGAAAATGATCATAAAGATGATTGGGAAAAGGCTATGCAAGAAGAGATGAAGTCCTTGAACGAGAATCATACATATGATCTCGTAGAGCTACCAAAAGGGAAACGAGCTCTAAAATGCAAATGGGTGTTTAAGCTCAAGACCGAAGAAAACAATCTCAAACCCAGATATAAGGCTCGAATCGTTGTTAAAGGTTGCAACCAGAAGAAAGGTATAGATTTTGATGAGATTTTCTCTCCCGTGGTAAAGATGTCATCAATCCGAGTTGTGTTGGGTATCGCTGCTAGCTTGGATTTGGCGGTTGAGCAACTCGATGTTAAGAAAACTTTCTTACATGGAGACCTTGAGGAGGAGATTTACATGGAGCAACCCGAAGGATTCAAAGAGCCGGGAAAAGAGCATTTAGTGTGCCGTCTCAAAAGAAGTCTCTATGGTTTGAAGCAAGCACCCCAACAATGGTATAAGAAGTTTGAATCCTTCATGAATCATCATGGATTCAAGAAGACACACACCGATCATTGTGTCTTCATGAAGAGGTACGATCGAGATGACTTTCTCATACTCATGCTTTATGTTGATGATATGCTGATTGTCGGGCAGGATAAAAGGAAAATAGCTGCTCTTAAGAAAGCATTGAGTAATTCTTTCGCGATGAAAGATTTGGCGCCAGCGAAGCAGATTCTTGGGATGCGGATCACGCGGGATCGATCTAAAAAGCTACTTTGGCTATCTCAAGAGAGATATATTGAGAAGATTCTTGAGAGATTTAATATGCATCAAACCAAACCTGTCAGCGTACCACTTGCCGGACATTTCAAGTTTGATAAGAAGAAAAATCCAAGAAGGGAAGAAGAAATGAGAGGTGTTCCATATTCTTCAGCTGTTGGTAGCCTCATGTACGCCATGATATGTACCCGGCCGGATATTGCGCATGCAGTTGGAGTTGTGAGCAGGCACTTGTCAAATCCTGGGAAGGAGCATTGGGCTGCTGTGAAATGGATACTTCGATATCTCAGAGGAACAACCAAAAGGTGTTTGCGCTTTGAAACAACCAAACCTGTGTTGGAGGGATACACAGATGCTGATATGGCCGGAGACTTGGAATCTCGAAAATCAACGTCGGGATATCTGACTACTTTTGCAGGGGGGCTGTATCTTGGCAGTCAAAACTTCAAAAATGTGTTGCTCTTTCTATGATGGAGGCAGAGTATATTGCTGCCACCGAGGCTTGTAAGGAGATGCTGCGGATGAAGAATTTTCTACTTGAATTGGGGCTAAAGCAAGAGAAGTACGTCCTCTATTGTGACAATCAGAGTGCCATCCACTTAGCCAAGAATTCAGCCTACCACTCCCGAACGAAACATATTGATGTTCGCTATCATTGGATTCGAGACGTATTGGAAGAAAAGCGACTACAACTTGAAAACGTTCACACCAATGATAATTGGTCCGATATGATTACTAAAGCACTACCAAGTAAGAAATTCGATGATTGCTGCAAAGGCGCTTGTGTGGAGATCCCTTCCAATTAGGTCGGAAGGGGGAGATTTGTTGGATATTCCTCCATAATTCTAGAATTTTCCTTTGGTAAAATTGGAAGAAGATTCTAGTATGATGTGGGATATATCTAGACCATGATGCATATTCTAGAAATACCTCCGAGAAGCCTTCAAGCATTAATTGTGGTAGTTGGAGAGATGGAGAAGAGAATTCTAGAGCTTGAGTGCTCATCTATAAATAGGGTGCTCTTGGAGAGGACTTGATCATCCAACCAAAAACCATTTCCTTTCCTTCTAGATATCCTTTAAGAGAGAGTAGTAGGGAGAAGTCTTCATCCTCTTTAGTTGATAGATATCCACCATATTGTGAGAAAACCTTTGTAATCCATCCACATTTTGGGTGAGACATTGTAACCCCACTTTAATCAATAGTGGAAGAGTTGGACTACCTAGTCCCACGGTTTTTCCCGTTTTGGATTTTCCGCATAACCAAATTTGGTGTCTTGCTTATTTTTCATTCATCATCCTAATCACACAAAGAGGGAAACTATATTTTCCCCCAACAATCCCCAAGCTCTCTTGATGATCTCTCATTGTGAAAACAAATAATGAATTGATTCCCTTTTTGATAAGCACAAAGAGCATAAAGGGCTGATACCTACACCTCTTTTCTGCAGTTCCTGCACCATTGGAATAACCTTAATCAGAATCCTCCAAACCAAAAATTTGAACCTTTGTGGAAGATTAACTTTCAACAACTTTTTCCGTGTGTGCTGAGAATTCAAAGAAGCCTGTCTTGATGCTTGTGGCATTAAAACCTGATGATCATCCAGCAGATCTCCTGTAGTAGACTTTGTCTAGTTCATTTATCCCTGCATATTTTGGGATTCTAATATGGAGGATTCTTTGAGAAAATATGGTAAGGAAATAAAGCTCTGACCAAATCACATCTCCACTTCCGATCATTATCAATCAAATCAGCAACTTTGAGGTATGTCTGATAAGCCCATGAATTCGGATGAGCAAGTGGTTAATGTATTCCTAGGAGCCATTCCTATGTAATCTTAGTGTGTTGACCTAACTTGATTTTTCATTGAAGGTTACCTTTGATGATTTTACCTCCCCACTGTATTGATCTCCATCCCCATGAATAGCTCGCTTTAGGCTTATCTTGATGAAGACTAGCTACATAATACTTAGCCGAAAATAATGAACTAAACAGAGATTGAGTATCACGCAGAATCTTCCAAGCTTGCTTCTCCAGTAAAGCTTGATTCATATAATGCGCCGCCTTAAGTCCCAGAACTCCCTCTGATTTCACTTGCACATAACCTCCCAGTTTTTCCAGTGTATTTTCCTTCTGTCTAATGTGCCTCCCCATATACATTATTTTCTTGCGGAAAATACATCTTGTCATGGTATGAGAGCAGTGTTCTGATTCACCTTTCAAAACCTAGATTTTTTTTCAGCCGCCCTCCTCTTTCTTCTTCCAGTGGCCGAACATCTCCTTCCCCTCTTCCTTCCGACAATTTTTTTGCGAAGCCACTCTCATCATGGTCAGTGAAAAATTATCGTTTAATACTCTCCTCCAAATTATGCAAATCAAGCTCAATAAGTCCAACTTTCTTCTCTGGAAACATCAGATTGAATATGTCCTCGGACCTCAGAAGCTTTTTGGTTATCTTGATGGGTCTAATCAATGCCCATCTCTCCCTACTCCTCCGTCGGCCGGCTCCTCATCTCCATCTTTCGCCACCGCCCTTGGCTCTTCTCCCACCAGATCCAAGACTGACCATGCGGGGGCTCAAGCGGCTTACAAATTGGCCAAGGAAGTCTATGACCTCTGGACTGATGAAGACTAGAGGGTTTGCAATCGGTTGTTCTCCTCTCTCTGTCTCTCTCCTGAGGCTCTTTCCGAACTTCCGGGATTGTTTGTGACTGCCAAGGACATCTGAGACAGCTTTTGCACCACTTTTCATAACAATAGCACGTCCACCACCCTGCGCCTTCGTGCCGATGCCCACGGTATATGTAAGAGCGTTACCATTCATGAACTTCATTTACAATTTAAAGATTTTTTTGAGCAGTTATCCCTTATGGGCTCTCCCGTATCTAATGATGATTAGATTATTTTATTTTTAACTGCTCTTGGGTCTGAGTTCAAAGATTTTTCCTGCCCCGTTGGTTAATTCTTCCCCTAGACCCTTATATGCCGATGTATTATCTCGTGCCAAGAACCACGAGGTGTGTTTAAAAAATTTACAGGGGAATTCAGCACCGGCGTCCAGGCCAGTTGCATTCATAGCAGGAGAAAACCCCTCAGCTGGCTGTGCGTGGGATCACGAGTCGATGAGGGGCGGTGGCACGTTTGGACCACGCGCTGCCAAAGGCAGTCATTTCGGTGGATGCCGTAGTGGCCGGTCCTCTGGTTATGCTCAGCTAGCCACCTCAGGCTTAGGTTCTGGTCATGGTCGGCCACACTGCATCTGGTGTGGTTGGCCTGGTCATTTTGCTGCTATTTGTTATAAGATGTTGGCTCAGACTCGTCGTACAGACTAGACCCATCTGCCTGAAAACTTTTAGGCATCTATGCAGCTGAACCCATTTGCGAGCACATTAGACTGGTATCTTGATTCTGGCGCAACCAGTCACATGGCGTCTTTAGCCTCCCGCCTGGACATTGTTTCTTTCTATTCTGGTAATTCTCAGGTTTCTGTTGGTAATGGTGCTTCTATTCAGATTTTGCATATTGGTGATTCTCATATATCTGATCATTTGAAACTGTATTATGATGTTCTAGTTGTTCCTGAGATTACAAAGAATTTACCATCTATTAGTAAACTGACCACAGATTTGAATGTGTCTATTACCTTTGATGATCAGAGCTTTGTTATTCAGAACAAAGTATCCAGGGTAGTCGTGGTCAGGGGGCACACTGATGGAGGCTTGTACGTGTTAGACAAAGGTGACACAGCACTGGTTTCATTTTTGCAGCATAATAAAGGACGGGCATACTTCGAGCTTTGGCATGCTCACCTAGGACATGTGCCGACTACAGTTATTTCCAGTTTGCAGAAATCCGGTTTACTTTATGTTTCCTCATTATTACCTAAACCGCATACTTGTACTCCTTGTATTATGGCAAAGGGGCAGCGGTTATCTTTTGTTGAAAACACTAAACGTGTTGTGCGCGTCCTGGATTTGGTACACTGAGATTTGTGGGTCTCCCCAGTTTTATCTGAGACTAGTTTTACTTATTATGCCTTATTTATGGATGATCATTCTCATTTTACTTGGTTTTTTTCCGCTTCATCGAAAATCCGAGTTTTTTGAAACATACATACAGTTTTAGGCTTTGGTGGAAAATCAATTTTCATCTACCATTAAGGTTTTTAGAGTGATGGAGGCACTGAGTTTTTCAACACACGCTTGCGGTCTCATTTTGCCTCAAAAGGCATTCACCATCAAGTTTCATGTCCATATACTCTGGAGAAAAATGGACGAGCGGAGCAAAAACATCGGCATGTTGCGGAAATGGGTCTTACGATGCTATTCCATTTGCATCTTCCACTTTCTAGATGGGTTGACGCCTTTGCCACTGCAGTTTATACCATTAATCGGTTCCCTACTCCAGTTTTACAGGGTGCCTCCACCTATGGTCTTATCTATCAATGAGATCCTATTTACTCAACCTTCCATCCTTTTGGTTGTCGAGTATTCCCTTTTGTTCGTCCTATGGCCGATCACAAGTTATCTCCACGGAGCATTCCTTGTGTTTTCATTGGATACAACTGTCATTATAAAGGTTTTCGTTGTCTTGACACTATTACTAGCAAAATATATGTCACCCGTCATGCGCGGTTTGACGAGAGTTGTTTCCCTTTTGCCTCCTCCACTTTGGCGTCTTCTCTCTCAACCTTGGATGTCTCTGCTTTTTTGGATGATGACGGTGGTTCCATCCCCTTCTTGTCTCCATTTGATGAATCAGTTTCTGCGCTCAGTCTGGTTTACTCATCTAATTCCAATGAGCCCACACCATCCTCGGCCAGTCAGTCCACCATCCTCGGTCGTGTCTTCTCCTTCCACCGCCGCCACTCCATTCTCGGTCTCTTCCACCGGTCCCTTGCCCCCACCTTTCCGGTCTTGGCCAAATCCCCAGAGGATTGTCACTCAGACAACCACTGGTGCTATTTAGCGATAGGACTACTTGGATATTGTTGCCCATGGTTTTCTTGCTGCACTTCTTACTCAGTCTGAGCCCTTTGATTACCGTTCAGCTCTCAAGGATCCTTCTTGGATAGCTGCTATGGATGAAGAGATTGCTGCCCTTAAAGGTCAATACACTTGGGATTGGGTTCCTCGCCCATCGGATGTCAACATTGTTGGCTCCAATTGGGTCTATCGGGTGAAGTATCGTCCGGATGGCACAGTTGATCGTTATAAGGCCCGATTGATTGCTTAGTCAACAAGACTTATCCAGAATCAATCAAATCAATCAATCTAATCAGAAACCTGATTTACTCTAACAGTAACTCTTCCATGATAGATTTACCATCATGTCTCCATTTGAAAACCTTCCTTTTGAAACTGGAAACCATATTTTCAAACAACCTTGTTCTTCTTCCTAAACATAGAATATTCACCCCTGGATAAATATCCGGCATTCCATTTCTATGGATATTCAAACCATACGAAGCCCACTTTCTCCACCATTGAGGGGTGTTTGGACTAAAGAAAAGGGAATATTTTTCAAAACTGATTCTCTGGCCAGAAATGTTTTCTTATAAATCTAACATCTGCGCCAGAAAATGAATATTCTGATCAGAATTTTTGAGAAAATGATACAATCATATGCATACATCAGATGAGAGATCCTTGGTCCATTTTTGTTGACTGAAAAACCCATTCTTTCTGAGGCATCATGATTACTATCCGAAGCGGATGATAAAACTTGTTGACAGATAATAAACAAGTATGGTGAAAAAGGGCAGCCTTGTCTAATACCTTTTTTTGGAATAAATGATTCGGTTAAGCTTCCATTTATCATTCTTATATAAGATACAGTGGAAACACACTACATGACCATGTGAATCCATTATTGTGGGAAAGCCGTTTGCTGAAGAACAGCCTTTAAGAACTCCCAGGAATTGTCTCATAAGCCTTATTCATATCCAACTTAATAGCAGCATATGAGGTTCTCCCTTTCTTTTTGTTATTAATGTAATGTAAAAGTTCATGAGCCATGAAGATGCTTTCTCCAATTTGTCTACCCGGAACAAAACCATTTTGATTGTATGAGATTAAGCTTATGATCACTCTCTTCAACCTAATCTGCAAGATCTTGGCCAAGATTTTATACTGAACCTTGCAAATACTGATAGGCATGTAATCCTTAGCATAAACCAGGTTCCATGTTTTAGGAATAAACATAATCAGAGTTTCATTCCACTCTTTGTTCAATAATTGACCCATTTGTATATCAATTAAGCACTCCAGAAGAGGATTCTTAATGTTGTTCCAATGCTTCTGATAAAACCCTGGTGAAAATCCATCAATTCTAGGAGAGGACCAAGACTTCATACCTTTGACAGCCCTCCATAGTTCTTGTTGACTAACTGGTAGCTCCAATACTGCCTAGCCTACTTCAGTTAATCTGGAAGGTATGAAACTTAATAATCCCTGCAGAGAGAGGTGATAGTCTGGCATATGAGGATAAACACCATTCTGAGTATATACTATTTTGAGCCGCTTCAACATTGCTGCCTGAATTTGTTCTGAAGAAGAGAGCCATCAGCCCTTTTCTGTCTTAATTTCCACAATTCACTTGGCCAGAGATTTATTGGTAGCCCATCTATGAAAAAGTTTGGAGTTGGAATCAACTGAACCAGTCTAACCAGCTCCTCTCTAATCTTTGGTTCCAGCCTTTTTTTTCCTCTGATGATGAAGAGTTTGCAGATAAAAATATTTTTCAATATATCCTCATGTAATCTCACTCTTCTATAAGCATTTCCATAAGACACTTTGTGCTAATTCATCAAATGCGACATTGTCACATTCAACCAGTAAGAAAATAATGAAGCCGAATCCAATACTGAAGTTCCTTGAAATTGATACATAGCTAATTTCCGGAATTTAAGTACTATATCATGTACTACAGGATCCCTTGCCCGGAACGCCTCATATCTTCTAAAAGACTTCCTCTGCCTGCTTTCCCCAATTGAATAAGCAGTACATCCCCATGACCTGAAACTGCTATTGGTAAATTGATCATCAAAGCTTGTGGGAACATAAAAGACCAAGAGCTCTAGATACAAAAATTCTATCCCGTTTTTCAAGAATCAAGTCTTTTCCTTTCCTTCCATTAATCCAAGTAAACCAATTACATTTTTGTCTCAGCTTAGAAACTTTAAGTGTGTTGAATAAAGTTTGAATATTTCAATATCTGAACTCAGAACTTCTAAACCTCCAAAGTTATCCAACGGAGATAAAATCTGGTTCCAAACCTGTTTCCTTCCTGATCTTTCAGGGCAACCATAAACAAAAGCCGAGATCCAAGCACTAGTAGAGAAAGTGGTCATTAAAGGCAGTTTTATCGTACTAGAGAAGGCACTTTTGAACTGCCTTTAATGGCTCCACCTTTGATCAATTTCGATCAAAGGCGGTTCAAATAACCACCTTTAATAGGATCAGAAATAGTTTCTGAACTCAGAAACTCGTTCTTACCTTCCAAAAAAATTAATTGGTTTTCGGAAGAACAAAACCAAATTTGGAAACCCTAAGGGAAAAAAAGACATCAATTGATAATCAACATAATAGCAACATCAATCAACATAACAAAGACTTAAATCACAACACAACGGTAACTCCAGCGGCAGTGTTGATCTCCAGTGGTGGAGGGTGGCAGCGATGGAGCTTAGGCGGCGACAGAGGGCTTCTCAAGTAGTGGTACGACAACCACTACTGGAAAACAGGTACATATGCACCGGTATAAATTCATAAGTACAGGCATACTAGTGCGCATGTAACCAATTGCACCGGTAATTATCATGTAACCATCAGTATCGGTGCAAATAAGTACATATGCACTGGTATCCTATCAACCAGTGTAAAGTTTACCTATTTTAGCACTGGTGTTGGTACTACCGGTGTACAAATTTGAAATATATTGCACCGGTATTATTCGAATAGTTAATTGTACTGGTGCAATTGCTAACATGTGCACCGGTACAGGATTACCGGTGTGTACTTATTTACCCTTTTTATTAATTTGGCGCGAATAGGTAAAAAAATTTAACCTGTAATGGGAAATTACCGGTGCAGAAATGGAAAATAGCGGGAAAAATTAGCATTTGAACACCGGTTACAATTAGCATAGTTGTAGGAATTGATCACGCACCAGTATTTTCTTAATGCCGATGCAAAAATAAATTCTTACTCTGAAATTTGGTGCCAAAACTATTAGTTTTCGCACCGGTATTGTGATTGTACCAGTGCAGGACAAGAAAATATGCTCAATTTTGCTGTAAATGTAAAACGGTAACGGATTTTATCGGTGTAAAATGCTTCAAATGCACCGGTAAAGTATAAATACCGGTGTAGAAAATAGCATTAAATGCTGACTCACTCCCTTTTTTTAGCGGGTTAAAAATGGAATTTTGGAAGAAGAAGTTCATTAATGATGTTTCTTGGTTGATGAAGGCAATGAATTCTCCACAATGGAACCCCTTGAAGGTACCTTTTTTTTTTTTATTACATTTATGGAAATTAAGGATTTCATGTATGATTTTGGTTAGTAGAGATATTTACATTTTGTGTTTGATCATTTGGTGGTGATTGAGGTAGAATTGTAGATATTAGTTTTTGATTTGTTCTCAAGGTTGTTGTAGTTATAAAGCTATGGCTTTCGATTCCTATAGTGTTGACATGTTAAGAATGTTGTAATTGTAATGTGGAATATTGGTGTATATTGTGCATTTATGATGTTGCATGATTAGGAATTCATCATGAAAAATTCTATTGTACTAAATGTGTTAAAGTTTGATTATTGGACATTTATTGATATGTAGAGTTGTATCGCATCATCGAGAGGCATAAGCATATGTATGGCAACGTTAGTAGGGTGAGCAATGAATATTTTATGTTCGTGGATGAGTTCTTGGAGCATGCTTTTAGTCGAGAGAAGCAAATATTATATCCTTGTCGTGATTGTGGAAATCAAATTTGTACTGATAAGAAGAACATCCGGAAACTCCATTTGGGGGCTTGTGAAAGATTATGATGTGTGGACCTTTCATGGGGAAAAATCACCACCGAAAGTGAGAGTTAGTAATGAGGGAGAGTGCTTTGGGGATGCTAAGTTGGATGACATGTGTGAGGAGGTTGTTAACCATTTTAGAGGGAGGCCCAAAGTTTTGGCTAACTTCCTTGGTGAGAAGGATACACCATTGTATCCCGGTTGCAAGAAGAAAGACACAGTCATGTCGTGTTTGATGCTAGCATGAATAAATTGCTTAAGTTTTTTAATGGAAAGCTTCCCCCTGGTAACGGGGTTCCTGATAACCTTTATAGAGCTAAGAGAATTTTGTGTCTAATGGGATTGGAGTATGAAAAGATACGTACTTGTCTGAACTATTGTGTCCTATATAGGGGTAACCTTAAGGATAAGATTGTTTGTCCAGTATGTAATGTGTCGCATTATAAGAAGAAGAGAAATGTGGCTGTCGGTGGAGAGCATGTTGTACCGGTGAGGAAGCGGGTGCCCGCCAAATGTGTGTGGTATCTTCCCATTATTATGAGGCTGAGAAGGTTGTTTAAGAATGAAAAGAATGCAAAGAACTTGAAGTGGTGCGTTGATAAGGGAGGTTGTAAAAATGGCGATATAATTCGACACCCGGCTGATGCAGACCCATGGAAAAAATTTGACAGGATGTATCCACACTTTGCATCTGAACCTAGGAATTTGATTTTTTTTTTGTGTACTGATGGTATGAATCCATTTGGGAATATGTCCTCGAAACATAGTTTGTGGCCGGTTATGCTTGCCATTTACAATCTTCCCCTGTACTAGTGCATCAAGAGAAAATATGTGTTGATGCCTATCATGATTTCAGGCCCGAAACAACCTAGAAATGTCATAGACACTTATCTTGCCCCTTTGATAGAATATTTTAAGGTGCTTTGGTCAGAAGGTGCCTTAATGTTTGATGGTTGTAGTGGTGAAGAGTTTACCTTAAGGGCGATGTTTTTTCTACCATAAATGATTTCCAGCATATGGTAACCTTTATGGGTATGTGTTCAAGGGTCACAAGGCTTTCCCAGTTTGCGAGGATGAGACAGATTACCATGAGTTCAGGAATAGGTGGAAAACTGTTTATTTGGGTCATCGCAAATTCCTGCATGTAGGTCACAAGTTGCTGGAGAATGCGGTTGCATTTGTTGGTGGGAATGAGAGGAGAAAGGAACCCAAACCTTTGAGCATTGTAGCTATTCACACAAGGTGAAGATATTAAATGTTGTTCTAGGCAAGAAGTTATCAAAGGGTGGTGGGGCTGTAGACGGATCGTGGAAGAAACGGTCCATTTTCTTTGATTTGCCGTACTGGAAAGACTTGGATGTTCACCATTGTTTGGATGTCATGCATATTGAAAAAAACGTTTGTAAGAGTCTAATTAGGATGCTTCTGAACATTCCCGTGAAGACTAAGGATAGCTTGAATGTGAGGACAGATTTAGTAGACCTTGGTATACGGTTGGATCTAGCATCAGAGGTAAGAGGGAAGCGAACGTACCTGCCCCCTGCTCCTTATAATCTGTCAGTTGCTGAGAGGAGATCGGTGTGTGAGAGCATCCAAGGAATGAAGGTACCTTCTGGTTACTCCTCTGATGTTAGTCGGTTTGTGAATGATGAGTTGAGTCTTAATGCTTTAAAATCACACGATTGTCATGCCCTTATGCAACAAAGTTTGCTCGTAGCAATATGTGGGTGTTTGGAAGAGGAAGTTAGATTTTCTGTTATACGCTTGTGTTTCTTCTTCAACTCGATATGCATGAAAAAATATTAGCAAGCAATAGCTTGATAGGCTGCTGTTGTTCTATGCCATTTGGAGAAGTATTTTCCCCGGTCATTCTTTGATATCATGATGCACCTAGTGGTACACTTGGTTAGGAAGATACGTATGTGCGGGCCTATCGAAATGAATTGGATGTACCCCTTTGAGTGCCACATAGCTGTTTTCAAGGGTTATGTTCATAATCGTAGTCGGCCTGATGCCTCCATCGTTCATAGGTACGTCACTAAGGAGATCATCGAGTATTGTACATCAAAACTTGGTTGGAAGAAGAGCGGTTGGTGTTCTTGGTGAACCCCACTGTGGAAGGCGGAATAGGATTCCACGCTCCAAGGGTACGCTTCATACACCCTATCATGCTGAGTTGATAACTGTTCACCCATTTGTATTGTGTAATAGTAATGAGATTGTAACATATGTTGAAGAGCATGTTTTCCTGTTGGAAGAGATTAATCCAGACTAGCCCCCGTATAAAATTTAGGTCGAGCATTCTTTAAGGTTTGTTAGCTGGTTTTACGATCGTTGTAATGTCGACGGGATGCCCAGTAACCTACGGGTGTTTGCAAGGAAGCCAAACTGCACCGTTAGATGATACCTTGGTTATGACATTAATGGCTTCAGTTTCTCAGCATTGGTGAAGGACGAGAAGAGCACCACTTAAAATAGCGGTGTATATATTGAATCTGAATCCATGTGACAGGCAAGCTAAAGAGATAAACACCTGGCTGTTGCTGTGATGCCTTTCTATGGGGCGATTGAGGAAATTTGGGAGTTGGATTATGTAGATTTCAAGGTTGTTGTCATCAAGTGTCTTTGGGTGGAACACGGTTTCGGTGTTGTTGTTGAGAAGCCCATGGGGTTCACGTTGGTCGACTTGAATCGTGTAGGATATGAAGATGACAAGTTCATCTTAGCTACCCAGGCACGACAGGTTTTTTACATCAAGGACCCTTCGAATGAGAAGTATCAGGTGGTGTTGCATGGGAAGAAGTTTTACTTTGATAAGGAGATTGATCAGTCCACTATAACTAATAGTCCTGAGTTTCCATCGGTATTTCCCAGTTCGGAAGATGTTGGGAGACCCATTGTTGGAAGGCATTCTCACGGCGATAGGTTGTGGATTGATGAGAGAGGTGAAATAGTAGGTGGGGACAATGTCTTGAAGCAGAAGCGATAGATTGGTCGTTCTCAGCCATTGTTTTTGTGATCTTCTTTTGTGAAAAATCATATGATACATTACCGATTTATCATGTAATGTATTTAATTGATGCTCTTTGATGAATTTTTTGGTATGATATGTGATATCAATGGAGTGTTTAGGAATTGTATTGGTGAAAATGTGTTTAAAATGGGATTAAATTTTCCACTAGGTGCTCAATTTTTACATCGGTAAAAATAAAATTACCGGTGTAGGAAAACAGGGGAGGGACTCTGTTTTGTACATACGCACTAGTAAACCTACAGGAGCACAATACTTAGAAAATTTGTGGGTCTTTTTGCTCTCAGGTCTGAAAGTGTCAATTTTGCGGCATTAAAAGCAGCGTAACGTAGCTTCTTTTTGTAATATTTGCACCGATTAATGTACTGGTGCTGGGTACTTATAAAAAAAAGTTGAAATTTACTCTCGGGTCGGATTAGTTAACAAAAATATTATTTAAAGCAGCTGCTTTAGGCCTATTTTTACACCGGTATATATATAATACCAGTGTAAAAAAATGTTCCAATTTTAAAAACCCAATCACCACCCTATTTCCACAGTACTACGAATTTATATATATCTCACACCATACCATCTCCATCAATACCCATCTTTGGTGAAATCCTACGTAGGTTGGCATATAATCAGGTAAACCATTGCAATGCCTCTATTTTATGATTAATTAGCAATTGCATTTATAGAATCATTTAGATTGTGACACAATGAATAGCTTGACTTGCATGTAAGGTGTTTGATGAAATGCCACTATGTGTTTCTTAGGAAATACCTCCAAAATCCAATTCGAAAAGAATATGCCATTCACCGTCCCTATCATTGTCGAAAGTATCACTACACACTTACCCGGATGGTACCTTCGTGTCCGAGAAGGCTAGGTTGGTCCATGAATCTTTCAAAGGATGGCGTCATCACATAGAGAGTGGAATTGGAGCATCTCTCCCATTCGAACAAACTATCCGGAAGCTTGGGTGGGAAAATTTTGGCGAGACTCTGCAACCATTCAACCTGACCATTGTAAGTGAGTTCTATGCAAACTTGAAATGCTGGCCGAGCTACGATCATGTGTATTGTAGAGGTAAAACTGTCCCTGTGACACCAGAATCTATCGATGGCTTGTTTGGTTTGCCCAATGTTCCAAATGATGAAGACAAGTTTCTTGCACTACATTTTCTAGGTGGTGACGACTATATTCTACAATAACCAATTGAGAAGGAGATCGTTGGGACAATAACTAGGGAAGGTACGGACATAGATAAGTTGGTCAAACCCGGTTGGAGCAAAATACCTAAGAAAACTCTAACTCTGGAAATGAATGGGTGGTACCACATCGTGGTGACTAGAATCCATCTGGTAAGTGTTAACATAGAAGTTCATAAACTTTGCCTCACCTTCTTGTATGCAATAAAGAGGGAGCTTTGATGGAATGTTGGTCGTCAAATTTGTCCTATGTTGCAGAGGGAATGGGATAAGATGAGATATTATGCCTATTGCAGTATCATCTCTGCGCTTTGTTCAAGAGCAAGAGTCAGTGCCCGTGCACATGATGTTTATGGCCAACCAATGGGTAAGATTTGCGTGAACTCTTTCATAGACAGGCATCTGACACGTCTGTCGCTACTATTGAATTCAGAGTTGCTGTATTGGAGGTCGATGTAGCAAACTTACTTGAAGAATCCAAATACCAAAGATCCTGGCAGGAACATATGACCAAGGTTATGACGTATCAATTTCCTAACGTCGTGGTAGCAGTCGGAAATTTTCCAACCTTCCATGCAGGCGATATCGAGGACATGGGCGTTGGCACAAGTACCTGTGATGGTGATGCAAGAGGACCAGCTGTAGGGGTAGAACCATTTTCTCAATATTATTCGTAGAAAACTTGTATTAGAAGTTAGTAAGAGTAGATTCTATACTCAACTTTGACTGTGTTGTACTTAGACAGTTTGACATTCTTACTTTTGACAAACATGCACGATGATGAATCGAATAAAAAATTTGAGGGCCGCGTCTATTGAAATTTTATCGGTCATATACACTCATGAAGATCAAAAAGATAGGCCAAATATAGTTTGCCTATTTTTTTACATCATGACCACCGAATATGGTGCATTATATTCCTAGAATGGTTAGAATTGCAAAACATTGTAGGAAAAAAAGCTATGGAGGCTCCCCAAGTAAATTTGTGGGCAATAATGTAATTATGGGATAGTGTAAGCATTAATTGTGGGTTTTACAGGGTCTTCCGTCCACCAGTAGGGTCTTCAAATGCATTAGCATGATCCTTGTGTATTGAATTGCATATATGCGGAGTCATTTTTATATTCCGACCTTTCCAAGATTCTTTGAGGGACTAAATTGTAAAAATTTAAAAAGTTTACTCGTAAATTGAAATTGCAATCCGATCGAACATGATGGTCCACAAAACAGCCCTTTTGTATTTCCAAGTAAAATGTGTGGGTAAACGAACGGGTCCGGGCTCCATATTTAGTTTCGAATATGTTCTGATTACATATAGAAACATTGGACTACACCATTACCGTTTACTCTACAACACCTACTAGCGCTTTAGGACGAACCACCACCCGAGCACAAATATGTTTCAATTATAATTTAATCCCAGAATATTCAATTTGATAATTTATGTATTTTCCTAACACGTCGTATGAAAACGTTACTTATTTAATTGGGAACATTGGAAAATTCCATTTGGGCCGGTGGAAAAGTGCTTGAAGTGGTCGAACGGAATGTTTGGGGTCAATCTGCAAATTTTATGAAATGAAACAATGCTTAGAAACGTCACCGTACAGGGCCCATGTGTGGTCGATATTTGCATGAAACAACTAGTACAATGCCTGTTCACAATAATTGAACGTTAATTTGATTGATTGGGGACATGCAAAAAATGCACGGGGGCAAATGCAATAAGTGATAAATTTAACAACTAATAAACTTCTTTTACACCGGTAACAAAGTAGAAGTACCGGTGTATTTGTACACTTTTTGGCATGCATTTAAAAAAACAAATTTTTTTGGATTTTGAATAAGGTGTAAAACATCTTACACCGGTAATTCAAGATTTAGTTCCGGTATATATACCGGTGCTGGACAGTCATAAAAAATTTCATTAATTACTCTCGGGTTGAAAGTTTTTTAACAAAAATTCATTTAAAGCAGTTGTAGGGAGCTGCTTTCCACATTTTTACACCGGTATTTTTCTTTTATACACCAGTACTATATACCGGTGTACAACACTTAACCAAAATATTCATGTGTTCCTCTCGAGTGAAAGGAAAACTGATTTAAAGCAGCTCAACGCAGCTACTTTCCTTCATTTTTACTCCAGTATTAGTACTGGTACTGAACAGTTAGCAGAAATTTTTGCCCATTTTCATTCTTCTTACACCGGTACTATATGTATTACCGGTGTAAACAACGTAAATTCATAATTCAAAACTGTTTGAAATGGTCATACCTCCCGTAATTCATCATATTTTCATCTTCAAATCTTCGATTTCTCTTCCAAACCCGCCATCAACCACTCCAACGATTCAATCCACACATAATTGAACCACCACAACTCCTCATCAACCATTGTAACCCCTCATCTCCCATTCCATCCCTATAAAGTGTGGACCTCAACACAAGATAACCAAAAAAATGAGAGAGGAAGTTGGGGAGAGAAGAAAGTATTTGGTGATCCATTCTTATCGAGTTTGGTGAAAGGGAGTAGCAACAAAAATGCTCCATTGGTGAAGGTAAGTGGTGGGGTTTATGTTACCATTTGTTACCAATTCAAATTCTCTCCAAAAAATCATTTCACCCCTTATGCACAATACATGTTCGATCTATTGCCTCTATGGCCAAAAATATGTAAATTGACAAAAAGTTGAATAACACTCTTGAATGGTATGTTTATACAATTGTGGGGAGTAAATGTTTTTCATTTTTTGTAGCTAGGTGATGTAGTTCTATAGTATTTTTGTTGGTGATAATGTTGAAAGTTACGTTGGGGGGGAGTGAG
This sequence comes from Rubia yunnanensis, assembly GCA_037428765.1. NCBI lineage: Eukaryota > Viridiplantae > Streptophyta > Magnoliopsida > Gentianales > Rubiaceae > Rubia > Rubia yunnanensis. The sequence goes on from CM075067.1 coordinate 13,352,340, forward strand.
AATTGCTCGGTTGTATGCCTAATTTATGAACCCAAAGCATTCTATACAAAGCTCCATGCCTTAATTGTTCAAGCTCTATGACATGTTATATAAACTTTTATGCCTCACATGATGTAAGTTTCATCTATGAATTGTTCAATTTCTATGCCATGTTTGCTCCAAAGTTTTACGAACTAGTTGATCAAGTTCTATGCCACGTTCTATCAATGTTGATCTTTAATAACCGTTATTTTTAAAAACATCATGGATTAAGAATTTCCAATTCTATTGTTGTAGATGCCACCGAAGAAGGGGAAATTCAACACAAAGAGGAAGCGGCCGTTTACGAAGAAGGAATGGGAGGTGAAAGTTGTGGTCGATGAGGAGGTTGATGTGGCGGGCCAAGAACCACCGCCAAAAAGGATCATGTTGAAGATAAAATTTGAGGAAGAAGCAACTCCAATGAATGACTCGTCTAGTGAAGAGAAGGAAGAAACCGCAGAATTGGGTGACCACTTTATAAGGAATGTTAGAGGATTGAACGTTGGTAAACAGTTGGCCAAAACACCAATTCACAAGGGAAAGGGAAAGAGCACCCTTAAAGCAAGGCCAACTATTAATGAAGCGGACGATGACTTGATAAAAGTTGGAGGGAAAAATGGAGAAGGATGGGACAATTTTGAGGTAAAAGGTTATTTAAGGAGGCGGGAAACTAGTACGTGCCAGTCTGTGATGTTGGCAAAGCATAACACTCCAACTCCTGTTGCATTTGAGTTTCGTGGGAATCAAGCTGTATGCATTAAGAATTGGTCAGCGAGGCACACTTATGGAAATAACACTTTCTGGCACCGGATCGGATTTAGCGCATGTGAGCACTGGAGCGACGTCCCTGAGGATGTTAAGGAAGAGGCATGGAATGATGTTCTGGTAAGACTCTCGACAATTGTAATTTAATTTTTTTATGAAATGGTAAAGTCTTAGTGAAAACCTGATTCCTGACATGCTTTTTCATATGATTCATTCTAGTAGAGCTTCACAATTGAAACACCTGTGATAGATGGGCAACTACAAATATTGAAGAAGGAGGTTATAGAGAGGAAAAAAAACCAACATAGGAATTGAAAGACAAAGGTGGCAAATAGGTTCATTCACGGCGTGGATAAAGGTATCAATAAAACAGGAATACCGCCATGGGAGAAGTACAAGTGGATGGATGAAGACGAATGACACTTGTTTGAAAAGAGGTGCCGGCATCCGAATTTTCAAGTACGATGAGAAAATTAATACTTGTTAAGAGACATGTTTCCCACAAATTCTATTCAACTAAATTTTCATTTGGAACAACAACAGAGGCTCAGGGTGACAAATATTGAACAGAACAAGGGCAGGGATTACATGCACCACACAGGCAGAAAGTGTAATCGATACATCCGTGAAAAATAGAGAAAGGATCTGAAGGAGAATGAGAGAATAAGGTTGACCGCCGAGGGATTCACTGACGAGGAGATTGAGAAACAACTCAGTCTAAGGGACTTCACACCTGACAGATCTCTTGTGTACCTTGAGGCAAACAAAGATAAGAAAATGTTATACACATCGAAAGAGGTTGAGAAGATTGCACCTGACGTTGTAAGTTACGCCAAAATCGACCATTTAAATTATTTTTTTTTGAAAAATTCACATTATTCATATACACAATTGCATTCCAATGTGATTCTCAGTTGAAATTGAACGAGCTTAAGAAAAAAGGAGCATTAGAACTGCAGATGGGTGAGGACATCCTCATAAAAGTCACAAAGAAGAAGGACCACCCGGGCAAGTACAGAGGAACTCAGACGGGTCTACCCACAGCGATGGTTGTTCCTCATCTCTCCCAAAACAAGTGCGGTAGCAGTTCCTTAGCCAAGGAGACAGCCCAGAGGATACCATCTAATGATCAACCGATCGTGAAGGCCATGGTACCATACCTAGAGCAATTGGTGAAGGGCTTAGCATCTGCAAGCGGTGTTCAGATTCCGTAAGGCCTTGACAATCCCAAGAATTTTATAGAGAAGGCGATGGATGACATTGCTGCAAAGTCCAATGAAGAGCCCAGCGACGGAGAAGGAGATGAAGAGGTACACTTTCAATAATCGATGCATGTCTTATACAGTGATTTACACATTTGAAATATCTCCATAACCATCTGATCGATTCACTTAAATATTATTCGAATAGGACGGAGAACGCATGACTCTTTTCATTAAAGACACAGTCGGGAAGAATAAAATTGTCGCACATGGCCTGCGACGGGTATCTCATCGTCGGGATGCCCAACAAGGAAGTGTTGCTTGTGTGAGAGTATGTGAGTCAGTCTTCCGTCCTAGGGTGGGATTGCCCTCGGCTGACCACCACTTTGATAATGTTGGAGAGACACTCAATAGCATTGTGGATTGGCCGGTGTCCTTAATAGGCAAGGTAAGTGAGCAACCGAGTGACATCGATGAAATCAATGCCGAAGGTGATACGGACGACGATGACGAGAAGATTATGATTCTCACCAACGACGATGAGGTACATTCTTGTAACACATTACTTTGCAATTCCTCAAAGTACTTTTGTGTATCTCTATTCAATAATCTTTGTAACAGGATACTGGCGAGCAAAAATCTCAGTCGACGGCTAATTTCCGCCCATCCGCAAGACCAAGATTAAATAGGCTACCAAAACAGGTAATGCACATAAAAAAAGTCCCATTATTAATCATTAACAACGACAGTTCAATACTACATGCTCAAGTAATCATTTTGTATCATTTCACAGATTGTCAACAAACGAGACCTGACAGATTAGCCAATCATGGGGCAATTTATAAAGGAAGCAAATGCCGCTATCCAGGAAATGATAAAGAATAAGGACTGCATGTTCTTCCCAGTATTCCGACCATCAACATTCGCATGCCATTACACCTGCGGTGTGAAATATAAGTTCTGATCGAGTTCAGGAAGAATTGGGAAACATGTGTTCGATGACCTGGATCGGTAATGCACAGGTCGATGTGTGGATGGGGTGAGTTTCAAAACTTACAGCCTTTATGTTTTTTATTTTGTCAACAATTTATTTTCATGTACGATTACCGTTGCGAGCACATGTGGGAGAAAATATATGAAACTAATTCAGGCCGCGTTCAATTCTGCCCATCCAACTGTGGCAACCTAACCAACTTCGAGCAGGAGGTTGAATTCCGTTTAAAACAAATTTGGGAAACAATGAAGGCACGGATGCTCAGTTCTACATCGTACCCTACATAAGAATGTAAGTATTTCTTTCTGACAATTACATTCACATTTCAAACAACTTTGTTTCATTAATTGGTTAACATAATTTCCCAACAGCGATCATTGGTACCTCATTATTATCTGTCCGCAGACGGAGGGGGTTTTCACTCTGGACGCATTGTCAGGGGGTATCAAACCAATAAACTTGGTCAAACTCAGGGTCATTTCAAGGTATTTCAATCAATCAAATGAAAAATCCTGGTTTAATAATCAACGGGAAGAAGTAACCATTTAAACTTACTTTCTTCATAGGCTTGCTTGTGCATACCAAAGGGAGAACAGAAAGACAGAGCTAGAACCCGACTACACTTGGAAAATCAACAACATTATGGTAAGTCATTCTGTCATTTGATCTATCAAATTTTATGTTTAGGGGTTAGTAATTACGTTTACCTTTCCCGTGCAGTACCGAACCTAGAATGGTTCATGGCAATGCGAGTACTCTATCATGCTCTTCTTGGAAGAATTTTTTAATCACCCAGAGACAAACAATAACTTAGAGGTAAACCTTGCATCTCAAAATTTGATATTATTAATCTCTAGTAAACGCAACATTATTGACTAACAATGTAAGTTTGAAATTAACAGATTTTCCCCGAGGGTAAAGATCCGTACCATGTGTACAAAATTCAAGGTGTAGCAAAGAGATGGTGCGAGGGCTTGACTCGGAGACTACCAGCAGCAGGCGAACACTACGTTGCAACTTTTGGATGATAAGAATGACATAATAGGTTGATGGTTAATATTGAATGGTTGATGATATTTGAATTCTGTGGATGGTGTTTGGTTATACTAAACTTATGTTTTACTTTGTTTGATTCCATGTTTAAGATACTTCTTCTATTTCATATGTTAGAATAATGTTCGCGTGTTTTGCGAGCCATATTTTTGTAGTAGAATGTTTCAAATTTTGTACCTATTCAAAAGTTTTCAATTTATAGTAGTTCACAAGTATCCCTTGCTTTCGTTGCCCCAGAAATGATCCGGGATGGACCATAAGCAAACAAATTAGGCATTGCAAATTTTAGCCACATAATACACCGATATAAATAAATTTCACAGGTACCAGTGTAAACAAATTCCAAATTTTAAATAATTTATTTTTAATTATTTCAATAATACCGGTGCATAAAGTATAATAATACTGGAGTAAAAAATACCGGTGCAACATACCGGTGTAAAAAAAACTATATTTCAACTGCAAAACAAAGACCGGTGTTGGATTTAATATCAGTGTATAAATCATTGTTTTACACTAGTTCTTGGGTTAAATACCGGTGCAACATATAGGTGCAAACCATATTCCGGTATTACACCGGTTTCCCAAATAATACCGATGCACACATTTTGGGATCTCGCTATTTGCACTGGCATAAGATACCGGTGCAAATTCTGCTCTGCACCGGTCCATTTTACCGGTGCAAATTTGTTGCGTTTCTACACCCCGATACATATGCACCAGTATTTTTGGGAGTCAAAATACCGGTGCTATTTCCCTAAATTACCAGTACGAATAACCCTGTCCTGCAGTAGTGAACAAGTAGGTGGTGTCGTGGGCATATTTTCCTTCTCTGGCAATGAAGAACTTCTTCATCGGCGGTGGGGAATTGAGCGTCGGCGGAATCCAGGCACTAGAGTGGCACAGTGGTGGAAGACCCAGTAGCGGTGGAGCTCGAGTCAGTGGCGGTGGTGGAGCACGAACTAATCTTGTATTTAGTGATCTTGGTCTCAATGAGAAACAAAATCTTAAGTTTATGAACCCTAAACAGCCTAATTAGATAATTCTTTGATAGAGGTCAGCTGAAGCCTCTGCAGTTCAATGAAAATATCCTCATGGCTGCTGAGATGGTTGTTTTGGTACAACCACCTAAAAACCAATTGGAAGACGTGCTACCAATTTTGACAGGGCTAAAAGTTGTGCTTCATGAGGTAGCTGGAAGACATCATCCATATGTATAATCTCTTTCTGGTTTTCTTTGGTAATCTGATGGACATTATCCTTGAGATGAATCACTTGATGTTGGCAACAAGTAACTTCATTAGTTCCCACACCACCAGCCTTGATTTGAACACCAGATAATTCCATCTAGATGTTCTATATGTTCTTCATCAATCACTCTTTATCCTCCCTGAGAATAGGATGTTTCCTCTTTTTGAGTTGCTCCTCCAATCTGGCCTTCTTCATATTGATCGAAAGTATTTGCTCTGCCTTCCTTTTACTGCTTTCTTCTGCTATTTTCCTATTTTTTAAGCCACCCCACTTCTCTTGACCCACAACTTGAGCCATTTTTTCCACCTGTAATATTTGGGGAATGTCACCATTCAAAATATCTACAAGCCTTTGTATCTGGGAGATGTCCTGAGCATGACTCTGATTTTGTGCCTCAATATCATGTGTGTTAACAACAATTGCATCAATCATAACTGGAAAACAAGCCGGACCACCTATATTCCCATGGGATTCGATTAAAAAATCTGAGAGAACACCCAATTGCATTTTGGGACCGACCGATTCACCACTTGGGACTGTTGCTCCATAACTGAAGAAGGCTAACTGAGAATTGATTGTAATAACCCATCATCATGTAAGGAAATAGCATTAACAAAGCCTTCTCCAATTGTGGCGTTTTAGGAAAGTGAGGTTGAGGAATTAGAGACTAGACATACAATTCTTCAATCAGAATTCCACCAACTGATTCATCCTACTTCTTAGTCAGATGCAATTCCTCCAGATGGACAATATGTTGCATTTTGAAATCAGCTATCCTCTCTTCGATTTGAGTTGAGCCCTTCTCCAATAGGTCATACACAACTCCTCCTTGTGTTGATGATTCTCCAAGATAGCAATGAGGCTGACCTGCATCCGTATTCATCTGATTACTTGATTCCAAGATTGGAACCTTCTGTGTATATGCCCAGGCTCCACCCTGAGAACCAACATGTGTAAAAGATGACCTATAACTTATAAAAGGAATGCCTTCATCCACAGTGATTGTGAATCAAAAACCATTTCTAATCTCTCTCGCCTTTGCATGGAAAATTTTCCACTGCTAATCCACAAATTGCATTGGAACCCTTGAGTTCAAGTACTAAGAATTATAAGCACGGGTCCTAATAGCATCCATAAACGTGTCAAACCCATCATCAATGACAGTATCCATGCCTCAAGCCCCAAAATGCCTCATAATCGAATCATTTACAATTTTTTCTTGATCACAATCATCAACCAAGTTGCACCTCACAGAGGGATAGCCTATGACTCCACATCTCTTGAAAAATTTTACTACTTTTTCATATGCACGGGGAATCCAGTATTGATGATCATCTTGAGTTTGTAAGAAAAAACTAGGGGTGAAGAAATCCGAAAGGATTTCCAACAAGAACACAAAAAGGAATCAATAAAACTGAAAGAATGAACAAAACTGATTTCAAGTTTTTGAGAGGGAAAAGTGTTTCAATATATTGCTTGCTTAACTTACTCAAAATGGTTTACAATCTGTACATTTATAGTGCTATCAAACCAGCTAACAAACTAATCAATAACAAACTTCTAACTAATTCGGATGCTAACTGAAAACTGAAAATCTGAAGTTGAAACTAACTAACTAACTAACTCTTCGAAGCTGTTGATTGCTGCTGCTCTGGATGTTGTTGTGCTTCCTTCTAGATGCTTCTAGATGGATCATCAAGTAGTAGAAAACTCAGCTTCAATAGAGTTGCAGAAGGAGAAAGAATCAGTTGCAGTTCAGGATCAGTTGCATCAGTTACTGATCCTGAATACATACTGATCCTGATACTGATCAGATGAAAGTGCTTCCTTCCAGACATGAATGTGCTTCCATATATTCCTTCATCCCCCCTCAAGATGAGGCATTTTGTGAAGCACAAAATCCCATCTTGGATAGAAGATTACTGCTGAAACTGGAGGGAGTAACTTGGTAAAACCATCAGCAAGTTGATCATGAGAATATACATGAAGAGGATCAATAAAACCATCAGTATAAGCATCTCGAACATAATGACAATCTATTTCAATATGTTTAGTCCGCTCATGAAATAATGGATTTTGAGTGATGTGCAGGGCAGCTATGTTGTCACACTTCAAAGATATGGGAAGAGGAACTGGAATGTGTAGGTTTGAGAGAAAATAAGTGATCCATTTCAGTTCAGAAACTGTCATGGACATGGCTCTATATTCTGATTCAACTGAAGCCTTGCTCACAGTGTGTTGCTTCTTTGATTTCCAGGAGATGAGAGACTGGCCAAGGAAGATGCAATAACCTGTGACTGACCTTCTTGTGATTTTACAAGTATTCCAATTTGCATAACAATAGGCTGGTAGAGTGGGAGACTTCTGATTTGGGAAGAACAGACCATGAGATTAACATCCTTTTAAATATCTGACAACATGAATAGTAGCTCTCCAATGATGCTCTGATGGTGTTTGAACAAACTGACTAAGCTGATGAACAGAGAATGTTATATCAGGTCTGGTGAAAGATAAGTACAAAAATCTTCCAATTAATCTTCTATAAAACCCTGGATCAGTGAGGAATGGGGCAGCCTTATCTTCAACTTGCCAAGAAGCAGGAAGAGGAGCAGATAGAGCTGTGCAATCAGTCAAGTGCAGATCATGTATAATATCAGCAACATATTTGTTCTGATTTAGAAAAATGCCAGCATCAGATCTAGCTATTTCTAATCCCAGAAAGAATTTGGCATGCCCCAAATCTTTGATGGAAAATAGCTTGTAAAGATGGGATTTGAGCTCTGATATTTCAGTATCAGAAGAGCCAGTGATCAAGACATCATCAACATAAATGAGGAGAATGAGGAAAATGAGGGATGACTGAGCACTGTGCCTAAAGAATAGGCAATGATCATGTTTAGACTGCTACAATCCAAATCTGATTAACTGTTTGGAGAATTCAGCATTCCATTCTCTGGATGCTTGCTTTAGGCCATAAAGAGATTTCTTAAGCTTGCAGACCTGATGAGGAAGGGCTTTCTTGTAACCTTGTGGAGGTATCATATACAACTCTTCAGTGATATATCCATGCAGAAATGCATTGTTCACATCTATTTGATGTAAATGCCAGTTATAGGATGATGTGATGGCTATAAGCAATCTGACTGTAACCTGCTTAGCCACAGGTGAAAAAGAATCAAAATAATCCACCCCTTCAATCTGTGAGTATCCCTTAGCTACCAGCCTAGCCTTGTACCTTTCCACAAAACCATCAGATTTACATCTAACTTTAAACACCCATTTGCATCCTATTGGCCTTTTCCTGCAGGTAGAGAAACTAAGTCCCAAGTGTGAATACTTTCCAGTGCATCAATCTCAGTTTCCATAGTCTGCACCTAATGTTCATCACTACATGCTTGTTTATAAGTGTGAGGATCATGAATTTTTGATAATTTTGCAACAAAAGCACTATGAGTGGCAGAAAAGGTTGGTATGAAGACATCATAGGAAGCACAGTTGGCCACAAAGTCCTGCATCCAGCAAGGCTCATTACTGATCCTAGTGCTTTGTCTAAGAACTGATGGATTATCTGTGTTAGAGATAGAATTATCAATGAGGGGATTTTTCATGGGATGTGTGACTGTGAGAAGGAGAGGCATGGCTATCATGATTATGATATTGATCTGAACTGAACTGTGATTAGGTTCCTGAGATGAAGAAGTATGATAGAGAATATCAGGATCAATGTTAACTATAATCTGTGACTGTGAAACCTTATCAGTGGGATCAGGTATGACAAGTTTATTATATTGAATGTTGGTTTGAAAAGGATAAATGTGTTCATGAAAGATTATGTCTATGGTGACTAGAGTTCTTTTATATACTAAATCATATACCTTGTATCTTTTCTGATCACAAGGCTATCCTATAAGTATGCATGGTTGTGATCTAGGACTGAATTTGTGTTTGAGTGGACTGAGATTAGAGACATAGCACAAAGATCCAAAGGTTCTAAGAGAAGATAAGTCAGGTGGTCTTCCATACAAGATTTCATATGGTGTTTTCCACCCAAGAATGGAAGAAGGCAGTATGTTTATAGTGTATGTAGCTGCTAGAGCTAAATCTCCCCAAAACTGAAGACGTAAATTTGACTGAAACATGAAAGATCTTGCCATTTCAATCATATTTCTATGTTTTCTTTTTACAACACCATTTTGTTGAGGAGTGTATGGACAAGATTTTTGATGAACAATTCCAAAAGAAGCAAACAAAGACTGACAGCTTTGATTTGTAAATTATGTACCATTGTCACTTCTGATAAATTTAATGGTATTATTAAACTGAGTTTGAACCATAAGTATGAAAGATCTTAATAGACAGTGTACTAAAACCTTGGATTTTAGCATAAAAGTCCAAGTGGCTCTACTATGATCATCAACTATGGCTAAGAAGTATTGTGCTCCAGCAGTGGTTTTCACCCTAAAAGGCCCCCATACATCCATGTGAATCAAATCAAAGATAGTAGAACTATGAGATACTGAATCTGGAAAAGAGTTTCTAACTTTCTTTGCTAAAGGACAAACTGTACAAATGTTATTTAGAGCAGGAAGATTCAAATGCTGCATTACAATTCTTGATAGATGACCTAATCTGTAATGCATTTTCAGAGATTCTGCATCTGAAAGTTTTCTAGCAGAATACAAGGCTTTATGCTCCATTTTCTTACTTGACTCTTGACTGATGAGGAAGTTCTTTATTACTGATGGCAGAAAGGATTTGTGATTTAGTAGATATAGTCCATTAGTTTCAATGACTACCCCTATGATGGAATTAGTCTTGAGGTCTTGTATGGCACAAGCATTAGGATAGAAGAGAAAGCACAAATGAGATTGATGTGGTAACTTGTTTACTGACAAAAGATTGAACTTAAAATACTTCACATAGAGACAATTATGTAAAGTGGTTGAATCAGTAAGTTTAACTGGTCAAATGGAATCGGCTAGTACACTAGAATGATCAGGTAGTGATGTGTCCATTTTATATGCATTACTTAGTAGTATTTAGGATCACTTTTGTGCTCTTTTATTATCGAGAGCTTGTGTTTTACCTTGAAATTCTCTTAGGAGAGGTAAGAGCAACTTTATGCTCTTTTACCTCTTCTAAGTGGATTTTGTGTGACGAGGGAAGAACACGGAAGCAACGAAGACCGGAAGACATTGAAGACTACACTTTCGAAGACTTTTGAATACTCTTCGAAGACATGAAGACCGGAGGCCGTTGAAGACCATTTTTGGAGCCGTTGAAGACTTGAAGATTGAGAGGGATGACTATGAAGAAGAAGAAGAAAACATGCAAAATTCTGGCACCCGTCGCGAGTCGCGACGGACTCATCGAGACCAACATGTTCGTCGCGAGTCGCGACGAACTTCGTCGCGAGTCGCGACGGCCGCTGACCAGAAATCCACTTTATCTTCTTTGCACTATAAATACCACTCTCTTTCCTCCTCTTCTCCAGCTTTGCCCAGCCCGTTTTTCTCTGGTTTTAGGGCTTGAAAACCCTTGGTTTTCTTCTCTTTCTTTTCTTAGTTTTTGTAGTTTAATTATGTATTTTGTTGCTCTAGCTTAGTTTTTACCTTGGGAGAAAGGACTAAAGCTTCCATATCTATGTATTGAGAACCATTTATATCTATCTATTTGGTGTTTTTGCTATTGTGCATTTATTGTGCTTTGAATGTTAATTGTTGATTTCATTGATGTTGTTGAGAGCTTGAGCATATGAAATACTTGTATGAATTGCTAGCTAGGGTTTGGGGAATTTGGGTTGATTTCCCCCCTATTCTTGTTAGGAATGTATGAGTATGATTTAGAGCTTTTGATTGTGTTGATGGATTGATAATGTGCTAGATGAATGTGATTGATGTTGAACTCTTCATCATGTTCGTTTGTGTAGCAAACGAGAGAGTTACCAATCTCGTATAATTGCATGAACTGGTTAAATGCTTAGTCACGGTGTAGTGGTCATAAGCATTGCCAAGCTTGTTGGTTCTTCGTGCTAAATGCCATCAATGGGATACCTTGAGTCATGGTCTCGACAACGGGAGTCATTGGTGAGGTTTGACAAGAGATGTCGAATTCACTCTTGCAAACTACGAACTAAGAAGGATGGAAGATTTATCTTCACAACAAGTAGTTGAAGTATTGAATAGATGATTTTAATTCATCCTTGAAGCATTTGTTATTTAGCATTTATGTATTCTTGATGGTGTGTTTCACTTCATTTGTGCCATGAGTTGTTTGAGAATAGGGAGTGTTTGTATGATTGAATTGGTTAGGTGTTAGGAACGTGACAAATTCCGTAGCTCCTTTGCATGAAAATCTATGAATGTGAACTTAGAACTTCTTGTGCATAATGTGTTGTGATTCTCGCTAGAGATGTATGTTAATGTTAAGCCAAGTAACGAATGCGATAGGATGAGTGAATGGTTCAATGATCTACATTAGGTTTGGAAGTGGATATCCATTGCCCCCAAGGCTTTATCTTTGTAGTTTGAAAACCCCTTTTCTTTAGTTTTATTTGATGATTAGCATAGTCACTTGACCTTGCTAGTTATCGTGTCTTTTTACTTTCATAACTTAGGACAACCAACCAACCAAACCCCCCCTTTTTACATTATTTTATGTGTATGTATATATATCTACTCCTAGCATAATATCAACCATTTGTGCTTAAGCGCTTAGGAAGATCCCTCTTCTCCTTGGACGACCCTGATTTGCCGCTATCTACCTAGTTGTAGAAAGTAAGCAAAAAGGGCTTATAAATTATCTTTGAATAGGGGTGCGACGACTGCCCGCTATCAGGTAGAGTGATAGGCATTTTTTTGATCAGTTAATCTGAGAGTTTCAAACATAGACAGATTGCCACAAATGTGAGATAATGCTCCACTATCAAGAATCCATTCACCAAACTTAAAACAGCAGGCAGTAATAATAACATTAGAATGCAGGTTACCTGAGTATTCTCCAAAGTGTGCAAAGTTGATCTTATCTCCCATCTCTAGACCTGATTCCTTTGCTTTCCCTTTTACAAATTTGCTAAATTCACTGTGAATCATGTTTGCAATCATTGACTGCACATTTTTAAAATGATGTCCATCTTCTGTATCCAAAGGAGTGTTACTGATCTGCTCTTTCTCTTTAGTTTCTGCAATTACTGCATTAGAATATGGTTTTGCCTTGACTTTAGTTGAATCAAGCCACCAATCTGGATATCCATTCAACTTGAAACAATTCTCCCTCAGATGTACAGATCTATGATATTATTCACACTTCAAAAACCTTTTGTTATCTCCCTCATTCTTTTTTTTTATTGAATTTATTGATGTTGAACTGAGTTGATGCCAGTTTCACCATCATTGCAGCATTCTCAGTAAGGTTACCAAAACCTTCTTGCATTCCTCTCTGTTGCTGTTGCTTTTGCTTTCAAAACAGTGATTAAGCCTTTCCAATAGTTGGTAAAGGATCCATAACTAAGAGTTGATCCTTCATGGCATCAAATTCATTATTGAGTCCAATCATAAATTGCTGCAGTCTATCCTGATTGACCTGCATTTCCACCTTCTCATGAAATCCACATCTACAATCACAGTTGCAACATGTGCATCTTAAACGTGGCCTGATAATGTCAATCCCATCCCAAATGCTCTTCATATTTGAGAAATATTGAGTGACTGAGTTTGATCCTTACTTCAATTCACCTAATGTTCTTATTAGTTCATAGAACAAAGGTCCTTGACTCACAGAGAATCTCTCTTTGATTTCTTCCTAAAGTATCTTCACATATGTGTGGAATTCCTTGCTGATTGAGCTTTGGATCCATGAAACAAGTGTGGAGTTAACCTTCATCCACTGATCATAGACAGGGGAGTCAGGATCTGGTTTTGGAACTCCAGTGGTGATGAACTGCAGCTTTCCTCTTGCAGAAAAAGCTGTGATCATTGCCTGGCTCCAGATGACATAGTTTCTTTCAGTCAATAATTCTGAAACTATAGTAAGGCTAGCATGATCAGAAGCCGGCAAGAATAGAGGATCATTAGGCCTGATCCTCACATAACCATCATCATCGGCAACATATCTGGCCATTCCAGAAAATTCTGATGTTAAAAAAAATAGTGTTTTTAGAAGAGATCTTTGATTCAATCAAGAGCTTGATAGCTCTGATACCATGAAGAAATCCGAAAGAATTTCCAACAAGAACACAAAAAGGAATCAGTAAAACTGAAAGAATGAAGAAAACTGATTTCAAGTTTTTGAGAGGGAAAAGTGTTTCAGTATATTGCTTTCTTAACTTACTCAAAATGGTTTACAATCTGTACATTTATAGTGCTATCAAACCAGCTAACAAACTAATCAATAGCAAACTTCTAAATAATTCGAATGCTAACTGAAAACTGAAAACTTGAAGTTGAAACTAACTAACTAACTCTTAAAAGTTATTGATTGCTGCTGCTCTGGATGTTGTTGTGCTTCCTTCTAGATGCTTCTAGATGGATCATCAAGTAGTAGAAACTCAGCTTCAATAGAGTTGTAGAAGGAGAAAGAATCAGTTGCAGTTCAGGATCAGTTGCATCAGTTACTGATCCTGATTGCATACTGATCCTGATTGCATACTGATCCTGATACTGATCAGATGAAAGTGCTTCCTTCCAGTGATGAATGTGCTTCCTTCCGGACATGAATGTGCTTCCTTCCGGACATGAATGTGCTTCCTTCCGGACATGAATGTGCTTCCTTCCGGACATGAATGTGCTTCCTTCCGGACATGAATGTGCTTCCTTCCGGACATGAATGTGCTTCCTTCCGGACATGAATGTGCTTCCTTCCGGACATGAATGTGCTTCCTTCCGGACATGAATGTGCTTCCTTCCGGACATGAATGTGCTTCCTTCCGGACATGAATGTGCTTCCTTCCGGACATGAATGTGCTTCCTTCCGGACATGAATGTGCTTCCTTCCGGACATGAATGTGCTTCCTTCCAGACATGAATGTGCTTCCAGATATTCCTTCAAGGGGCTGCATGGGGTCGATCCAGACTCTCGCTTTCAGCAACTGAGAGTTGATATTTGGATGAAATTGTGTTTTCACCCTTTCCACCTCACCTAGCATCCCTGCTAATTCTTCTCCTGCAATCTTGTTAAGTAGACACATGGTAAGGTTGAATAAATGGATCCATACCAAAATTTTTGTAACTTGGATGCTGGCAAGAGGATAAGCATCAGTCCATCTCCTGAGACACAATGATCCACCATCCATCGTATAAGGAACCTTATCGAGAATTGCAAGCATTTCCACCTCCATTTCAAAACCTATGACCAAATATTTATGGTTCAATGAAACTGAAAATAATTAGTAGTCAAATGTTGAGGTGAAGATTTGAAGGAATGAATTAAGGCTGAATACCTTGGAGGGTAAAGGATTTTTTTCTATGAATCGGGTGGTTTTTCTGTGAGAAGATTATCCAATAAAAAAATACTAATCAATCCTAAATATAGGAGAGATAGCATTAAAACTTTTGACACAATATAATATTACAACTAAAATTAAATTCTTGATATCAAACGAGACCTATGAGATCTGGTATTTACTTTGAAATTCTTAATATAAAAAAGGTTTGGACAATATGAATTACCTTGTCATAAAATATAATTAAATATCAATAACATATAATATTTGTTAAATAAGGTTGTTCTTCTGTGTAACATAACTAGTGGTTATCTGGTTACTATATAAAAGAAATACTCTGAAACCACACACTTGTGTCAACCGTTGCTAGGGGAATAGTGGTCATTTTGTAGGCAAGCTGAACATGTGCCCCTGCATGTGCTCTCAAGTGGCCGCCCAAAACGACGTCATTTTGGGCACCATTTTTGTCGTTTTGTGCATCCCCTTTGTCAAACACTGCGGAGCCGCCATGTGCATCTACATGTGCTGCCAAGTGGCTGTCCAAAATGATGTTGTTTTGGGTACCCATTGGAGGGATATGGGTTCGAGACGTACCTATTCAAGGTTCGAGAGGTGAAGGTTCCAGTGGAGATTCAAGAGGTGAGAATTTGAGTGGGGGGTTCGAGAGGTAATGGTTCGAGAGTTATCGATTCGAGAGCTGAAGGTTCAGGTGTAGAGGTTCGAAAGCTGAAGGTTTAGGTGGAGAGGTTTGAGAGATGAAGGTTCAATTGAAGAGGTTCAAGTGAAGGGGTTCCTTTGGAGAGGCTCGAAAGGTACCCATTCGAGAGGTGAAGGTTCAGGTGGAGAGGGTTCAAGTGGAGGGGTTCGGGAGGTAGCAATTCGAGAGGTGAAGGTTGAAGTTTAGAGGGTTCAGGTGTAGGGGTTCGAGATGTGAAGGGTCCAAGGGGGATTCGAGAGGTATCCATTCGAGAGGTAACCATTCGAGAGGTACCATTTCGAGAGGTGAATTTTCAGGTTGAGGGGTTCCATTGGATGGGTTCTAGAGGTACCGATTCGAGAGGTTCCATTCCAGAGGTACCCATTCGAGAAGTGAAGTTTTAGGTGGAGGGGTTCCTTTGGATGGGTTCGAGAGGTACCCATTCGAGAGGTGAACTTTCAGGTGGAGGAGTTCCATTGGATGTGTTCTAGATGTACGCATTCGAGAGGTACCGATTCGAGAGGTGCCAATTCGAGAGATGAAGTTTCTGATGGAGGGGTTTCATTGGATGGGTTCGAGTGGTACCCATTCGAGAGGTGAAATTTCAGGTGGAAGAGCTCCATAGGATGTGTTCAAGATGTACGCATTCAAGAGGTTCCATTCGACATGTACCCATTCGAGAGGCAAACTTCCAAGTGGGGGAGTTCCATTGGATGGGTTCGAGAGGTACCATTGTGAGAGGTGAACTTTTAGGTGGAGGGGTTCCATTGGATGGGTTTGAGAGGTACACATTTGAGAGGAATCATTTCGAGAGGTGAAGTTCGAGGTGGAGGTGTTCCATTGGATGGGTTTGAGAGATGCCCAGTCGAGAGGTCCCAATTCGAGTGGTGAAGTTTCAAGTGGAGGGGTTCCATTGGATGTGTTCGAGAGATACCATTCGAGAGGTAACCATTCGTGAGGTACCCATTCGAGAGATGAACTTTCAGGTGGAGAAGTTCCGTTGGATGGGTTTGAGAGGTACCCATACGAGAGGAACCCATTCGAGAGGTGCCCACTTGAGAGGTACCCATTCGAGAGGTACCCATTCGAGAGGTTAAGGTTCATATGGAGAGGTTCCATTGGATCCATTCAAGAGGTACCCATTCGAGTGGTGAAGTTTCAGGTGGAGGGGTTCTATTGGATGGGTTTGAGGGTACCCATTCGAGCGGTGAACTTTCAGGTTGAGGTGTTCCATTGGATGGGTTCTAGAGGTACCGACTCGAGAGGTGCCTACTCGAGAGGTGAATTTTCAGGTGGAGGGGTTCCATTGGATCCATTCAAGAGGTACGCATTCGAGAGGTAAAGTATCAGGTGCAGGGGTGTTGTTAGATCCATTCAAGAAGTACCCATTCGAGGCGTGTAGTTTCATGTCGAGAGGTGTCATTCGAGAGGTACACATTGGAGATGTGAACTTTCAGGTGGAGGGGTTCGATTGGATGGATTTGAACAGTATCCATTCGAGATGTACCCATACAAGATGTAAAATTTCAGGTGGAGGGGTTCTACTGGATGGGTTCGAGAGGTGGCCATTCGAGAGGTACCCACTCTAGAGGTGAAGTTTCAGGTGGAGGGGTTCCATTGGATGGGTTCGAGAGGTACAATTCGAGAGGTGCCCACTCGAGAGGTAACCATTCGTGAGGTACCCATTTGAGAGATGAAATTTCAGGTGGAGGAGTTCCATTGGATGGGTTCGAGAGGTACCCATTCGAGAGATAAACTTTTAGGTGGAGGAGTTCCATAAGAAGGGCTCGAGAGGCACCCATTCGAGAGGAACCATTTTAGAGGTGAAGTTTTAGGTGGAAGGGTTCGATTAGATGGGTTCGAGAGGTACTCGAGAGGTACCATTCCGAGAGGTGAACTTTCAGGTGGAGGGGTTCTACTTGATGGGTTCGAGCGATACCCATTCGAGATGTGAACTTTCAGGTGGAGGGGTTCCATTGGATCCAATGGATCCTTTCCATCTGAAACTTTACCTCTCGAATGGTATCTATTGAGAGGTACCATTCGAGAGGTGCCCACTCGACAGGTACCCATTCGAGAGGTACCATTCGAGAGGTGCCCACTCGACAGGTACCCATTTGAGAGGTACCATTCGAGAGGTGCCCACTCGAGAGGTACCCATTCGAGAGATACCATTCAAGAGGTGAAGTTTCAGATGGAAAGGTTCCATTGGATCCATTCGAGAGGTGAAGTTTCGGGTGGAGGGGTTCCGCTGGATCCATTTGAGATGTACCCATTCGAGAGGTGTTCTCCCAGGTAGAGGGGTTCGACTGGATAAGTTTGAGAGGTACCTACTCGAGAGGTACCCATTCGAGATGTGAAATTCCAGGAGGAAGGGTTTGATAGGATGGGTTCGAGAGGTGTGCATTCGAGAGGTGTTGTCTCAGGTGGAGGGGTTCGATTGGATGGATAAGAGAGGTGACCATTCAAGAGGTACCCATTCGAGAGATAAACTTTCAGGTGAAGGAGTTCCATTGGATGGGTTCGAGAGGTTCGTATTCAAGAGGTACCATCTGAGATTTACCCTTTCGAGAGGTACCCATTCAGAGGTACCATTCAAGAGATGCCCACTCGACAGGTACCCATTCGAGAGATACCATTCAAGAGGTGAAGGTTCAGATGGAGAGGTTCCATTGGATCCATTCGAGAGGTGAAGTTTCAGGTGGAGGGGTTAGATTTGATGGGTTTGAGCGGTACCCAATCGAGACCTACCCATTCGAGATGTGAACTTTTAGGTGGAGGGGTTCGGCTGGATGGGTTCGAGAGGTGGCCATTCGAGAGGTACCATTCAAGATGTGCCCACTTGAGAGGTACCCATTCGAGAGATACCATTCAAGAGGTGAAGATTCAGATGGAGAGGTTCCATTGGATTCATTCGAGAAGAACCCATTCGATAGGTGAAGTTTCAGGTGGAGGGGTTCCACTGGATCCATTCAAGATGTATCCATTCGAGAGGTGTTCTCCCAGGTGGAGGGGTTCGACTGGATAAGTTTGAGAGGTACCCATTCGAGATGTGAACTTCTAGGTGGAGGGGTTCGATAGGATGGATTCGAGAGGTACGCATTTGAGAGGTACCATTCTGAGCGATGAACTTTCAGGTGGTGGGGTTCCATTGGATGGATTCTAGTGGTTCCAATTCGAGAGGTACCACTCCGAGAGGTGAACTTTTAGGTGGAGGGGTTTGATTGGATGGGGTTCGAGCGGTACCCATTCGAGATGTTAACTTTCAGGTGGAGGGGTTCGACTGGATGGATTCGAGAAGTGGCCATTCAAGAGGTTCCCACTCCAGAGGTACCCATTCGAGAGGTAACAATTTGAGAGATGAACTTTTAGGTGGAGGGGTTCCATTGGATGGATTCTAGAGGTACTGATTCGAGAGGTACCATTCTGAGAGGTGAACTTTCAGGTGGAGGGGTTCGAGCGGTACCCATTCGAGAGGTACCCACTCGAGAAGTACCCACTCGAGAAGTGAAGGTTCAAATGGAGAGGTTCCATTGGATCCATTCGAGAGGTACCCACTCTAGAGGTACCCATTCTAAAGGTACCATTCGAGAGGTAAAGGTTCAGATGGAGAGGTTTCATTGGATCCATTCGAGAGGTACCCACTCGAGAGGTACCTATTCTAGAGGTACCATTCAAGAGGTGAAGGTTCAGATGGGGAGGTTCAATTGGATCCATTCGAGAGGTGAAGTTTCAGGTGGAGAGTTTCCACTGGATCCATTCGAGATGTACCCTTTCGAGAGGTGTTGTGGAGGGGTTCGATTGGATGGATTCGAGAGGTGGCCATTCAAGAGGTACCCATTTGAGAGATGAACTTTCAGGTGGAGGAGTTCCATTGGATGGGTTCAAGAGGTTCGCATTCAAGAGGTACGATCCGAGAGTTACCCTTTCAGGAGGTACCCATTCGAGAGGTACCCATTCGAGAGGTGAAGTTTCAGGTGGAGGGGTTCGATTGGATGGGTCCGAGAGGTACCATTCCGAGAGCTGAACTTTTAGGTGGAGGGGTTCGATTGGATGGGTTCGAGCGGTACCCATTCTAGAAGTACTCATTTGAGATGTGAACTTTCAGGATGAGGGGTTCGACTGGATAGGTTCAAGATGTGGCCATTCGAGAGGTGCCCACTCTAGAGGTACCATTTGAGAGGTGCCCACTCGAGAGGTACCCATTCGAGAGATACCATTCGAGAGGTGAAGGTTGAGATGGAGAGGTTCAATTGGATCCATTCGAGAGGTACCCATTCGAGAGGTGAAGTTTCAGGTGGAGGGGTTCCTCTGGATCCATTCGAGATGTACTCATTTGAAAGGTGTTCTCCCAGGTGGATGGGTTCAACTGGATATGTTTGAGAGGTTCCCATTCGAGATGTGAACTTCCAGGTGGAGGGGTTTGATATAATGGGTTCGAGAGGTACGCATTAGAGAGGTACCATTCCAAGAAGTGAACTTTCAGGTGGAGGGGTTCCATTGGATGGATTCTAGAGGTACCAATTCAAAAGGTACCATTCCGAGAGGTGAATTTTCAAGTGGAGGGGTTCGATTGGATGGGTTCAAGTGGTACCCATTCGAGATGTGAACTTTCATGTGGAGGGGTTTGACTGGATGGGTTCGAGAAGTGGCTATTCGAGAGGTGGCCATTCAAGAGGTACCCATTCGAGAGGTACCATTCGAGAGGTGCCCACTCGAGAGGTACCATTCGAGAGGTGCCCACTCGAGAGGTACCCATTCGAGAGGTGAAGGTTCAGATGGAGAGGTTCCATTGGGTTCAAGAGGTGGCCATTCGAGAGGTCGCCATTCAAGAGGTACACACTCTAGAGGAGAACTTTTAGGTGGAGGTGTTCCATTGGATGGGTTCGAGAGGTACCATTCGAGAGGTGCCCACTCGAGAGGTACCTATTCAAGAGGTACCATTCGAGAGGTGAAGGTTAAGATGGAGAGGTTCCATTGGATCTATTCGAGAGGTACCCATTCGAGAGGTGAAGTTTCAGGTGGAGGGGTTTTGCTGGATGGGTTCGAGAGGTACCCTCTCCAGAGGTGAAGTTTCAGGTGGAGGGGTTCCGCTGGATCCATTCGAGATGTATCCATTCGAGAGGTGTAGTCCCAGGTGGAGGGGTTCGATTGGATAGGTTCGAGAGGTACCCATTCGAGGTGTTAACTTCCAGGTGGAGGGGTTCGATTGGATGGGTTTGAGAGGTGGCCATTCGAGAGGTACCCATTCGAGAGGTTCCCACTCTAGAGGTTACCACTCAAGAATAACCCACCCGGTAGGGCACATGAATCGATCCTCGAGGGAACCACCCCTCGAGGATCTCGCATGTACCCCTCGAGTCTTCTACCTATTGAACCATTGCCACCAACTCGAACCCTCAGTAACCTCGAGGGCAATCCATGAACCACCCCTCGAGGGGTTATACATCCAGCAGTCGAGATTGCATCATCTTCGAGGGGTTACGTCATCTTTGAGGGGCTAGATATCTAGCAGTCCACGAACCACTACTCAAGGAGTTAAACATCCACCCCTCGAGAGCTTACACATGTCGAAGGGGTTAGTGAACCACCCCTCGAGGGGTTAGTGAACCACCCTTAGAGGATCTAGACATCCAGCAGTTGAGGTTACATCCACGTCATCTTTGAACCACCACTCGAGGAGTTAAACATCCACCCCTTGAGAAGTTATACCTCCAGCACTCGACGGGTTACCCCTCAAGAGGATAGACATCCAGCTCTTGAAGGGTTAAACAGCCATCCCTCGAGGGTTAAACATCCATCACTCGAAGGGTTAAACAACCACCCCTCGAGGTTTAAACATCCAGCACTCGAGAGGATAGACAACCAGCACTTGAGAGCACTCAAGAACACATCAACACACGAATCACTCCTCGAGGGTGTAGATTCCTGCCATCATTTCAAGCCATCTAGCTCTCGAGAAATTCATGTCTTGAATCAGTAATCATCCATAACTCGAGAGTGCATGTTCCCCACGATCCACCTGTCATGGGTACAGTTTCCACTTTGAGATCATCCACACCTCGCGAGTACATTCATTCCAGAGCAATTGTACCTTGCGTCCACACCATTCGAGGTATCATTCCACCATTTGAGGCATCATTCCACCACTCGAACTACCATTCAAAGCTTCAAGCCACAAGGGTTTAAGACCCATGACCTAGCCTTATCTTTTAACGGGTCATTTGACCCGGCCGCCTTGAACCGGGTTGGAACCCTAGAGAGCATGTGCCCCGTATCTTCTTTCTTGGGTTGAATGGCCCGACGGTGCCCTAAAATGGGTCGAGCGCCCACATTTGAGTCCTCGCCTAGAATGCATTTTTCTGGCGCCGGTGAGTTGCCGGAAACTGGGCAAATTCAAAGAATCCACCAATTATGAAATAATCAGCTCCTCCATTCGTCTTGATCTGGGCATTCTCATGAAATTGAAAAACAAGGACAACACATTGGGTATACCATCATTGATGATTCCGATAAAAAATAATCCACCATGATCGGCCGTCGAACGGCTCAATTCAACCAACGCATAGTAAAACATCTCCTAACATTCATCTTGAACCTGACTAGCCCCAAAGCATGAGCCCCATCCAACAATAACATTCCAACACCTAAAATCAAGAATTCCACTTCTCGAACCTACTATGGATCATTCACCACTCGAATCCATACCTTTCGAACCTTCAACTCAAACCAACTACCTCTCAAACTTCCACTGCAACCCTCACATCTCAAACTCGTACCTCTCGAACCCCTCCACTTGAATCCTCTCCACCTGAACCTTCACCTCTCGCCATCTCCACGCTTCAATTACATGTATAATTGGTATATTTATAGCTTAAATTACAGCTCTTTTAACATTCCTATAAAATTTCTATAATTTGTTATCTAGCTCACCGCATGTAGTCAAACTAGTTAAGAGAAATGAAATGTGCATGCATTTGAATTCATATTCCTGATTAGCATCCATGATCCAACCCAACCAATTTTTTAATGAAATATTATGTCTCTCTCATCCACCTACACAATCCACAATCCAACCAACTCATTTATTTTTAAAGGTTTATCAATAATCCAACCTAACCAAACTTATCTATTTATGTAATTTTTTATTTTTTATTTTTAATTAAACCTCACCTAGGTGAGGGGGAATTTATTTGGCTCCCGTAAAATCAAAGAATAATACAATGTAGCTTGAGTATGTAGTAACTTGTACAAGATGTAGCTAGTGTAGCTTACTAGACTTGGGCAATAAAAGCCACAAGTAGTCATTTTGTTCGTTTTACCTCCACCCTATGTGTTAGTAAAAGAGACAACCTTTTTTACCCCATGTCGGGATTCGAATACGGCCTTCCACTTTTTTGCCTCCACCCCAAATGTCGACAAAAATGAGGTGGCCTCCTATATTGATCCCTCGCATTTTACTTCCCTAGAAGTAAAACATTGTAAATTTGCATCTAGCATCAAATTGATCCATGTATCTCCATAGTGATCTCTATGGTGGTTCTTCTGGCTCCAAACATAGCACCAATATATTGCTTCAGGTAAAAACCATCTTCTATTACAAGACTTGTATATCTTGTGGCCTTTAAAATTTGGATCACCTTGCTCCAGTGTGGGTCATCTAGCTCCCTCAAGTTCCTCTGGCTCACTTCCTTTTCCAACAGATAGTTTCTCCATTGATATCCATTGCTCATTTTGGTACTCGCAAAAGTGGAAATAAACCGCAGTAATTGCTCTATGTAGATATAAATTGAGAACAAACATGAGATATATGGAATCTCTGTCAACATTATGTTAATGGTTGAAATGAATGAAGTCATAGTGACCTAACATATGGAAACTCCCTACAATCTAAGAGGACTAAACCTCTATTTTTTTAGGTAGGGAATCATGTTGAAAAGAGAAGCTACTCTTGTTTCTACTTGCTAACTTAGCTAAAGACCCCGCTACCGAATTAGCTTCCTTATAAATATGAGAAAAACTTAGAGAGAATTCAGCTAAAAGATGCCATATAGTTCTGAGCAGCTGAGTAAATCTCCATGGGATTTTAAAGTCCTTTCTGATCATTTTTAAATGTAGAAGTGAGTCCATCTCTACCTGCACAATAGTATAACCTCCAAGAAAGGCCATTTCTAGTCATATGATCAGTGCTCTAATTTCAGCTTCCAAATTGTCCACCTTATTGAGATATTGTGCTCTTGCCTCCAAGAATTTCCCTTGCTGATGCCTGATGACAATACCAGCTCCTACTTCACTAATTTGAGTGATGAGTCATCAGTGTTCAACTTGACCTGCTGAGTTGGTATTCTCCATGCCACTACAATTTGTCTTTGTACCTGCATACTTGTATTCACAGTAGCAAAAGACAACAAAGATGGAGAGACAATGGTTAAATATGTCCTTTTTAAGTATAGTTTTGAACAAGTCCACAATCTGTGTGTACATGGTTTCACAATTTGGTTGCATGTTATCGTAAATGTACTTAATCCTGGCACACCTAATGAACCATGTTGTAATTGATGGGATCAGTCTTACGCAGTTTTCTTGTAGTTTGACTTTCAAATCCATATTCCATAAATAATAGAATCTATCCCAAAGGTTTTGGAACTGAATATTCTCAAGATCAAATAAGCTGTTAATTCTTGACCAAAGTGGTTGTAGCCAAGAACAATCATTAAAATGATTATGCAAATCTTCAGAATGATTTTTACACAGAGGGCAGATAGATGGCTATTAAAAATTAAAATCCTCTAGGATATCAGGTAATGCCAAAAGTCTGTTTAGAAGCCTCCATGCAAAAGCTATGATTTTGTTTGCCAAAATTTTTGACCACAAGTGTTTAAAGGAATTTATTTCTTATTTTTTTGGCCTCAACAGTTCATAAGTAGAGCTTAAAGAGAAAATACCTTTATGCTCAGGTCTTCATATTAAATTATCAGGGTAATTCTCAAATAAAGGAAAATCCTTTGAAATAATTTCATGTGTCTCTGGATTGAAACCAGTTTTAAAAAGTTGGCAATAATACTCCTGGTTAAAGAAGGATTCAGATGATATTAGATCTGAAAAATGTATATCTATATCTGAATTCCAATCCTCACTTAGTGGTGAATTTCTAATCCAGTTAGAATTCCAGAATGATACTTTCCCTTCACCAACCTGCACAATTGTATTTTCTGAGGCTATATCATATATCTCTTTTATCTTTTTCCATTTTCTTGAGCATTTAAGATAGTTTGGTATGGACAACATGTAATCAGACCAGAGACTATTATTTTGTTGTAATTTCCACTAGAGTTTAATGGAAAAACTTTGCATAGTTATGTGCAAATTCTTAACATCTAAGCCATTTTCAAGCACATGATAGCACATTTTGTTCCATAATCTCCAAACCTTGTTTTGTCCCAACTCTGATGTTCCCCAGAAATATTTAGCAAAAAGCACATGCAGTATATTAATTATCCCTTTAGTTGGCTTAATTACTGTTACAATATGCATTGGAATAGCAAACAAGACATGTTTGATCCATATGAGCCTTCCAGCCTGGTTTAGCCATTTATTCTGCCAACTTAACAAACTAGATGTCATCATTTCAAAAATAGATTGGAAGTAGTTATGCTTAGTTCTGCCAATATAAATTGGACATCCTAATTACTGAAAATGAAATGATCCCTGATTCATCTCTGTTAAGGTGCTGATCATATTCCTATGCAGATTGTGCAAACTTGGACAAATAAAAAGAAGATTTCTGAAAATTGGACAAATATAAATAGTGTCTGCTGACATATTATTTCATAATTAAATATTAATAATATTTTAAAGTTTGTAAAAAAATATTTTAATTAAATAAAAATTATAATAAACTAATTCATAAAAAAGTTTAAATATATCACTTAAATATCAAATTTAAATTATTTTTTAAAATTTTCTTCAGAAATAGAAAAAAAGGAAATTATTTAAATTCATGGAAGAAAATAATATTTTTGTTAATTCTATTGACAAGGGATTTACACTAATTATAAAATGGAGAGAAATATTTTTAAGTAGGAAGAAGAGAAATATTGAGTTGTGCAATAATTTATGACAAAATTGGTCTTTACTTATAAAAATAAATGCAGTTTACTATAATTAATTTTATTATAAAAAATAATATAAAATTATGTATTTAAATAAAGAGATAAAATTATTAGATTAGATTTAATATTATGTATTTTCAACCAAATGGAATGTGACACATGGTCAAACCCACATTCTCACCTTACAAAATCCAAAATCAAGGCTAATTTTGGGCCCTTGATTACCCACGGTTGGGTTGTGGCATTCCTTTCCAACTTTTTCCAAATCATGTGAGGGTGCCCGAATTTGTAATTGGTCACCAATAATTGCAGTCTTATTCACAACTCAGTCCAACCAGATTTTTTTATACTAAATGCTTATTTCTCTTACATCTACATCCACAATCTATTACACAATTAATTTAATTTCATTCAACATTTTATCAACGGGAAAGTCTCAGGAAAGGCGGCCTTTCCATAAGCTTAACGACAATCCTCAGGGGCATTTGCCTTGAATTTTGTAATTTTTTATAAAATTTAAATATTGCATTTTATAAGTTAAAACAAGTAATATTATGTATTTGAAGGTGAAAATATAAAAATATATGATATATAAAAATATTTTCAAAAATTTTAAATTTTGTATGTAATTTAAGAAATGTAATGTATAAGGTAAGAAATAAGTGACCTGTCCATAAGCTTATGGACAGACCGCCTGTCAGGAGACCCACTCTTTATCAACTACTTGAAACTACCCAACATTGTCCGCTTATTTTATTTTATTTTAAATTATTTAATAGTGTGATATTAATTTAATAAATAGTATCAATCAATTATTATTGTTTATTATCACAATAAACTAATCAAAATAATATTTAAAATTACTATATAAAAAAGTATAAAACGAGATTTAAATTTGTGATTAAAAATTGCTTCCAAAATTTGAATTTTCTTAATTGAATACTCTAGATATGAAAAATATTGTTATGATTTTAATCCTATGAGAAGTGATACTTAAAAACAATTACAACATAAAATTAAATAGTAATATTAAATCCACATTAAAACTTTAAATTATGAAAAGAGAAAAATTGAGATTTTTTTACACTTTAACCATTATAAAATTATACTCTATTTATAGAGAAAAATAAATTATGAACATTTATAAAATAATAAGCCATCAAAGAGATTGCATTATTTGTTAAAAAAAAATTAACATGTAAACTAAATAATGGGATAATGAAAAAAATTATCCAACAAATGAAAGTATAACAAATGTAATTTCTTATCCCTTTGATCCAACACTTTCCTTAAAAAGTGGGAGCTAAGGTTTGTCTCTGGTTGAAATCATTTTTCGCTGCATTGGACTTTCTATGTTTACTTTAGCTTACTATATTTTGTTCAAACTGGCAACCCATGTTTTTGGGTTGATTAACACAGCCTCACAACTCACAAGGACCATGTTAAAAGGAGTGTACCTTATTTACTACTCGCACTATTAGGGTTTTTTTTAAACAAAATTCTTGTTTTACCGGCTGCGCAAAATCCTTGTTTTACTGCGCAAAATTCTCGTCGCAAAATTCCCCGCAAAAGGCGTTTCTTACCAAATCCGAAGATCTTTCCATGTAACTGGTCTTCCCTCGTTTCAAATGGTATGGTTTATGTTTTTTTTTTGCTAATTCGTATATGCTGGGGGATACAATACTTAGTGTATCATCAGTAATAAATCACAGTAATTAAGTAAATATCTACCACGAGAGATATTTTAGGAGTTATTGTAGGGATGTATTTTAATTTGATAGTATATGGGATAGGGTATAATTTTGGCTGGCTTGTGATTTTCTATTTATGTTTCTACTTTACTCCAACTAGAATTTCAAATATACAACACAAACCGCTCCATCTCTATGTTGTTTTGGATTTTTTTTCTTTTTGTTGTATTGTTGTAGTTTTTTAACCTTCAAATTTACTTCATTATTTCATTCAGGTGTCTCTGAACGTAGATGTTAGGAGAGAAAGTCCTAAAACTCTGTTTGAGGCGTTGAAGAAGACTCTATAAAATGTGATGCTCATAAGATTATTAAACTAGAGGTTGTTATAGTATTTCTCATTTTACTTATTATATTTATTGAAAATTTTTACTAACATCTCTGTATGCTAGATTCCATCATTGGCTGAATCAGTTGCTCTCCATGTCATTACTATTGTTGCAAGCCATAGCCATGAACAGTATCAACCAAATTTGACGGTTGGCGATGTTACTGAGATTTTTGCAGAGAACTTGTGGATAGATCTACACCAGGTAGTTGTAGATCTTACATGTGTTTAATATGTTTGTGCAGTTGTATACTATGTTGAGTATGATATTTTTTGTCAGCTGGCTAACAAACCATCAGGCCAGAGAAGATCATCATCTTCATTCAAGAAGAAGCACGATTATCATCAACAGTCAATGAACAGGAATCATCATCATCAGACGAGAAGAAGCCCGGGAAAGGGAAGAAAATTGCCTTCCAAGAGATTCTTGGAGCAAATGATATAGATCTTGATGATTATCTAGATCATGCAGAGGAGTATAACTTCCCACCTACAAAGAAGGATGGCTTCTAGATTGGACTAAGGAGTATGATTAGGGTTATTAAAGCTTGGATAATTTATGAGTATTAATATTATTTAGGAGAATATGTGTTGGATCCTAAGAATTTGCTTGTGTTGAAGGGAAAATTCTATATATATGGCTACAGTGATTAGCCGTGGAAGCAAATGTATAGGACACATTCTTCTAATGCGTCCTAAAGATTTTCCATTTTTTTTGTTCTGATTTCCTGAGGACGCATTTGCCAAATGCGTCCTCGCTGAATTACTCTTTTTTTTGGTCCCGGATTTGCCAAATACATCCTCTGATTTTTTTTTTTTATTTTAAAACAAACTCATTTAGAGGACGCATTGCATGCCTGATGAAAAAAAAAAAGTAAATCGAGGATGCATTCCTCGAATGCGTCTTCTAAACATGATTGTTTAGAGGAATGCATCCTCTAAACATGATTGTTTTTTTAAAAAAATAAATTCCGAGGACGCATTCGAGAAATGCGTCCTCTAAACAGATTTCAGAAGAAAAAAAAAGACTGATGCGTCCTCCACAAATGTTTCCATATATAATACCATGCACAACTTCATCCGATTTTCTTTTACCATGCATTAAAAAATTGAGTTCTCGTGTTGAAGTAAGTTAGGGGTAAGAACTGTGTTGAAGTAAGTTAGGAGCTGAACTAATTTACGTTGTTTTTGTTAGGTCATGTGAGACATGAACTGATGCACAACTTATGAGTTTCTTATTACTCTGTTTTGATTAAAAGAAACTTCATATTATTCATCTACACATAATGCTGCAATTGCAGATTTTTTAATATGAAAGTCACTTCAGAGTAGGGCCGTCAAATGGGTCGGGTCATCCGATAGATAACTGTTATCCATTTACTATATTCACTTATTGGATAAAATTTATTGGATAATAATCCATTGGAGTAATGGATAAAATTGGGTTGTAATTATTGGGTTGATTTTGGATAATAGGTTGCCCGTTGGATAATTTTGGGTCGGGTTGGTTTGGGTTGGATAACGGGAACAACTTCTAAGTAAACCTTCTTTGCTTAAGCGCTTCTTTTCTCTGGAACTTGAAATTTACTTTCTTCTTTATCGCGGACAAACTCCTGCCCCGTGAATAATTTCTCATAATAAGATAACAACTTTTTACAAGCTAGTTAAAATTTCAGTAAACTGGGTAGACTGATATATGACCTGTTAGGTCAAAACAAAGTGACCCGTTGGGTCAAAACTTAATGACTTGTTGGATAGAAGTCATTTAGCTGGGTCGTAAATGAACCGACCTGTAAATCATGGGCAGGGGCGGATCTATTGATACGCGAGGTAGGGCTCCAACCCTACCTTGATCGCCGGCCGGAGCTAGGAGGAGGCGGGAGCGCGTCTCCGGCGCGGCCGAGCGCGTCTTCGGCTGAGCGCAGCACCTGCTCGCCGGAGAAGAAGGCCGCGCTGCGGCCTTCTTTTTTTTGCAGTCGTACGCACTAAAACGACGTCGTTTCACGTTAGTGAAACGACGTCGTTTCGTTTGGCTTTAATTTTTTATAACCTAAGTAGTAAAACGACGTCGTTTCACGTTAGTGAAACGACGTCGTTTTACTAAGTACTATGAAAAAAAAAAGAGATCGGAAATGGATTGGGCCAAAAACTGAGCGGCCCAATCCAATAGCATCCATCATCCTATATAAATGCTTGAGCGGGAACAAGAACAGCCACAGCTCGTTGCCTCATTCCGCCACAGCGCCACTTCACTCGGCACTCGCTCAGCCACGCCGCCGCCGCCGCGCCACCGCCGTCCACCACCGCCATCCCGCCGCCTCTGGTAAGTCTTCTCTAGACTCTAGTTCTCTTCTCTTTATATGCTAAATTGCTAATATTTATTAATTTTAGGGTTTATAATTTTTTGTCTTTTTAATTTATTTCTTCAAAACTTAAATATATGTATAATGTGAACATGATTTTTAGATTGGATGTTGAATTGAATTTATATGGTTGTATTATATATGATTGTTGAAGTTTAGTTGAATTGCATAAATTGATTTAGTTGAATTGCATATTTAGTTGAAATTTAGTTGGAATTTAGTTGAAATTATAATTGTTTGATTTATTTTGTATAATTGTATGTGACAATGAAATTGTCAATTTGTCATAATCGGTTTATGGAATTATCAATTAGGGATATTTGTTAAGTTGAATTTAGATGAATATGATTTTATGAACTTTTTATTTTCATTTGTTAATTATCAATTAGGGATATTTTATTAAATTGAATTTGAATCGATGAAAAATAAATCAATTTACATATTTTTCCTATTTGATATTTAATAGGTTATGGATAAATTTTTAATTCGAAGTAGCGGAGTAAAGAGATCGAATGAGTCTAATGAACAAAGGCACAATGAAGAGGGTAGTAGTACAAAACAATCTCGTGTAGAATTCAATCAGAATGATATTATAAGTGATCCCGGGCTACGTAAACCTATTGAAGAGATTGATGTTTCTATTAGAGATGAAGTGCTAAGAGAATATATATTAAGAGGTCCTTGCCAACCTAAGAATCATACTTTTCCAAAAACAGTGTTCAATGATGAATTTAGAAGTTTTCAAAAGGGTTGGTTTGATGAATTTAATTGGTTGGAGTATAGTGTTTCAAAGGATGCGGCATTTTGTTTTCCTTGCTATCTTTTTAAGAATTCAGCAAAGGGGACCGCATATACTGTGGATGGGGTGATGAATTGGAAGAATGCCCTTAAAGTATTTAGGAAACATGCTAAGAATGTGGATGGAATTCATCATGGTGCAGCAATTAAATTGAGAAATTTTAGCCTTCAAAAGCAAAGTATCTCACATTGTTTGGATGGTCATTTCACCGAAGCAAAAAAGGCATATCGCACACGTTTGAATGCGGTTTTGGATGTGACAAGATACTTGTTAAATCAAGGTTTGGCTTTTCGTGGTCATGATGAAGGTTGGGATTCGCTCAACAAGGGTAATTATCTTGAATTGGTTGAATGGTATTGCAAGCGAAGTGAAGATGTTGCTAAGGTAATGAATGAAAATGCTCCCGGAAATTGCAAGTTGACATCCCCCAAAGTTCAGAAACAGCTCTCAAGTGCTTGCGCTGGCGAGGTAACTGATGCTATTGTTAATGACATTGGAGATAGTGTATTTTCTATTCTTGTTGATGAGGCTCGAGATGCATCAATAAAAGAGCAAATGGGGGTTGTTTTGAGATATGTCAACAAACAAGGATGTATTCTTGAGCGTTTTCTTGCTCTTGTGCATGTTTCCAATACTAAAGCTATTACTTTGATGGAGGCTCTTAAGCAACTGTTTGTAGATAAGAAATTGTCCTTGTCAAAGTTGAGAGGCCAAGGATATGATGGGGCTTCAAATATGCGAGGGGAGTTCAATGGATTGCAAGCTTTGATATTGAAAGAAAACTCTTCTGCGAGGTATATTCATTGCTTCTCTCACCAACTTCAATTGGTTGTTGTTTCTGTTGCATATTGTACTCTATCTGTGGGTGAATTTTTTGGGTATCTTGTTCAAACTGTGAATCTGGTTGGAGGTTCATGTGTTAGAAAAGAGATGCTTGTGCAATTAGAACATGCTAGCCTTGTAGAGGCATTGGAGAGTGGGGAGAAGGTTAGTGGAAGAGGCAAAAATCAAGAAATGAGTTTGAGAAGGCCTGGTGATACACGTTGGGGATCACATTACAGTACTATTCTTCGCTTTGAGGCTATGTGGTCTTCAATTATTCAAGTGCTTCTTAATATCTGTGAGCATGGCAGTATAGTTGAAAATGCCTCTACAGCAAAGGGTTTGATTGATAGAATGGAGAGCTATGAATTTGTGTTTTGTATGTTTTTGATGAAGCATTTGTTGGGAGCTACAAATCAATTGTCACTTGCCTTG
This sequence comes from Rubia yunnanensis, assembly GCA_037428765.1. Taxonomy (NCBI): domain Eukaryota; kingdom Viridiplantae; phylum Streptophyta; class Magnoliopsida; order Gentianales; family Rubiaceae; genus Rubia; species Rubia yunnanensis. Next base: position 13,384,369 of record CM075067.1, read on the forward strand.
CAACAAAGAGATCAAAATATTTCGATGGCTGTGCGAATGATGAATAGAATGAAGACTGAATTGCAAGAATTCAGAGATTGTGGTTTTGATAAATTATTGGATGGAGTCAACACATTTTGTGTGAAACATGAGATCACATTAGACGTGATGGAAGCACAACGGAATATTCGTTACCGTTCTAGACGACGGGGAGAAATGTCAACCAATCATGATTTCTACCGTGTTGATATTTTTCTTCAGGTACTACTTTAATATTTACATAGTTTAATTTATTTTGTTTATAATATTTTATATGTATTTTTTATCTTACTGTTATATTTTTTAATGTTTCAATACTAGACCGTTGACAAGATGATTCTTGAAATGAATCATCGATTTGGCGAAGCAAGCTCGGAATTACTCACTTGTATGGCATGCCTTGATCCGAGAGAAAGATTTGCCATGTTTGATGTTGGTAAGTTGCTTCGCCTTGCTGAACTTTATCCGGATGACTTCTCCCTTGTTGAGCGTTTAGAACTAGAGCAACAACTTGATTTCTTCATTCATGATGTGAGAGATGATGATGCCTATTCGGCCATCAATGATCTTGGAAGTCTTGCTCAGCATATGGTTCGATCACGTAGCATGGTACTTTATCCATTGGTATATCGTCTGATTGAGTTAGCATTAGTTCTACCAGTTGCAACTGCTTCAGTTGAGCGAGTTTTTTCTGCCATGAAGAATATCAAGACCGATCTTCGTAATAGAATGGGAGATGAATGGTTGAACGATGTTATGACGGTATATATTGAAAAGGATATTTTTGTTAAGATTGAGAATGAACCGATTATGCAACGTTATCAAGCCATGGAGTCTCGTAGATATCTGTTGCCCCCACCTTTTTCTAGTTCTACTTCTAGTAATTCGAGCGTTAGAAAGTAGTTATTTTAGTAGTTTAGTGAACTTGTAAAAATATTATTGTATGCTACTTGATTTATTATATTATGTAGTATTTTTCATTATTGTTGAGTTGAATTTTTAAAATTTATATGTCATTAATATTTATCACCCTTTCTTCCCTCCGTCAATTCCCTCCTCGGCCGAGAGCCCTACGCCACCAGGTCTCCGCCGCGACGCCACCGGAAGCTGCCTCGTCCCGACGACCCCAAAAATTTTTCAGCCTCCCCTGAAAAAAATTTCTGGTTCCGCCCCTGATCATGGGTAGCGGTGTAAACGAACCGAACTGTTCACGAAAAACTAGCAAACAACTCAGTCAAAACTTGACTCAAATTTGATTTAGCTAAGCTCGAGTCATGCTCTTATAGTATTCAAGCTCGAGCTCACTAATATTGTTGGTAAAGTTTGTGGAGCCAATATAATATATATTTAACATATTTTATTAAAATATACACTATTTTAAAATGTACGAAAAAATAAAATATACTTAATCATGGTTCAAGTTAGATATTGAACAAAATTAATTTCATTCAAATTCGAGTTCCAACCAAAAAAGTTAAAATTTTACAAGCTTTGTCAAACATTCAAAAATATTAGAATTTTTTGAGATCAAACATCCAAAAATATTAAATTTTATGGGAGGCACTGGAAGATTACTCCCATCTCCTGTTGAAATTCAACATACAGAAGCCTATTGGCCTCATGTACAACCAAAAACTACAACACAATAAAATCATGCTACATTGCTCCATAGGTAACAAGTCAAATGCAAAAAAAAAACTTAAAACTATATTCAACACTCGCAAAAAAAACAACAATTTGCTAGTCCTACACACATGTAATTGAAAAAAGAGCATCAGACTCCAAAATAGGAAAAATAAAATTTAAAAACCTCAGAATTACCTTAGTTCTTCTAAAAAAAAAAAGAAGAAGGGCGAGAGTATTCTCAATCAGAAACGCCATCCTACGTGGAGTAGCAACAACGATGTGAGGCCGGAGCGCAACCGCCAGCTTTGGCATATCCATCTCGCCGGTAATAAGCAGGACCCACATGTAAAAAACAAGGGTAATAATATGTGTTTATTCATAACCTCGGGGTACATTATATAGTAATATAAAATATTAATACAAGATAGGAAAAAGAAATAGAATCTAATTACAATTACAAGTAATATTTATATTCCTTAACACCCTCCCTCAAGTTGGAGCATGAGGATCAGAAATGCTCAACTTGCCAACTGATGAATGAAACTGGATAGGTTCGAGAGATTTGGTAAACAAGTCCGCAGGTTGATCTGTAGTGCGGATATGATGAGTAACTATAGTACCAGACTGCACAATATCCTGGACAAAATGACAATCAACTTCAATTTGCTTCGTACGTTCATGGAACACTGGATTTGCGGCAATATGAAGAGCAGATTGACTGTCACAAAACAAACGCATAGGAGAAGTATGCGCAACCCCTAAGTCTTTTAGTAAAGACCTAAGTCATAACAACTCACAACAGGTAACAGCCATAGCACGATACTCCGTTTCAACAGAAGACCGAGAAACTGTAGGTTGCTTCTTGGTCTTCCAAGAAACTGGAGAATCACCTATCATCACAAAGTAACCGGAAAGAGAACGCTGGGTAATAGGGCAAGCAGCCCAATCAGAATCACAACAGGCAGTCAATTATAACGCACTACAGGAAGAGAGAAATAAACCATGACTAGGATGACTCTTCAAGTAGTTCAACACACGAACTGCAGCTTGCCAGTAGGGAACACAAGGGGATTTCATGAATTGAGAAAGTGTGTGAACCAAATAACTAAGCTCAAGACGGGTGATGGTAAGGTATATCAGGTGCCTAACCAGTTGCCTGTACTGCTCAGGATCATGGTAAAGTGAGCCATCAACACGCGCCAAATCATGTTACTGCTCCATCAGAAAGTCAGTCGGATTAGAGGCAGACAAACCTGTATCAGATAAAATGTCAAAGGCATATTTCCTTTGCGAAAGAAACATCTCCTCCAGTTTTCTAGCAATCTCTATGCCCAAGAAATACTTAAGTAAACCAAGATATTTCATATGGAAACAAGAACTCAAGTATTTCTTGAACTCAGAGATGAGCATAGAAGAGCTTCCAGCAATGACCAAATCATTCACATAAACCAGAACATGCAAAGAAACCGATCCACAGGAAAAGACAAACAAAGAGTAATCTGCCTTACTCTGAACAAAACCAAATGCTTGTAAAGCCTGAGCCAACTTGGCAAATCAATTTTTAGAAGCCTGGCGAAGACCATAAAGAGATTTCTGAAGGCGACATAACGGACCATAGGGTGCAGCATAGCCTGGTGGGGGTCGCATAAAAATCTCTTCATGCAAATCACCATGCAAGAAAGCATTATGGATATCCATCTGATGCAGTTCCCAACCACAAATAACCGCAACAGATAAGAATAGGCGAACAGAACTCATCTTCGCAACCGGAGCAAATGTCTCAGTATAATCAATCCCATCAACTTGGCGATTCCCGAGAAACACTAGGCATGCCTTATGACGTTCAATGGTACCATCTGACTTGAACCTTTTCTGGTAAACCAACTTGCAACCAATCCCCTTCTTATCCAGAGGCAGAAGGGCCAAAGTCCAAGTTTGATTACGCTCAAGTTTAGTAAACTCTTCAGTCATAGCATCTCGCCAATGAGTATGCTATGATGCCTCAGAATAAGTGGTGAGATCTTCACTAGACGTTACTGCACCCAAAAATCTAGAATGCGTACTAGAAAAATTATCAAAATTTACATAATCAATAAGAGGATAGAGAACACCTGAGGATCGTTACAGCATATGAGTGAAGGTAGTAGTAGGAGGGGGGTCTTTAGTAGTAAGAGCACAAACATAATCATCACAATCATAATCTGCCAAATAAGGAGGAGGTCGGCGAGCGTGAACACTCTGTCTGATAGGAGGTAACTCAGCGGTGAGAGGAGACATCGGAACAACCGGCAAAACAGGCAGCGGAGCTGACAGAAGCAAACGGCGAGCATAATTAAATGATGTCGGAGACACTGCATTTGTGGGCGGAGCAGAATGAGTCACCGGAGCTGGAGATGCGTGAGGCACATGATCACCGGTTGCCAGTGGCGTCCTGGGCAATGCATCGTCAGGTCGAACTGTCAAGGATTGTCGGTGACCTGAGCCAGTTGCCAGAACCGGAGAAGCAGCCGACGGCAACTGGCGGCAACCGGCGGTAAGGGTACGATGATGGCCGGTGGGACAGGAGCGACGATGACCGGTGGCAAAGAGTTGGTGGCGGTCGGTGGGATCGGTGGTGCCGCGATCTGGGCATGTGACTCCGGCAGTGGTGGAAGTGATGCCGGTAGTGAGAAGGTGGCGCCACCAGGATCTACGGAAGAGGCTAATGTCGGAGTTGCTGCATACGGGAAATGGTCTTTAAAAAGTTGGCATCCCGACTGTTAAAGATGATGCGGGATTCCAAGTCAAAAAGGCGAAAGCCTTTTTTCCAACAGGATAACCAAGAAACAAACATCGCCGACTTCTTGGTGTAAACTTGTCAGGGTATCTGGGAACGTAAGCAGCAAAAGGGAGTAATTTGGAGATGAGTAAGCTCGGATACATTATGAGTAAGCTCGCAAAAGGGAGAAAATAAGAGTAATAATGTGTGTTTATTCATAACCTCAGGGTACATTATATAGTAATACAAAATACCTATACAAGCTAGGAAAAGGAAATAGAATCTAATAACAATTACAAGTAATATTTATATTCCTTAACACCACAGATCTTCATCCGAACCGCTAAGCTTCAACCCGTGGCAAGCCCAGAAATGGTGCTCGTACGCGTGCTGGCTCGTGGGCGCCACCACCATGGTGAAGAAGTTGTACGGGTCCTCGGCGATGCGGTGGAGAATGGGGAGTATGCACGCCACCGTTTTGTTGCTCTCATCACGGTCGATGCCGATGATTTCCAAAATTTTACAAGTTTGATCAAAATCGAGTTTAACTCAAAATTAAGATATTTTAAACCAGTTGTTCGAATTGAGCATGGAGTTCTAAATTTGATATCAAGATTCCTACTAAAAGTCCTACTATCCCTTTAGTAATGTCAGAATTGGAACATTGTTGATGGTTGGGTGATAAATTGAGTTCATAATCTTTTCCATAGGATGCAAATAACTAAGCACATTATTTGTCTTGTTATTCTAGCATACTAACAGAAACAAGCATACAATGTAAATTGTTGGGGAGAAAGGGTGGGTCAGCCAGAGTGCGATAATCATCATTTAATTACCTGGCGAATCAGCAGCATAATCTCAGTTCTTTCTGCTAACAAAGGAAAGCACAATCACACAGAAATACAACAATTGATTAATAAATCTCAAGTATCACTGAACCTGAGATTTAGTGTGAACGAGTTCCAGATGCAGCTTCTTCTGCTAATCTTTATACTTTCCCACCAAATCCTCACCCTCAAAAGCATATCTCCTTTCCCTATAAAAACAAGCATTCAATCAAGATATCTTTATCTTAAAAAACATAGGCAACATAAAAGAGGGGGAGTTCTCACACTCCATGGTTAAACACACGACTAAAGTAAAGACTAGTAGGTTTGGGCGAGTTCATAATGTTTACTACATAGGTTAGTAGAACCTAAGAGGGGGAGAAACAAACCATGGGACAATCTAGAGTACGTATTAAGTTGCTTATCATTTGTAGAACTTGTTAAGGAATGATTTTTGACAGCCTTTTACCATCATGTATCAGTAGGACTAGTGTTGGGCATGATCTTGATTAGTCTACTGTTATGAGCTTCCTTGAATCCGACGAGCTTTTATTATGAGTAAGAAGCAACTTGAAAGTGTCAGCCGTACATATTTCATATTATGTTCTTCTTTCACTAGTTAGCTTTCAACATGCTTAGTTCTTGGAAACTAGCCGGTGTAAATGTTGGACCCACTTTCATTGTTGAAATTTCAAGCGGAACAAGAATGTAGACATGCAACTGGTTGTTGTTACTCCCACCCTATATTTGATTATTTGTACTCCTCATTTGAAGCTCTAGTTTCAATTATTTAAATATCAGTCTGCTGGTTTAGGTGTCTTGACATGTGTTTGATGTTGTTTTGTTCCCTTATTGGTGATAAACTTGGTAGATTACAGGTTGTATGACCACTAGGGTAAATCTTGTGATTAAACGCAGCATTCAAAGGCGATTATATAGTGAGGGGAAAATGGAAGTGCACTCCTGCGCACTAGCTGAAGAAAGGAGCTTTGGAAGCTTACTATTATTAGAAAAATGACGTTAAGCACTTACCATATACTAATACGAAGAAAGAGGCAAGCCAAAACCTACTCTTAACAAATTGCTAAATAGAAGTCGTAAAGCGAGGCTTCCTTGGCCATATGGAACATGGATTAGCATTATGTCACCCCCCCCCAAGCTGCATAAAGGAGGTTATTTACGCTTTTAAGGCGGTTATATTATAACCGTCTTTGATTGTAACCAAAAAAAGGCGGTTTATGTAATAACCGCCTTTGTACCGTTCAATTCAAAGGTGGTACTGCCAAAAAACCTTTAAATCTTGTAGCATTTGAGTTCGGAACCAGGGCCCGAGCAGCTTCCGAAGGATGAACTGATTGATTATAGCATGGGTGAAGAGCTGAAATCATTTACGATATCGAAAAAATAAATCATGTCCTGATTCCAAACTAGGAAGTTCTGCAGAGGTTTATGCAGATGTTAGGCTCATAACTTCCAAACTCAGAAGTAGTCTTGTGTTTAAAAAAATGTTTTTCTTCAATGAGGATAGGAATTTATTTTTTGTATGGTAAGAGAGGGTGTTTGAACCCGAACAAGAATTAGTATTGTTGCCCATGAGCATTGGATAAGGTATGTATAGTGTACAATTGAATCATTAGGTATTGAGTTGAATTCAAGTGTTGTATGATGTTGGTTTTTGCATTGAATTAGCTTGATGCTTTAGTGCAATTGATGGTTGTGTTTTTTAATTTTACATGCTGAGTGGATGTTAACTGCATTTCATTTTAGGTGATTGACTATGGATAGAATTGAATTAATTTGTAGATATTTGAGAAAATCACCCAATTACATCCCCTTGGTTGTTACTTTTATTGCGGTTTCCTTTGAACATGCTTCGAAGAATGGTTTTGTGAGGGCACGTTGTCAATATAAGGATTGTAAGAATGATGTATATTTGGGAAGGAAGAAGATACATGAAAATCTCATCATTCGAGGGTTTCAAACTAGCTATACCTCTTGGGTGTGGCACAGAGAGGTTGTTACGCCTGGTGTTGAAGAAGTTAGCCGTAAAGAGTTGATGATTTAGATGTGAACGATGCATTTGACGAGATGGTGGAGGATGTTGCTAGAGAATTCCATGGTAAACCAGAAGTTCTTGAAGCTTTGCAAAATGACAAGAAGATTCCATTGTACACTAGTTCAAAGCATTCAATCTTGAGTGCCACCTTGCGAATGATGAATTTGAAAGAAAAATTTGGATGGATTGATAAAGGCATGACAGAGACACTTGAACTAGTTAAGGATTTTCCACTTGAAGGAAATTGTCTTCCTGATAGATTGTATGCCGCGAAAAGAGTTCTTTGTCCTCTGGGATGGGATAGAAAAAAAAAATCCACGCTTTCCAGAACGATTGTATATTTTTAGAGAACCAGGCGATAAGGTCCTGGACAGATATCAGATATGTGTTGAGTCTCGCTACAAGTTAAAGAGAGAAGGCATTGCGGTTGGGGCAGATGCAGATTTGGTTTTGAAGAAAAAAACACCCGTTAAAGTATTATGGTATCTACCTATCATTCCCTAGTTGAAGAAGTTGTATGCTTGTAGAGAAGAAGCTAAGTTGTTGCGTCGCCATTCTGAGAGAGATTGACCTGTGGATGACATGATTAGACATACATCTGATGGTGAGCAATGGAAGAAGATTGATGCGCTGTACCCTAATTTTGGTTCCGTGCCTCGTAATTTAAGACTTGGTCTTTCCACCGACGGTATGGATCCATTCGGTAATATGAGCAGCACACACAGTTTGTGGCCCGTTATGGTAGTCATATACAATCTCCCACCATGGTTGACAATGAAATGGAAGTACATCTTATTATCGATGATGATATCGGGCTCAGGAAACCTAGTAATGGTATAGAAGTGTACCTCGCCCTCTAGTGGATTATTTGATAACGATGGCATCCTGAATTACGATGCTTCTGAAGGAGTGGATTTTACGTTGAAGGCATTGTTGTTTTGTACAATAAATGACTTTCCCACATATGGAAATTTGTCAGGGTACTCAATGAATGGTCACTAGGCTTGTCCAGTGTGTGTTAAACAAACCTCATTTTGTCAATTGAATCATGGATGTAAAACCATTTATTAAGGTTATCAGAGGTTTCTTCCGGATGGTCACTTGTGGAGATCGGTGAAAAAATGGTTTAATAGAGAAGTTGAGGAGAGACTGACACTGCTCACTGGTGTTGAGAATTATGAGAAAATTAAGGATTTCCAAATTATTTAAGGAAGAAAAAGCATAAATTAGCAAATGAAGGAAGTTGGAAGAAATGCTCCATTTTTTTTAAACTCCCTTATTGGAAGGATTTGGGTGTACGACATTGTCTCTATGTAATGCACATTGAGAAGAATGTGTTTGATTCATTAATTGGAACAATTTTGAATACCCACACTAAAACATAGGTTGATTTGAAGGCTCGGCTTGACTTGGTTGAAATGGGAATCAAGAGCAGTTTCGCACCGGTCACGAGCGGAGATAATTCTTATCTTCCACTCGCTTGCTATTCAATGTCTCTTTCAGAGAAGAAATCATACTGTGAGACAGTGAGTAGTGTGAAGGTTCCTAGTGCTTACGCGTCTAACATAAGTTCGTGTGTGTCTATGGATGAGTGTAAGTTGGTCGGACTTAAATCACATGATTGCCAAAGCCTGATGCAAGAACTAAATGTCGTAGCCATTAGGGCGACCTGGCCTACTCACGTGCGATTGTGCATTACAAAACTTTGTCTATTCTTCAAGTACTTTTTTTAAAAAGCATTAGTCATCTAAAGCTTGACCGTTTGCAATTGATGATAATAGAAGTTCTAATAATTGAAATTCTGTGTCGGATGGAGATATGCTTCCCCCCCGTCATTCTTTGACATAATGTTCCATTTGATTGTACATTTGGTTCGTGAGATCAAGTTGTGTGGTCCGGTATTTCTGAGGTGGATGTATCCTTTCAAGAGGTATATGAAAATGTTCAAACATTTTGTGAAGAACTGTCACAGACCCGATGCAAGCATTGTTCAGCATTACGTGGTGGATGAGGTCACAAAATTTATTCGTTGCACCTTACATTGAGAGGTGATGTTTTAAATTTTATATTGTCCTTCATGCCCTTCTATGCTAGGGTTTGAGTACATATTTTTAATTAAGTACTTGTTTTGGTTGTAGTGATAATTGGAGATTAATTTTGATTGTTCCGGAGAAGAAGCTTGTGTGCTGGATGGATCCATTGCACTTTCAACCTTTAAAATCTATTTTCGATATCTTAGAGAGTGCATTCGATGGGTTGAATGTGACAACGCCCCTACGTGTAATAAAAATCAAGGTATGAAATTCAGTATCATTTACAATTAAATTAAAGTTTCAGTTATTATATAGTAATGATTTTCTCTAAGTATCAGTACAAGAAACAAGCACAGACCTTGGAGTGTGGATACTACGTAATGTTATATGGAGCAGAGTGTGTTAAAGAAATACGATTGGATTTCCTTGAAATTGGTAAAGTATTTTTTCAAGACTTTCTTACTGATCTTCATCTAAAAAGTACCACATTACAACTAATATTGTTTACCATTTGCATAGATATTCCCAAAGGATTCTAGGCCGTATTCACAAGATGACTTCAATAATGCAAGAAATTGTTTGGCAAGACATCTAGTTCATGTACGATCTGCGACTCTTGTAGCTTCGAATGTGGTACCTTAGCAAATTTGCCAATGCTCGTGACATGTATTTTGAGGAATAGAATTTGCATGTTTTCTATTTTTATCTATAGATAGTTTCTTGATTAGCCTTATCTATAGATTTTTGTTAAAACTTCGATCTTGTTGGGTGTTGAGTAGCATTCGGCATTGACATGTCATTTGCTGGATAGATATGTAGGTGAAATATATACCTACATATAGATGCTTGTTTAGCGTTATCTATACGTTTTTGTAAGCCCGTACAATGTGTACGATCATCAATCGAAATTGAATTATGCTAGATTCAAATTAATTGGGTTATAACAATGAATGAATTTTTTTACCATTATCCTTGAGTTTGCTTCCATATTCGGAAGTTTTTCATATGCATTATTCATATTTTTCCGAGTACATGATTATAGATTCCAAACATAAAAGGTTCATAAATGACACAACTTCCGAACTCGGAAGCTTATTACTATAAAAACAAGAAATTTCATCAAAAATGCTGATTAGGGCCGGAAGTGACATGTGATGTAGGAAACATATAGCACTTCCGGTACCAGAAGTACCAGACCATTCGACAGGCTTTGGTCGGTTCCGAGTTCGTAAATAGGAACTGATTTGACACCCGATGCAGGAACCTTGAAATAGTGCAAGATTGCCTTTCAAGTACTAGAAGCAGCATACACTTCTGGTACCGGAAATGTATTAACACATGAGGGAATCATGTTGCTTCCAATAACGGAAGTCGATTAAAGGCAGTCGGTCAGTCTAATAGAGGTAGAAATTAAACGCCTTCTATGTTTACCAACAAAGGCAGTTATCGGAACCGCCTTTGATTAGGGAGAACCAAAACCAGTACCACAAAAGGTACTAAAAAGTACCTTCTCTGGTCCAATAAAACCACCTTTAATCCCCTCCCCCCTTCCTACAGTAGTGGACAGTCACTGCAACTCATCATATTTTTTTATTGTGTTTACTGGTTGATGGTACTAAGGTTGTCATGGTCACTGAGCTCAAATAATAATGAAATTTGTTTTTACCCAATTACTTCAATAGTGATTACCTTGTTCCAACATATCCTAATTAACCAAGTTCGTATTAAAGTAAAAAACTTAAAGACACATTAATTGGTTATGCAGTTTGGTGAATGTCACCTACATCTGCGGAGCCTGGTCCAATTTAAAATGAATCCACTAATCAGAAAGATAGTACAAGGTACACCATACAATATACTTATCTTTTCTAATTCAACACGTGAATTCTACTAGCTCCCCTAGTTGCGGATCCGTCTTGATCAGACTCTCTTTGATCTCAAAACTTGTAGACGCTGGATCTCCTCCTCTTGAGGAATTTAGGCTTACCTTAAGAACTTTTAGATCAAAAGAGTTTAATCATGTTGGAACACAACAGTACAGCTCTACGCTACTCCTTGAATGATGAAAACATGATTGCAGATTTTCTCAGAATAAATGCGTAAGTAGCTTAGCCAGAGTGTCCACAATATATAGCACAGTCGCGGTCTTCAATTACTTGTGCAACTAGAATCCTAGCTCCAAAAAATATTCTGATCACAATCAAATCCTTTGGAGATAGTATTTATCAAATCTAATCCCTTGGAGATAGGAATTAGAATATTCTCATCCTTAGCCTTACCATAGCTAAAACCCATGTCAATTCCAACTCTAAAAATCTTAATCCAATCCCACAAATATAGTACTTGATATGTTCTTCAAATCAAATACGTTGGACGAGATATACTGCTTCTCGACTCACCAAACCCTAAGTCCTCGCACCTTCTTGCTTCTTCTCTGAAGTTCTCTTCTCCAATCTTTTTCCCCATCTTCCCATCACGGGGAGATGGGGAAACAATAGTTATTCCAATTGATTTTATTTTGATGTTTTTGTCATCGAATAAGTGTGGATTTATTTTCTTACATTAGTATTGTTTGTTCGATCTGATAGATTAGATTGATATGTTCATGATAATTATTCAATTTAATTATTCATGTCGATGTGTTTTGTTTGATCTGGTTTTACATATCGTGTATTCGTAATTTTGTTTACATTTCTCTATCAGAAGTCTCATTCTCAATCTGTATTCTTTAAGGTGTTTACAATTTGGACAATATAAATCAAGTTTTGGATCAAGATCAAGTGGTGTTACAGCTGTTGTAGATCCCTGTTTGGCGTAGTGATATTGAGGCTGATATGCTCCTCTTCACCAAGTGGTCATGATTTTTTAGGAAAGTGAGTTAATGTCCCTGAGGGCGATGTTACAGTTTTTTATTTGGATCTCTGATCTGTAATAATACAGACGATCGGTCTGGTTGACATGTAATTTAAATATCCTTGCAATAGATTGGTTATTGCTAGAGGATAGTTAGGTTGGATGTCAATTCCACTTATTGTAATCGCCGTTGGGCATTTTTTCCAACATTTTGGAATGAATGATTTTAAAAAAAGATACATTGCTTCTCGGATTCTCGCATCAAGCTTCCTTATATCACCAAACTTCCTTCTTTGATGTTGCAACATAATAATATCATATTTGCATAATTACCAAAAATTGCCAATTAACAAATCTCGACTTTACAATATCAGCCCATCAATCTTTTGGAGGTTCAACTCACCAACTATGTAAATAGGAATATTAGATTATTGCCAGTATGGATGTTGGAACATGAGCTGAACATTTAGCTCCCTCTGAATATCACAACTCCACACCTTAAACTCCACAACATCCATGTTGGAACATCAAACTCACAATCAGTACTTAGCTACAAAGAAAATCATGTTGGAACACAGACCAACATAAACACATAAGTATTGAGATCCGAGAACACTAAATATCCATCATGCCCCTAGCTTCCAGCTGGACTAAAAATTATATCAAATATCCAAAATAACAATCCACCAAATAGAAATCCAGAATTCCAACTAAATCCAAAAGTACTCCCCCTTGGGGCCATAAAACATGCCCAATAGTCAGAAAAAATTCAGAATATCAAAAAACCCATGCTTCAACTGTAACGGAAAATTCCTCCTAAGCATCTTCGGCATCCAACTTTTTCAATTCCTCTTCAAGTGAAGTAATTTGAATCTGAAGTGATGCAATCTTTGCCTCACATCCAGCTTCTTGGCTTCTTCAACTCTCTAAGCATTATTTGATGAAGGTCCAACCTCTGATGGCTTCCAAGGTAGATCCTTAACTGTTCTCTGGAATGTCTTCTTATTCGCTATAGAGGAGTAGCAGACACCACCACATCACTCTTCTCTGCTTTCACCTTTTCTCCTCTTAGCACAACTGAAATAATACATGGATAAGGCAATGAGTTCTTGACCCAAGATGAACAGCCATGCTCAACTATGCTTTCTTATATCAGAAGACCAAGATTCGTAAGAGTCTTAATGTCAACACATTAACAACTTAGCCATATCTCGAGTTAATGTAGTGGTGTTAGATGAAGGAATCCAGCAATTGATAGCCACTTCATACAAGCATAAATACCTGGTACTGAGGCTTGATGCTGCTGCATTGCCTTGGACAGGCCACTGTGTTTGATATTCTCCAGTGATTTCTGTCAGAACATAATCATGGTTGGCCAAGAGATTCTCATGGTAAACTGTCTCAAACTAAGGAGTAGGCAGTTCAAGTACTTTGTTGATCCATTCTCCAGAAAATCTGACCATTTTTCCTCGAACATAAACCCTATTGAACCACACAGATTCACTTTCTAGGTTTCTTTCCATTAGATTTGAATAGAATTCTCACACCAAATCTAGGCTGTACTCCTTGTATATTGAAGCAGCTTTTGCAAACCCCAAGTATTTCAATTAGTCAGTGAACCCACACTCCTTGTATTCATTCAGATTAGTAGGCCTTTCTGAAATTATTTTCTTCTTTCAAATTGCCTTGCAGATATCCTGACAGCTTTCATCAAAGAATTTAAAATGTAATGCCTCTTTGGCTAAAATAACAGGTTTTGAACTCTGACATGTCTGTTCTCTCTTCTTCTTCATCTTCAGTTTTGGCTGTGTAGTCTCTGTTGCAGAAGCCTTCCTCTTGCATCTTCTTCAGAGAGTTTGGCACTTCTTGTGTTAGAACATCAGTTCCTCCTACTTTATTGGCTTATGTGTGTTCTTCTGTTGGAACATCACCCACTATCACTGCATCTTCCTTCTCAGGTTGACCTGATGTTGGAACATCACCAAGGCCAAACTATCCAGTCTTAGTTTCTCCTTCCCTAGCATCCAGTTAGTCTAGTGTTGGACCATCATCAGCTTCAACCTCCTCACCATTATCAATATTTTCATCTTCTTGATTATTTGGGGCATGGTCTCCTCCCATATCATATTTATCAACCATATCGTCATCCATATTCTCTCTCCCTTTAATCCCTCTCTAGGGCCAGAATCACATGCTCTCCTCCCAAATCATAATCTTCAGCAATTTTCATGTTAGCTTCTATATCATCTTCCCTTGTATCCTCTTTCTCTGTTGGAACATGACAAGCATCCCTAGTTTCAACCTCCTCCTTATCAGAGTCACTAACCTCAATCATAGCAGGGGATACTTCCTCTTCATCAGGAGACAACTCTCTCAGCCTTCTCAACCTTTCACCCATGCTAGCATCATAAATCTGAAGAGCCTTGTAACTAGAAGAACTTAACACATACTTATCCTCAAGTCATTCTCTAATCTTTCACAGTTTAAGCTTTCTCGGCCTAGTGGCCTGTGTATACACACATCACCTTTTTCCCTTCATGCTCTATACATGCCAGTTCTATCAATCTAGGATTCCAGTTCTTGATTTTCTTTACTCCCCCAATATTCCCTCTCAACAATCGAAACAAATTGACTCCATTAATATACCCAAACATAGACTTGTATCTTCTTAAATCTACCCTCTTATCATGCTTCAAATAGTGAGTCATGCAATCTTCCAGAGAGTTAAATGTTTGACCATTGAAGGTAAGGTATTTTTCCCAGAATACCTTGATTTTTACTGGCATAGAGGGTTCTGTGATCGGCTCAACAGGTGGTGACCAAAACATTGCAACTCTTGATTCTTGAACACCATCCCAATCTTCAAGCATATATTGCTTTCCAAAATCTCTAGACTCTGCTCAAGCTCTCCATACAATTTCTTGAAGTTCTTGCTCTTTTCCATCTTGGAGATCTTCCTAGTTTCCATGAAAAATATTTTGAAGCCCATGAGCACATTTCAGAGATTCCTAGAAATTCTTGTATCTTGGTCGTAGGGTTTTTGCGAGAAATTTGAGTAGGGTTTTTGCGAGAAATTTGAGTATACTCCCACACAATCAAGATTGCGGCAAGGAAATAGGGAAAGAGTTTTCGGGAGAAAAGGAATAAGCAAGAGAGATAGAGATTAAAATTTGAAAAATATTTACTTTCCCTTTCTCAACACATGTGCCAGCTTTTTGTCTTTCCAAAGTAATAATTACCTTCTTTTACCTACCAGCCGTCAAATCCTATCCGCATCTTTCTCTCACCTCTTAATTTGCTTCCATATTCCAACATGCAACAACCACTTCCAATTGTTCCATTTTCTCTTTTCTATTTTTTGTGTTTTTCATTTTTCTGTACACAAAGAAAAAAAGGAAATTAATAGCTACAAAAAAACATACTTGGCAAAAATACCTCAAATGTGACAAACATCTAAGTGTTGTCTGAGGAGCTCGAATGTAGCTGAATCCATTGGTTTTGTGAAGATATCAGCAAATTGTTCTAATGTTGGAACATAGACCACTGTGACTTCTTTCCGCTCCACAAGATCTCGAGTAAAGTGGTGCCTTATATCAATGTGCTTCGTTCGAGAGTGTTGGACTGGGTTCTTGGATATTTCTTTAGCACTTTGGCTATCACACAAAATCTTCAAAGACCCTTGCTAAATTCCATAATCTTTCATCATTCGTTTCATCCATAATAATTGTGCACAACAACTTCCGGTAGCAAGATATTTAGCTTCAGCAGATGATAAAGAAATAAAATTTTGCTTCTTGCTATACCAAGATACTAAATTTGTGCCAATAAAGAAACAACCACCAGTAGTACTTTTTCGATCATCTGCATTACCAGCCCAATCAGAATCACTATAGCCAAATATATCTAAATCTTAATTTTTAGAATACCATATACCATACTCAGAAGTCCCACTGACATAACGAATAATCCTCTTTACTACATCCAAGTGAGTTTCCTTCGGATTTGCTTGAAATCTCGCACAAACTCCAACACTAAAACATATATCTGGTCAACTGGCTGTAAGATATAGAAGACTACCAATCATACTTCTGTACAATTTTTGATCAATTGAAACACCTTTCTCATCATCCACCAACTTTTCTATGGCCCCATAGGAGTTCAAACTGATCAAGAGTTATTCAAGCCAAATCGTTTCACAAGATTCATGGGATACTTACTCTGATTTATAAACAAACCGTTCTTTTGCTGCTTGACTTGAAGTCCTAGAAAGTAAGTAAGTTCACCAACCATGCTCATCTCGAACTCATCCAGCATGAGATTTACAAAATCATGCACTATAGATGGTGAAGTGGAGCCAAAAACAATGCCATCTACATAAATTTGAGCAATCCGAAATTTTGATAACCTGTTGAGCACAAATAAAGCGCGATCTACTCCCCCTCGATGATAACCTTTCTGAATGAGAAAGTTAGTCAGTCACTCATACCATGCCCTTGGGGACTGTTTCAACCCATACGGTGCCTTTTTGAGTCAATACACATGATGGGGATAGTATGATTCCTCAAATCCTTTTGGATGTTCAACATAGACTTCTTCATTCACCACTCTATTTAGGAAAGTAATTTTCACGTCAATCTAGTACAATGTAAAGTTCATAATACATGAAATAGCAAGTAAGATCCGAATATATTCTAACCTGGCAACTGATGCAAATGTCTCATCAAAATCAACTCCTTCTACTTAAGTGTAACCTTGTGCCACCAGCCTTGCTTTATTTTGAGAAATTTGGCCATCAGCATCGGATTTTTTTTTGAAGATTCACTTGGTTCAAATGACATTCACTCCTTTTGGATGCGGAGTAAGATACCACACATCATTCCTTGCAAACCATTCAAGTTCTTCTTGCATCGCCACAATCCAGTACTCATCAAGCAGAGCTTCTTTATAGTTCTTTTGCTCGATCAATGAAATGAAACATTGTAATCCTGCAAGTTCCCTGCAATTAACTCGTGGTAAAGTTTGACTTCTCTTCGCACTTGGTTTAAGTTCAGCATGTGTTGGAACATGAGGTGGAGAATCGGGGTTGATGTTCCAACATCAATCTCATCAAGGTTATTAGGATTCTCAGAAGGTTGTGATGTTCCAGCATCAATGTGCTGGTTTTTCAAAGTTTCTGGTGTTGGAACATGAGATAGAGCGGGTTCATTGTCTCCTTTTCTTGATACTTGCTTGCTTGTCATCAAAATCATCAAAAATCACATTGATTGACTACATGAGAGTTTTAGCGTGGAGATTAAATACCTTGTAATCACGATTGTTCACTGAATACCCATAAAGATTCCCTCATCACTACGGTTGTCAAACTTTCCCAACTGTTCTCTATCCCTAAGGATGTAGCACTTGCTTCCAAACACATGAAAATACGCAACATTTGGCTTTATGCCTGTCCATATTTCATACAAGGTCTTGTTTGTGAATGGACGTAGATACAAATTATTTATAGTATAACATGTTGTGTTGATTACTTCTGCCCGCCATTTTTGTAAATTCATTTTTCTGCCAACATAACTCGGGGCATCTCTAGCAGTGTTATGTTCTTTCGTTCTACAATCTCATTTTCCTGAGGAGTACTGGGGGTAGAGAATTCATGTTGGATGCCAAGTTCATCACAGAAACATTGAACTGAGAGTTTTCAAATTCTCTTCCATGGTCACTACGAATTCTCACAATATTTCCAACAGGACTCCCTTTCTCTGTTTGTAACTTGACCACTAAACTCCTGAAGACATCCATTGTGTCTGATTTCTCTTTGAGAAAGCCACCCAAGTGTATCTGGAATAATCATTAATACATACAAAAATATACTATTTTTTCTAGTCATACTAGTCGTATTAACCGGACCCATTAAATCCATTTGAAGTAATTTGAGATTTCATGAAGTGGTAATATCTTTAACAGAAAAGTGTGGAGATCGAATCTATTTACCTTGTTGACGTAGTCTACACATAAAACCTTTTTTTGTTAGTAAGAGTAAGCATACCTCGAACTGCTTTAGCATTTGCAATATTTACCATCGTCTTATAGTTGATATAACCAAGCTTTCTGTGCCACATGTTTCCTTCATCCTCTCTAGAGCTTAGGCACCTCACTTCATGTTCCAGCAAATAACAATTGTCCGATGAACATACTCCAGACAATACTTTGTTTTCTCCGTGCTTCACAATACATATATCCTTTTGGAACTTGACTATCATATTATCATCACACAGTTACCTGATGCTCAAAAGGTTTGCCTTCAAATCTTCTACAGCAGAACGCTTGTGAAACTGGGGAATGCCTCTATCTGTAGTTATTCTTTACCAACTACACGACTCTTCTTTCCATCACCAAAAGTAACAAAGCCACCACCATATGGTTTGATGTAGTTAAAGTATTCTTGAGTTCCTGTCATATGCCTAGAGCAATCACTATCGAAGTACCAAGAATCTCTAGAATGTGCAATAAGAGATGTGTGAGCAACAAGACATACAGTACTTCGTTTAGGAACCCATATCTTTCTGATCAATCTGGCTCTTTGGGTATCGCTCATGTTGGAACATGCTGATAGTTTTCGTCCATTCATAATATCTTTGATTAGCCTGAAACATTGTTCCTATTAATGGCCTTGATATGAGCAGTAGTGACATAAAATAGGCCTGACGTGTCGAGTCTTCATGATCCTTTTCTTCATTTTCTGTACCTCTGCTTTAAAGTCATTCGGGCATTTCTGAGCTTTGTTATATCCAATTCCATGTCTATCTCCAACATTCTTTCCCATTGCTAATATATAAGCTTTCCTTTCCAGTATTCAGATTTGTGAGTGCAGCTTCAGCCGTATCAGCTCTGACAATTGCTGATTTAAAATTATGTTTCAGCACTTCAATCTCCTTCTCTAATGTCTCAATCATATTCACTAATCCATCCTTTTTTCCATAAGCTGGTATTTTTCAGACTTCAGAATTTTGTTTGCCTCAACAACTTTAAGCCACATTGCATACATTTTCTCATACTCTTGGAAAATTTCATCATCATTCGCTTCTTGACCATCATCATCTCCTAAGGAGTTTCCACTCAGCATCTCTGTGTTGGAACATCCCAACTTCTCTGTCTTTTCGGTGTTGGAACATGCAGTGTCAAATTCATTCATCTTTGCTCCAAAGGCTATATAGTTGTTGGTGAGTTCTTCTTCTACCTCCTCTTCTTCATCTTCGCTCCATAAAGTGACATACAATCTACCCTGCTTCTTTCAAGTGTTGGCACATTCAGCCTGGATGTGACCAAAACCTTCACATCCTCTACATTGAATCCATCATGTCTGGTTTGATTCCTCATAAACTGCTGATTGCTCCATTCCATCCGAGGTCCTTAAGAGTTACCATACTCTTGTGATCGAGGTCTATTTCCACCCGATCTATCTTGTGATTTTCTATTCACTACCTTTTTTCAGCATTTTTGAAAAATTCTTGGTTATAAGTGCAAGTTCTTTGGCTTCACTCCCACTGTCACCTTCATGATCATTCCTTGAGGATGATACTTTGAACGCTAACACTTTGTGAGCTTTCTTCGGTGGTTAGTCAAACGTCATCTCATGTGTCAGCAATGATCCCATCAACTCATCAAGTGTCATGTTTGCCACATCTCTTGCTTATTCAATGACAACAACCTTCATAGAGAAACGTTTGGGAAGAGGTCTTAATGTTTTCTTCACCAATTTTTCTTCTTTGTAAGTTTTCCCAAGTTGATACGCCATATTGGTGATGTCTCTTATCTTGCCATTGAATATAGCAACAATTTCATCTTCTTCCATTTTCAACTCTTCAAATTTTGTTGCCAACATTTGCAAATTTGAGTCACATACTCGACTTGTTCCTTCGTGCACTATTTGCAGAATATCCCACGCTTTCTTTGCTTGGTAGCAGTTTGAAATGAGTTTGAATTGATTTTCATCCACTGCTGTAAAAATAGAATTTAAGGCTTTGGAGTTTTCCATCGAGGGTTTCAACTCGTATGAGCTCCACGTTGATTTGTCTTTGAGTCTTTGCTTCTTTACACTTGTTTCTCCTTCCTTCTTCTTTGAATTGGACTCAACATCTTCCATAGGGTGATTCCATTCAGTTTGAACGAAATACCCGGCAAGTTCATCAAGTGATCTAGTAAACACTCTCATTCGTGTCTTCCAATCATTATTGTTTGTTCCTTCAAATTGTGGAGGCCAAGACCCCGAACCTCCTTCTTTGGTAGCCATGGTAAAACCGAATCGGCATTTTCCTTGACACTACCAAGGTAAGAATAAGTGACCTGGCTCTGATACCAATTGAAATTTGGTTTTACCTAATTACTTCAAAAGTGATTATTGTGTTCCAACATAGCCTAACTAACCAAGTTTGTAATAAAGTGAAAAACTTATAGACACACAAATTGGTTACACAGATCGGTGAATGTCACCTACATCTGCGGAGCATGGCCCAATTCAGAATGAATCCACTAATCATAAAGATACTACAAGGTACACCATACAATATACTTATCTTTTTTTAATTCAACAAGTGAATTCTACTAGCTCCCCTAGTTGCTGATCCTCTTTGATCAGACTCTGTTTGACCTCAAAACTTGTAGCGCTGGATCTCCTCCTCCTGAGGAATTAAGACTTACGTTAAGAAATTTTAGATCAAAAGGAGTTTGATCATGTTGGAACACAATAATACAGCTTTGCGCTACTCCTTGAATGACAAAAACCTGATTGTAGATTTTCTCAGAATAAATGCGAAAGTAGCTTAGCCAAAATGTCCACAATATTTAGCATTGTCGCAGTCTTTAATTACTTGTGCGGCTAGAATCCTAACTCCACAAAATATTCTGATCACAATCAAATGCCTTAGAAATGAGATTTATCAAATATACTCCCTTAGAGATAGAACTTATCAAATCTAATCCCTTGGAGATAGGAGTTAGAATATTCTCGTCCTTAGCCTTACCATAGCCAAAATCCACATCAATTCCAACTCTACAAATCTTAATGCAATCCCACAAATATAGAAATTGATATATTCTTCAAATCAAATACGTTGGACGAGATATACTGCTTCTCGTATTCTCTCTTCAAACTTTCCTTATATCACCAAACTTCTTCTTTGATGTTACAGCGTAATAGTACCATATTTGCATAGTTACCTACAAATTGCCAATCAACAAATCTGGACTTTACAAATAAGACAAACGTCTCTTGAAAAATAGTATTTCCATAAGCTATGGAATGACCAAATTTTAAAGTGGAAATTAGAAGAAATATGAAAATAAAATTTTCAAATTGCATGAATCGGGTTATAAACTTTATAACTACTACACGTGTCATAATAAATTTTTAATATTACAACTAAAACCTTTTACCTTTTATTATTTTAATTAAACTCCATATTTTCATAAGCACGTGGAAAGACGTATTTTCTAATACTTTGTCCTACAAATAACATGCTTCTTCACCTATAAACCCGTCCCCTCCGTTTCATTCTAATTGTGCACAATTTCTCCATTTGAAACGTTTCTAGCGACAAAAAATAAGCAGATTTACTCCATCCCGAATAATGGCTTTGAAGTTTTAAGGTATACTTGTACATATAATACATTGCCAGATTAGGCCTGTGCTCAGTTTCTTGAAGTTTAAAGTGCATGATTTTGGTTAATTTTGATTAGTTGTGTAGTGTAAAAGGTTCATTCGCTAGATTGTTTGTGTTTTTGTAGGGATGGTTCTTGTTTCCGGAGATCTAGCTGAACTCTATCAGTGATTTGTTTAATTTAGAGGTGGTGGATAGCGGTCCTATTTTTCTATTTGTTTTTTTTTTTACTAAATTTTGTGGGGCATATATTAGGTTACCCCTCCCATTAAAATTGAGAGAAGTTTTACATGAAAATTTGCCTCTTCTTGGAGGTGATCGTTTGGTGAAGCCGAATCAGCTTTCAAAAGAGAATTTATGTGTTTCCTTCTGAATCTTCTCCACCCCCATGGTGTTAAAGAGACGAAGGCCAAGCATAAATTCTTCTAGCTCGTAGTACTAAAAACAAAGGCCTATCTAATGATTTACAATTCTGAGCGTTGGTAAGAGGAGATCAGCAGATAAAATCTTCCTCTGTTCTTGTGGTGCATTTTCCACTGTATATTGTTTTGGCTCCTCCATTGCAATAGCTTTTCCTGCAAGTTGATCTGATGCTGCATTAGCTTCTCTTTAGACGTGTCGGATGTCAACGTTGTGTGTTTGCATCTGGTTCTGAATGGTTCTGAGCATGTTCAACATTTTTCACGGTCTCTGTCTTTCCTGTGATCAAGTTAAAGCAAGCATAGAGTCCATCTCTAATGTTATGGTTCCTGATACCTTTTTCCAAACCTGCAAGTATGAGAAACTTCAGCATGGAGTGCATTATAACTAAGTATAGGTGCATGGCCACCAAGTATCAATTCTCCATTATTGTTCCTAATCACAAAGCCCGCACCAGAGATGGTATCAGAGAACCATGATGCATCACAATTGATTTTAACACCCAAATCAGGAGGTTCCCATTTAATTGATATGACTTTTTTGTTCCTCTTTTGGACCAGTTGGGATTATTCCCCTGGCAATTAAAGTATGTCAGATGGTGCAAATATAGGTACTGGATCAGTATGTGGGATATTTGTCTGCATTTCAGTTGAGCACTGTCCTATCTCAGTTGAACAGGTATTTGTGCTTCTTTAAGTGGCTTTGTCTTTTGGACTTTAATCCACTTTCATTTTTCCTGGCTTCTGGCTCTTGCTGGAATCACTCTCTTTTCCTAAATTCCTGGATGGCCTTTTAATGTGAGTAGTAAGGTTGGGTTCATTTCTTTTGCAGTTTGAGTCAGAATGACCAAGTTTAGAACAACCTTTACAGTAAGAGGGCAGGTATTCATATGTATGGAATATGATTTGTTCTTAGAGAGGGATCCCAACCTAATCTTTGTGGGCAGTTCCTTACAAACATCAAGCTCAATACATAGGCGAATTGTAGAGGGTCTAGTTAGGTTTCTAGTCGGAGGATCAGAATAGAGCAATTCGCCTAGAGACCGACCTATATTTTTCAGGGCTTCAGGGTGAAAGAAATAGATTGGGGGAAATTCGACAGTTACCCAGACAGGAGCATAAGAAGATTCTTGCTGATAATCAAAGTCTTTAGTCCACTTCAAAATTCTCATAACATTACCTCCTAGAGACCAGAATCTTTAAAGCCAGCAACGATGCAGATCTTCCTCGAGGTCGAAGGTTATTCGCACATGTCTGTCATCCTTCGCAGCGAGGTGGACTGGGCCTTTGAATCCGATTGTTTGTATCTCTTTTCTTAGGAACTCCATCGCCGGTCTTCCTCTTCCAAATTTTTCGATGAGAGGTCTTGAGTACGATGCAGCTAGAATATCGATTTCCTCATCTGGGTATAGGACTGCCAATTCCCCTTCGTAGTTAAAGGTTGGATGGAGTTTTGGGGTTGTAGGGGAATCTGATGTAGTATTGGCCTTTGATTTAAGTTTGTCGGCAAAGGATTGCGACTGCTCCGACCACGGCGGAGCCGCCATGGTGGTGGCGGAGATTTTACCATTGGGGGTTTGTAAAGTAAAAGAGGGATTTTGGTAGAGGGCGTTTGTACAGTTGCATCTTTCAAGTGCTACGGAATCCTGCTTTTCTATTTGCTGCTTAAAGGTTTTTTATGTCTTCTTTCGCTCAAACCGCTGCAAATTAGAGTTATCGTAACAATTTCCTTCTAATACTTATTTAAAATATTACAATAGTTTATTAAATGCTATTTAAACTTTTAAAAAGTGTTACCTAAATTTTAAAAAGTATTATATTAGATCTAATGTAACATCGCCTAACGTAATACATGTAAAAGTGTTACTTTTGTTTCAAAGTGTTATAATAGCACATAAAATAACATTTTACGAGTATTACCTTAGGCGACATTACATTAAATCTAATGTAACACATTTTAAATTTTATGTAACACATTTTAAAATTTATGTAACACTTTTTAAAAGTTAATATAATACTTTATAAGGTATTGTAACATTTTAAATAAGTTTAGTAAGTGAAATGTTAAATTAGTTTTAATTTTAGTCGTGGCAATTATGGTTGAAATTGATATTGGTTCTAAGAAGGATATCTTAGATCCCGTAAACTTTGATTTTTTTATATGATCACCATGTGAACTTCTAAAAGGATGCGATTTTTAGGAAAGTGTTAATGGTCTTCAGCGAAGATGTAGTAAATTCAATGTCTTCCGATTTTGTTGTTTTATTATTAGGTGAAATATTTTTCCATACTACATTGGTTTATAGACTCTAAATATGTTTCTATACTACATTGATTTATAGACTCTAAATATGTTTCTATACTACATTGATTTAAGCTTGTATTTTATCTTCATTTATGTTGATATTAAGTTGCTTATTGTTCGTAAAACTTATCATGGAATGCTTTTTGGGAGTAAGTGTATTTATCTTGCCATGATAGCCTTTTGGGCGGGAGGATAAAATATGGTGTATGATTAGTTTATATTGATCTGGGCTTCCTTGAATCCCATTGACCTTTCTGATGACTAAGAAGGAAATTGAAAGTGTAGCAATACATGTTTCTGGATATATTTTTGTTTCACTAGTTAGCCGTTAATATGGTTAGAGCACGTGCAATGGGAGTTTATTAAGTTAAAAAATCACTCTAGAAACTAAAAATATTCACAGTGCTGGTTTCTAGGGCGGTTTCTTAACAAGAAACCGTCCCTCAGTTTGCTGCAAGCAATCGGTTAAAAAATCGGTGTGTCAGTGTATTCACGTGGGCTTGCTGGCCGGCAATTTTTTTCATAAGGTGAGACACGTGTCAGTCCCTAGTTGGCCCACGTGTCCCACTGAGTGCAGCCACTTTCCTTAATTTTGAAGTATGGGACACGTCGCACCCTCTGGTTGAGTCACGTGTCCCTACCTTTGTTTTTTATTTTTTTCTTTAAAAAATCTGATTTTTTAAAGGCAAAGTCTTGGGAAAGACGGTCTTTCCATAGGCTTATGGAAAGATGGGGTTTGATTAGAATAATGAAAGGTAAAAGGTCTTAGTTGCAATATTAAACTTTTAATATGAAACATGTAGTTATAAAATTTATAACCCGGATCATGCAACCCAAAAATTTTATCTTAATTTCTTCTAATTTACACTTTAAACCTTGGTCTTTCCATAACTTATGGAAATACCGTCTTTCAAGAGACAGAATCTTTTTTAAATTGTTAAATTTAATTTAAAAATTGGTAAATAATGTAAAAATCCTTTATTTTTGTTTTAAACAATCTAGAATGATTTTTGAGAAAATTATTGAAGAAAAATTATTGAAAAATATGCAATAATTATTGAAAAGAAAATAAAATTCAATTAATAAAAATTATAAAGTATTATTAAATTTCACATTCAACTTATTTTGGGTGAATAAATAAAAGTAAATTAAATGTTAACGGTAAAATTAATGAGTATGATAGAAAAAATTAAGTGGGACTAATAAATAGTCAAAATGATTTCTTACCATTATGAAGATAAAAAAACGATTTCTTTAGTGGTTTGTTATGATTAGGTGGAAGAGAGAGGATGGAAGAAATAATATATTTAATAAAAAAGAGACCGTAGCAGTTTCTACTCACTTGATCTTAGTTTTGGAAAACTAGCCTGTGTAACTAGTGGACCTACTTTCATTGTTGAAATTTCAAGCGGAACATGAATGTTGACATGCAATTGGTTGTTGCTACTCCTACCCTATATTTGATGATTTGTATTGCTCAGTTCAAGCTCTAGATTGAGTTATTTAAATATCAGTATGTTGGTTTGATGTTTTATTCCCATATTGCCGATAGATTTAGCAGTTTGCAGGTTTGCGACAGTTTAATTGTGTATATATCATCTTATTTCATATGTTTTAACAAAAGAAGCCCCGCTCCGCCCCCTAAGGGGCCCCCCTGATAAGGAAGGAAACGAAAGAATCTCAATTTTATGACAAATCCAAAGTTTAAATATCAAAACTTTCAAAACATCTAACTTATGAAATACCACACATTTCATATTTATAGTGCTTAATGAATCATATAGGAATTTTTATACACATTACTTCAGGTGTTCATGCGATTACATTGTGTATCCAACATATTACTTCATACATTCTAGAAATTTTAAAAGCACCAAAAGCTTTTTAATAATATGCATGTAATCAAATTCCATACCTTAGCGAATTATCTAGCAAAATATGAACATGTTACTTCATGTGTTTATGCAGTTACATCGTGCATTTAACACAATACTTCAGAAGTTCCAGCAAATTAAAAAACACCAAAATCTTCTTAACAAAATGCGCATAATAAAATTTCAGACCATGGTGAAGTATCTAGCAAAATATGAACACGTAACTTCATGTGTTCATATAGTTACTGTTGGGGAATGCTGTAATAATGCATTCCAACGAATGACAAAATCACGCTTGGATGATTGTGGTGAAACTTTTCTTGGATATCGATATGAGTCGCATTACGTACGTTTTCCTTAAAGAGTAATTCGACCCTATTACAGCCTTGGGTTACACGAATTCCCTTCGTGGATAAAACAATCGAGGATCCCTCCAGTTCTAGGCTTGAATCAGGAGAATACTTTTGATTACCTGTGTTTTTGGTTGTATGTATGTCTGTGTTATTTCACTTCTGTATTGTGTGTATCTATTTCCATCCATGCGAATGCATGTATTTATAAGCAACTAATGTCGTGAAAAGACATAACACTTCATCATTCCACACTAAATCATCAACCTATCAGAATTATAAATTTTGAAATGATGCAATTTTTCACACAATACATCTTTCCACATTGCACTACAACATTCAATGTATCGTATTTAATCTAATATCATCCCTATCCTTTCATCAAAGAGGAGTTAGACAATACACACCACCGTATCAAAATTATAATAAATTCTGAAATGATATATCTTTCCAGGACAAGCCATGTTAGTTATCACCAACACAATTAATCCTTATCATATGAACTTGTAAACTCGTAGATAGTTTATACAGATGTGCACTCTGCACCACCAAACTTGTTTTAACATCCCGAGTTTACAATTACTCGAATCCAATTATACTTAAATAACTTTGTGTTTCATAAAACACCAACAATACTCCCTCATTTAAGTATTATCCTTGATTCGGAAAATCCAACAACCAAACCAAACAAGTGCATAAATGAAAATGTCTTGAAGATTGAATTTTCACCTTAGTGAACTACACATTCCAAATATTCGAGAATAGGGGTGTCTCTAAAGATTGAACCCTTCAACCCATTTGAACACTTGAAGATAATCCACACACAAGTTCAAATACAACTTAAAAGTTTAAGCTTGACACTATATAAGCCATGTGTCCCTATCCATTCATGAGTGCATACAAAACCAAGCCTGGGCTTATTGAAGCGGCTACACTTCACACATCATATAGGCTAATCTCTTTTATCGTACATCTGCAAATGTACTTTGTCAAAGGATTCATTAAGAAGTTAAACTTCAACCTAACATCCATGCAGGTCCAAACATAATACCTTTGGGATATGAAATCATATGTTTCAATCTCAAACAATAGGCCTTCCACATTGAATTTTACTCTAACAATAGGCCGTCCAGTGTTCCGCTAGATTGCGTTGATATCTCACAAAATCAACTAAAAGTAAATCATGAGTTATTAACTCATAAATTGGTGTTATGCCTAATTAACTTTTGGGCACAACGGAATTTTATATACCAAATTTCGTAACCATCATGCCTCTATACCAGCTATTCTTTTACCATTCTGCACTTTACCAGCAATTGAGGTTTCCACTAATTTTCATTTCACCCCTTCCCTGCTAATTTTCATTTCACTTCTTCCATCCCGAGTAAGGAATGGTTACATGAACACTCTAGTTTTCTTTCATTTTTCTAGAGCCAACACAACTGTATTACATAATTCTTGAATATTGTGATCTGATTCATTTTTCTAGAGTCAACACATCCATATTATAAAAAAGTTTAAAAGGTTTGCGACAGTTTAATTGTGTATATATCATCTTATTTCATATGTTTCAACAACAGTTTAAATATCAAAACTTTCAAAACATCTAACTTATGAAATACCACACATTTCATATTTACAGTGCTTAATGAATCATATAGGAATTTTTATACACATTACTTCAGGTGTTCATGCGGTTACATTGTGTATCCAACATATTACTTCATACATTCTAGAAATTTTAAAAGCACCAAAATCTTTTTAATAATATGCATGTAATCAAATTCCATACCTTAGCGAATTATCTAGCAAAATATGAACATGTTACTTCATGTGTTTATGCAGTTACATCGTGCATTTAACACAATACTTCAGAAGTTCCAGCAAATTAAAAAACACCAAAATCTTCTTTAAAAAATGCGTATAATAAAATTTCAGACCGTGGCGAAGTATCTAGCAAAATATGAACACGTAACTTCATTTGTTCATATAGTTACATCATGCGTTCATATAGTTACATCATGCGTTTATCATATTACTTTATACATTCTAGCAAATTTTAAAACACCAAAATGTTCAAGACCTTGACGAATCATGTAGCAAAATATAAAAACGTTACTTCATGTGATCATGCAATTACATCATGCGTTTAATATAACACTTCATACATTCTAGCAAATTGAAAAACACCAAAATATTATTAACAAAATGCATCTTATCAAATTCCCAACCATGACATGTCATCTAACAAAATATAATCACATTATTTCATGTGTTCATGCATTTAAATCGTGTGTTTAACATATTAACATTACTTCATATATGCTTAATATTCTATTTTGCTCTGCTCTTACTTTTCAATATTATCCAATTCAGGTAGAGGACAGTATCGCAGCAATGCCAATGAGCTCCTGTAATTCTGCAGTTTCAAGCATATGAATGAGCACAAAAATTTTAAAAAAAAACACACCAAAATACTCAATTTGAAGAGATATAACAATTGGAACTTCACTTTAATACTTGTTCCACGAATTTCCTCGAGGCCTCAACAAAATTACAGTTTCGCACAAGTTTAAGCCCAATTTTCGGAGAACGGGATAAATCAACTCTCATTCTTCACCTCTTATGCGGTTTTATTTCTTCTTGTTAGCCATTTACTAACCAAGAATCAAACCGAGCAAATTCTCAAGAATTCAGCAAACCTACCCAATTCTAGATAAGAAAATATAACTAATTTGATATGAGCTTGAATTGAAGATCGCGTTTTGAGATGTTCAAAGCTCTGTTTGCAATTGAAGAAATGATAAAAATACTGGATTCGATGTAAGCTCTATTGATGTTTGAAGATCTTCGGAGCTCGATTCTCTCTCCTATTTTGGGCGACCCATTTTGTGTTATGACTCATGAACTCCAATTTTACTACAAATTGCATCTTGGTCTCTCGTCCCACTATTTGCTATGGTGAGACGGTCTCATATGAGTTTTTCTCAAACCTGAAAACTTAAAATTCTTGTCACTATCGGTTGCCAGCGGCTCCGTCACGCACTCCCCCTCCGATGCGAGGCTCCACACGGCTCCCCTTCGGACGCACGCAGCTCCACTCCAACGCTCCGCTCCGTTGCTTTTCCTCTCCAGTTATGGCTCGAGAAAAACTCTCCTACAACACTCTGCTCCAGATGGTGCAGATCAAACTCACTCCATCAAATTATCGTCTCTGGAAGCGTCAAGCAGGTTATGTCCTTCGTTCAAGGTCTGTACAGTTTCATTGATGGCACTAGACCTCGTCCCACTCTCCCACCACCACCACCGCAGACCCTGTCCTTTGCTGCAACCGTCTCAACTCCTTTGCGTGGCAGCAAAGTTGATCTCCAGGAGGCTTATTAGCAGGCAAAAGAAGAGTATGATTAATGGGTTGATGAAGATCAACGTCTCTGCAGACTCTTGTTTTCCTCTCTCATCGCTGAAGTTCTCGTGGAACTCCCAAATTGTACCACTTCCAAAGATATCTGGGATAATCTTGCTCTCATCTATCAGAATAGCAGTGCCTCCACCATTCTCCATCTTCGCGCAGATGTGCATGGTATTCGTAAGTCCGGTACTGTTCATGAACTTCATCTCAAATTTAAGGAGATTTTTGAACAACTGTCAGTCACAGGTAATCCGGTTTCAAATGTTGATCAAATTATCTGGTTCTTGACTGTACTTGGTCCTGAGTATAAATATTTTTTTGCTCCTTTGATTAATGTTGTTCCAACTCCGCTTTATGCGGATGTTCTTGCCCGTGCCAAAAACCATGAGGCCTTTTTGATGAATTTATAGGGACACTTAGGAACAGCCGCATGACAGGTTACGTTCTAGACCAGCGACGCACCTCCAGCCGGCCATGCATGGGATCACACGCCAACTCAAGTTGGCAGCGTGTGGCCTTCCCGCGGTGGCTGCGGCGGTCGGCAGTCCATTTTTGGTTCTTAAACGGCTGGTCCGGTCCCTGGTCGTGGTCGTTCTCACTGTTCCTGGTGCGGACGCCTCAGTTACTATGTTGTGAAGTGTTATCAGGCACAGATTGCTCATCTTCCAAGCACTCATTCGGCAGAAAATTATCACTATTCTCAGTAGTCCGATACTTCTTCTCATCTGTCAGACTCGTACCTTGATTCCGACACTGCTAGTCATATGGAAACTTCCACCTTAGGCCAAGACAGTTTCACTTCTTATACTTGTAAATCTCGTGTTCTTGTTGGTAATGGTGCTCCAGTTATGGTATCTCATATTGGTGATTCTAAAGTTTTTGAGACCTTGCATTTGTTTGGTGTTTTGGTTGTGCTTGATATTACTAAGAATTTACTATCTATTAGTCGGTTAACCAGAGATATGGGTATAATCGGAATTTTTTCATTCAGAACAAAGTAACAAGGGTCATCATGGGCCGGGGGCACAATGAGGATGGATTGTACATTTTGGACCGGGGAAATGCAACATTTGTTTCAATTTTACAGCAAAAGAAGAGGCAAGCTTCATATGAGTTGTGGCATGCTCGCCTAGGTTATGTTCCTAGTGTAGTGATTACTAGTTTACATAAGTCTGGTTACTTTCAGTTTCTTCCTTGTTGCCTAAACCGCATACATGCGCCTCCTGTGTTATGGTGAAAGGTTAACGGTTCACATTTGTCGAGAATCCTAAATGCGCTGACAATGTTCTTGATTTAGTACACTGTGATTTGTGGGGGCTTTCCCCGGTTATATCTACAAATGGTTTTTCGTATTATGCATTATTTGTGGATTATTTTTCGAGATTCACTTGGCTGTACCCCTTCGTCGTAAATCATATTTTGTTAACACTTATTTGCAGTTTGAGGCACTTGTTGAGAATTAATTTTCAGCAAAAATTAAAGTTTTTCAAAGTGACAGTGGCACTGAATTTTTGAACACCAGACTCATATCACATTTTGCGAAAAAGGTATTCATCATCAGGTTTCTTGTCCAGCCACTCCGAAACAGAATGGACGAGCTGAATGCAAGCATCATCATGTTGTTGAAATGGGTCTCACGATGCTTTTTCACTCACATCTTCTAATTTCTTGTTGGAATGATGCGTTCACCACTATTGTCTACATTATCAATCGTTTGCCTACTCTAGTTCTACAGGGATCGACACCTAATGGTCTTCTTTATCGTCGGGATCCTATCTATGGTAACTTTCATCATTTTGGTTGCCGAGTTTTTCCTTTTGTTCGTCCCTTCCCTGATCATAAGCTATCTCCCCGTAGTATACCATTTATATTTATCGGTTACAGCTCGCAGTATAATGGGTTTTGGTGCCTTGATCCTTCCACTGGAAAGGTACAAGTTACTCATCATGCTTGGTTTGAAGAGGCTTATTTTCCTCTTCCTCCGGCATCAGGAACTGGATCTCCTTCATCAGGTTTAGATGTCTCAACCTTTACTGATTCGGATCATGGGACAGCATCGTCATCAGCCTCGGCTCCATCCTCACCTCAATTCCAATTTCCTGATAATGAGCCGTCTCACCCATCTGCCCCACAAGTTGACTTGTGTCCACCGTCCCAATTCGCATCCGACCATGGTGGCTCCTTGCCCGCGGCCAGCTGCGGTGGCTCTCGCTCGCTCCCGATCACGGTGGTCTATTGATTGCACTTAGACGTGATAGCTTGCACTCAGCAGCCACGGGCTTAGGCACCCTAGTCGATCACGACCACGGATGGCCACGGCTTACCAAGGACGGATGGCCATGTCCACGGCCTACCAAGGACGGATGGCCATGGCCACGACCTACCAAGGACGAATGGCCATGGCCATGGCCTACCACGAATGGCATCCTCATACCTGTCTCGGCCATGGCCACGGACGGTCTCCTTCTCGCCTCGACCACAGCTACAGACGGTCACGGCTCCGCCGTCTCATCCACGTCTTAGGTTTCTTCATGTTTAGCACCTTCTCGTATGGTTACACACTCTTCCATTGGAGTTATTCAATGCCGAGATTATTCAGATATTCATGCTCATGGTCTTCTTGCGGTCTTCTTGCTCAAAATGAACTGACTAATTATCGTTCCGCAAAATAAGATCCTTCTTGGGTTTCTGCCATGGATGAGGAAATAGCCGCTCTTCGTGATCAGCATACTTGGGATCTTGTTCTGCGCCCTCTGGACGTTAACATTGTTAGGTTTAAATGGGTTTATCAGCTGAAGTACAAACCTGATGGTTTGGTTGATCGCCATAAGGCACGTTTGGTAACTCAGGATTTCTCCCAGATTCCCAATTTTGACTTTAACCATACTTTATCCCTGTGGTTAAAGCATCTGTAGTTCTAAAAGTTCTTTCTATTTCTACAATGTGTGTCTGGTCTCTACATCTGTTGGACGTTTAGAATTCATTTCTTAACGGTGTTCTTGATTCTCCGGTTTTTATGGCTCAACCTGTTGGCTATAAGGATCCCACTCATCCCCACTATGTTTGTCGTCTACGGAAGGCCATTTTAGTCTGAAGCGGTGCCTCGAGCATGGTTTCAGCATTTCAGTGCTTATCTTTTACAGCTTGAGTTTCGTTGCAGTTCTTCTGATACTTCATTATTTGTGTTGTCTTGTGGCTCGTCATTGTTGTATCTTTTGGTCTATGTTGATGATATCATTTTGACTGGGAATGATTCCACTCTTTTTCGGCAGTTTATTGATCGCACCCATCAGGAGTTTTCCATCAAAGATTTGGGTGCCTAACACTACTTTCTTGGCTTAGAGGTCACGCCCACTGCCTCAGGATTTCTTCTGGGACAAGCGAAATATGCTAGGGACATTCTTTCTCGCACTGGTATGTTAGATGCAGTGCTAGTCTCTACACCGTTTCTGCCAAATTCTCAGCTTCACAGCAGTACGAGTTCATTGTAGTACGAGTTCACAGTTCAAGAATCTGGCGTTGTATCGCTCTTTGGTTGGTGCTCTTTAGTATCTAACCATTTCTCTTCCGGACTTAGCATTTGCAGTTAATTCTGTCAATTAGTATCTTCAAGACCCTCGGGGAAGATCATTTTTCAGCTATCACTCGGATTCTCCGCTATGTTTGGGGGACCCTACATTTTGGTCTCAATTTTTGTGCAGCTTCTTCTCCGGAGGTGCTCGGTTATTCTGATGCAGACTAGGCTAGGTGTTTGGAGACCCGTCGTCTACTTATGGATATGCTATCTTCGTAGGTAGTAACTTGGTTTTTTTGAGTGCGAAGAAACAACCCACTGTGTCTAGGTCCAGCACTGAGTCGGAGTATCGTGCTCTAGCCAACACTACTTCTGAGGTCATCTAAATGACTCATTTGCTTCATGATCTTCATGTTCCTCTTTCTGGTGTGCCTCTTCTGCTTTGTGACAACAACATTGTTATCTTCTTGGCTCAGAATCCGGTGGCCCATAAGCGGGCTAAGCACATTGACATTGATTATCATTTTGTTCGCGAGTTGGTTTCTTCGGCCAAGCTTCATGTTGCTCATGTTCCTACATCTCTACAGGTTGCGGATATCTTTACCAAGGGTCTTTCTCGTCCCTTGTTTGAGTTCCTCAGGTCCAAGATTTGCGTCTCTGAGAATCTGACGCTTCGTTTGAGGGGAGGTTTTAGGATAAATCTGATTACTGATTAGATTATGATTTATTATGATAAGAGTTCTTTCCTTATTACACCTACTATCTATATATTCAGTTATCAATAATAAAATTACTTACGGCAAATCATTCTTCCAGTTTCAATAACTAAAGTAGCCTCGGAGTTGGAACAATTGAATTCAATTGCCAAGGAGATCTGTTCGGTGAAGAAAATGGTGTGGCCAAAGAAACTGAAAAATTGAGAGCCATGATCAAAGTGATGCCTACGGGAGAAGCAGCCTCTCCCGAGAAGGTGAGAATATTTCCTTTGAGGTCTTGAACAATATTTGAAGACGGTTAGCATTGCCTCAAGGCAGCAAGTGAACGTTGCCACGATGTACTTGACAGAAGATGCAAAATTATGGTGGGAGACCGGGAAT